>CP144692.1:12099572-12711917 GCA_036885675.1 Vigna mungo | reverse complement strand
AATGCCTAACTAACCTATGAAAGGTCCTATCAATTTCAGGGTCAAAAGGTGGTATGAATCCAGGATTTCCTCTAGTCATGCACTAAATCACAACACCCTCTAATCATGAAACAATAGAACAAAAATCTCAAATCACAGAAAACAATCACAAGACACAACAAAGACTATCACAACACTTCAAAAAAAAAACAGTCACAAGACACACAAACACAAACAAAAGACTCAATACTGAACCGTTGGTCCCCGGCAACGGCGCCAAAATTTGATGGGTGTCGCCGCCCAATCAAATTTGATGTGCATTTTAAAGTGCAGTATAAACTAGGGGATGACCCCTAGGTCGTCTCTCAAGGACCAACTGCGGTTCAGAGTCAAGTCTAACACAAAGTGGGGGGGGGGGGGGGGGGTTTTGAAATGTTGTTTGTGGATGCGGAAAAATTAAAATGAAATTAAACAGTAAAAACGAAAATTCACGCGGGAACTAGGCAGCTCTGACCTTTGCTCAATGTTTTAACCATAACTTTTTCTACAAAGCTCTAAATGACATGAGGTTTTTTTTCCTAGAAAGTAGACTCAATTATCTTTCATTTGACATATAAAACATAGCATTTGGACATCTGCTGTGGTTGCAGTTATTGTTTTAAAATCGAGTCCAGAGAGTGAAAATGCTAAACCAAATACTAGACTAAACAAATATCTAAGCACAATTAAATTAAATTAAATGAAACACTAAATTAAAGAAATTAAAAAACAACTAATCCTAAAATTCAAATTAATGCAAAACAAAGGGGTAATTAAACAAGCTTTAGGACAAAACTTAAAGAGGAAATGTTTCCTTAGTCAAAAGTAGCATCAAATGTGCTTGGCCAAGTCGGGTAAAAAATTAATGCACCATTTTCTCTCTCCCTTTCAACCCATTTTCGGTTTTCCTCTACCAAAGCAAACATCCAAAGCTTCTCCATCTTCTAAAACCGAAAATGCTGCACCAAAAACCCAAAGTTCCATAGTTCAATTGCAAAATAATTCAAGAGCAAGAAACCTAAAGTCTACCTTCTTCAAACCAACTTCAAACTTACTTTTCTTTAAACTTTTGACCAAAACAAAACCAAACCCTTAACTTCCATTACTGCACTGTCCAGCCACCATCATTAAACATAAAATCCAGCTCCAAATATGTTTCCAAACATCAAGAACAAAATGCAAGAAGAAAATGGCTCAAGAACACAATACCCATGCACCAACTTAAGCCTTTTTCACTACCAAACTTGTCAATAACTCCATTTTCATCCTCCAATCCAAGAAACACAAGATAAATTCGAAATCACTGCAGCAAAATGATGAGAAAATCGAAATGGACAATGGGTCTCCCTTCCACCAAAGACACCACCATGAAAAAGCAAAGAAGAAGCTTCAAACTCAAGCATTCAACCATCAAAACGAAAATCTAAAGAGAGAAATGGTAGAGCTTCATTCCATCAAGCAAGAACAAGCATTGTTGCACATAATAGAAGAAGAAAAACGTGATCTTGCTCATTCATAGTGAAGAAAACGAAAATTGCATACCAAGGCTCCCAAGAGAGTTCATACAAGGCCAAAAGCAAAAATGAAAGTGTAGTATGAAGTGTCTTGGAGTGTCTCCAATGTGTGGTCAGCCAAGGCTCTCTAAAATGCCGAGAGTTGCCCTCCAAATGGGGTCCACAAAAAAATAAAAACCCTAACCTAAAAGGCACATGACCTACACATGGGTGTTGTTTACAAAATTGTCCCCAAAAGGGTCCAAAACACCTAATTCTAATTAAGGTTTCTAAAAAAACGAAATTACAACTTTATTAAAATGGAAATGGCTAAATGTTGAGTCTTTAATGATCATGCCACCATCCCTAATGCTCCAAATGATGTTTCCCAAAATTTCCCTGCAACCAAAATACACTTAATCAGCTCAGAAAACCCAAATTAGCACAATTACGAATTTCCGACCAAATTAAGCAAAATTCGGAAAACGGGGAAATAACAAACAATTAAACACAATTCCCTGGTTTATTTAAGTGCAATAAACTAAATATAGTTCAAGAAATAACCACTCATCAAAATAGACCACACTTAGTCTTTTGCACTCCTGGGCAAAACCAAGACGAAAACCAGGGAACTACTCAAACATCAGGGAGGTGACACAGACTCGATAGATAGACTACAAAGACTCACAAAACAGAAACAGAGCTGCACAATTCTCACAAAATCTGGACAGTGAAAGGCATAGGCAGAATCCCACACAGAGTCAATGAAAACAGATACTCACATAATCATCCAAGCAGTTCAGTACATGGAAAACAATCAATCAGTTCAAGAGATGAATCAAAAGTAACAGAGCCTCACAGATGCACACAATCAGTGTTTCTCTCAAGTGTTTAAGGTAAATCAATATCAACTCAATGCACTCAAGAAAACAAGCAACAAACAGACTTGGCAAGCCTCTAATATCAACACTCAAAAACATATGCATGTTCAAATCAAAAGGTCTTTTCATAGTTGTAATGGGGTCAAGGACAAGGGAGGATACATCTGGATAAGAAGCTACAAACCAAAAGGAACAGAGGAGCAATGGGGAACAAGTGTAAACACCTTCAAACACACCCACAACCTCTAATTCCATCCTCTTCTTGACTCCATTATTCACAAATTTTTTTCTTTTTCTTTTTTTTTGTATTTTTCCTCTTTTTTTTATTTTGTCTCTTTTCTTTTTCTATTCAACATACAATTCAAAAGACAAGATACATGATATTTACAATGCAACCGCAAGAAGAGGGCTCACCAGCCCATACCATGACATCCAACACTCCATGCACAGTTCACCAACAACATGGACACAAAACTTATGAAAAAATCACACAAATGGGACTTGGTCCTCTGTGTTATGAAAAGTGGTCGTTTGGGTTGGACTTTCTGTACAAATTGGCAAATTCTCTCGCCTAAACGTTTACAAGGTCTTGTAAACGTTTACAGAGGTCCTTTTGCACTGACCTTGGTGAAATTGCTAAGATGGACCAATTCCAAGTACCTTGAGCCAACACCATGACATCCAACACTCCATGCATAGTTCACCAACAACATGGACACAAAACTTATGAAAAAATCACACAAATGGGACTTGGTCCTCTGTGTTATGAAAAGTGGTCCCTTGAGTTGGACTTTCTGTACAAATTGGCAAATTCTCTCGCGTAAACGTTTACAAGGTCTTATAAATGTTTAAAGAGGTCCTTTTGCACTTACCTTGGTGAAATTGCTAAGATGGACCAATTCCAAGTACCTTGAGCCAATACCATGACATCAAACACTCCATGCACAGTTCACCAACAACATGGAGACAAAACTTATGAAAAAATCACACAAATGGGACTTGGTCCTCTGTGTTATGAAAAGTGGTCCCTTGAGTTGGACTTTCTGTACAAATTTGCAAATTCTCTCGCGTAAACGTTTACAAGGTCTTGTAAACGTTTACAGAGGTCCTTTTGCACTTACCTTGGTGAAATTGCTAAGATGGACCAATTCCAAGTACCTTGAGCCAACACCATGACATCCAACACTCCATGCATAGTTCACCAACAACATGGACACAAAACTTATGAAAAAATCACACAAATGGGACTTGGTCCTCTGTGTTATGAAAAGTGGTCCCTTGAGTTGGACTTTCTGTACAAATTGGCAAATTCTCTTGCGTAAACGTTTACAAGGTCTTGTAAACGTTTACAGAGGTCCTTTTGCACTTACCTTGGTGAAATTGCTAAGATGGACCAATTCCAAGTACCTTGAGCCAACACCATGACATCCAACACTCCATGCACAGTTAACCAACAACATGGACACAAAACTTATGAAAAAATCACACAAATGAGACTTTGTCCTCTGTGTTATGAAAAGTGGTCCCTTGAGTTGGACTTTCTGTACAAATTGGCAAATTCTCTCGCGTAAACGTTTACAAGGTCTTGTAAACGTTTACAGAGGTCCTTTTGCACTTACCTTGGTCAAATTGCTAAGATGGACCAATTCCAAGTACCTTGAGCCAACACCATGACATCCAACACTCCATGCATAGTTCACCAACAACATTGACACAAAACTTATGAAAAAATCACACAAATGGGACTTAGTCCTCTGTGTTATGAAAAGTGGTCCCTTGAGTTGGACTTTCTGTACAAATTGGCAAATTCTCTCGCGTAAACGTTTACAAGGTCTTGTAAACGTTTACAGAGGTCCTTTTGCACTTACCTTGGTGAAATTGCTAAGATGGACCAATTCCAAGTACCTTGAGCCAATACCATGACATCAAACACTCCATGCACAGTTCACCAACAACATGGACACAAAACTTATGAAAAAATCACACAAATGGGACTTGGTCCTCTGTGTTATGAAAAGTGGTCCCTTGAGTTGGACTTTCTGTACAAATTGGCAAATTCTCTCGCGTAAACGTTTACAAGGTCTTATAAATGTTTAAAGAGGTCCTTTTGCACTTACCTTGGTGAAATTGCTAAGATGGACCAATTCCAAGTACCTTGAGCCAATACCATGACATCAAACACTCCATGCACAGTTCACCAACAACATGGACACAAAACTTATGAAAAAATCACACAAATGGGACTTGGTCCTCTGTGTTATGAAAAGTGGTCCCTTGAGTTGGACTTTCTGTACAAATTGGCAAATTCTCTCGCGTAAACGTTTACAAGGTCTTGTAAACGTTTACAGAGGTCCTTTTGCACTTACCTTGGTGAAATTGCTAAGATGGACCAATTCCAAGTACCTTGAGCCAATACCATGACATCAAACACTCCATGCACAGTTCACCAACAACATGGACACAAAACTTATGAAAAAATCACACAAATGGGACTTGGTCCTCTGTGTTATGAAAAGTGGTCCCTTGAGTTGGACTTTCTGTACAAATTGGCAAATTCTCTCGCGTAAACGTTTACAAGGTCTTGTAAACGTTTACAGAGGTCCTTTTGCACTTACCTTGGTGAAATTGCTAAGATGGACCAATTCCAAGTACCTTGAGCCAATACCATGACATCAAACACTCCATGCACAGTTCACCAACAACATGGACACAAAACTTATGAAAAAATCACACAAATGGGACTTGGTCCTCTGTGTTATTAAAAGTGGTCCCTTGAGTTGGACTTTCTGTACAAATTTACAAATTCTCTCGCGTAAACGTTTACAATTGTAAACGTTTACAGAAGTCCTTTTGCACTTACCTTGGTGAAATTGCTAAGATGGACCAATTCCAAGTACCTTGAGCCAACACCATGACATCCAACACTCCATGCATAGTTCACCAACAACATGGACACAAAACTTATGAAAAAATCACACAAATGGGACTTGGTCCTCTGTGTTATGAAAAGTGGTCCCTTGAGTTGGACTTTCTGTACAAATTGGCAAATTCTCTCGCGTAAACGTTTACAAGGTCTTGTAAACGTTTACAGAAGTCCTTTTGCACTTACCTTGGTGAAATTGCTAAGATGGACCAATTCCAAGTACCTTGAGCCAACACCATGACATCCAACACTCCATGCATAGTTCACCAACAACATGGACACAAAACTTATGAAAAAATCACACAAATGGGACTTGGTCCTCTGTGTTATGAAAAGTGGTCCCTTGAGTTGGACTTTCTGTACAAATGGGCAAATTCTCTCGCGTAAACGTTCACAAGGTCTTGTAAACGTTTACAGAGGTCCTTTTGCACTTACCTTGGTGAAATTGCTAAGATGGACCAATTCCAAGTACCTTGAGCCAATACCATGACATCAAACACTCCATGCACAGTTCACCAACAACATGGACACAAAACTTATGAAAAAATCACACAAATGGGACTTGGTCCTCTGTGTTATGAAAAGTGGTCCCTTGAGTTGGACTTTCTGTACAAATTGGCAAATTCTCTCGCATAAACGTTTACAAGGTCTTGTAAACGTTTACAGAGGTCCTTTTGCACTGACCTTGGTGAAATTGCTAAGATGGACCAATTCCACGTACCTTGAGCCAACACCATGACATCCAACATTCCATGCACAGTTAACCAACAACATGGACACAAAACTTATGAAAAAATCACACAAATGGGACTTGGTCCTCTGTGTTATGAAAAGTGGTCCCTTGAGTTGGACTTTCTGTACAAATTGGCAAATTCTCTCGCGTAAACGTTTACAAGGTCTTATAAATGTTTAAAGAGGTCCTTTTGCACTTACCTTGGTGAAATTGCTAAGATGGACCAATTCCAAGTACCTTGAGCCAATACCATGACATCAAACACTCCATGCACAGTTCACCAACAACATGGAGACAAAACTTATGAAAAAATCACACAAATGGGACTTGGTCCTCTGTGTTATGAAAAGTGGTCCCTTGAGTTGGACTTTCTGTACAAATTGGCAAATTCTCTCGCGTAAACGTTTACAAGGTCTTGTAAACGTTTACAGAGGTCCTTTTGCACTTACCTTGGTGAAATTGCTAAGATGGACCAATTCCAAGTACCTTGAGCCAACATCATGACATCCAACACTCCATGCACAGTTCACCAACAACATGGACACAAAACTTATGAAAAAATCACACAAATGGGACTTGGTCCTCTGTGTTATGAAAAGTGGTCCCTTGAGTTGGACTTTCTGTACAAATTGGCAAATTCTCTCGCGTAAACGTTTACAAGGTCTTGTAAACGTTTACAGAAGTCCTTTTGCACTTACCTTTGTGAAATTGCTAAGATGGACCAATTCCAAGTACCTTGAGCCAACACCATGACATCCAACACTCCATGCATAGTTCACCAACAACATGGACACAAAACTTATGAAAAAATCACACAAATGGGACTTGGTCCTCTGTGTTATGAAAAGTGGTCCCTTGAGTTGGACTTTCTGTACAAATGGGCAAATTCTCTCGCGTAAACGTTCACAAGGTCTTGTAAACGTTTACAGAGGTCCTTTTGCACTTACCTTGGTGAAATTGCTAAGATGGACCAATTCCAAGTACCTTGAGCCAATATCATGACATCAAACACTCCATGCACAGTTCACCAACAACATGGACACAAAACTTATGAAAAAATCACACAAATGGGACTTGGTCCTCTGTGTTATGAAAAGTGGTCCCTTGAGTTGGACTTTCTGTACAAATTGGCAAATTCTCTCGCGTAAACGTTTACAAGGTCTTATAAATGTTTAAAGAGGTCCTTTTGCACTTACCTTGGTGAAATTGCTAAGATGGACCAATTCCAAGTACCTTGAGCCAATACCATGACATCAAACACTCCATGCACAGTTCACCAACAACATGGACACAAAACTTATGAAAAAATCACACAAATGGGACTTGGTCCTCTGTGTTATGAAAAGTGGTCCCTTGAGTTGGACTTTCTGTACAAATTGGCAAATTCTCTCGCGTAAACGTTTACAAGGTCTTGTAAACGTTTACAGAGGTCCTTTTGCACTTACCTTGGTGAAATTGCTAAGATGGACCAATTCCAAGTACCTTGAGCCAATACCATGACATCAAACACTCCATGCACAGTTCACCAACAACATGGACACAAAACTTATGAAAAAATCACACAAATGGGACTTGGTCCTCTGTGTTATGAAAAGTGGTCCCTTGAGTTGGACTTTCTGTACAAATTGGCAAATTCTCTCGCGTAAACGTTTACAAGGTCTTGTAAACGTTTACAGAGGTGCTTTTGCACTTACCTTGGTGAAATTGCTAAGATGGACCAATTCCAAGTACCTTGAGCCAACACCATGACATCCAACACTCCATGCACAGTTAACCAACAACATGGACACAAAACTTATGAAAAAATCACACAAATGAGACTTGGTCCTCTGTGTTATGAAAAGTGGTCCCTTGAGTTGGACTTTCTGTACAAATTGGCAAATTCTCTCGCGTAAACGTTTACAAGGTCTTGTAAACGTTTACAGAGGTCCTTTTGCACTTACCTTGGTGAAATTGCTAAGATGGACCAATTCCAAGTACCTTGAGCCAACACCATGACATCCAACACTCCATGCATAGTTCACCAACAACACTCCATGCATAGTTCACCAACAACATGGACACAAAACTTATGAAAAAATCACACAAATGGGACTTGGTCCTCTGTGTTATGAAAAGTGGTCCCTTGAGTTGGACTTTCTGTACAAATTGGCAAATTCTCTCGCGTAAACGTTTACAAGGTCTTGTAAACGTTTACAGAGGTCCTTTTGCACTTACCTTGGTGAAATTGCTAAGATGGACCAATTCCAAGTACCTTGAGCCAACACCATGACATCCAACACTCCATGCATAGTTCACCAACAACATGGACACAAAACTTATGAAAAAATCACACAAATGGGACTTGGTCCTCTGTGTTATGAAAAGTGGTCCCTTGAGTTGGACTTTCTGTACAAATTCGCAAATTCTCTCGCGTAAACGTTTACATGATCTTATAAACGTTTACAGAAGTTCTTTTGCACTTACCTTGGTGAAATTGCTAAGATGGACCAATTCCAAGTACCTTGAGCCAACACCATGAAATCCAACACTCCATGCATAGTTCACCAACAACATGGACACAAAACTTATGAAAAAATCACACAAATGGGACTTGGTCCTCTGTGTTATGAAAAGTGGTCCCTTGAGTTGGACTTTCTGTACAAATTGGCAAATTCTCTCGCGTAAACGTTTACAAGGTCTTGTAAACGTTTACAGAAGTCCTTTTGCACTTACCTTGGTGAAATTGCTAAGATGGACCAATTCCAAGTACCTTGAGCCAACACCATGACATCCAACACTCCATGCATAGTTCACCAACAACATGGACACAAAACTTATGAAAAAATCACACAAATGGGACTTGGTCCTCTGTGTTATGAAAAGTGGTCCCTTGAGTTGGACTTTCTGTACAAATGGGCAAATTCTCTCGCGTAAACGTTCACAAGGTCTTGTAAACGTTTACAGAGGTCCTTTTGCACTTACCTTGGTGAAATTGCTAAGATGGACCAATTCCAAGTACCTTGAGCCAATACCATGACATCAAACACTCCATGCACAGTTCACCAACAACATGGACACAAAACTTATGAAAAAATCACACAAATGGGACTTGGTCCTCTGTGTTATGAAAAGTGGTCCCTTGAGTTGGACTTTCTGTACAAATTGGCAAATTCTCTCGCGTAAACGTTTACAAGGTCTTGTAAACGTTTACAGAGGTCCTTTTGCACTTACCTTGGTGAAATTGCTAAGATGGACCAATTCCAAGTACCTTGAGCCAATACCATGACATCCAACACTCCATGCACAGTTCACCAACAACATGGACACAAAACTTATGAAAAAATCAGACAAATGAGACTTGGTCCTCTGTGTTATGAAAAGTGGTCCTTTGAGTTGGACTCTCTGTACAAATTGGCAAATTCTCACGCATAAACGTTTACAAGGTCTTGTAAACGTTTACAGAGGTCCTTTTGCACTGACCTTGGTGAAATTGCTAAGATGGACCAATTCCAAGTACCTTGAGCCAACACCATGACATCCAACACTCCATGCACAGTTCACCAACAACATAGACACAAAACTTATGAAAAAATCATACAAATGGGACTTGGTCCTCTGTGTTATGAAAAGTGGTCCCTTGAGTTGGACTTTCTGTACAAATTGGCAAATTCTCTCGCGTAAACGTTTACAAGGTCTTGTAAACGTTTACAGAGGTCCTTTTGCACTTACCTTGGTGAAATTGCTAAGATGGACCAATTCCAAGTACCTTGAGCCAATACCATGACATCCAACACTCCATGCACAGTTCACCAACAACATGGACACAAAACTTATGAAAAAATCAGACAAATGAGACTTGGTCCTCTGTGTTATGAAAAGTGGTCCTTTGAGTTGGACTCTCTGTACAAATTGGCAAATTCTCACGCATAAACGTTTACAAGGTCTTGTAAACGTTTACAGAGGTCCTTTTGCACTGACCTTGGTGAAATTGCTAAGATGGACCAATTCCAAGTACCTTGAGCCAACACCATGACATCCAACACTCCATGCACAGTTCACCAACAACATAGACACAAAACTTATGAAAAAATCATACAAATGGGACTTGGTCCTCTGTGTTATGAAAAGTGGTCCCTTGAGTTGGACTTTCTGTACAAATTGGCAAATTCTCTCGCGTAAACGTTTACAAGGTATTGTAAACGTTTACAGAGGTCCTTTTGCACTTACCTTGGTGAAATTGCTAAGATGGACCAATTCCAAGTACCTTGAGCCAACACCATGACATCCAACACTCCATGCATAGTTCACCAACAACATGGACACAAAACTTATGAAAAAATCACACAAATGGGACTTGGTCCTCTGTGTTATGAAAAGTGGTCCCTTGAGTTGGACTTTCTGTACAAATGGGCAAATTCTCTCGCGTAAACGTTCACAAGGTCTTGTAAACGTTTACAGAGGTCCTTTTGCACTTACCTTGGTGAAATTGCTAAGATGGACCAATTCCAAGTACCTTGAGCCAATACTTGGACATCAAACACTCCATGCACAGTTCACCAACAACATGGACACAAAACTTATGAAAAAATCACACAAATGGGACTTGGTCCTCTGTGTTATGAAAAGTGGTCCCTTGAGTTGGACTTTCTGTACAAATTGGCAAATTCTCTCGCGTAAACGTTTACAAGGTCTTGTAAACGTTTACAGAGGTCCTTTTGCACTTACCTTGGTGAAATTGCTAAGATGGACCAATTCCAAGTACCTTGAGCCAACACCATGACATCCAACACTCCATGCATAGTTCACCAACAACATGGACACAAAACTTATGAAAAAATCACACAAATGGGACTTGGTCCTCTGTGTTATGAAAAGTGGTCCCTTGAGTTGGACTTTTTGTACAAATTGGCAAATTCTCTCGCGTAAACGTTTACAAGGTCTTGTAAACGTTTACAGAAGTCCTTTTGCACTTACCTTGGTGAAATTGCTAAGATGGACAAATTCCAAGTACCTTGAGCCAACACCATGACATCCAACACTCCATGCATAGTTCACCAACAACATGGACACAAAACTTATGAAAAAATCACACAAATGGGACTTGGTCCTCTGTGTTATGAAAAGTGGTCCCTTGAGTTGGACTTTCTGTACAAATTGGCAAATTCTCTCGCGTAAACGTTTACAAGGTCTTGTAAACGTTTACAGAGGTTCTTTTGCACTTACCTTGGTGAAATTGCTAAGATGGACCAATTCCAAGTACCTTGAGCCAACACCATGACATCCAACACTCCATGCATAGTTCACCAACAACATGGACACAAAACTTATGAAAAAATCACACAAATGGCACTTGGTCCTCTGTGTTATGAAAAGTGGTCCCTTG
Source organism: Vigna mungo (assembly GCA_036885675.1). NCBI lineage: Eukaryota > Viridiplantae > Streptophyta > Magnoliopsida > Fabales > Fabaceae > Vigna > Vigna mungo. The sequence continues at coordinate 12,700,504 of CP144692.1, read as the reverse complement.
AGTTGGACTTTCTGTACAAATTGGAAAATTCTCTCGCGTAAACGTTTACAAGGTCTTGTAAACATTTACAGAGGTCCTTTTGCACTTACCTTGGTTAAATTGCTAAGATGGACCAATTCCAAGTACCTTGAGCAAATACCATGACATCAAACACTCCATGCACAGTTTACCAACAACATGGACACAAAACTTATGAAAAAATCACACAAATGGGACTTGGTCCTCTGTGTTATGAAAAGTGGTCCCTTGAGTTGGACTTTCTATACAAATTGGCAAATTCTCTCGCGTAAACGTTTACAAGGTCTTGTAAACGTTTACAGAGGTCCTTTTGCACTTACCTTGGTGAAATTGCTAAGATGGACCAATTCCAAGTACCTTGAGCCAATACCATGACATCCAACACTCCATGCACAGTTCACCAACAACATGGACACAAAACTTATGAAAAAATCAGACAAATGAGACTTGGTCCTCTGTGTTATGAAAAGTGGTCCTTTGAGTTGGACTCTCTGTACAAATTGGCAAATTCTCACGCATAAACGTTTACAAGGTCTTGTAAACGTTTACAGAGGTCCTTTTGCACTGACCTTGGTGAAATTGCTAAGATGGACCAATTCCAAGTACCTTGAGCCAACACCATGACATCCAACACTCCATGCACAGTTCACCAACAACATAGACACAAAACTTATGAAAAAATCACACAAATGGGACTTGGTCCTCTGTGTTATGAAAAGTGGTCCCTTGAGTTGGACTTTCTATACAAATTGGCAAATTCTCTCGCGTAAACGTTTACAAGGTCTTGTAAACGTTTACAGAGGTCCTTTTGCACTTACCTTGGTGAAATTGCTAAGATGGACCAATTCCAAGTACCTTGAGCCAATACCATGACATCAAACACTCCATGCACAGTTCACCAACAACATGGACACAAAACTTATGAAAAAATCACACAAATGGGACTTGGTCCTCTGTGTTATGAAAAGTGGTCCCTTGAGTTGGACTTTCTGTACAAATTGGCAAATTCTCTCGCGTAAACGTTTACAAGGTCTTGTAAACGTTTACAGAGGTCCTTTTGCACTGACCTTGGTGAAATTGCTAAGATGGACCAATTCCAAGTACCTTGAGCCAACACCATGACATCCAACACTCCATGCACAGTTCACCAACAACATAGACACAAAACTTATGAAAAAATCATACAAATGGGACTTGGTCCTCTGTGTTATGAAAAGTGGTCCCTTGAGTTGGACTTTCTGTACAAATTGGCAAATTCTCTCGCGTAAACATTTACAAGGTATTGTAAACGTTTACAGAGGTCCTTTTGCACTTACCTTGGTGAAATTGCTAAGATGGACCAATTCCAAGTACCTTGAGCCAACACAATGACATCCAACACTCCATGCACAGTTAACCAACAACATGGACACAAAACTTATGAAAAAATCACACAAATGGGACTTGGTCCTCTGTGTTATGAAAAGTGGTCCCTTGAGTTGGACTTTCTGTACAAATTGGCAAATTCTCTCGCGTAAACGTTTACAAGGGCTTGTAAACATTTACAGAGGTCCTTTTGCACTTACCTTGGTGAAATTGCTAAGATGGACCAATTCCAAGTACCTTGAGCCAATACTTGGACATCAAACACTCCATGCACAGTTCACCAACAACATGGACACAAAACTTATGAAAAAATCACACAAATGGGACTTGGTCCTCTGTGTTATGAAAAGTGGTCCCTTGAGTTGGACTTTCTGTACAAATTGGCAAATTCTCTCGCGTAAACGTTTAGAAGGTCTTGTAAACGTTTACAGAGGTCCTTTTGCACTTACCTTGGTGAAATTGCTAAGATGGACAAATTCCAAGTACCTTGAGCAAATACCATGACATCAAACACTCCATGCACAGTTTACCAACAACATGGACACAAAACTTATGAAAAAATCACACAAATGGGACTTGGTCCTCTGTGTTATGAAAAGTGGTCCCTTGAGTTGGACTTTCTATACAAATTGGCAAATTCTCTCGCGTAAATGTTTACAAGGTCTTGTAAACGTTTACAGAGGTCCTTTTGCACTTACCTTGGTGAAATTGCTAAGATGGACCAATTCCAAGTACCTTGAGCCAATACCATGACATCCAACACTCCATGCACAGTTCACCAACAACATGGACACAAAACTTATGAAAAAATCAGACAAATGAGACTTGGTCCTCTGTGTTATGAAAAGTGGTCCTTTGAGTTGGACTCTCTGTACAAATTGGCAAATTCTCACGCATAAACGTTTACAAGGTCTTGTAAACGTTTACAGAGGTCCTTTTGCACTGACCTTGGTGAAATTGCTAAGATGGACCAATTCCAAGTACCTTGAGCCAACACCATGACATCCAACACTCCATGCACAGTTCACCAACAACATAGACACAAAACTTATGAAAAAATCATACAAATGGGACTTGGTCCTCTGTGTTATGAAAAGTGGTCCCTTGAGTTGGACTTTCTGTACAAATTGGCAAATTCTCTCGCGTAAACATTTACAAGGTATTGTAAACGTTTACAGAGGTCCTTTTGCACTTACCTTGGTGAAATTGCTAAGATGGACCAATTCCAAGTACCTTGAGCCAACACAATGACATCCAACACTCCATGCACAGTTAACCAACAACATGGACACAAAACTTATGAAAAAATCACACAAATGGGACTTGGTCCTCTGTGTTATGAAAAGTGGTCCCTTGAGTTGGACTTTCTGTACAAATTGGCAAATTCTCTCGCGTAAACGTTTACAAGGGCTTGTAAACATTTACAGAGGTCCTTTTGCACTTACCTTGGTGAAATTGCTAAGATGGACCAATTCCAAGTACCTTGAGCCAATACTTGGACATCAAACACTCCATGCACAGTTCACCAACAACATGGACACAAAACTTATGAAAAAATCACACAAATGGGACTTGGTCCTCTGTGTTATGAAAAGTGGTCCCTTGAGTTGGACTTTCTGTACAAATTGGCAAATTCTCTCGCGTAAACGTTTAGAAGGTCTTGTAAACGTTTACAGAGGTCCTTTTGCACTTACCTTGGTGAAATTGCTAAGATGGACAAATTCCAAGTACCTTGAGCAAATACCATGACATCAAACACTCCATGCACAGTTTACCAACAACATGGACACAAAACTTATGAAAAAATCACACAAATGGGACTTGGTCCTCTGTGTTATGAAAAGTGGTCCCTTGAGTTGGACTTTCTATACAAATTGGCAAATTCTCTCGCGTAAATGTTTACAAGGTCTTGTAAACGTTTACAGAGGTCCTTTTGCACTTACCTTGGTGAAATTGCTAAGATGGACCAATTCCAAGTACCTTGAGCCAATACCATGACATCCAACACTCCATGCACAGTTCACCAACAACATGGACACAAAACTTATGAAAAAATCAGACAAATGAGACTTGGTCCTCTGTGTTATGAAAAGTGGTCCTTTGAGTTGGACTCTCTGTACAAATTGGCAAATTCTCACGCATAAACGTTTACAAGGTCTTGTAAACGTTTACAGAGGTCCTTTTGCACTGACCTTGGTGAAATTGCTAAGATGGACCAATTCCAAGTACCTTGAGCCAACACCATGACATCCAACACTCCATGCACAGTTCACCAACAACATAGACACAAAACTTATGAAAAAATCATACAAATGGGACTTGGTCCTCTGTGTTATGAAAAGTGGTCCCTTGAGTTGGACTTTCTGTACAAATTGGCAAATTCTCTCGCGTAAACATTTACAAGGTATTGTAAACGTTTACAGAGGTCCTTTTGCACTTACCTTGGTGAAATTGCTAAGATGGACCAATTCCAAGTACCTTGAGCCAACACAATGACATCCAACACTCCATGCACAGTTAACCAACAACATGGACACAAAACTTATGAAAAAATCACACAAATGGGACTTGGTCCTCTGTGTTATGAAAAGTGGTCCCTTGAGTTGGACTTTCTGTACAAATTGGCAAATTCTCTCGCGTAAACGTTTACAAGGTCTTGTAAACATTTACAGAGGTCCTTTTGCACTTACCTTGGTGAAATTGCTAAGATGGACCAATTCCAAGTACCTTGAGCCAATACTTGGACATCAAACACTCCATGCACAGTTCACCAACAACATGGACACAAAACTTATGAAAAAATCACACAAATGGGACTTGGTCCTCTGTGTTATGAAAAGTGGTCCCTTGAGTTGGACTTTCTGTACAAATTGGCAAATTCTCTCGCGTAAACGTTTAGAAGGTCTTGTAAACGTTTACAGAGGTCCTTTTGCACTTACCTTGGTGAAATTGCTAAGATGGACCAATTCCAAGTACCTTGAGCCAACACCATGACATCCAACACTCCATGCATAGTTCACCAACAACATGGACACAAAACTTATGAAAAAATCACACAAATGGGACTTGGTCCTCTGTGTTATGAAAAGTGGTCCCTTGAGTTGGACTTTCTGTACAAATGGGCAAATTCTCTCGCGTAAACGTTCACAAGGTCTTGTAAACGTTTACAGAGGTCCTTTTGCACTTACCTTGGTGAAATTGCTAAGATGGACCAATTCCAAGTACCTTGAGCCAATACTTGGACATCAAACACTCCATGCACAGTTCACCAACAACATGGACACAAAACTTATGAAAAAATCACACAAATGGGACTTGGTCCTCTGTGTTATGAAAAGTGGTCCCTTGAGTTGGACTTTCTGTACAAATTGGCAAATTCTCTCGCGTAAACGTTTACAAGGTCTTGTAAACGTTTACAGAGGTCCTTTTGCACTTACCTTGGTGAAATTGCTAAGATGGACAAATTCCAAGTACCTTGAGCCAACACCATGACATCCAACACTCCATGCATAGTTCACCAACAACATGGACACAAAACTTATGAAAAAATCACACAAATGGGACTTGGTCCTCTGTGTTATGAAAAGTGGTCCCTTTAGTTGGACTTTCTGTACAAATTGGCAAATTCTCTCGCGTAAACGTTTACAAGGTCTTGTAAACGTTTACAGAGGTCCTTTTGCACTTACCTTGGTGAAATTGCTAAGCTGGACCAATTCCAAGTACCTTGAGCCAACACCATGACATCCAACACTCCATGCATAGTTCACCAACAACATGGACACAAAACTTATGAAAAAATCACACAAATGGGAATTGGTCCTCTGTGTTATGAAAAGTGGTCCCTTGAGTTGGACTTTCTGTACAAATTGGCAAATTCTCTCGCGTAAACGTTTACAAGGTCTTGTAAACGTTTACAGAGGTCCTTTTGCACTTACCTTAGTTAAATTGCTAAGATGGACCAATTCCAAGTACCTTGAGGAAATACCATGACATCAAACACTCCATGCACAGTTTACCAACAACATGGACACAAAACTTATGAAAAAATCACACAAATGGGACTTGGTCCTCTGTGTTATGAAAAGTGGTCCCTTGAGTTGGACTTTCTGTACAAATTGGCAAATTCTCTCGCGTAAACGTTTACAAGGTCTTGTAAACGTTTACAGAGGTCCTTTTGCACTTACCTTGGTGAAATTGCTAAGATGGACCAATTCCAAGTACCTTGAGCCAATACCATGACATCCAACACTCCATGCACAGTTCACCAACAACATGGACACAAAACTTATGAGAAAATCAGACAAATGGGACTTGGTCCTCTGTGTTATGAAAAGTGGTCCTTTGAGTTGGACTTTCTGTACAAATTGGCAAATTCTCTCGCATAAACGTTTACAAGGTCTTGTAAACGTTTGCAGAGGTCCTTTTGCACTGACCTTGGTGAAATTGCTAAGATGGACCAATTCCAAGTACCTTGAGCCAACACCATGACATCCAACACTCCATGCACAGTTCACCAACAACATAGACACAAAACTTATGAAAAAATCATACAAATGGGACTTGGTCCTCTGTGTTATGAAAAGTGGTCCCTTGAGTTGGACTTTCTGTACAAATTGGCAAATTCTCTCGCGTAAACGTTTACAAGGTCTTGTAAACGTTTACAGAAGTCCTTTTGCACTTACCTTGGTGAAATTGCTAAGATGGACAAATTCCAAGTACCTTGAGCCAACACCATGACATCCAACACTCCATGCATAGTTCACCAACAACATGGACACAAAACTTATGAAAAAATCACACAAATGGGACTTGGTCCTCTGTGTTATGAAAAGTGGTCCCTTGAGTTGGACTTTCTGTACAAATTGTCAAATTATGTCGCGTAAACGTTTACAAGGTCTTGTAAACGTTTACAGAAGTCCTTTTGCACTTACCTTGGTGAAATTGCTAAGATGGACCAATTCCAAGTACCTTGAGACAACACCATGACATCCAACACTCCATGCATAGTTCACCAACAACATGGACACAAAACTTATGAAAAAATCACACAAATGGGACTTGGTCCTCTGTGTTATGAAAAGTGGTCCCTTGAGTTGGACTTTCTGTACAAATTGGCAAATTCTCTTGCGTAAACGTTTACAAGGTCTTGTAAACGTTTACAGAGGTCCTTTTGCACTTACGTTGGTGAAATATCTAAGATGGACCAATTCCAAGTACCTTGAGCCAACACCATGACATCCAACACTCCATGCACAGTTCACCAACAACATGGACACAAAACTTATGAAAAAATCACAAATATGGGACTTGGTCCTCTGTGTTATGAAAAGTGGTCCCTTGAGTTAGACTTTCTGTACAAAATGGCCAATTCTCTCGCGTAAACGTTTACAACGTCTTGTAAACGTTTACAAAGGTCCTGTTTCCTCCATGGAACCAAAACTGGATCATTTCGTTGCACATGGACCCCAAAATATTACATGTCCAACACTCCCAACACAATACATACCAACCACAACCACCAATATTCATTGCACAAGTGAACAACTATTGCGTTCCTTAAAATGACTTATTAATATAGACATATAACCTATCATCAATTGACACACAAAATATCTGTGATGTACACATTTGAAATGAAAATAATTCCATATATAAATCGTATGACATTCATATAACAATTCGTATACATGTAACATCATTGTGTGTAACAGTCATAACTTATTACAATGTGGGTCTAAGTACATTATACTATTGTCATCCAATCCTACAACAACCCGTACTCATCTAGCGCATCAAATATTCTAGTGTTTTCATCGTCTAGGATCCAGTACTTCACGTAATTCTTTCTAATTTGGCTCAACTCCTCCTGAAACAATAAAAGGTATATAAGTTTAGATATAATTAACAAAATCATGAAATAGTGTTAACAATGAAATTGATACATACATTCGTGTATGCCGGCATGCTCATCCCGTTGTATCTATCCTCTCCATCCCAAATTTCCATCGCCTTTAACATGATAACTCCACAATCATGTCTTAATTAAAACAACCCACACATTCATCAGTAATTAAAACAGACAATAATATAACTTCCAAATATTTTAATACATCTAACTTAAACAACTTACAAGTTCGGTTGGACGGACAAATGACCAATATCGGTTCTATTGTACAGCATGCAAAAGAATTTGGTCATATTTTCACCCTACCAATGAAGTTCATCAACAACATCAAAAAACGTCATTCTTATCAAATCAACAAAATTAATGTAAAACATATAAGCACCTCTCATACCACGAATTTGTCAATCTTTTTCCTATTTCTAATACCCTTGCCCAATGAGTCAATCACATATATTTCCAATGTTTGGATTTTAACGGCATAGCACCACCAGTGATCATGATGGATAAAGGGCATAAACAACTACATATAAAGGAGAACACATTGTCAATACTTCAAGAATTAACATTTCCAAAAGATTATAATTACATTGTACACTAACTTACAAAGTCGGCAGTGGGAATGTCTGGAAAACCAAACATATCAGACCTCATGCAGGCAGTGTAACTAGCAAGGTCGTACACATGTTGATTTTTACTCTCTCTCAAATAATCACCGATTACACGACCCTACGAACAATTTTGAATAAATCAATGCAGTGTACATATTTTGTACCTCCAAATGGATTATGAAATGAATTAAATACAAATGTACCGCGTATATGCCATTGAAATGCAGCCTCTTCACAACACCAATCAACTTTCTTTGGTAGTGCATAAACATCGTAGACGCAAATAACACCACCTAAACAATACAACACCGATCAACCTTTAATAAACACTAAATAACATATAAAATTAAAAACAAATGACACATAATACTTACCAAGTTATCCACATATGTACGTGGTGATAAAGTCTGCATAGAACTTGTGTCCAAGAACGCCCCCATTATTTCACATACAACTCTGAACAAATATTAAAACATCATTATTTTGCAGAATATCCTATATCACAATACACATAACAATTTCAACCCTACGTACCTATTTCGTTTCTTGTGGTCCCAATTCCTTACTGCGTTGTACAACTGGTCGACGTTCACATTGGCGGTAGAAAAATCCCCAACAATGCGCAGAGGAGGAACCGCTAAAGGAACAACGTCTTTGTCATCATCAACTTTGATATAATCAGGACGATGCTCAGATGTTGCCCCATTTAAATCCGGACGTGCTGGTTCTTCATCCCCTACAGCCTGCTTATCATCTCCATTGTCATTGTCATACTCTTCAGCACCTGCTTCAACTCCTTCTTCATCAACACCAAATGCATCTTGTTCATTATAAATTGGTATTTCACGAAGCTCAATTAACTCCTTCGTTAGTCTTGCAATTTGGACATGCAGTGACGCTATCTCACAATTCGTATTCCTCAAAATGGCATCAGCACCTTCTAGCCACGTTGCAGTGTCGGTGTTATCCTCATCTGATCCCTCACTCCTCAATGGTTCAAGCCTTGATTCTTCACCGTTATCGATCCCAATGTCATCCATTCCCAATGCAATACGAACTTCAGATCTATTACGGTCCACCTTACTTACGTACCAATCAAGATTTAACTATAAAAAAGGCATACAACAACATTAGTGAAATATATACACGAATATAATTTGTACAATATTTTCATACACTTACCTCTCCGGTCAGGAATAGATTTGTAATTACTTCTTCGTCTGCAGTGTAAGGGTGCCACATCCATATGCGGGGGAACCTTCTGTGAGTAGTGTGACAGTGTAAAGACAGTCTCTCCACCGCCCAAGCCTTCAATTGTCAAAAGCAAAAGTTAGCCATATTCTAAAGTGCTTTCAGAATAAAAATGGGACTTGGTCATCTTACCTGCAACACAACAACGTTCCCACTAAGACTGAGGGACTTCTTGAATCGCCCGGACATTATTTTTTTCTTTGAATTGTTTAAACTTTGTACAACATGTTTATGGACACATGAAGCCCAATCGTACAAACATAAACTATCTAAGTCGTCTAACACCGCACAAGGGATGTTTGCGACATTTTCAGATTTCCTTGGCAAAAAAAAAGTTACTAAACAAAGTAAAATGTACAACCTACACACTACATCAACATGTACCTCATCATCTTTCACAATCAAATTAAACATGTCAATCAAGTCCTTCTTTGTGGTGGTTTTCGAATTTAATATCTGTGCAAGCGAACCAACCAAACACTCATCAAATGGAACATCTAAACCACCCATACCTAAACCGGTTGCCATGAATACATCAACAACATTTAAAGGAACAAGTTGTTGACTAACCCTAAAACAAACATCATTCCCAGACCATCGTTTCAACATTTCTTTTAACAATTTCAAATTCACCTCAATAGGGTTTAATATTTGTACACACCAATGAAATGGGGTCATCCTAATACGCTCTATGTGAGCGTCTCGCAGTAAACTATTCATTTGAAGAAGGGTTTGCGATTCCATCGACACACGAAACCGTTTCTACAAAATAATAACATCAATATAATAAATACAATAATTAAATACATCATTCATACCAAATGTCCATAAAACATTGCATTAACCCTTACATTTGCTTTTCGAGATGCCATTGGACCTGCACTCATAAGGGCAAATGAGTACAAAATCGTTACTTTCGCCAAACAACAATACAACATACGTAATGGATGCCATGGTTACTATTTTAACACTTACACTTAACAAAATAACAAAAACAAACACACAATCACAACGGCAGAGATGACCTAAGACCAATGTTTTCACCAAAACCACACAAAGAGAGATAGCGTTCCCTTTACCACTTCGACAAACAAATACCAATGACTCACAACACAAAAATGACCAAAAGAGAAAGAGAGCAAGGGAGTAGGTTTACCGGAATGGGTTCGTAAAACAAAACCCCAAATAATGAAAGAGATACGCCAATCACTGCCTTCACCGGAGAATCCAACACGAAACGAAACAACGACTGCTCGTCGAAGAGAAGGAAAGACCCAATCGGTGGTTCACCGGAGATTGGAAAATGACAAAATCGTGAACTGAGATGGAGAAAAGGGTGCGTTCAAAGTACAAAACTCAACGAACCTTAAGGTCTTTAATGGGAGAGGCACAACGGTGGTGGACAAAAAAACATTGGAGACAAGCGAGAATAAGAGAAGTTCTTCAATGTAAGCATAAAAATCGTCAAACTGAAATTTTCGGATTTTTTCTTTCCAACTCTGCCCTTGGATCTTTTGAATATAGGTTTTTTTTATTTCAAACTGCACCAACCACAATTTGACATGTGGATAGTGTCAAATTGTGGTGTTGGAATATCATTTTCGATAATAATAATCATAAACACTATTGTGGAGTAATTTTTGACGAATCAGAGATTGACACGTAATCAATGTTCAAATGTTGTCAAAAAAATGTTGTCTAAATATCATTATCCTTTTCGAATAATTTGTTATCGTTTTTTTTAGGGTAGCAGCCTTAAAGAAAGAGCATAAATGCTTCACAATCACCCTAACCAATTTTCTACTATAAATCATTGTACCGGCATTATTTGCATGAAGCTTTTCTAAGTGACCTGCACAAGTTCTTTTTATTCTGGTTGCTGACAACATGTCAGGATGGAGCTCTATTTACATAACAAAGCTCTTTAACTTTTTTCAACATTTCAGGATTCAAATCACCATCCTTCAATCAAAACATCATTCTCACTGTTGCGACGTAACCTCTCTTAACAGAGTGAGTTCGTTAGAATGCCAAATCACACATAAAAAAATCGAAACGGAGAGGTCAAAGATGGATGATCAGTGGACTGAGAAGTGCAGGTGGCGGCTATGGTGAGAGGGCTAACATTCTTTTAACCTTCGAGCATAAAAAAAAAAGAGAGAGAGAAATAAAGAAAAAATAAAACTTTTAAACCAGCAAACATGAGAGTAAGGTGAATGAGTGTGGGAAGATGTTGGATATGTGGTCAGTGTATGAGAAGAAGGGAAAACAAGTAGTTGTTTGAATATTAATAGTAGTTGGTTGACGCAGGAGCAAAACCTAATTTTGACTAGGTCAGCAAGAAGTACATATAAATTATAAATTATTGCTTTTATTTTAAAGGGGTAATTAATATTTAAATATCAATATCTTGTGTGTTTAGTAATATTTATTTGTAGGGTTATGAAGTTTTAATATACTGTCTTAAAAGTAGAGTTATATACTGTCTTAAAAAAAAATTCAGAAATTGTTTGTGTATTCTGAAAAATAATAAAATCCAACATGATAGGTGCATTGAAAAATTTGATGGGATGCAGGAATAAAAAGCCTTTAATATGCTGATTTAAGTTTATGGATTTCAACTTTGGGTTTGTTATTCCTTGAGCCATTCAGTTCTTAGAGTTTGTTTTGGGTTCGTGGAGTTTTCTTTTTTTTTTTGTTGGCTCGTTTTTGGTTTGGGTTAAACATAGTAGAGTATAGAAGGTAAAAGCATTGACAACGACAGCTTATTCCCTTCAACCGAAACCCGAGGTCATTCACAAGTTATTTCTCGATTAAAATCCTAAGACAAGTTAAGGATAAGCCAACTTTAAGTAAATCGAGAAGCGAAAAAGAAATAATTTTTAAAGTTTGTTTCATCTATGATCAAAATCCTAAGACATCCAAAGTTCATATATTAGGGCCTTTTTGTTTCATCGATGGTACCTTGCTCACAAAATTAAGCTCTATCACTTGTTTAATTCCTTTCTAAAGAAATTTTGTACCCCCACGCAACACAATTTCCACTGAAAATAAAATATGTTTTACTACTTCTTTGAACATAAACCAACTAAAACTCACTTTGTTTCTCCAAAGATTCTATAACCACCTTGTAAGATAAACAAATAAGGTCAAATATCAATATGTTGGCAACTGACCATGCAATCGTGAAACTTTTAGGTCTAATTAAGATTGGGACAAATTTTTCTTCAAGCTGGGTATCTAAAATCATACTACCTTTATTGTTCTATCTCTTTTCAATAAACATCTTTTTCGTTTTTGAGTGGCTATGATTGCCTTTCTTCAAATACAGTTATATGATCCCGCAGAGTAAAAGATCAACAACCCCAAATTATTTTGATTAAGTGCTTAAAATATGAACGACTTAGAATTCACGTGAAAGCAGAGAATAGAAACCATATGCAAAAGAGAAAGAATGAAGAGAATAAAAGACAAAGAGAAAAGATCTGTGAATTATACTTCGAGATTGAATTAATTCATCAATCACTAACACAGGCTACAATATATAGCCAATCAAAGCAATAGTAACAAACATAACCGAATAGTAATTACTACAATAATGAAGGACATTACCAGTGGCCAAAATCTCTCGAAAAACGTCAGAATTCCTCGGAAAACAACACTTACCGACGGCCTGGCGACGGTCAAAAAGCCGTCGGAAAAACCTTTGTCCCTAACCATTACCGAGGGCTTTTGCCCTTCGGTAATTACCGAGGGCAAGCCTTCGGTTTCATCCACTAAAATATGGGTGATATTTGTCTTTCTTATCCAACCACACATACTTGCATAAAATGTTCACAACATAGACATACCTGCATAAAAGTTTCAAACCACAAACAGACATGCATATTATGCATCCCAAAATGATCCATTCATTGATGAAAAAACATAACGTACATTATGTTCTAAGAATATCATAATGTAGCAAAATAGTCCATTTTTAAGCAAAGATAATGACCAAATATAATGCAGTAAAAACATCCAAATGTACTAGTGATCCTAATGTAGCAAAATCAGTACTATGTTCTAACAACTATGATGAATAACAAAATCAAACTAAAATTCTACATAGTCTTCAGATTGATCTTCATCATCTTGCTCCTCCACAAAAGGCTGGACTGGTGTGGACTGGACTACTGTGGGCTGGACTGGTGAAGGTTGGACTGGTGAGGGCTGGACTGATGAGGGCTGGACTGATGACAGTTGGACTGATGAAGGCTGGAGCTGATCCTGTGCACTTTGAGGCAAGACACTCATGAACATGGCCTTGAACTTTGTAAACTCTACTCTCAAATCAGTCATCTCCTGCTTACGTCGCTCTAGTGCTTGCGTGAGGCGGACAACGGCCTCGTCAGCAGTAGTGATGGAAGAAGAAGGTTGGTGCTTCAGAGTATCTCCTCTCTTTCCGCTATAACAACGATCATACATCTATGCACGATGGTTGAGAAAATGGGCCATGTTCTGTGACAAGCCAAACAAATGTAAACTTAGCGAAATCAACAACACTCCATGTCACATAAGTAATAAACCTATTACTACTTAAGACGAACATGGAAGGCAAATTGAATACTACTGTCATAAGCATACAATAAGTGTATGCAAAGAGAAGTCCTAAGTATTGAAATGCATTACACATCCTAAGGGCCTGTGTATTAAAGTTAGGGGAGACAACTTATTACTATTGAACTTCTCTTTTATAGAGTACTTCCAAATATTTTGTAGGTTCTAAGTGTTTATAGTATTTTTATCATTCTCATTGCATTGAGAATGTGTGTAGTACCATAGGATTTTAAATGACTACTTAACTCCATCAAGAAGTAGCCTAATAAATGAACATACAATATACAATGAGATACATATATATACATCAACATACAAGTTTCAGCAAAATATGACCACCAGGATAAAGCATACACAACAGCAGCTCTAGATCAAAACTAACCACTACAACAACTTTGTTTGATGAATTGAAACATTTGAAAACTCAAATTTCACTCAAAATCATATTGGTACTCAAAATCCCCTTTCTACTCCCTAAAATTAACTCAAAATTGGAGGTTTTGGAAGTGATTTTGTGCCTAAGCCATTTTGACACTTTGCTAATCAATTCAACAGTTTTAATTCATCAAAACACACTTGTTTCAACTCTAATTAGGCACAAAACAGAACTACAACTCAGATTCACTTTGGAAGTTCCAAAAATGGCTCAAATATGATGATTTGACATACTAAATTGCATACACGTAATTCTAACATCAAATGAATGGTTCTAACAGTTTTAATACATCAATTTGCACTTGTTTAAATTACCAAACATCACAAAATCACAGCAGAATGAAAAATGACTTGTAATGACTCAATTTTACTACACTTTATAAGGTTTAAAGTAGTGTCATTTTGAGTTTTAGGGAATTCTTTGCTTTTCACCACTTTCCTACCTTTATTAGACTAAGTTAGACTTGTTAGGATGTTTACATACCTTAGAATAAGTCTACATTAGGTGAATTGACAAATTCTCACCATAAAAGTTCACTTTTTAGGTACTTAAATCTCAAACTTTGAGTTTTAGCTTATTCTTTGCTTTTCACCACTTTCCTACCTTTATTAGGCTAAGTTAGACTTGTTAGGATGTTTACATACCTTAGAATAAGTCTACCTTAGGTGAATTGACAATACAATTTTGATGATCTCAATTCATATATACCGCTCAGAGAAAGAGACCTGGATGACAACTGCAACAGAGGTTTTGATAGGGTGGAAAGGTGGTAATGAGAGTGTGATATGCAATGGTGTGTTATACTTTGTAGTCTACTTAGCTGGGGGTGTTCCTTCAGAAAGTAGGCATGCACTGATTGCATATAATATCTCTAATCTCACTTCTCAACCTACCATGAGAAGAAGTTTTATTGTTGCACCCTGTTCACTAACATGTGGCCAATTGATGAATATGAAGGAAAAACTTGTAATGGTGGGAGGAATTGGTTAGCAGGATAGACCTGACATAATAAAAGGAATTTGCATATGGGTTCTTAATGATAGGAAGTGGGAAGAGATTGTACGAATGCCCCATAGATACTTCCAAGGCTTTAGGGAGTTTTATGATGTTTTTGCTAGCAGTGGTACTGATGATCAAATATATATCCAAAGTTATGGATCTCCAGCACTCCTCACATTTGATTTGAACCTTAAACAATGGAAATGGTCACAGAAATGCCCTGTATCAAAGAGGTTCCCTCTACAGCTATTCACTGGTTTTTGCTTTGAGCCTAGGCTTGAAATTGCTCCATTGGGTGTTCTTCAAACAATCATCAGTTGCGCTACTATTATTAGTATTGACACTTTTGTGTCTGAGTTTTCTTGATTTTACTCCATTGTTCTAGTAAAGCTTAATTTGATTTCCGCTTTTCAACATCTTTATACAAAGTGTACTTGATGATAAGGTTGGCTATTTGTGGATATTGGGATATTACATAGCATTTAAAAATACAAAGAGCCATATATATTTTTAGTTTCCTTTCTATCTACATGTTTTGCTACTCTTATTAATCAAAACAGAAGTATTTCATAGTCAAAAGGCTATGCATTTTTTCTCTGCATGCTTTGAAAATGGAGTTAATCATGCATTTAAGTATATTTGATTGGCTGCCTAGGCTTTCTAAAATTTGGTGTAATGAATTTTATCATGCACACTTTTCTTTATCACCTTTTTAACTAGGACAACATCTAATCCAAGGTTGTGGATGGACCAATTTTCTTCTGCCTAGCAGTGGCAGTGTCCTTTAGAATTGTCGAATAACATTCAGGCTGTCCTGTACTGACTTGTGTTGGATTTAAAATAATGAAGTCATGTGCTATTATCTAATTGCTAGGAAACTATTGCATTGTTGGGGAAAGTTGTTCAGTGTTGAAACAGTCCTCATCAGTTTCCCAACATGTCGAGTCTCATCTAAGGAACTTAGGAGAAAGGTGAAACAAAATTTCTTATGGAGATACATATTTCCTTTTTAGGTGTACGACTACTCAATGATACTGAGTGGACTTTAAAAACTTCTCTTTTATTTTTTCTAGTGTCCTAAGACATGTAATCCCTTTGATTTATTGATGAGCCAATGAGCAGAACACAACACATGTTGTGGTCAGATAACACAATCTGTGTTGTGCATGTGCGAATGAGTGTGGTGGGTGTGTTGTCCGTACAAGATGGTGGAGAAGTGAGGTCCACGCCTGCTATGACAAAGGTGGGTTTTCCTTGGTGGAGATGTGATAAATAAAGCTTATATACAAATTTCCTTTTCAAAATGGCTATCACTTCCTGTTAGGTTACTTTATGCACATAACCTAATTGAGATTCTCTTCTCACCATAACTCTCGAATAAGGAATGGAAAAGTATGTATGTATTAATGATGTATGAATGAATCAGGATACAAGAATCCCCCCAAGGAAGCCTAACCTTCCTCCTCTGGAAAATATCCAGTCTAAACTCTGAACAAAATATTCTATGCCCCTCTCCCCCTTGTTTATTATTTATACTCTCTCACTTCTAACACTATAACATATTACTCTCCCTCCTTACACGTGTCTCACACGTGTCCAACTTACTCTCTTTTATTCCTAACATTACTCCACCCCTCAAAATCAACCTTGTCCTCAAGGTTGAAGTTAGGAAACTGTTATTTGCCATAATGCTCCTCTTCCCAGGTGACGCTCTCCAATTCAAGTCTGGAGGCTTAGGTGGTGGCAAATCCTCCTCCAATATCTTCCATTCTTCTTGAATTCTAGTGACTTCCAGCATTTCATAAATGGACTTAGCAAGGGAAGATTGAGTTGTTCCCACTGCATCAAGTCTCTTTATTATATCCCTCCCTTCATCCTTTCTGGTGTCTAACTGTCCCCGTGTAGCTTCCAATGCTTCTACTTCCGCCATATAATCCTTTCAATGCTCAAAACATCAATTATGCTAACGGCTTCTCTTAGTCCACTCATAATTGCACCACCAACAGTATCTAGTTGCTCTTGATAGGCTACCCAGTCAGTCATCACATAGGCAACCTGTTCTGGAACTGAATCCTGTCCAACAAATTTTTGGAGAACCTTCAAGGCATGTTTAACATGATTAGAAATGCTCAAGCTTTGACCTTCTATAGCTGCCTTACCAACCACTAATGCAATAATGACAGTAGCCCCAATTATTTTCCTAACATTCCTGGACATAAAGCAGTGACCTCTATTGTTTCTCTCCTCAGCTGTTGCTCCAAAGTGCTCATGGCCATTCACTGTAGAAACTTTGATTGTATAACTTTGAACAGGCTCCTTAATGTTGGTTGCTAGTCCGAAATCTGCCACTGAGCGAGTTCCAACACATGGGAAAAAATTTGCATACTTGCTTTGTCCAACAAAAGATTCTAAGTTATCCACATATGTGGCACGCATTATGTGAATGTCACCAAAATGTAAACCTGGATTTTTGTAGACCAACACATCCCTGGTAATTTGGCCATTCCCATGTATTATACAATCTTGATCCTTCTCTAGGCATCTAGTAGGATCTACAATCCCAATTAAATAGAAACATTCAGGCATATATAGCTTTCCTCCTCTAAGCTTCCTGTGTTCCTCCTTTGCAAGTATAGACAAATGATACTGCAAAAATGGCTCATCCAGAGGAATTCCATATAAAATCATTTGTGCCGCAATGTATTCATCAATGGTGTCATTATTAATGGATGCTCCGAGTGCAACGCCCTTGTTGGAGAAAACATGATTTGCATCTTCCAAATTACTCTCTAGTAAAGCCTCTAAGAATTCATTTGGCACCCCTCCATATTTCAAAAGTGTAATCAGATTTTTTGATAAATAAGTTCTATTTGGCTTGATGTTTGTGTTCACTACCTCCAATGAATTTATGCTTTGCATATTCAGACTAAGGTCTTTCTCAACTTTAATCATTGAATGCTTAAACTGTATTATCCTAGGAAAAATTTTTCTATTAACCAAAAGAGTGCCCTTAATTGTGCGACCCATGTGAGAGAGATGGTACCGAAGCAGCAAAGGCAGTTGATGTGTGCTCAGCGTCAGCTCTGTTTCTCCCATTCCCTTACCCCATATTCTCCCGATCCAAGAGATTGTTAATTTTATCATCTTCTTCGTGTTCCTGTCCTCCGCGGGCATTGACAGATCCCTCCGGTCGCACCTCTACCATCCTCTCACCCACGCCCGATGCTTGTGCCACCAAAATTTCAAACTCCTGGTTGTATTCGTCGACGCTCCCCTTCTGCTGCACCACCACCAACTTCTCAAGAACGGTGCCTCGATTTAGTCCGCCGAACCTCTGCATCAGCGCTTCCGTGAACATCTTCCAATTCGGATGTCTGGTCTTCTTTCGCCAGAAGCGGATCCAATAGTAGCTCGTGCCTCTCTCCATACAGGTATATACCAGCTTCATCTTCTTCCTCTCCATCACGTTCTGTAGATCAAAAAATTTCTCTACCTTCGCGATCCAGCCCACAGGGTCCACTCCTTCGAACATTGGTAGTTCAACGCGCTTCATCTCGCTACGTTGCACATCTCTTCTGTCCTCTTCCGACTTCTCTGGTGTTCGCCGTTTGCGTTCAGCGATGACGGAATCGCGACTTCCTTCGAAGCTCCGACGCTGGTTCCTTCTTCTCCCATGGTCGCGATTAATGTTTCGTCTTCCACGGTCGCGATTTGCGCTTCAAGCCATTCCTCTCATCTCTGCTCGAATCTCCTCCAACCTGGCTTCCATGGACTCGAATCTTCTTTCCAACCTTTCCTCCAGTGCATTCATCCTGTTCTCCACCGCGTAGCTCCTCCGATCTGGATCCGACAGGTCGGACCAATTTGTTAGGTTACTTTATGCACATAACCTAATTGAGATTCTCTTCTCACCACAACTCTCGAATAAGGAATGGAAAAGTATGTATGTATTAATGATGTATGAATGAATCAGGATACAAGAATCCCCCCAAGGAAGCCTAACCTTCCTCCTCTAGAAAATATCCAGTCTAAACTCTGAACAAAATATTCTACGCCCCTCTCCCCCTTGGTTTATTATTTATACTCTCTCACTTCTAACACTATAACATATTACTCTCCCTCCCTACACGTGTCTCACACGTGTCCAACTTACTCTCTTTTATTCCTAACACTTCCGTACAACATTTCAATATTCAGTTGCCCTCTCAAGGACTCTTTGGGGTTAGGATATGGGAGTTGTTATCCACTGATTATTTTTCTCATTCATAACTTATGAAATATAAAACTAGAAAACTTTTTCTTAAAGTTTAAAAATTATACAATGCAAAGGGGCTGTGCAGCAAGGAAAAATGTGAAAATTGGCAACTCCTATAGCCAATATTTGAGTGATGGGTTCTTTTTGTAGTGTGAGTTTCTAATTACATAGGTTTTACCAATCTAAACTTGTTAGGACAGTTTTCAAGTTGTTTTGGATGATTTTAATTGTGTTTAAACCATATGATTGCAAAATTTCAGCTTATCACCATGCTAGCTTTGCTTTGAATCACCATTTCGAGTTTAATTTCACCTAGTTCATATTTTCCAGCTTGGTTCAGTGTTAATACCTATTTCAAAATTGTTTGCATTGTTGTCTGGTCATTTGTTTCACTAAAACTCACTTTGGGGTCTCAGGTTGCTTATTTTCCTGCATAATGGGTTGTTAGGAGGTCATTTTCTGATTTATGTTGTTATAGTACCAATTCCCAGCTTAAACAAATCTAATTTCATAATATAAAGTTGTTGGAATTGATTAATTGACCTTAGAGCAACTTATGTGCATTTTTCACATCTCAAAAACCCATTCTGAGTTCATTTTTCGTATAAGTGGATGCTGTCAAGTCTGATTTTAATTTCACATTGCAAATACACTTGGTTGGATTGAGTAAAAGCCTAGAATCAACAAAAACAATGTACAACAAGCTTCAAAGGCTGTTTTTATACTGAATTTTCGTTTTTGCATTTGAATATTTGTTTTAATCATTGATCCATCATTGTTATCATATATGAATAATGTTTTAATGCTTAATTTCAGTTTTAGTTTTTGATTTCTAGTTCTTACCCATCTTTTTAAACTTTTTTACAACTTAGAAACTCAACATGATATAAATAATACTTGTGAGTTAGAGAAACTTCTTAGTAAATGCTATTCTGGTAAGATTTTTTATATCACTAACTCGATTATCCAAATGTTGTATGTAGACAGTGACTTTAAAAGAAGTGACAATTATTGATAGGGAAAGAGAGCATGAAGAAGCTTGTAAAAGACAAGGTTGAAAGATAAGGTTGAATACATTCAAGTAACTTGTAAAAGACAAGGTTGAAAGAGTAAACGCATCAACCTAAATTGTATGCACTTGCCTTGGAGAAAGTAAAAATGAAGAAGGACAACATAATGGTAACTAAAAAAGATCACTGATCACGCAATTTTAGTTTGTACCTTTGGATCACATGGGAAGCTGATATGAAGTGGTAAATGACCAACAAAGGCTTGCACTGTGAAATACAATATGTTGAACTAAAGTTCTATCATACAATACAAATAATCTATTTGCCCTTGTCAAAAATCTTCACTAATTACAAAGCCTGAGAAAGTACCAAATGTTTCGATATAGAACAAGAAATGATAATTAGGGGAGGAATTGGTAGTGACAGAGAAGGGGATAGGGGATTGTGGTCTGAGCCTTTTGGTTCTTAAATATAGATTGGGAGTGAAGGATATAATAAGTTGATAGATGTCAAAAGCCACCCAATACAGTAGTTTATGGATTGAAGTTGCAACCTCTTTTTCTTCATTCTCTGTCAAAAGCCACCCACACTTTGTTGTTTTTGGGACAATTTAGAAATCATTAGATTGTGTTTTATTCCATTGTCTCTAACTAGATCTTCCATTGGTTCACTTGTTCCTCCAATAAGCCTCTCATGCTCATCAATTTCCCACTCCTTTTTCTCCATTTTCATGCTTATTAAACTCTCTTTTCTTGCTTCAGAAGGAGAGTCCGTTGTCGCCATGCTATCATATAGCATTTCATTTCATTCTCTCCTAACATGTGGAATAAACCTCTCCTATTATATGCTCATTGTGTACTGTTATTCAGTTTTATGAGTTATTTTAGGTTTGGGTTTAGGAAAAAGGGTGATTCCCATCAAGAAGTCTTTTAGATAGATCAATCAGCAGCATACTAAAACAACATCAATTGCAAACTTTACAATCATCAAAACAGACAATTCTATCATCAATGCTCATTCTTTTAGATAGCATTATTTCCCATCAATGCATTCATCAAAACAGACAATTCATACATGCTCAATTGCAAACTTTACAATTCAAATTCAATTATAATTCACTCTCCGTTCATAAGGCAATTAACAGAACACAATGAACATGGCAAACACAAGAGGATGAACTTTACCTACCTGGAAATGATGAACTATTGGATACTTGAGTTCAGCCTTTTTGCAACCAACTTTAACCCGCTGTGTTGGAACCTTCCACACGTTCTATGACTCAGCCCTGATCAAAGCCCTAAACCTTGTAAAATAATAGACAAATTACTTTAGAAAAACGTAACACCAAAAAATATTAATCATTAAACACCCTGTTACCAAGAATAGGGCCTCAACACATTCAGTTTCAATCAGAAACCTACTTACCTTGACGACAGGGGAAGAAACACAACACAAAACCTACTCTCCCTCGAAGACAGCCTCCTTGACAGTGGTGCAAAAGGTAGCAAGTCAGCCGTCAACCAAAACCCCTTAATCTAAGACTTAACCCCTAACGAAGATGATCGAAACGCACCGCTGAGCCTCGCGTCCTCCTCAGACTACCAAACCACCTCGAAGCAACCTCACCACCACCAATAGAAGAAGGAAGACAATGTTGATTGACAGCAAAGGAGAAACTATTTTCTTGGAGTCAATTGGATTGTGGAACGAAGAAAGAAAGTTGTCTCGAAGAAGTGAAATTGGCAGAGGGAAAACCCAATACCGACGGGCCAAAGCCTTCGGTAAATTCGCTGCCCAATATCGAAGGGCAAAAGTCTTCGGTAATAACCATCTTACATGGCCTTCACTAAATCCTTCAGTATCTTAAATTTACTGACGGTCCCAAAGCCTTCGGTTAAAATCCTTCGGTAATCAGCGCATTTATGGTAGTGACAGTAGGAGACCGAAGAACAGTCATTAACAGTAGGAGGCCGAACACAGGCCGAGCACTAGCTAAAGACTGAACAACACCGTCAAAGCCAAAACCGAAAGCACACGACCGAACGGTCACAACATAAAATCGAATGGTAACCAGAGAGACCAGCACACCAGTATAAGACCGAACGGTCAAAGATATAAGACCGAATGATCACAAACAATAGTTGAGTCTAACTAACAAATCTCCACCTAGACTCGACTATTACAAAAACAAACCGAACGGTAGGCAATTACAAATCGAACGGTACAGAACCAATCTTGGAGTCAAAAATTTCTCCTTTGCGAGCAGCTTAGTTAGCATATCTGCAAGGTTGTCTTTAGATGTTATTTTGCAGATTTGGACAACACCGGATTCTACAATGGTTTTGACGAAGTGTAGCTTGACATCAATATGCTTTGTTCTTGAATGGTAAATTTGATGGTTGGCCAAATGTATGGCGCTTTGACTGTCAGAATGGACCCGAACAAACTTTTGATCAATCCCCAACTCTTGAATCAAGCCTTCTAACCAAAGTGCATCCTTTACCCCTTCAACGAGTGCACAATATTCTGCTTCAGTGGACAAAAGAGAAACTACTGATTGCAAAGTAGATTTCCAGGTAATAGTAGTTCCGAACAGTGTAAACACATATCCCGAACGGGACTTTCTTGTGTCCATGCACCCAACAAAGTCTGAATCCACAAAACCTTCAATATAACCTCCACCTTGAAAGTTATTTTGAAAAAGTAATCTAGTATCGAGAGACCCCCTTAGGTATCTAAGCTACTTTAATACTTCCTTTCCCAGTGAATTTGTCCAAGATCAACCATAAACCGACTAAGAACACTTACTCCATGCGCCAGGTCAGGTCTAGTGCAAACCATGCCATACATGATGCTCTCAATCCCATTTGAAAATGGAAAAGACTCAATCTTCCTCCTCTCATCCTCGGTCTTCGGGCATTGCTCTTTGGTGAGTTTCAAGTGTTGACCGATCAATCTGCAGCAAGTTTTGATTGAGACATCCGATACTTTGAAACCACCTTTTGCAAGTAATTCTTTAGAGATAAAAACAAGTTTCCCTTCAGTTTATCGCTCTTTATATCAATGCCCAAGATCCGCCTTGCTTCCCTTATCTTCTTTATCTCGAAAGCACCACTTAATTTTGCTTTCAACTCATGAATCATGCACCTGTCACTGCTGGGAATGAGAATATCATCCACGTATAGAAGATAATACAGTACCTCATTTGTACCTTGCTTTCTCACCCCCTGGTATAGCTTCCTTTTTCTTAAAGATCCATTTAGAACCAATGACCTTCTTACCCTTTAGCAGATCCACCAATCTCTAGGTGTTATTCTTCCTTAAAGCGTCAAACTCTTCCTCCATAGCTCCTTGCCAAAGATGTCAATTGTTGTTGTCAAGAGCCTCCTTGGAACTTCTCAGTTCATCTCAGCATTCAAGATCTTCAACAACATTCAAGGCGTTGCAAATTAGATCTGCCTTTCCAAACCGTTTGGTTGGCTTAGAGATCCTCCTTTCCCTATCACGAACAAGCTGATAATTCATCAATTCAACACCAGCTCCTCTTGAATGACTCACATCACTAGATATACCATTTATATCATCAACAAGATCTGTGATAGACTCTCCTTGAACATCACCCGTTTAGTTCTCAACTAATGACCGAACAGCTTCGTCTCGTACTTCACCTGTTCGGTCTTTCTTAGTAAACGACTGAACGACTCCATCAATAGTATGCTCCCACCTCAACGAGTGTCTTCTTCTCGCATTCAGGATTTTCAGCATGCATTGTCATTCTTGTTTCATAGAAAATGACAACCCTACTAATGATCAGCTTTGAAGGTTTCGTATCCAACCTCCATAGCATGTATCCCTTAACTCCTTCAAAATATCCAAGAAATACATTTTTCACCGCTCAGGCCTCTAGCTTGTCCCCTTTGACATGTGCAAACGCCAAAGAACAGAACACCCGTAAGTTTGAGTAGTCAGTCGGTTGTCCACTCCAAACTTCCATTGGTGTTTTATGATTTAGAGCCGAAGACGGACTCCTGTTGATTAGGTATACTACCGTATTGGAAGCCTCTCCCAACCCTGATCCAAACAACATGTACCGAACCCTCTCCATAATTGTTCTATTCATCCTTTCAGCCAAACATTCTATTGAGGAGTTCCCACCTTAGTCTTATGCCTCCTAACTCTTTAACCTTGGAAAACTCATTAAATACCTCTGAAACGAACTCCAAACCATTGTCAGTTCTCAGGCATTTCGACCTACACCCAAATTGATTCTCGGTCTATGTATGCCACTCCTTGAACCTTTGAAATGTTTCAGACTTATTCTTCAAAACATATATCCACACTCTTCTTGAAAAATCATCAATTATACTCAGGAAATACACTCCTCCACCATGAGTTTAAGTTCTCACAGGTCCCCCACAAGTCAGCATGAGAATACTCGAATGGTCGTTCGGTTAAGTGTTTCCCTTTGCCGAACAGTATTCTATGTGATTTCCCCAAGACACGGTGGTAACAGAAATCCAACTTCTACAGGTTATCTCCCAGAAGTAAAGCTTGCTTCTTTAATTCTTCAAGGCCCTTCTCACTGATATGTCCCATCCTTAAGTGCCAAAGCCGAGAGGTATTCTCAGACTTGCTACTGAGGTACACTACTACAGATTTGGGAAACGACCGCGGTTGTTTTTCCCTATACGTCGTGGTTCCCGAACCGCGGCATATAAAGGCGCGGTAAAAATTCCTCTGACTATATGTCGCGGTTGCAACCGTGGTAAAAGGTTCCGAGAATAGACCGCGGTTGCAAAAGGAACCACAGCCAAAAATCCTGTTTTTTAAAAAAAAAATAACAAAAACCAACTATAAGCCGCGGTTGGAACCGCGGTAAAAACTCAAGAATAGGCCGCAGTTCTGGGTGAAACCGCGGCCATATGTTTATTTTAAAAATAAAATTAAAAAAAAATTAAAAAAACGATGGGCTTTTGGCCGCGGTCTTGGTAAGAACCGCGACATATTACCTTATTTTCTACCGCGGTCTTGGTAAGAACCGCGACATATTGTCCTGAAGTTTTTTAAAATAGCAGGTCTGTTTTTGTGATATCCACTACCACAAAAACAGACCTGCATATGAAATACATTTTCAACAGAATACACATATCAAACAGATGTTCAAATGCTTTCAAACAAAACATAAAGTACAATGTCTAATAAAATACAATGTACTAAAATAGAATGTTTAAATCTAATAACTAATAACTAAGAACTATTATATAATCTAACTATATACTTTGCAAGAGCTTTCCTCATGAATAAAAGTGGTTTCTCAGGAAGTGCTCTAGTACTCTTGAATTTCTACACAAGACAATATATATAATTAGTGTATATGAATTCTACATTGGGGAAAAAATCAAAATTTGTTAGATTTAAATATTACAGTTTCCCAACTTCCTGTGATGTGAGAATGAACAATATGGGTCATCCAATACATTACGTAGTATCCGCACTCATATGACCCCTTCTGTCTGTTACACTGCAATATATCATCATATAATTAGTGAATAACATTAAAACAAAACAACTATAACAAAGTATGGCTTTATCATATGTCAAACCTGTAGAGAAATCCATGCAATCTTTCTAGTGTTAGCACTTGATCTCCCAACAATCATCTGACTTGCTGGAATAGCACTACATATTAAAAAAAAACCGTTTTAGCATTCATTTAAATATAACAGTCAGTCCAAACATTGAGTTGAATATTACCAATCAATTAATTGTCTAAGATTTGCGGGAGGAGACCTGTGGAACGAGCAGAACCATAAAGCATAGCTCTCGTGCATAGACACAACAAGAAGTTGCCAATGGCGCCTGAAATTCATAATAACTTAACTATTATATTTTGAAATCACATATGAAACTTTATTATGTTAACAAACTTCACTTACCCAGATATATAAGGCAAAAATTATATCCTCTTGCCTCTTCCAAAACTGTTGATGAGATATTCGTTGATTTGATCAAAATCATTTGATTCATGAATGGATTGGGGATCAAGGAATCCATAATCATCAGAGTGTCCCAAATTGTTACTGACCCCAGACATATACCTGAAATCAGAAATTAACTTAGATATAAGGATAGTTGATTTATAAATCAATTTTATATATAAATAATTTCTCATAGACTTGCATTATCCATAGTTGAATAATTGAAATATTCAACTCTTCTGTGCCCGACCAAAGCTCTCTGACATCTTGGCCATGGAGGTATATTGGGACCTCAGAGGGTCTCCCAAACACATCAGCATCATAAGCAACCTCGAAAGGCTTATCATCACAGATGTCAGCAAGTAGCTGCAATGAAGCAAGAGGATCATCCTCAGATAGAGGAATCTTCTGCTGTGCTTGCGTCTGTTGTTACATTGAAAGAAAAGATAAGTTTTGACATCAATAATATGTAAACTTTCAAATTGAGAAGTGTAAAGTAGAATTCCATACCTGGGGGTCAGAAGCTGAACGAACCAAATGTTTAGGCCAAGCGATAAAGGACTTGAATGCATGTTCCACAGTGAAAATCTCATCTGTGGACAGAGGAACTAAGGCATCTGGTATGATCATCTCGTCTACTGAGACCTTCACCTCATCCTCTAATAGCTGCACACCATGAACAACAGTCGCTGCCTTATACATTGTTCCACGAGCTACCAGGGTCGTCTCGGTATCGTCTTTAGTGTATAGCATACATGGACTAGTATCGTCCATGTCATCCCCTGAGACGCCTGCTGCTGAACAACTTCCTTTCCCACTTCTCCCTGTCAGAGTAAATGTTAGATTATAGAAAATATAGAAATAATTGCACATAAATGTTTATTAAGTTTACCTGTGGGAGGCGCTACATCAACTTGTTCCTGTTCCTGTTCTTGTACCTGTACCTGTACAGGAGATGGCATCGGGCGCATGCCATAGCTCTGAAACTGCTGCTGGAACATGGAGCTGAACTCACTTTGCATTTCCTCTCTGACCTGTGCCCTAATTTGCGATTCAAGCTCCGCTCGAACCTTCTTTGTGATCTCTTGTGTCAGTCTTTATTCTTGTGCTTCACTGTATGCATATGAAGACTGACGAGATGAGGGCCCGAAATAATGTTTAATTCCTACTCCAAAACCAGTAGCACGTACACGTTCAGGGTGCTCAGGTCATCCAATCGTAGCAGCAAGTATATCCTGGCGACCCTCTGGAGTGAATTGACCTTGGGAGCTCTACTCAACCAACGAGTCCTGTAACATTACAAAACATCATTATTGTTTAAAAAGTTCAATGTAGTATGTATAATTACACTTATTAATATTTTAGGAACAATGATAACTTACAATTCTTTCAGCAATTTCCCGTGCACTGTCGGAAGAATAGATGCCCGATGGTCTCACACGAGCCATCTTCCATTTCTCATGTCGAGAAGGTGGAGAAGGAGGCTGTGGGGGGCTACCACTCTGAGATGCTGGTCTAGCATCTGCCTTTTCCTTGAGGATTTTCTCCTCAAGCTTCCTATACCCACCGCGAGATAATAAGTGGGGGGTTTTGTTCTGAGCACTTGTTTCTTCTGCTCTCTGTCTTTTTGTCTGTCACATATGTTTAATTATTTAGTTCATATGATATGTATTTGCTAATTAGGAATTGAATAATATGAATTATACTAACCTTCCATTCCTCTGTCTGCCGACTCTCTACAAAGATCCGCCAGGTCTCCTCATCAATGCACTTATATTTATCACATGGGGATTTATGTTTGTACTGTCCATAAATATACCGCGAAGTCAACTTACTTTTGAAATTTCTGAAGTTTTCTGCAACAGTTGACAAACACTTATTTCTAAGTGTTGGGACATTTGGAATGTCAAATGCCAGCTGAAAAAACATAATAAAGTTATATCACTACAAAATTATCAAAATAAACAAACTCTAATTGAAATTATATAAATAACTTACCAATATATCATTCCATATAATGTTCCGATCAACCTCGGACACATGGTCATAAGATTCAATGAGAATACTAATGCTGTCACGTGCCACACCTGTGATCACATTAACGTTCACCGGTGTTCTTTGACCACTATTTTTTCTGATCAATAGTTTTTTCATCCTGGTGGGCCCTCTAGTGGCTCTGGAGGGGGGAGCCTCATCCCCTGAATGTGGATCATCAGCCATATATCTGTCAACATAAATAACAAAATTAAATATTAATAAAAGACTTATATAATATCATTTAATTTAACAAATGCTTAAAATAGTCATCATAATAGAAATACTTATACAAAAATTGGAAATTCATACATAAAGATATAGATTCATCCTATGTATATTCCCTCATCATGATCTGACCGAATTGCATGTACATCATCTTCAACTAAAGATTGTTCATCCAACTTTGTTGTAGTTTGAAATGAATGGTTGTCAGCAATATGAATATTAATCAAATTGTCTTCGTTAGCTTCAATTTGTTTTTTGCCTTGAGGAGCGACATACCAATGGTCAGACACAGGATCTTTCACATAAAAAACCTGAGATGCTTGATGTACCATGATAAACGGTTCGTCTCGGTAACCCACTTTTCGAAAATCAACCATCGTCATACCCGATTCATCTATTTTCACACCACTCTTATTGTCAACCCACTTACATTTGAACAATGGAACAAAAAACTTGGTGTAATCAACCTCCCATATCTCTTCTATTATACCATAATATCTCATTGATCCAAGTACAGGAGATTGATCTTTTGATGTGGAAAATTGAAGCGACTCAGCTTCTAAACTGACTCCACTATTTTGTACTGTGATTTTATCATCCAAAGTCTTCGTATAGAATGTGCAATTATTGACTTCATAACCTGTACAACACATGACATCAAACATTAAACCATTTCCAAGCCACAATAAAGTTTCAGAAGAATGCGGATCTTTGTCAATCTCAGATTTGAACCAAGACATAAATGTTTTGTTATGCTCCATCAACTGCCATTTCTCTGATTGTCTTGGATTTTTATTCTTAACAATTGCTTTGTGTGCTTCCAGAAAAGGGATCACCTCATTTGTGTTATTCAATATATAAAGATGCGCTTGCAAGAATTCTTCGCGATCTTTTGTCACCGCATTCACACCTCGGATGCTTTTACTTGTGGAAAATTTATTCAACCATGATGTGCGAGGAACTCCGATTGGATTCGTTGATGTCATGTAATCTGAACAAAACTCGGTACTTTCTTCAGCAATATACCTTTCAATCATTGAACCTTCAGGACGATATGGATTTTTAACGTACCCTTTCAAAATCTTCATATAACGCTCAATAGGATACATCCATCTTAAGTATATCGGTCCGCACAACTTGATTTCTCTAACCAAATCAACAAGTAAATGTACCATGATGTCAAAAAAAGATGGAGGGAAAAACATCTCTAGTTGACACAAGATGATAACAATCTCGCTTTGAAGTTCATCTAACTTTGTAGGATCGATGGCTTTACTACATATTGACGAGAAAAATGAACACAACCTGTTTATGGTCTGCCTAACATTTTTGGGCAAAATTCCACGAATAGCCACCGGTAACAACTATTGCATTAAGACGTGGCAATCATGAGACTTCATGCCAACAAGCTTTAACTCCTGCAAAGACACTAAACTCTTCATATTTGAAGAGTATCCTTGTGGTACTTTGATACTCTTTAAACAAAGACAAAAACTTATCTTCTCTTGTCTAGACATTGTGTAACATGCAGGGGGCAAATAAGTACGTTTACCAATCTCCTTGGGTGCCAACTCTTCTCGGATATTCATGTTAACCAAATCCAAACGAGCATTCACTCCATCTTTTGTCTTTCCCTGAATGTTGAGTAGTGTATCAATCAAGCTATCACACACATTCTTCTCTACATGCATCACATCTATGCAATGTCGAACATCTAACTTTGACCAATATGGAAGATCAAAGAATATTGATTTCTTCTTCCAAGGGGTCGTTACAGATGACTTCTTCGATGTTTTCCCAAATACATGATGTATTTTATTAACTTTTTTAAGAACTTGAAAGCCAGTAAGTGGATTTGGTGCTTCGTCCCACTCTTGATCTCCATTGAATGCCTTTTTTAACCTTCGATATGGATGATTACGTTTTAGAAATCTCCGATGACGTAGATACACCGTCTTTCTTCCATGTTTCAATTGATGACCTGCAATGTTTCCTTCACAGATAGGACATGCTTTATGACCCTTGACACTGTATCCTGACAAATTACCATAAGCTGGAAAGTCATTAATGGTGCAAAATAACATTGCACGCATCACAAAACTCTCAGAAGCGAATGAATCAAATATTTCAACCCCATCAACCAACAAAAACTTCAAGTCTTCAACCAGTGGGCTTAGATAAACATCTATGTCATTTCCAGGCTGCTTTGGACCAGATATCATCATAGACAACATCATGTACTTCCTCTTCATGCACAATGCAGGAGATAAGTTGTAAATTATCAATATAACTAGCCAACAACTGTGATTGGTACTCATATTACCAAATGGGTTCATTCCATCAGTGGCTAAACCAAGTCTAACATTTCTACACTCTTGACCAAATTGGGGGAATTGTTGATCAATATTTTTCCATTGCTCTGAATCAGCTGGATGACAAATCAACCCGTCAATTTTTCTCTCATCTGCATGCCATCTAAGGTTTTTAGCATCTTTGGGATTCGCAAACAAACGCTTAAGTCTGGGCACTATTGGAAGGTACCAAACTACTTTCAAAGCAGATCCATTTTTTTCTATCTGACCATTATCTTCACTATTGGTTTTTGACTTGTATCGTGATGCGCCACATTTTGGACACTTTGTCAAAAATTCATACTCTTTCCTGTATAAAATGCAGTCATTGGGACAAGCATGTATCCTTTTATACTCCATACCCATTGGACAAAGAATTTTCTTCGCATCATAATTACGAGTGGGCAGTGTATTTCCATCTGGCAGCATTTTATTCAACAACATCAACAATTCTGTAAAGCTCTTATCAGTCCATCCATTTCTCGCCTTCAAATTCATGAGCCTTATCACAGCTGACAAACGTGTGAACTTAGTTGAACCGACATACAAAGGTGTTTCGGCATCAGTCGACATCGTCTCATACACATGAGCTTTGGCAAAATTTTCTGCGCCAACATCGCGGATCATGTCCTCTAATTTGTATTCATCCGGTTGATCTTCTTCCATGGTGGAATCAATAACATTTTCAGTTTGGGAGTCAGTCGGAAAGTGAATTTCTTCACCGTGCCATATCCATGTTGTATAGCATCTTAAGAAACCATCACATATAAGATGTTCTCTAATTTGGGTTGCGTTCAACTTTATCCCATTCAAACAGTTGACACAAGGACATCTAAACTTCACTTCATCATCACTTCTCCCCTCGTTACGTTGCGCAAATTGTATAAATTCCTCTACACCTCTCTCGTACTCATCACTAATGCGTGGTAAATTAATCCAATTTCGATCCATTCCTAAATATATAATAATATTAACAAATAATAATAATAATAATAATAATAATAGAAGAAAACTAACAAACTAATTTTACATGCTAAACATAATCAATTAGTTAATTATGTTTTGACTAATATCCAAATCAAATTATGTTTTGACTAACATCATTTCATATATATAATTTCAATATTTATATTCATTTTAAATTTCATGAATAAAAAAATATAAATAATTTATTTTTTAAGCTACCAAAAGCCTATAACAATTAAGCAATACTAAATGCAAACAATGAAAAGTGCCTTCAAAATTCAAGCAAGGAGTAAAAAAATAACAGAAAAGTCCTTCCTATCCAATCCTCAGTGGAGACAAAAAAGCCAGAATGATGAATACATATACCTATACATATCGAATTTGCAGACCAGGATTTAAATATGAAGTTCTATGGTTACATTTGATTGTTCAGACTACAAGGCGATATATACCTGCGAAGAAGGACGGTGCAGCAGAGAAACAAGGCGCGACGGGGAAGAAGGCCGCGCCGAAGAAGAAGCGTCGCGCCGGAGAATTAGTGGTGCGGCAGCGAAGCAAGGTGCGGCGGCGTCGAAGTTGAATGACGGACGTGGCTGACGGAGGAATGGCCGGCGTCATGGAGGCTATCGGAGATCGCGGCGAAGAGAGAAAACTGTGAATCTGTGAAGAAGAAACTGTGAATCGCGTGAAGAAGAAAACTGTGCAACTCTTTTTTTTAACCTAACTAAACCATCTACCGCGGTTGTATAGATAACTGCTGTCATATAGCACATTATGTCGCGGTTGTGCATGAAACCGCGGCATATTTGCATAAAAAAAAAATTCAAAATTAAATGGTAATGGCAATTTTGAAAATTTTAAGAACCGTTTATGCCGCGGTTTCCCGCCAACCGCGGTAGATGCTCTGCACATAGGTCGCGGTTCCCTGGACAATCGCGGCCTATTCCCCAACGTTCAGAAGAAACCTCTTATATACCCCCTGTAGTTAATTAGAGGCGCTGACGTGTTCAGGGGAATATGCCGCGGTTCTGTGGATGACCGCAGCCTATTCCCCAACGTTCAGCAGAAACCTATGATATACCCCCTGCAGTTAATTAAAGGGTTGACGTGTTCAGAAGAATATGCCGCGGTTCTGTGGATAACCGCGACCTATTCCCCAACGTTCAGAAGAAACCTCTGATATACCCCCTGTAGTTAATTAAAGGTGCTAACGTGTTCAGAAGAATATGTCGGGGTTCTGTGGATAACCGCGGCCTATTCCCCAACATTCAGAAGAAACCTTTGATATACCCCCTGTAGTTAGTTAAAGGCGCTGACGTGTTCAGGGGAATATGCTGCGGTTCTGTCGATGACCGCGGCCTATTCCCCAACGTTCAGAAGAAACCTCTGATATACCCCTTGTAGTTAGTTGAAGGCGCTGACATGTTCAGGGGAATATGCCGCGGTTCTGCGGATAACCGCGGCCTATTCCCCCTGCTACTTGCTAACATTCCCCATCAGTCAGCCCCTGCAATAAATTGGCAGGGGAAAATGAGAATCGACTGCGCTTATCTGTACAACCGCGGCATATTCCCCTGTGATTAAATTTTTTTTTTCCTGACGTGGAGTCAAAGGTGATGATTGACTGGGGTATATGTCGCGGTTAACTAGGGAACCGCGGCATATAAGTTTGATTTATTTACAAAACTGCCACCGCACAGCATTATGTTGCGGTTTCTAGTGAACCGTAACATAATGTGCGGCTGTCTTATCCTTATTTTTTACTAGTGGTATGACCAATAACAGTGGAACCCTCCAGAATGTACAAGCCATTCTTTCTTCTGCTTTTGACAACCATAAAATCTCCAGAATACACCCTCATCACTCCATCTTCAACTTTCGTGAAGTAACCTCTAAGATCAAATGAACTTATAGAAATCAAATTTCTCTTCAGTTCAGGCACATACCTCACATCCTGCAGCACCATCTGCCGATTATCAAACATCTTCAGCCATACCGACCCCACTCCTTACACTCGGCAAGCCTTGTTATTTCCAAGCAACACATTTCCATGCTCCTTTTCATCAAGACTATTAAAGAACTCCTTCACTGGGCACATGTGATAGGTGCAACCAGAATCCATGACCTAGCTCCTTTGAGAATCTTCAGATGAAGCCACTAGAACACCATCAGATTCATATCCCTTAGACA
The DNA here is from genome assembly GCA_036885675.1 of Vigna mungo. Classification (NCBI taxonomy): domain Eukaryota; kingdom Viridiplantae; phylum Streptophyta; class Magnoliopsida; order Fabales; family Fabaceae; genus Vigna; species Vigna mungo. The sequence goes on along the minus strand of CP144692.1, from coordinate 12,666,311 downwards.
CCTCTACCACATCAGCAGTTTCCTGTGATCGAAAAGTTTTTCCCTTCTTTCGACAAAACTTCTTGATGTGTCCAATCTTCTAGCTCTTGAAACATCTCACCTGTTTCGTACCTTCTGGTTTCGACTTCTTCCCATTTCCACCTTGTTTCTTCCCTTTACCATTCAACACAACGAGACCAGATGCGACCTCCTCGGTTGCCTTCGAATCTTGAAGTTTTTGGAACTCCTTGGTTCGAATTTACATCACAACCTCCTCTAACGTATTCACCTGATCTTTACCATAGAGCAAGGCATCCCTGAAATTCTCGAAGGTTCTTGGAAGCGCATTCAGAAGAATAATAACCTTATCTTCATCTTTCAACCTCACGTCAATATTCTATAGATCATCAACAATCTTTCTAAATTCTGCAAGCTGCACTTCTATGGTTCTTGATTCTGTCATCTTGAATGAATAGAGTTGTTGCTTCAGACACAACCTATGAGCCAACGATCTCGTCATGTACAAAAATGCAATGCCTCATTTGATAATGATAGATACAAATGTTTTTTCATAAGGAAATACACAAAAAGCACCCTGTGTACATATATGTCATAAAAGTAGAGTTGTATATTGCAATAGAGATAAATAGTATCATGCTTGAAAAACTCTCTTTCTTTCTTGCATATGTGGTTTGTTCCTCCATTACCAATGAAGATATTTGCATCTCCTATTACTGATCTCCTAACAAAGGTTCACAATTGAGTAGTTGCAATTGGTCATGTTTATCTTCTCGAAACTGTGTAGATTTATTGTGCACACCTCATAAGCTTTAGTCACAATTTTCAGTTCCGATTTCACAACTCATCGGTTGTTACAGATCTTTCTTCAATGGTAAAGAGGATGTTGTAACCCTCTAACTTATTACTGTGCGGAACAAGTTTTCCTTCCCTATAAATTGACCTCTTTTTACTCTTTTGAAAACACTTTACTCATTCATCTTCTCTCTACTTCTCTTCTCTCCTTTTTTTTTCTTTGATAATCTTGATTTTAGTTATATCTTGTAAAGTTGATCCTACTAGTTTTAGAGAACCTAAAAAAATTTGAGAAGTTCTTGTTGTATCCAAAGGGACTTACATAATAAATCATAAATCCTTAAAGATAGTGAATATACATACCTTAGCAAATCTATTTATCCCATGCTTATATCAATATTTACAACAATCATGAGGACTTATTGGGTGATGGTGTAGACACAAGAACAACTTTACACTGGAGAAGTTAAATAGTGTTTCCAAAACTCAACCTACTTTTGGGGAACCTATGTTGGACATTTCGAAAGTCAAAGATACTAGTAAGAAGTGTGCTGCTACAAGGGTTAGGACATTATCTGCTAGAGGAAATACGGTAGAAGACTCAATTGTTGATTTGATCTTTGAATCTTGATGTTGTGCACATCAGTTATCCGATTTTGCAACCTCTAATCCATGTCCTTCTCATTTTCTTGAGTTTAATATTTTGTTCAACCATTATCTTTGAGAAAAATTCTAACTCGACCTCCCTAGCTTTGCCATTAATTAGTTGACTTAAATCATCAAACATGTGTATTGCTCTAATAGCCAACTTTAGAAGTACATCTTTTATATCATGATGAAGTGCTCTAAACTTTGTAGTATCAGGAAATCTCGTATAAGATTAGATGATGGAATTAACACTTAGTAGTAATTCTTAAAAGTTATTGTTACTTGCATCCTGCATCTTGCATCATGTTGCATAATATTTTGTCATTTTCATACCACTCAAACACAATATTTTTCCATCGTTGATCAGCTCGCAACCTTTCATCAATAACTTCTAGTTTCTCATAGGATGGTCCATATGGTTGTTTCCCATATTTCAAAAAAGATAATGTACGAGATAGAACATTTATTTGATGTATAGTCAACTTACTTATATCAGGTTCAGTAGTAGGCGTGACAACTTGAGGATAGTAATCATATTTCATTTGAAAATTAAATTTTTGATTATTTTTATATGAAAAATTATTTTGCATATTTGAATGAGATTTTTTGAAAAGAAATAAGTTCAAAGCTTGATGAGTAGACTTCCAAGAAAGAGACGTGTATCTCAATGGAAAACTTAAATACCTTATCTTTCCTTAGCCAAAGTGTTCCCTAACTAGTATCACAAATTTCCCAAAAAAATTCCTCAAACAAAATTTATGATAAAAAAAGCCAAACAAACAAATTTACTAAACTAAAATAACTAAAGAAAATAAAGTAAAATAAATGATAGAAAAAAAAATTAGTGAAAAAAATTGTTAGCAATAAACAAAAATAAAATAAAATAAGAACCAAAATGATAAAAAATTATTATCAACGTACAACAAGTTTGATACAAGACAACCTCGTCTAGTATAGGAAACCTATAATAATTGTCAAGGTATTACAAGACAAGCTCGTCTAGTAAAAACATTGGTCTTGGTTTTAAAGTTTAACTAAATAAAATAAATGAAGAAACCTTTGAGTATGGAAAGCTAACTTTAAGCAGAAAAACACTTAAACCAACCTTAGGACAGGAAACCAATCTTTAGTACACTCTGATAGAAAACATTAGGCTAGAAAAACCCCAACTTAAGATACGAAACCAACCTTAGTTCAACACCAGATAGAACAACTAGAAAGACCTCACCTAAGCTAGGAAGCCAACCTTTAGAAAACGATAAAAGGAAACCTCAACCTAAGTTAGAAAACCAACCCCAGCTTGACACTAGGACAAAAAAGCTCTAGAATAGAAGAAAATCACTCTGAAGAAATTCGACAACCTAGGTTAGGACAAGAAGAACACAAAGCCAAAAGCTATAGGGAGAAAGATTAAAACAACAAAGAAATTAGGTTAAGAAACTTAGGACAAAACACAAGTAGAAAACTTAAATGCTAAACACAAAAACTAGAACCTGAACCTCAAACAAACAAAAACTAGAACCTTAACCCCAAACATAGACAACATAGAAAAAGACATAGGTCCTAGGAAATAGAAAAACACTTAGGCTAGAACATCTAGACACATGAATAGACGATTTGTCTAAAGACGTCCAAGAGAGAATTGAGTTAAATGTTCAGTGCTTATAGTACCTGGATTAGGTATTTGGATTCTCTCGAAAATAAAAACAGGTCGAGACAATGCCTTCGACTAAAACATTAAAAGACTTAAGTATTAAAACACATAAGAAAACCTAAGAAGCTAAATGCGATCTATCCAAAAAGAGACAATAGCCAAAGAAGCATTTACTTGAATCAAATGATACGGTGAGCTAAACAAACACCTCATCTTTTGATGAAGTATTTATATACGCTTAGTATCTTCATATTAAAGAACTTAAGTGTAAAATGCTACCTAACGGAAATCAAAAAAGACTTTATTGTTCTGAATAAGCATTGAATGATATTAAATGCTCAACACTGAAAAACAACAAAAGTGATATTTGATCAACTAATTAAACAACAAAAGTGTTGTGTAAGTGTTTGTTTGAGCTGTTGGGCGAGTTGTTAGGTTGGTCAAGCTATAGGTTGGTCGAACTGGGTAGTGGCCAAGTTGATCGAGCTATAGAGTGGTTGACCTAAGTAGTGGTTGGGTTTGTCGAGCTATAAGGTGGGCGACTTGTGTAGTGGTTGGGTTGTCCAATCTATAGGCTGGTTAGCCTAGGCTCGCTGGCTATTCTTTTTGAGTCATTTTGGACATCGGTTTTGAGGTTGTAGAGCTCCTTTTTGGATGGTTTTTAGGTCGGCTTGGGAATTTTAATATTCGCATTGCATGGAGCACACTAAGACATTTACATTGAGTTATGGTCGGAAAAGTTGTTAGTTTAAGTGTCATTGAAGGTTTTTGCCCACTAATCACCTGTTTAGGAAAGACATTTTGCAAAGAGGAAGTTGAAATGAATATGCCACCTTCTAGGCTGACCCGTCATAAGTTTGGAGAAGAGTCAAATATCTTCCAAAAGTGACTAAAAGTGGTATGATTAGGATAAATGGCTATAAGGGGTGGTATAATTGGACTAAAAGAAACATTTTTTGGGATCTTCCATATTGGAAAGATAACTTGGTAAGACATAATATCGATGTCATGCATATAGGAAAAAATTTCTTTAACAACATCTTCAACACAATGATGAATGTTAATGACAAGACAAAAGATAATGAGAACGCAAGAAGTGATTTAGCTTTATATTATGGGAGAAAAGACTTGGAGTTGATGCCACAAGCTAACAGGAGGTTTATCAAGCCAAGTGAAAATCACACCTTAACAAAAATAAGACGCTAAAATAGTTTGTCGTTAGATCAAAGAACTTAAGATGTCATATGGTTATACTTCAAACTTGGCAATATGTAATAGTATTAAAAAGCGTAGTATTAAACTTGGCTATACAGATTTAAGAATATTTTAAAGAATATTTTAACCAATCATGCAATTACGAAAAATATTTAAATATTAATTAAAATGTAACCGTGAAACAACTTCATTTTAATTTTGATCCTAACTCATTTTATAAAATGATTTTGATATTGAAACTTTTTTAACTCAGTCTTTTAATGTATCAATAAGATCTGACTTATATTTTAAAAATAGATTAGGATTTCCCCATTCAGTATGAGTAAGATTAACTTATGGTAATCAAAATCAAGGAAGACAAACTTTGAGTTAAGGTATTTTAAATTATATAAGTTTGAAAACTAATGAAATAGTTATTGATAGGTAGATTGATTGTTTGAAGAAAAATTATGGTGGTCAAATTAAAAGAAGGTTAAAATTAAGGAATAGTGTACTTGAGCAAGGGATAGGTAAAACATTGTGCTCAATAGAATCACGAAGAATCGAAGGAGACATTATTTAAAAGAATGAGACGGGAACTTATATTTATATAAATGGAAGTTAGAGAGAAAAAGGAGATACAAAAGAAGAAAAATTTCTTTGTGAACCATTGTCTCTACATAAGATGACAAACTAGTATTTGAAAAAAAAAAAAAAAAGGCCATGCTCCTTGTTGTATGAATAATTGTGTCGATAAGGATTAAATATAATAGTTTATGTGTATCAAATGTTCAATCGTTATTTTAATTATTTAAAGTTCTTCTTTATTGTTTCCTCTAGTGTTACTTTGTTACGGTTCTGATACTGTTCATTTAAAGTTCAAAACAAAATATATAAATGTTTTATAGTTGAACTTAAACTTTTCATTCAAATTTGGAACTTTTCATTTTCAACTAAGTAAAATATTTATTAATTTGAAAGCTTCGTCTCTATAATAATTGCGTTATAACTTAACTTATATCACTAGTATGTTTAATCAAAATTTGAAACTCAATACAATGTTATTATAATATGTAAGCTTTCTTTATCAGGATTTTACTCACGAAAATCAAAGAATTCTCCTTAAAATACATAAAGATGCTCTCATGCTGGAATTCAATGACATTAATTTATTATGTTACGAAAGATTATTTTCTTATTACTGATTACATTTTATTTTATTCAAGTATTCAAGTTGAACATTTAGAAAGGAATAGTTAAAATATCTTAATCAATTTAAATATTTATTTTTCATGAAGGTTAGTCAAAGTTGCTGCTCGTCTTGGTCGGTATCACATGTTTGTGTGTGATTACTTGTCCCATATACGTAAGTCAGATAAATTATTTTTTTAATCAAATATTTGAATTGTAATAACTTTGAATTTGAATTTAATTAAATAATCCTTAAGAATTTCGAGAGAGAAATGGTAAGACAGATAAATACGTCTTAATCCATTATGTTAAAGTTGCACCAACCTGTATTTGTTTTCTTTGCTATTTTCAACAATCTTTTCATTGCACAATTATGTGACAAATATTAGAGGAAATCTCAGACGGAGTAATAAAACCGGTAAACACATGTACAGATCTTTAACCTTTGTTTTAATGCATAACTTTGAATATCTAATTTTTTTTATATTCATATGATATAGACCTTTTTCAAACATATATAATATTCCATTACAATATAGCTTGATGATAATAACCTATTCTGCTCTTTAGTCAAAAAATATTATAATAAATTTAGAAAACTTATTTCTGATAGAAGTCTAAGTTGTGTTTTCATGATTTCACAATCAAACTGGTCATTCAACACCTCAACACTATATTCATTAGTTCTTTTGTCTCCAAAAGATGAAGAAATTATAGAGAAATTTGTTAAGAAAATGCTTTAAGAGTTTTTATTTTTAAATTTAATTGAGTCAAAGGTTGTTTCCTATTTTTAGGGGATTCAGTTATTTTAATTATGGGACTGCAGTGGTGGATTAAATTAAGGATGAGAGTGTTAGCGGGAAGTTACTTTTTTATGTTTAAATAATGTAACGTTTCCGATCATTTCATTTATTCAATAATACAGAAGTATTCTGTTTCAAGCACGTACTCTGTTTCCTCTTAAAATAACAATTGGTATCAAGAGTCTTCTTCTTGAGGGACTTGTGAGAAAAATCTGAAAGTATGGAAGGAGATTCAAGTTTTTCAGCAATGGCACCACTAGTCTTCAATGGTGAAAATTATCAAATTTAGGCGGTACGAATGGAAGCCTATCTAGAAGCTCTGGATCTATGGGAAGCAATTGAAGAGGATTATGAAATTCCTGTGCTACATGGCAATCCAACGATGGCTCAAATCAAGAATCACAAAGACGAAAAAACTAGAAAAGCTAAGGCAAAGGCATGCCTCTTTGCTGCAGTTTACCAACAATTTTCACTCGAATTATGACTCTAAAGTCAGCCAAAGCCATATGGGATTATCTCAAAGAAGAATATGATGGAGATGATCGAATCAAAGGCATGCAGGTGTTGAATCTCATTAGAGACTTTGAATTGCAAAAGATGAAGGAATCTGAAACTATCAAAGAGTACTCTGAGAGGCTTCTGAACATAGCAAACAAAGTAAGATTGCTTGGTTCTGAATTTAAGGACTCTCGTATTGTTGAAAAAATTCTGGTTACCGTACCTGAAAGATTTGAAGCTACCATAACCACCTTAGAAAACACTAAGGATTTTTCAAAGATCACCTTGGCAGAATTGTTGAATTCCTTGCAAGCACAAGAACAACGAAGGGCTATGAGAGAACAAGGCTTTGTTGAGGAAGCCTTGCCTGCTAAACATGAAGACGGTTGGAAAAACAAAAAAAGGAACCAACACCCAAACAGTAAGGGAAAGTATCCTCCTTGCAAGCATTGCAACAAGATGGGTCATCCTCCATTCAAGTGTTGGAGAAGGCCTGACGCTAAATGCACCAATGCAATCAACTTGGGCATGAAGCTGTCATATGCCAAAACCAAAATCAACAATAGGAAGAAAATGCTCAAATTGCAAATGAAGAGGAGGAAGATCAACTTTTTGTTGCAACCTGTTTTTCAACCAATGCTTCAAGTGAATCTTGGCTAATTGATAGTGGTTGTACTAACCACATGACCTTTGACAAGGCACTCTTTAAAGATATGAGGCCAACTGATATCACCAAAGTCAGAATAGGCAATGGTGATTATATCTTAGTCAGAAGAAAGGGGACAGTTGCAATTACAAGTTGTGCAGGCACAAAATTTATTCCAGATGTTCTTTTTTGTTCCTGAAATTGACCAGAATTTGTTAAGTGTTGGTCAACTGATTGAAAGAGGATTTAGAGTTGTTTTTGAAGACAAAAATTGTTTGATTAAAGATGCAGCTGGTCAAGATATGTTCAAAGTAAAAATGAAAGGGAAAAGCTTTGCTCTAAATCCATTGGAGGAGGAGCAAACTGTTTTCTCACTCAAAGAAAACGTGACAGAAATCTGACACAAAAGGCTTGGACATTATCATCATAAAGGGCTATTGCAGTTGAGTGAAAAAAGGTTGGCAGTTGATGCTCCTGAGCTTGAGGATCGAATTTCTAATTGCAGAGCTTGTCAATTTAGCAAAAAAAATCGAAAAGCTTTTCTAAAGGTAACTTGGAGAGCATCAAGGAAGCTGCAATTAATTCACACTGATGTTGCAGGTCCTCAAAGAACACCTTCATTAAAAGATTCTGCCATTGAACATCAACTGCTCCTTATACCCCACAACAAAATGGGGTTAGTGAGAGGAGAAATAGATATATCCTGGAGATGACAAGATGCATGCTGTATGAGAAGAATTTACCAAAAGAATTCTGGGCAGAGGCAGCAGGTACGGCTGTTTTTCTTCAAAATAGACTTCCTACAAAGGCGTTGAAGGATCAAACACCATTTGAGGTCTGGTATGGTTACAAACCATCTCTGAAATTTCTTAAAATATTTGGTTGTTTGTGCTTCACTCATGTTTCGCAGCACAAGCGAGATAAGCTAGATAAAAGAGCAGTAGCGGGAATTTTTATAGGCTACAGCACAGTTAGCAAAGCTTATAAAATCTTTCAACCACAAACTGGAAAAATGGTTATTAGCAAGGATGTTCACTTTATGGAAGATGAAGAATGGAATTGGGATGAAAGCTGGCAAAGTGAATTGGTTGATGATGCTCCTGTAAGAGGTACTAGATCACTCTCTGATATTTATCAGAGGTGCAATGTTGCTGTTTGTGAACCTGCAGATTTTGGAGCAGCAGAGAAAGATCAAAATTAGATGGCTGTAATGAAGGAGGAGTTGTCTATGATTGAGAAGAACAAAACATGGGAGCTTGTTGACAAACCCCAACGCAGAAAGGTAATTGGGGTAAAATGGGTATTTAGAACCAAGTTAAATGCTGATGGTTCAATCAATAAGCATAAAGCAAGGCTTGTAGTTAAGGGGTATGCACAAGTTTTTGGTCTTGTTTATTCTGACACATTTGCACCAGTTGCCAGACTTGATACAATCAGGTTACTTCTTGCTATATCTGCACAACTTGGCTGGAAAGTGCATCAAATGGATGTTAAATCAGCATTTCTTAATGGAACCCTTGAAGAAGAAATTTATGTTGAGCAACCCGAAGGTTTCGTTGTGAAAGGCAAAGAAGACAAAGTCTATCATTTACACAAAGCTTTATATGGCCTAAAACAGGCCCCAAGAGCTTGGTATAGTCGAATAGATGATTATTTGCTTGGCCTTGGCTTTGAAAGAAGTCTTTCAGAATCCACACTCTATGTTAAACACAATAGCAATGAGATTCTTGTTGTTTCTCTTTATGTGGATGACCTTTTAATTACTAGGAGCAGTGCAAAACTTATTTATGAGTTTAAACTAGATATGATGCAGGCTTTTGAAATGATTGATCTTGGTTTGATGAGTTATTTCCTTGGGATGGAGATCAATCAAGAAAAAGACCAGGTCTTCATTTGTCAAAAGAAATATTCAAAGGAAATTGTAAAAAAATTCAGAATGGAGAATTGCAAAGAGACAAATACTCCTATGAATCAAAAGGAGAAGTTGTGCAAGGAAGATGATTTATGCATTGTGCAAGTGAACTTCATCTCAAGGCTGCAAAGAGAGTGATTCGTTATGTCAAAGGAACAAGTGGTTTTGGTGTTAAATTTACAAGGAGCAAGGAGTTCAAGCTGGTTGGTTTCTCTGACAGTGATTGGGGAGGTTCTGTTGATGATATGAGGAGCACTTCAGGCCACTGTTTCACTATTGGATCTGCTGTTTTTTCGTAGAACTCAAAGAAACAAGAAACAGTGGCTCAATCCACTGCTGAGGCAGAGTTTATTGCTGCAACAGCTGCTGTTAATCAAGCTTTGTGGCTGAGGAAGATTTTAATTAATCTTAATTTAGAGCAGCAGGAAAGTACAGCGATTCTTGTGGACAATCAAGCTGCAATCGCTATCTCTCATAATCCCATGTTTCATGGAAAGACTAAACATTTTAACATCAAGTTATTCTTTTTAAGGGAAGTACAGAAACATGGAGATGTGACTCTTATTTACTGCAAAACAGAAGATCAAGTTGCAGATATTCTTACTAAACCATTGCCTACTTGCAAGTTTGAATTTTTAAGGTCAAGACTTGGTGTTTGCAGCTCTTAAAGCAAGGAGGAGTGTTAAGAAAATGCTTTAAGAGTTTTTGTTTTTAAATTTAATTGAGTCAAAGGTTGTTTCCTATTTTTAGGGGATTCAGTTATTTTAATTATGGGACTGCAGTAGTTGATTAAATTAAGGATGAGAGTGTTAGTGGGGAGTTATTTTTTTATGTTTAAATAATGTAACGTTTCCCATCATTTCATTTATTCAATAATACAGAAGTATTCTGTTTCAAGCATGTACTCTATTTCCCATCATTTCAAAAATATTCTACACCTTCTCACTATTTTTTTTATTCCAAAAATACCCTACACCTCTCCACTATCCTTAACGATATTTCTCTTTCTCTTTCTACGTTAACGGAGCATTTACATGGTCATTAATGAAATATTTACATGACTCAAATTTGAACTTCTGATATATTTTCTTAAATAAGTTTGATTCAATCTTATTTTCGCGGTTGAATATATTTTTTTCTTTTCAAATTACTTAATAAATAGTAAAATTTTGTTCTAAATTTCTAGAAAAATGTTTATATATATGTGTGTTTTTTTTACATATAATATTTATAATTTTTAACATTATATTATGTTTTAAGTCACCGACATTTTTGACTCAAATAACTTAAATAAAATATTTAATTTATTAGATAAATTATAAAAATATTATTAAATACTTAAAATATTAAAAAAAAGTTATTTGTTAATGATTTAGAATTTATTTAGTTCTTTCGTCATTATAAAGTTAGTATATAATAATAATAATAATAATATATCATTATTTACTATTAATATTATTATGTTTATTATTTTATATTTGCATCTAAGTTTTAATTTTATAAAATGGAAATGGTAGAAGTACTAATATTGAAGTTTCTTCTGAATTTTATATTTTGTAATATATCACAAATTCAATGTAAATGCTTCCTTAATGTAGAGAGAGAGAGATAAAGATTGTTAAAGATAGTGGGAGGAGTATAGTATTTTTGGAATAAAAGAAAATAATGGGGAAGTGTAGAATATTTTTGAAATAAATTTAAATAGTGGGGAGGTGCATGACCCACTTGGGAAGGTAGAGGGAGCAACACCCTATTTATTGTTCAAAATGTTCACAAGCCCAACAACATAAGCATTTAAAATAAGAGCCAACTTACACATAGGTGACTTTATTAGTACACATGGACATGCAATTTGCATGGCAAGTACACCAAAACAAACTTCTTTTTATTTATGATGTTTGTAACAAATTGGGTCATCCATCATATTGATAAAGTTTTTAAGCAAACTCAAACAAAAGGCTAGTGGTCAATTTATGGATGGATGACTTGGAGAACACTTATTAGTCTACTACTTTTTATGCTTTTTATTTTACAATAATATGATATAATTTATAATTTTGAAAAACAAAGTGAATTTGAGATAAAATTTTCTCAACCTGGTTACATCTTTTGTTGGACAATATGAATCATCCCTCATAGGCTTTGTAAATGAAGTGAGAATAAGAGTTGTGAATTGAGTTCTTATTATTGGTGGAAAACAAAAGTTGGATCTATGGGATTGAAGTGTTTTCTCATACTTTTAAATATAGGGAGAAACTCGCGTATCAAGAAAGTTCAAGTATCTATTATGATTCAAGGAGATTGCCCAGTTAAAACAACATGTTCTGAATTATATTAAAGATCACGAGTGCAAAAATGCTGTTTAACGACCCATAAGACGTAGTTAGAGGGTAGCTCGACGTATATTAATGGACAGTGACATTACCGTAAATAAGTTGGTAACCAAGACGTCGGTTTCTAGGGCAAACGACGTCTATAATATAGTAGACGTCTGTTCTGCCCTAACCAGACGTCCAAGGGCCTGAGGTAGGCGAGAAAACATTCTTATCCACTACAAGAATTTTGCTGATTACCGAAGGTTTTTTACCGAAGGCCTTGGGACCCTCGATAAATATTGTTTTTCGACGGTCACAATGAGAATTACCGAGGGGCATGATGAAATGTATTTACCAAAGGCCTCGAGAGCATTACCGAGGGATTTATGGCCTTTGGTAAGAGGCTAGACTCCTTAAACTGAATAATTGGGGGTATTGTAGAAGGTCGTCCCCAATTTCGTAAGACAATCCCCAATTTCGCGTGGTGCACCCCGTTCTCTCCCTCTCCATTCCTGTCCCCAATTGAACTACCATTGTGCTTCCCATTATCTTCCTCTCCCTTTCCCATCTGTCCCGTGGCATTGGGTGGTTAGGGTTCACTTGGCAAACCTTCCCCGTAGTGGTGTTCAAGTGTTTGTTCCACCAGTGTGTTGGCGTTGCTATCAGCGGGTGGTCCGTTAACATCACGGCGTGTGGCGTTTCTGTCAAGAGGGTGCTCCCGTGACGTGAGGGTTCCTGTCTTCGTCAATGGAAGCTATTGGGAGACCATTGCGTCGAGGTATGTTCTCTATGTCTGAATGCAGTAGGTGTTGATGTCGCTAAATGAATCAATAAACCTGACAAGACTTGCATTCCATGTGTTAGGGTGAGCTTGAGAAGGGCTTTGAATTGTTTCAAAAAAGGGATGAATAGAGTATAGGGAGAATACGTGACCACTGACAAGCAAAGGAAAGCAAAGGGAAAGGTATGGGTACCTAAATTCGTATGGTCTTGGATGGTTTGGAACTGATTGTGAAGTATGTAAGGGTGTGCTCTTATCTTGACAGAAAAGGAGTTTGAATTGTGGCCAGAAAGGGAGGAAGAGAGTCTACGGAGGAGACTTGAGCAGTTTCGGAAAGCAAAGGCAAAGGTATGAGAACATAAATTGTACTGACATGATTAGGAATTACATTATAGTTGTTGTTTTAGAATAAAACTCTGCATAAAACCTTTGTTGTCTTTGTTGTAATTTCTACATTCAAAACTTGGCTTTTTGAACTTGTTTTGCGATAAATCACTTGCTGGCATGAATAAAACTGTCATGGTTTTGGTTTTAAATAAATTGATGCTTTTGTGGATTATGGGTTGCTGTTATGTGAGCATATATGATATGAAAGTGAGTTTAAGGTTGATAAAACATAGTTAAACTTACTAGTTATCTTATTGAATTAAAAAATTGCTACAGCTGGATGTATGTCTATTGTTCATGGATTAGTTTGATGTATGTAGATGTTGTATGATAGTTAGATGAAGTAGTGGACTATCACTACTCAAACCTTAAAAAAGGTGTATTCAATTGCAAACTGCAGTAAAGTAGGAAAATAAACTTCAAATAAACAATCCTAACAAGTTTAGAATGGTAAAAACTACCTAATTAAGAACTCACACTAAAAAAATACCTAAAACTAAAAATATGACAACTTAGAACCTAAAAGTGGTACCTAGAATACACTAAAAATGCAAAAAATGCAAAGTCTCTTAAAGTACTCACCAAAACAGTAAACTAACTATGTGCACAACTTTTAAAAGTTAAAAGAAAGATAAAAATGAAGTCTCAATTGAAAAATAACAAGAAAAACAGAATTTGACTATTGAACACCTATAAATAGACTAAAGTAGGTGAGAAATTCGAAATTAACCTAAATTAGCCTAAGAATGTCTAATCTTCATATCCTAAGAAGTTTAAATTAGTAAAATGAATGTAATTAAGAAAGATGTCAAATTGGATCAAGTATCTAAAACTTAAAATTGGACTCCTTAAAACGTAAAAATGTCTACTAAATAGGTGAGAAGTTGGCAATTAGACCTAATGTACATTATTTTTAAGTAATGTTAACATCCTAACAAGTCTAAACTAGTGGAATGGAGTTAGGAAACTTGTCAAAAGCAAAGAATAATCTCAAACTCAAAGTTTGAGTATTTAGTACCTAAAAAGTTCACTTAAAGGGTGACAAATTGCCAATTCACCTAAAGTTAAGTAATTTTAAGTAATGTTAACATCCTCACAAATCTGAAGTAGTTAAATGATGCTAGGAAAGTGGTGAAAAGCAAAGAATTTCCTAAAACTCAAAATATGACACCCTAGAACCTAAAACTAGTTACTAAAATAGGCTAAAAGTGGTCATAATGCATGATGTATTAAAGTATTGACCAAAACAGTAAAAAAATATCTACACAAGTTTTAAAACATAAAAGAAAGATAAAAATAATGGCACAATTAAAAAATACAAAGAAATACAATATTTGACTATTAAGGACTTAAAATTACACTACTTAAAACCTAAAAAGTGTACTAAATAGGTGACAATTTCGAAATTGACCTAAAGAAACCTAAGAATGTTTAATGTTCTTATCCTAACAAGTTTAAAGAACTTAAATAAAGCTAAGCAAAATGTCAAATTGGATCAAGTTGGTAAATCTCAAAATTTGGCTACTTAAACCTAAAAAGTGTAGTAAATAGGTGAGAAAATGGGAATTGACCTAAAGCAACCTAAGAGTGTGAATTGTACACATCCTAACAAGTTTAAAATTGTTAAAGGAAGCTAAGAAACATTTCAAAATAGATGAAGTAGCTAAATCTCAAAGTTTGTCCACTTGAAACCTAAAAAAGTAGATGAAGTAGCTAAAAATGTAATGGTTTAAGAAGCAATTCTGCATATAGGCTCATATATGACCAAATGAACAGTGCTATCAAGTTTTAAACATCATTTTGAACTTGTTCAACCTTTTAAGCAGCACAAAAAGTGCACAAACCGAAATCACACCTTGTTATGACCAATCTTGTAATAAAACACTAATTCACACTACCAAATTGAAATTTAAAAGAATCAAGGGTTGTTTCAAAAATAAAACTGACTGAATGAAGTAAAAATGAGTGATTTTAGATGTATATAAAATCTAAAATGAGTCAAAAACATATTATAGTACACTTTCACTATTTCACTTCCAATTTTGACTAAGAATGTGATGGTTTAAGAAGCCAATTTCGAATAGAACTGTTTGGAACTCAAATTTAAGAGTCCAAGCAACTTTGATTGATGAATTTGAGTGTGTTCAAGCTTTAAAATGAAGTATAATCAGTTGGAAACTCAAAATCATGTTTCCACTTCCATTTTTACCCAAAAATTGATGGTTTAAAAGGCTAATCTGCATATAGGTTCATTTTTGACCAAATGAACAGTGCTAGCAACTTTCAAACATCCATTTAGACTTGCTAAAGCTTTCCAAATGCACAGAAACAACAAGATTCGAAAATCACCCTTGCTATAGCCAAATTATGCATAAAAAACCATCAAAATGAATTACCAAATTCAGTTTTCTGTGCGAGTGAAAGTTGGATGTGCAGTTTAAACACTTGGGGACTTGACCAAATGTCACAACCACAAGAAATTATTGAAGTTGAACCTATAACCGCATTGCGCGACCGTGATGGTGATGGAGATGAATTAGAAGCACCTGCACAAGGTGATGATGATGATGATGATGATGAGGAAGAAGAAGAAGAACATGATGATGATGATGATGATGATGATGAAGATGATGAAGAAGAAGATGAAGAAGATGATGATGAAGAAGAAAATGATGATGATGATGATGATGATGATGAAGAAGATGAAGATGAAGATCATGATGACGATGATTGAATTTTGACTATCTTAAATACTGTAGCAAATTGAACTATCATTTCAATAGAGTTATGTAAAATACAATCTTTAATTTGTAGTGATCCTTCCTTATTCTTTTTTATGCAATAATTTTAAATTCACTTTAATTTGTAGTGATCCTTCCTTATTCTTTTCTATTGTTTCACTTTATTTGTAAACATTTCAATGCAGTAATGACAGGAGAAGGTTCAGACCATCCTGATAAAGGAAAGGGGGTAGCAAGGCCTAAAAAAAGGCAACGGATGACTCCAAAGTATATACTTAGGGTGCCTACTCCTACCCATACTCGTGCAATACACCCTCCCCCTACTCCTACAGTACACCCTCCTCCTCCCACCCCTGCAGTACACCCTACTCCTCCCACCCCTGCAGTACACCCCACTCCTCCCACCCCTGCAGTACACCCCACTCATCCCCCTGTGATTATTACCCTCACCCCTCCCCCTATGGTTAATACCCCCACTCCTCCCCCTGACCCTACTTCTATACCTTCCTCATCTTCTAGACCGCCTTCTGAGACTGCCACACCATTTAATGATCCAGATTCAGCTGGTGATGGTGATGATGTTGACCCGTCCCTCCAGGATCGACCATGGATTGAGCCATATGGAAAAGGGTAAGACTTTAATCCCTTTTTTAGCTTTGATTGATGTTTTAAATATTGTCTTATTTGAAATGACTTTTATTTCTTTATATGAAGGTTTATTCCATCCAGGGTTGCTTCCCAAGCCATCACACGAATCATCAAGCAACAGTATTTGACTCCATGGCCTACTTGGGAGCCATACCTATAGACGACAGAAAGCCATTTTGGGAGCGTTTTAAGGTGAACAACACTTTAAACTAATTATCATTCATATCTTACCATGTCTTAATAATGTTGGTTTTGTTCATCATTACAGAACCAGGTGCAGTGGAAAGCTGAACATGAAAGTCAAATACATAGAAATTTTCACATGAAAGCATCTCATCGGCTCTCAGAGATGTTTAGGGATGCCCGAATTGCAGGGGAGCGCCCTTACTGGATGGGCGACATTATTTGGAACTCTTTGCTTGCACATTGGAATACAGTAGAGTTTCGCAAGAAGAGTGCTACAGCCCAGAGAAACAGAGCGTCTGAAAAGGGTGGTGCCTTGCATACTGGTGGGTCGATCACAATTCACGAGCATGCCATTCGTATGGTAAACTTTCTTTACTTTTCTGTTTCTTTCATATATAACTTAATTATATATTTTTTATCTCATATACACTAACAAGACTAAATTATGTTACAGGCAAAAGCTCTTGGACGGGCGGTCCATGTTGACGAGGTCTTTGCATAGACCCATGTTCGGAAGGGCACTAATGAATTCGTTGATGAAAGATCTCGCAAGACTCATGTAAGCAAATAACACTCCTAGTATTAGTAATCCACATGATTATGTTATTGTATCATTCCCTGACATTGCTTTTAATGTTTCAACAGGAAGAATTTTCTACGAGACTTTCACAGGTTAGATCCGAACATGGGTCAGCTCCTACACCGGATGATGCGAGTAATGCAGATGATGACATCCATAGGACACAGTGCTGGGTCGATGTCGTTCGGGGGAAGAAAAAGGGACGAGTCTACAGTGCAGGACAACTTGCTGCAAACTATACAGCATCAAAAGGAGGTACACTGAAGCACCAACCTTCTTCTTCTTCCACCCCTTCTGCTGACGAGGCCATCCAGCGCTTGACACAGCTACTAGAGCAACGTGACAAGGAAAACCGTGCATTGAGAGAAGAATACAGTGACTTGAGAGACGAGTTTTCAAGCTTCAAGTCCCTGGTCATGAAAGCGCTGCCTCAAAGTTCAGACACTCCTTCCACTGTCCCTCCGACCCAGCCACGACCCTCCCCGTCACCCGCCGTCCCTCATCAGCCCAGATCAGTCCAGCCCACACCAGTCCAACCATCTATAGATGACCAGGACGATGAAGATGTTTCTGAAGACTTTGTTGAATTTTAGTATCATTTTGTTATTGATCATAGTGATGTTAGTACATTTAGATGTTAGTACTAATATTATGATATTGGTACATTTATTTTTGCTTAGAATTGGATGATATTGCTATTATGATATTGTTAGAACATAATGGATGTCAGTACATTATGATGATAATGTTAGTACTTTATGATTTTCCATCAACGAACGGAAGAATTTGGGATGGACAATATATATGCAGGTCTGTTTGTGGATTGAAACTGTTATGCAGGTCTGTGTCTGTTGTGAACATGATATGCAGGTATGTGTGGTAGACAAGAAAAACAAATAACACATTTTTCCCTGCATCATACCGAAGGCTTTACCGAGGGCCGAAAGCCTTCGGTAATTTCCGAGGGCCAGAGGCCTTCGGTAATTACCCAGGGCTTTCGGCCCTCGGTAATTACCGAAGGACTCTGGCCCTCGGTAATAGTTAGCGACAAGGTATTTACCGAGGGACTTTCGGCCGTTGGCGGGCCCTCGGTAATGGGTCTTTATCGAGGGCTTTTGGCGCTTTCCGAGGGATTATGGCCTTCGGTAATGCCGTTCATTACTGTAGTCGGTTGTGATGGGGGGCAGACATCTACCTGGCAGCAATAATGCTCTTCACCTCATTCCCAGGCGCTTAGACGTCATGTAATAAAAAACCGACGTCTATAATGTATAAACGTCTTTGCTCCCTTAACTTGACGTCAATTGGCCTGTCAGGAAGGCGGGAAGACAATCAACTTCTGCAACATAGACGTCGGGTTTCTGGGGGAGCGACGTCTATGTGGCTGTAATTAATGCTATTCACCAAACTCACAGGCACTTCAACGTCCAGTAAAAGGGCACCGACGTCTAAAATTTTATAGACGTCGGTGCCCCAGGACAACCGTCGTCTACTTCCCTGTAAGGAAATGAAACGTCAATTCAATCAGCGCCGTTGATGTCAGTGCCCCGTGTGTCCGACGTCTAAGGTGCATGCAAAAGGTAGACTAAAAGTTATCTTGGACGTCATATTAGTGAGATAACCGATGTCTAGCTATCTATAGACGTCGGTTTCTGTAGCAACCGAGGCCTCAATTCACGTTAAATAAATCGCAGACTCAGTTTCACAAACATCATCGTCTCCTCCTGTCCTTTTTCTCTCTTGCGGTATTACATTCCAGGTGCGTCTTTTTCTCTCTTCCTCCTCTCCTTTTCCTCCTCTCCTTTGTTCAGTTTGATTATATTAGTCTTTCATCAATTATCTTCTAGTTCAACTGATTAAAATTAGTTTTCCTTATGTTGTGTTTTAGTGCAGTTTTGTTCCTCTCTTAGGGTAACGTAGTACCACATTCTGCCTTTGCTAACTACCTCCCAGAAAAAGCGGCGTCTTTTGGATTACTTATGGCATTTCGACCTACAAACGACCCTGGGTCGTTGCCTAGTTATTGTTTCACCGTAATTTTTCCCTCTTGCGGTTGAAAATGGAACTAGGCAAGAACCTAGGTTCGGTTTTGGGTTGAAATGTCATGAGAAATTCAAAAGAAGTAAGCTTTTTTTTGGGGGAAACTAGCAAAGACAGAGTGTGCTACTAGGCTATCCAAAGACAGGAACAAAACTACACTAAAACACA
The DNA here is from genome assembly GCA_036885675.1 of Vigna mungo. Lineage (NCBI taxonomy): Eukaryota > Viridiplantae > Streptophyta > Magnoliopsida > Fabales > Fabaceae > Vigna > Vigna mungo. The sequence continues at coordinate 12,647,127 of CP144692.1, read as the reverse complement.
ACGACTATGTTAGACGTTGGTTAATGCATACACCGACATCTATAGTGACATTAAACGGAGGTTAGTGACATGTTCGAAGTCTTTATGTGCTCTTAGACGTCGGTTAGTGCTTAATCCGACGTCTATATAATGCCCTTAGACGTCGGTTTAGGCCTACACCGACGTTTATTGACATCAGACATGACACTAACTGACGTTTGTATAGAGGTCTATTAGTTGGAAGTTCGACGTCCCATTTACGTCACCCATAACGACGTCGGTTGTGAAAAAGACGTTAAAATTCCAAAATAATAGACGTTTAAAGCCCTTTCTACACTAATGGATAATGAAAGGTTAAGTTGTCAATTACAATCACTTGTTAGTATTGTCCTTCCTTTCCTTTCACTTGATGCACAAACCATATTTCAACAACAATACTAACCTCAACAAGGCCAAGAAGAACGATAACAAAATAACCATCAACAAAACCAATTTCAACATGGACATGACTACTTTAGTTATTAAGCATTTAGTTTTAATTTTGAACTTTTTGGATTATGTTAGCACTTGATTTAGATTATGTTTTGTTAAAACCATGTTTTAGATTGCATCTTCTTGGAGCTTCATTTTGGATTATAAGTTGTTGGCTTTTGATTTGGATTATATGTTGTTATAACTTGATTTTTTATTATGTGTTATTAGAAGTTAAGTTAAATTATGTGTATTTAGAATTTCATTGAATTATTTCATGTGCACCAACTTGGTTTGATTTACTTATGTATTAGTAAAATTTTAGTGTCAATACATTGTTGATGTCTGTTAGAAATAAACAAAAAACGCACAGTTTCATCAGTGTATAAATACTGTAATTCTCTTCATTTCAAAGATATGAGAGTAAGATGTTATACAGTATCTTGTATGTTTCCAGTTCTCTGTAGTGTGCCTTTACTCAGAGAACCCTTGCAGAGAACGTGTCTCTGCTTCTCACTCTGACCGGTGATCGGTGCTGTGCTGGAGAAACCCTTGCAGAGAACGTGTCTCTGCTTCTCACTCTAGAATTCACGTGACTGAAGTTTCTCTTTCTTGGCACGTGGAGTCTCTGTTTTTATTACTCAGAGGCTCTTTTGTTTGGGTTTTACGTTTTTAACCCTTACTTAATATGGTATCCAGAGCAAGGTGGTGAATCTTGGTGCAAAAAGTGGGTGTGTGAGCTTCATTTGGTTGTGCGTGTATCCAAAAAAGGAGGAGAAAGTGACTTTGGCTAAAGAAGAATCAAAGAACTTTCAAGAACGTGTGCAGACTTGAGATGGCGAACTTTGGAGGCATACAAGGTCCACTGCCCATGTTTGATGGGAAACAATTTGACGATTGGCGTATCAAAATGAAGGCTGTGTTCTGTTTTCAAGATGTTCTGGTGGTGATTGAAGAGGGTTTGCCCGTACTAAGTGAAAAAGCAACCCAAGAAGAGAGAAAAGAGCACAAGATGATGGCTAAACTTGACAGTAAAGCCAGGTTTCTGATGTACCAGTGTGTCAGTCAGAAGGTGTTCAATAAAATCTCAAATGCTGAAACCGCAAAGGAGGCTTGGGGTGTTTTGATGAAAACATATGGTGACGGAGATAGAAATTCAAAAGTTAAGTTGCAGGCATTAAGGAGACAATTCGAAACCTTGATCATGGAAGAGAACGAGAGTGTGGCTGAGTATTTTGACAGAGTGCAAGCGCTGGTCAATAAGATGAGAGCCTGTGGTGATAAAATGATTGAGGAATACGTCGTGGATAAAATCTTGAGGACTTTAACCCCCAGGTTTGATTACGTAGCGGCTGCCATTGAAGAAACGCGTAGGAAAGAGAGCATTGACATAGAGGAGCTGCTGCACTCATTAGAAGCTCACGAGTTACGCCTCAATGAGCGCAGACAATGTCAGGAGCAAGCTCTACAAGCCAGAACCCAGTGGAAAGGCAAGAAAGGGTTCAAGAAAGGGGGAAAAGGAGGCAAGAAGAATAAAGATTCACTGGACCAGCAAGGTGAAGAGTCCAATGAATCTGGGAAGATGAAAAACCAGAAGAAAGGTAACTGCAAATTTGACAAAAAGAAGGTAAAATGTTTTAATTGTCAAAAACTTGGTCATTTTGCCAAGGACTGTTGGAGTGGTGAGGGTGCCAAGAACAAACCGCAGAAAGCAGCTAATCTGGCCAAAGAGGAAGAATCGGATGAGGAAGCAGTGATGCTAATGGCCAGAGTAGAAGAAATCATGCCAGAGAATGATGTGTGGTATCTTGATTCTGGGTGTTCTACCCATATGACAGGCAGAAAAGATTGGTTTGTGGGAATCAAGGAAGCTGCACAGGGTAGGATCCGCTTTATAGATGACAGAAGTTTGAATGCAGAGGGGTTGGGCAGAGTTGTTCTAAGGGATGCAGGGGGGAAAGAAGTGATAATTGAGGAGGTGTTGTATGTTCCAGGATTGAAATCAAACCTGTTGAGCTTGGGACAACTACTGCAGAAGGATTATGTGATGAAAATGGAGAATAACACTCTCAGTATTTTCAATCAACATAAGAAATTGGTGATGCAAGCTCAGTTGTCAAAGAACCGTACCTTTAGGGTGGTGGTGAGTGCAGTAAAGCATCAATGCTTTGTTGCATCAGAGAATAAGGAGGAATGGGTTTCGCATTTGCGGTTTGGGCACTTAAACTTCAAAGATTTGTTTCTACTGGGACAGAAACAGATGGTGAATGGACTGCCTAAGATAGAAATTCCGGACATAGTGTGCAAGGAGTTTGTCCAGTGCAAACAGGCAAGGGGCAGTTTCAAGAAGAATTTACCCCAAAGGGCTGCAGAGAAATTAGAAGTGGTTTATTCTGATGTTTGTGGACCTATGCAGGTCGAAACACTTGGAGGCAGCAGATATGTTCTGCTGTTTATTGATGATTACACCAGAAAATGTTGGGTGTATTTGATTAAAAGAAAAGGTGAAGTACTGCTGATGTTTCAAAAGTTCAGAAGTTTAGTTGAGAAACAGAGTGGTAAGAAAATCAAGGTGTTAAGAACAGATGGGGGGGAGAGTATACCTCCACTGAATTTAAGATGTTTTGCGAAAGTGAGGGCTGTATACATGAGGTTACTCCTCCTTATACACCACAACATAATGGTGCGGCAGAAAGGAAGAATAAAACTTTGATGAATATGGTGAGATGCATGCTGAAGAGCAAGGGGTTGCCCAAGTTCTTATGGGGAGAGGCTGTGATGACAGCCACATACATACTGATCTTGTCACCAACTAAAAGGCTGGATGGATTAACACCTGAAGAGGCTTGGACAGGGGTGAAGCCTGATGTTAAACATCTTAAAATTTTTGGTTCCCTATGTTATAAGCATGTGCCAGATCAGTTAAGGAGAAAATTGGACGACAAAGGAGTTGCGTTAATACTGGTGGGCTACAATGCTACAGGTGGCTACAAACTATTTGATCATGTAACAGGAACAACTTCAATCAGTAGGGATGTTGTGGTTGATGAAGCTAGTTCATGGCAGTGGGAATCTGAGAAAAAAGAAGAACCAGCAATTCTGCTGGAGAGTGAGCCTAGAGCAGGTGAAACAGAAGTATGTAGACAGGAGGAGTGTTCTAGGAGATCAAGAAGAACCACACAGGTGCCTAGACATTTGAATGATTATGATCTATCCTATGAAGCTTGTCTTACTTCAGAAGGGCATTTTGTGCACTATGCACTGATTGTAGAGGCTGAACCAGTAGAATTTGACGAAGCAGTGAAGGATATGAGGTGGTACAATGCTATGAAGGAGGAAATTGATTCCATAGAAAGGAATCAGACCTGGGTATTGGTGGAATTACCTTATGAAAAAGACCCATAGCATTGAAGTGGGTTTATAAGGCGAAGATCAATCCACAGGGGGCTGTTGTTAGGCATAAGGCACGGTTAGTTGCTAAGGGTTTCTTACAAAGGGCTGGAGTTGATTACGGAGAATTATTTGCTCCGGTAGCCAGAGTGGAAACAATTAGATTAGTGGTATCCCTAGCCACTAAGTTTGGCTGGTCTTTACACCAGCTTGATGTAAAGTCAGCCTTCCTAAATGGAAGACTGGAGGAGGAAGTCTATGTCCTACAGCCACAGGGGTTTGAGGTCAAAGGACAGCTGAACAGAGTTTATAGACTGAAGAAAGCTCTCTACGGGCTTAAACAAGCACCAAGGGCCTGGAATCAGAGGATTGATGGGTTCATGGGAAGTATAGGCTTTGAGAAATGTGTTTCTGAACACGGGCTGTATGTGAAATGTTGCCAAGGACAGAGGAGAGAAGTTGATTGTATGCCTATATGTGGATGATCTATTGGTCACTGGTGGCAGTGAGGAGTTGATTTCAGATTTCAAGACACAGATGTTGATGGAGTTTGAGATGGGTGATCTTGGAAGACTTGACTACTTCTTGAGGATTGAATTTACCGAGACTAAAAGTGGAATTGTGATGCATCAGTCTAGATACGTGTTAAATCTGCTGAAAAGATTTGAGATGGCAGATTGCAATGCAGCAAATACCCCAGCAAAAGTAGGGTTGAGGCTGGAAAAAGAACCAAAGGAAGAAGCTCTTGATCCAACAGCTTATAAGAGCATGGTGGGAAGCTTGAGGTATCTTTGCAATACCAGACCCGATATTAGTTATAGTGTTGGTGTTGCTAGCAGATTCATGGAATGTCCAAGGACGTCTCATTTGAATGTTGTGAAGAGGATACTAAGATACTTACAGGGTACTTATTCCTATGGTATTCTGCTAGAGAAAAGAAAAGGAAGATGTGAAGAAGGAGTGCGGATCAGTGCTTATTCTGATGCTGACTGCTGTGGGGATAAGACAGATAGGAAAAGTATAGCAGGGTACATTTTCTTTGTTGATGGATCTCCTATTTCCTGGAGTTCTAAAAAAGAGTCAGTAGTGGCATTGTCTTCGTGTGAGGCAGAGTATATAGCTGCCTGTGAAGCTACATGTCAAGCTGTTTGGCTTGAGTTTCTGTTGAAGGGGCTGAAGGTGGAGTTGACTGAGAAGATAAGGCTACTTGTTGACAACAAGTCGGCTATTGACCTAGCTAAACACCCTACTTCTCATGGTAGAAGCAAACATATAGAGACCAAATTTCACTACATTAGAGAACAGGTCAGCAGTGGAAGATTGGAAGTGAAACACTGCAGATCCGAAGACCAATTAGTAGATGTTCTCACCAAAGCTCTCAAGGGTGAACGCTTTCTGACACTCAAAAAGCAGATTGGGGTAGTCCGAGTGGAGATTGGCGGGACTTGTGCAGATCGGACCAGAGGAAGGGCAAAAACCTAGGGTTTTCGCCGGAATAAGCTAGATCGGGCCGAAATAGTGCAGATCGGCCAAGGAAGAGAGTTTTTCTCCGATCTAATCGGTGAAAAACTCGTGTAAGCTCAAAAAGAGTCGTCTTTTCCGATTTTAATCGGTGGAAAACGCTCACAATCGAAGGAGAAGTTATTTTTACCGATTTGATCGGTGTAAAAGTTTTTTTTTTTCAAAATTTCTGCGTTCGTATAGGGTTTTTTTGTTTAGGAGGAGTGTTAGAAATAAACAAAAATCGCACAGTTTCATCAGTGTATAAATACTGTAATTCTGTTCATTTCAAAGATATGAGAGTAAGATGTTATACAGTACCTTGTATGTTTCCAGTTCTTTGTAGTGTGCCTTTACTCTTCCATCGCGTAAGCTGTGTGCTTCTCTGACCGGTGATCGGTGTTGTGCTGGAGAAACCCTTGCAGAGAACGTGTCTCTGCTTCTCACTCTAGAATTCACGTGACTGAAGTTTCTCTTTCTTGGCACGTGGAGTCTCTGTTTTTATTGCTCAGAGGCTCTTTTGTTTGGGTTTTACGTTTTTAACCCTTACTTAATAATGTCTTCGTAAATTTTTTTTATTTATTTATTGCTAAACTTTATTCTAATTGAGTTACATGAATATAAACAAATATGGATACCAAGCAAAAATATATGTTTGTAATTAAAAAATGCACTCGAGATAAATTTACCTATGGATATTTTTTTCAACAAGTAATTTACGCACAAATTTACACAAAAATATTATTATGCAGTTTATTGATGAATTTATCCATTAGTAATATCCCTCAAATATCTTGTACATTTATATTTATTGATTGGATAATTTACGCATTTGTTACATAGGTGATAATTATGTAAAAGCATTCACAATTTTTCATATGCCTTATCATTACCAATGAATTATTTTGTATATAACATTACTCAAAAATTATTCTGTATGTAACATTACCCATGCATAGTTTCGTATGTATCCTTATTGACAAAATTTATGTGTATGTAATTGTACCTATTCTCTTTTTACATACGAATTTATTTTGCCATGTAATATATCAATGCTATCTAACTTGTGATGGATTTGATGTCTACCAACTTCTTGTTGTATAAGGAAAAGTGATTATGTAGCTTCTTCTAAACAAGTTAAAAGACATTATTCTCTTACAAATCCTTGGATATTTGTTTAAATGATACTATTTATTCACTTCTTAAATTCTAACTTCCCCATCCATAATCTACTAAAAGATTATGAAGATATCTTTCGAAACAACTCTAAAGGACTCCCACCTTTATTGAACATCAAATAGATATAATTCCAAGGATACCTTACACCAAAAAAGTTTGCATGTTAGCAAGCTAAGTCTAAGGTTTATTCACATTGTTTTTATAGTCTTCTTCCTATTCCTCAAATACCTTGGGTAGATATATCTATGGATTTCATTTTAGGCATCCTAAGGAGATCCCAACATCAGGATTCTCTCTTTGTGGTAGTAGATCAATTTTCAAAAATGACTCATTTTATTCCTTATACCACAAAGTAGATGATGTCATTCATATAACAAATCTTTTCTTTAAAGAGGGGGTGCGCTTTACATGGGAATCCAAGAACTATCGTATGAGGCTAAATTTTTAAGCCATTTCTGGAAAACTTTATCGGGTAAGCTGCCACTCCTAAACAAATGGACAAACTAAAGTGGTCAATAAAACTTTGTCTCAAATGTTATAATGCCTTATTTTTGGGAATCCTAGGGTGTGGGAAGACCTCCCTCCCCCCGCACATTGAGTTTGCTTATAATAGAGTTGTGCATTCCATAACATCCCATTCTCCCTTTGCGATTGTTTATAGGGTTAATCCTCTTACTCCTTGATGGGTTGTCGCGGCCCATACAAATTTGATTGCATATAAGAAATGCAGTATAGCTAGGAAGTGACTCCTAGGTCGTCTCTCAAGGACCAAACTGTGTTTCGAGAATTAAGTCAGACACGAAGTGGGGGGAGGGGGGGTTTGAAAAGTTTGTGAATGCAGATGAACAAAATCACAGATGCAAACAGATATGCAAACACAGATCTAAAAACAGATTCAAATACTAAAAGCGGTCGGTCATTAACTCAATTACTATGCTTCCTATCCTAGATTAAAGACAAGTACACACTACTCTAATCCAAATCCAACACGAATCACCCAACTAAGAGAAGACTAATTCGGTCTTCAGAATTGCAAACTAAACGAATGCAATGCACAAATCTAATCAGTCATGCACCATACAGTCTAATCAACTTAGCGAAGATTAAACACCGATTAGGCAACTAAGCGTATACCCAATCGCAAGCACGCAACAGATTAAATATTGAGCCAAATCAGAGCAGAATAAACACAAGAAGAGTCTGAAAAATCTCAAAGAAGCAATGTAATTTGATTAACAACCAACTAACTTAAACTAACATCACAATTAAATTAACACAATCCAACAGAACCCAAAAAAGAAAACAATAAACCGAACCTCACGAAAAACATAGTAAACGGAAATAATAAACCGAACGGACCTATTCAATAAATTTTAAACTAATCAGTCTAGACAACCAACTAATTTAAATTGTGCTTGAAAAATAGATGAGTTAAACATAAAACTAAATGAAACCAAACACATTCCAACTACAGCAAGAAAGCATAAACTTGATGACAAAATTCAAAAAAAGTCTATGTTAGCAATTCAAAAAACTGCAGCGAAACCGAGACATCAATCTCCACTTGTGTAAATCAACTAAAATTAATTGCCGAATTACAAAATGCATGAGTTGAAATGATATTGCTGAATGAGAATGAAATGCACATTATGCTATTGAAACACACCAGCCAATAAATGACGGTTAATAAAATGCAGCGGCAATAGCACTAAAATAAACGTCACCCGTGACCTATAAAATAAAATGCTCGTGAATGTGGCAGTTATCCATGCAATGAGTCATTGGAAAAATAAAACTAAAAGACACATGACAGTAAAGGTTTGTAATGTCCAAATGTGAATAAAATTTCTAGAGAAACCTATTGGAACTTTTTACTCAAGATGTAACAGCTCGTGCCTCCCAACACTAAATATTACCAATCACTTTTCAAAATGAAATTGTGGACCTCAAAAGAAAGTGTGCAGCTGTGTGCTTATGAAGCTAACCGTAACCCTCCATTGACACTCTTCTCCAACAAAAGACGTGTTGTAGCTGCCCTGAATATCCAAGCTGCTGGACGTGAACTTGGGCTGTGAACGTGCTGCACTTTTCCATTGGGCCATGCACTTCCTTCCATTCAGCTGAAGCACCGTTTCTCTTTCTCCAAGCACCTTTCCAAAGTTGTTGGACATTGTGGCTTGCAACTGTATGCTTCCAGACCAGCCCGTGTGGGCTGCATGAAGAAAGCTGGAATGGATTGTGGTGGACGTTGCTGGACTTTTAGAAGCTGTTGGACCAAGACCGTGAGTAGCTAAACATATGTTGCCACAGCTCTTCATTCCAAGCACCTAGCTGGACAAAGCTAGATCCGTGGAGTGCTGGTTGCTGGGCTTGCTACTGCCGTACCAACCAAAGTTTTTGCTGCACCTCTCAATGCTTCAATGTAAACTAAGCTGCTGAATGTGAATTCATGTGGGCTGCAACCTCTCAAGAAGCTGCTGGGAAGTATAGGTGTGGGCTGGACGTGATGAAGATGTTGGTCCGGTTGATAGTCCTTCACGTGCTTCCTAGATGAAGGCTGCACCTCCTTTCTTTGGATGCTGGACCATGAAGAGCTTCTTGGAATAGAATGTTGGCCCTATTGTGTGCACCTCCAAAACCCATATGATTCAGTAGCTGGATGCTCATCAAGTTGGGCTGTTGCTGTGTTTACGTGTTTGACGCTGGACGAGTGAAGACTTCTCATGGGCTGCATCTCCAAATGTTGCTGGATGTTGGACCGTGACTGTGCCTTTAATTTCTTCCAGCAATGACCTTATATTTATTTAATGGACTGCAGCGTTTAATCACATAATATGGAGTGTGAATTCCAACTGCACCTCTCTCCATGTTTGTGGGCTGTGGCAGCTGTTGGCTAAACCAGCTGTACATTTTTTTTCTTTTAAAATGGAAAGGATTTGGTAGCAGCTGCCTCCTTGTGTACATGGGCCGTGACACTACTTCAATTAAATCATCAGATTGCTTTCCTTTGTTGGACGTGCAACTTTTTCAATTCAAAATGGAATGTAGCTTATGCACACCCTTGTTGGCTGGACGGTAGAATTATTTTCATGGGCCCTTGCATTGTTATTTCTCTCCAAAGACACAAAAGAAAGGAAATTGCGGCATCCTAAAACCCACTATTAGTGCCTCATTTAATTGAGTCTATGTGCACTCCTCCTTTTCCATTTTATAAAAAAAATGTATTTGATGTGGCATTTCTCTTTTAAGTCCCAAAATATTATCCAACAATTTCCCTGTAATTAATAATGCAAATAATTAGTTTCAGATAATTCAAATTAATCAAAATAAGAATTTCTGATCAAATTAAGCACAATTAGCAACAATGGCGAAATACTGGACAATTAAGTACATTTCCCTGATTAAATTCAGTACAATAAACTAAGTGCAGTCAATAAAATATCGACTCATCAAAATAGACCACACTTAGTCTTTTGCACTCCTGGGCAAAATTAAGATGCAAATCAGGGAATAGTTCAACAGACATCAGGGAAGGGACACAGACTCAGCACACAGAAAACAAAGACTGACAAGGAAAGAAACATAATTACACAGTCCTCAAGAAATATGGACAAAGAAAAAGCAGTAGACAATATCCAACACAGAATCAAAGAAAGCAAATACTCAGAGAAATCATCCAAGCAGTTCAAAGCATGACAAAATGATCAATCAGTTCAAGAGGTGAATTAAAAACAACAAAACCTCACAGATGCACACTATTAGTGTTTCTCTCAAGTGCCTAAGGTAAACAATGTCAACTCAATGCACTCAAGAAAGCAAACACAAATAGACTTGGCAAGCCTCTAATATCAACACTCAAAACATATGCATGTTCAAATCAAAAGGTCTTTTATGGATGTAATGGGGCCAAGGATAAGGGAGGATATGATATGGATGAGAAGCTACAAACCAAAAAGAATAGAGGAGCAATGGGGAACAAGTGAAAATACAATCAAATCACGCCCAAAAACCTCTAATTCAATCTTCTTCTTGATTTCATTATTCACACAACAATTTTTTTAATTTTCTCATTTTTTTGTATTTTTTTTCATCTTGTCTCTTTTCAGAACACAACTCTAAGAGACAAGATATGCTACATATTTACAAAACAAAACAAGAAGAGGAGCCAACTAACCAATTCATCATAATCCCCAAAGAGACCACACTTGTTCCCAAAACAATTCTAAAGCTCCAAAATTCCCTAAGGTTAAGGTAATCATGGTTTTTTACTTAGGGCTAGTGTATAAGCTCCAAAACAAAGAAATGGGGAAAGTATAGTCTCAAAGGGGGTTATCAAAGGATTAAAACAATGTAAGCTTATTTGGCTAGAGAGGCTCAAGAACAAAACTGCCTTTATCACTTTCAAACATGCATATCAATCAAGAATCATCAAAAAGAGTGAAGCCAAGGCATATGTGCAAGCAATCAAGAGACATATCACACACGAGAAAGATCATCAAATGGCTCAAATCTCACACAGGTAATACGGTCACAATCAATTCAACTCTCAAACATCATGATCATCTTCCAAGCAAAGAAAAGAAAGGAATCCAACAAATCAAAGTATCAATGAAGTGAAAGACACATCTACAACCTAAAAAAAGTCCAGAAATCAAGACAAACAAGCAAAACTGTACACAAGACACAACAAAAAGTACCTAGAAAACAAAAAATTTAACGTAGAAAACATAAACTAATAAAAAAAAATCAGAATCTCCCCCAATAGACCACACTTAAACTACACAGTGCCCTCAATGTATCACAAGCATAAGATCACAATCAACAGATCAAGGACAAGGGCAATAAAAGTAAGGAAAGGGGGAGAAGGGAAAAGAAAACTCCATTGATCATGGTGGCAGTTACCAATTTTGGACTATCAGTGAGATGTTTTCAACCACAAGATTCAGTAAGGAAGTCTTGAGGAGGAATTGCTTCAGTCTCCAAATTTGATCAAGCAGGGAGATGTCTTCCACAGCTGGATCCAAGAAGCAGTGATTGTTGATGAATGTGTTTAGTTGGTGCATATTAATCTTCAAACTGTCGTGTATGCGAGCACCCTTGTCTTCCACCATGGGTGTGTGTTGATCAAATTCATATCCTGCAACATGGTTAGTACAATGTGGTTCCAAAGAAATAACATGCAGGGGTATGACACCCAATCCCAGTGTAACAAGCTGAACATCAGATAAACTCTCAGAACATGAATCAAGTTCAAATTTAGAAGTAATGTCAACCATAGGCTCATATTCATGTTCAATGCATGGAGAATAAACATTCAGACAAGATGGAAAAAGTTGTTTCTCATCATGCAAAGAGTGGAAATCAAAAACATGCTCATCAACATCATTAACATCAACATACCTATCAACAACATAATCATCAACAACGGAATCAATCATAGGTATGTCTACCTCCACCTCCCTAGATGTTGGTAGAGTGGTGGAAGGTGAAAGTGATCTACCTGACTCAAAATTACTGCTTATACCTGCTTGGTCCTCCAAATCTTCATCAGTCTCCTCAAGTGCAAGAGTAGGGACATAGGATGGTGGGAAAGTAGGTGGCACAATAGTAAGCTCATGACTCTGCTCCCCATCTCCTATGTGGATGGCATCAACATCATTTGGAAGTTGAACAGCCTGAAATGGTGATTCCTCTGAAACATAAGGTTGTTCCTCAGTGAGCTGAGTGGCCGCCTGTCCCATTTGGTTGCTCAAACTCTGAATGGAAGCTCTGGTGTCCTGCTGAAACTCCATGTTCTCTCGCCGGAACTGAATGTTCAGAATAGTCATCTGCTCCAACAACTCCTTCAATGTAGGCTCAAAAGTAGTGGAAGGATGAGGAGTTGCTTGGGCAGGCTCATGAAACTGCAGCTGCTGTGGTTCTTGGACAGGGGGAGGCATACAAGCATGCTGGAATGGTGGTTCTTCATGTTTATGTTGTGAGGGGTGAAATCTTTCCAAAAACATATGCTTTAGATCTTTCCAATTGGTCTTCAATTCAGGAGGAAGATAATAAAGCCATTCCCATGCTGCTTGTTCTACTGAATGCAGAAATGCCTTTAAGAAAATGCGATCATATGGGACATGAGGAGGTTTCATTTCAGAGCAAATGCGTTGGAACCTCTCCAAATGTCTATGTGGGCATTCACCTTCAGAACCATAAAACCTAGGTAGCAAATCTATCAGTCCAGAGGTGAGAACGCAATGAACATCATCCTCACTATGTGAAACTGGCTCCCAAAGAGCACTCTCAAGAATGGAAGGATGAGTCATATTGTTCTCAACATAGAAATCAACAAAATGTGCATGAGAAGCAATATCAGAGTAAGATGCAGAAGGAGAATCAAAGTCATGGACATAGGCAGAAGAAACAGTATTCACAAAATCAAAGTAGGTAGACATGTAGAAGGAAAGGAGGAAAGAAGAATGCAATGAAAATATGCAACTAAAGCTACCTAAATGCAACACACAATGACGAACACACAGAACAAAACATCACACTCACAACACAAGACAAAACACAACACACACTAACACAACAAAAGACCTAAAATTGAACCATTTGTCCCCGGCAACGGCGCCAATATTTGATGGGTTGTCGCAGCCCATACAAATTTGATTGCATATAAGAAATGCAGTATAGCTAGGAAGTGACTCCTAGGTCGTCTCTCAAGGACCAAACTGTGGTTCGAGAATTAAGTCAGACACGAACTAGGGGGGGTTTGAAAAGTTTGTGAATGCAGATGAACAAAATCACAGATGCAAACAGATATGCAAACACAGATCTAAAAATAGATTCAAATACTGAAAGCGGTCGGTCATTAACTTAATTACTATGCTTCCTATCCTAGATTAAAGACAAGTACACACTAATCTAATCCAAATCCAACACGAATCACCCAACTAAGCGAATGCAATGCACAAATCTAATCAGTCATGCACCATACAATCTAATCAACTAAGCGAAGATTAAACACCGATTAGGCAACTAAGCGTATACCCAATCACAAGCACGCAACAGACTAAATATTGAGCCAAATCAGAGCAGAATAAACACAAGAAGAGTCCGAAAAATCTCAAAGAAGCAATGTAATTTTATTAACAACCAACCAACTAACTTAAACTAACATCACAATTAAATTAACACAATCGAACAAAACCCAGAAAAGAAAACAATAAACCGAACCTCACAGACAACATAGTAAACGGAAATAATAAACTGAACGGACCTATTCAATAAATTTTAAACTAATCAGTGTAGACAGCCAACTAATATAAATTGTGCTTGGAAAATAGATGAGTTAAACATAAAAATAAACGAAACCAAACACATTCCAACTATGGCAAGAAAGCATAAACTTGATGACAAAATTAAAAAAAAGTTTATGTTAGCAATTCCAAAAACTGCAGCAAAACCGAGACATCAATCTCCACTTGTGTAAATCAACTAAAATTAATTGCCGAATTACAAAATGCATGAAATGAAATGATATTGCTGAATGAGAATGAAATGCACATTATGCTATTGAAACACACCAGCCAATAAATGAGGGTTAATAAAATGCAACGGCAATAGCACTAAAATAAATGTCACCCGTGACCTATAAAATAAAATGCTCGTGAATGTGGTAGCTATCCATGCAATGAGTCACTGGAAAAATAAAACTAAAAGACACATGACAGTAAAGGTTTGCAATGTCCCGATGTGAATAAAATTTCTAGAGAAACCTATTGGAACTTTCTACTCAAGATGTAACAGCTCGTGCCTCCCAACACTAAATATTACAAATCACTTTTCAAAATGAAATTGTGGACCTCAAAAGAAAGTGTGCAGTTGTGTGCTTATGAAGCTAACCGTAACCCTCCATTGACACTCTTCTCCAAAAAAAATATCTAAAAGTCTGTGTATTCTTTTTTTAAAATGAAAGGTGATCATCTCCACTGTGACGGCTGTGTATATCTCTAATGAAGCAATCCCTAGGTGTGCCCTACTGCTAAGAATGTTCCCTAGGTTGGCAGCTGGACCACGTTTTGCATTCTTCCTCAGCTGGACCGGGATGGATGAAGACATTGCTTGTTGAACCTCTCACTAGACACTCCTTCATGTGCTGGACCATGGATAGCTAAATAAATTGCAAGCTGAATCTCCATCTGCACCTCTTCCCTTGATGTGTTGCAGCTCCCAGAATGTGCAAGCTGTTGGACGTGAACTTGGGCTGTGAACGTGTTGCACTTCCTTCGATTTAGCTGGAGCACCGTTTCTCTTTCTCCAAGCACCTTTCCAAAGTTGTTGGACATTGTGGCTTGCAGCTGGATGCTTCCAGACCAGGCCGTCTGGGCTGCGTGAAGAAAGCTGGAATGGATCGTGCTTGATGTTGCTGGACTTTTGGAAACTGCTGGACCAAGACCGTGAGTAGCCAGACACATGTTGCCACACCTCTTCATTCCAAGCACCTAGCTGGACAAAGTTGGATCCGTGGAGTGCTGGTTGCTGGGCTTGCTACTACCGTACCAACCAAAGTTTTTGCTGCACCTCTCAATGCTTCAATGTAAACTAACCTGTTGAATGTGAATTCATGTGGACTGCAACCTCTCAAGAAGCTGCTGGGAAGTGTAGGTGTGCACTGGACGTGATAAAGATGTTGGTCCGATTGATTGTCCTTCACGTGCTGCCCAGATGAAGGCTACACCTCCTTTCTTTGGATGTTGTACCGTAAAGAGCTTCTTGGAATAAAATGTTTGACCTGTTGAGTGACCTCCAAAACCCATATGATTCAGCAGCTGGATGCTCATGATGTTGGGCTGTTCCTGCGTTTACGTGTTAGAGGCTGGACGAGTGAAGACTTCTCATGGGCTGCATCTCCAAATGTTGCTGGATGTTGGACCGTGACTGTGCCTTTAATTTCTTCCAGTAATGACCTTATATTTATTTAATGGACTGCAGCGTTTAATCACATAATATGGAGTGTGAATTCCAACTGCACCTCTCTCCATGTTTGTGGGCTGTGGCAGCTGTTGGCTAAACCAGCTGTACATTTTTTTTCTTTTAAAATGGAAAGGATTTGGTAGCAGCTGCCTCCTTGTGTACATGGGCCGTGACACCACTTCAATTAAATCATCACATTGCTTTCCTTTGTTGGACGTGCAACTTTTTCAATTCAAAATGGAATGTAGCTTATGCACACCCTTGTTGGCTGGACGGTAGAATTATTCTCATGGGCCCTTGCATTGCTATTTCTCTCCAAAGACACAAAAGAAAGGAAATTGCGGCATCCTAAAACCCATCATTAGTGCCTCATTTAATTGAGTCTATGTGCACTCCTCCTTTTCCATTTTATAAAAAAAATGTATTTGACGTGGCATTTCTCTTTTAAGTCCCAAAATATTATCCAACAATTTCCCTGTAATTAATAATGCAAATAATTAGTTTTATATAATTCAAATTAATCAAAATAAGAATTTCTGATCAAATTAAGCACAATTAGGAAAAATGGGGAAATACTGGACAATTAAGTACATTTCCCTGATTAAATTCAGTACAATAAACTAAGTGCAGTCAATAAAATATCGACTCATCACTCCTCTTGACTTGCTTCATATTGATGATTTTGAACATGTTTTATCTCAAGATGGTTTAGTGAAAGCTTCTTATATTAAAAAATTAAACTAACATGTTTGAAGTTAGATTGAACAGAAATCCACTCAATATGATAAGCATGCTATCAAACGGCATAAGGAAGTAATTTTTCAGCCCGATGATTAGGTTTGGCTTCATTTGAGAAATGATCATTTTCATACTCAAAGGAAGTCCAGACTTTTTCCTTATGGTGATGGTCCATTTCAGATAATTAAATAGATTAATAACAAAGCATATGAATTAGATTTACCTCATACTTATTTAAGTAATCAATTTTTTTAATGTGATTGATATTACTCCTTCTACTATAGGTATCTCAAATTAATGGTCGAATTTTGTGCAACCGGAGGAGAATGGATAAGACTTGAGTGAGGATACTTGAAGAGCCAGAAGCACAGTTCAAAAAAATATTTTAGTAGCTTGGAAGTGTATTTAATAGTAGCTTGGGGCACAAGTTTTAGTAGCTTGCACAGTACACTGGTTTAACAATATATTGCTTTACAAACATGGTTAATAATGAATTAAGAGGAGATTAGGAACTTTTTGTCAGTAGCTTCTTCTATAAATAAAGGAGTTATGCATGTCATAAACAAATTTTGGAGATTACAATATAGAAACACAACTTGTTTTCATTCTGAATTCTTGAGTGAATGGATGCATGAGTTTCATCTAGAGTTTGCAGCCAAGTGGTAACTCTCCATACTTAATTAAATCTGGTTCAATGGTGTAATGGAATATCTCAATTGATGATGATCGTGGGGTTAAGCATGGATGCTTTAACCAAAGAAGTGTTTCTTTCCCAATTTTGTTCATGTATTAATTTTGTGTTCGTGTCTTGATGTTAATCAATGCATTGATGTTTTAATTGATCATGATACACATACATTCCTCAATTTGTTTTATATGTGTTTTATCGATTGAAATAGAGCATAAATCATGGGTTGTTCAATGAGAATCTAAAATAGGAAATCTAGATCCTACTAGACTGGTCTCGTCCTTCGGTTCTGGACCGACCTATCTCAATCTTCGTGATGGGCTGACCCGTCTCATCCTTCGTTGCAGGTCGGTAATCTCAACCTTTGGCCTAAGCATACTAGTCTTGAAATTCAATCTGGGCCGGCCTGATCTCTTCCCTCAGGCCAATCAGTCTTGATCTTTTGCATGAGCTAGCCCGTCTTATTCTTCGGCCCAGACTAGTCAATCTCATCCTTCGACCTTGGCCAACCTGTTTCAACCTTCATGAAAACATAGGAAAAACACTAGATGGGGGCGAATAATGTTTTTGAAACGGTTAACAATCAATCATACGTTCAAACGATGCTTTTTAAAAGGCTTTATAAAAGCTCTTAAGGAAGAAAAACAATAAAGCACAATTTTTATACTGGTTCACTCAACCTAAGCTATGTCAAGTTCTCCCTTAAGAACTCTTAAGGGGTTCCACAAATATTTTGCAAGATTACACGAGTTTTACCTCTCCAGGTTTGCAACAAGTATTCTCACCACTCTTAGTTCACCTAGTCAACATGACTAGTTCGAGTTTAACCACTCCTAGTTTATAATAACAAGTATTTTTACCACTCTTGGTTTCATGTATTCTAACCATTTTTGGTCTTAAACCTAAACAACAGGTCTAAACAAGTGTTTTAATTCGCTTCAAAATTTACAACACCAATATTTTTAAGAGAAATGGTACAGATGATAACTCTTAAAGAGAAGATATAATTAATATAAGGAGTTATGTGATTTGCTAAGAATTTTTCTCTCAAAAGATATTCAACAAGCTTGAACTCACTATTATATTATTTCTATATTATCCTTTTTACATTGTTAATTCTTCTTTTTTTCTTCTCTTCAATCTTTCTTCTATATATATAGCTTCTCTTGGTTTGTATTGCTACAGCCCAACCACGCATGTCAATATTGTGGAATGGTGGATATGGCACATAATAAACCTGTCTGACATTAGTTGGTAGAATGAAAGAATCAAACGGTCCATATCTTAATCTCAGGTTGAGTTCGACAATGTTAAACCTAGGATCCACTCTAGTACCAACTCTAGAAGGATCAAACCATTCACAATAAAAAAGTACTACTCTGTTTGGAAAAGTAGTGCTGTTGTACTCTAGCTCACATATTTTATGAATGATGCTGTAGAAATCATCATAACAACCCTCTGTTAGGCCCTTGACGTACACACCACAATTTGTTGTTTTCTTTCCTTTAGACCATTCATGCATATGGAATTTGTAACCATTGGTGAAGTAAGTGTGCCATTCTTTCACACATCTCATTGGCCAATTGGAGGGATGTCTTAACTCTTGAACCGTGGGAGTTAATTCCTGATTAAAAACCTACAAAGATACCAAAAAAATTTTAAAAGCAAGAGCTCAAAACATAGTAAAAAGTATGGACCTGATTACTGAACCATTGGGGAAACTCTAAGTGTATTCTAGCAAAAGCATTTCCCTCTGCGACTTGCTCAGCCACAAGAAACAAGCTGGTACAAATGAAATGAATTTGTGTATAACAATTTAACGATTGCAAAGGTAAGAGTTGGATGATGACAAACTCAAGGTACGACTTAACTTCACTGCAATTGCTTAAGACATGGACATAAGCAGAGTTGAATTCAGCATCAGTTAACCAATGAGTGAATTCTTTCCCTACGTGACAACCTGATTATCGAAAAACTGATAATGCACCTTGACGTGGTTCAGCTTGCCATTACATTTCATTTCTAACGTTAGTGGGGGACAACATGAAGTTTTTGAAATAATGTGAACAAAAATACGTTGTCTCTCTGTGCAAGTAAGCTGCACAAATTGAGCCTTCTACTCTAGCTTTATTTTTAACTGAACGTTTGGATTCTCCCATAAACCTTTCAAAGGGCGACATCCACCTGTATTGCACAGGTCCCCTAAGCCAAGCTTCATATGCAAGATGAATTGGAAGATGCTCCATTGAATCAAAGAATGCAGGAGGGAATATTCTTTCTAATTTGTAGAGAATAATTGGGATATTTTCTTCCATCTTTCTAAGGGAATTTTCCTTTAGTGTCGTTTAACACAAATCTTTAAAGTTACTGATTTCAATAAGTGAATTTAACACGTGCATTGGCAAACAACTGAACGCAAGAGGGGTGAAGCCTCCATGAATACATGACAATCATGACTCTTCAACCCTTGAATAGTATCGTTCTAAACATTGGCACATCTGGACAAGTTAGAAGAATATCCATCTGGCATTTTAAGCTCCTTCATCCATCCACATACTATTCTTGCGTCGTCTTTTGACATGCTGTAATTTGCTTTTGGTTTAAAGAATCGGTCGTTACCTTGCGCCTTTAAGTATAAGTCTTTTCGTCCACAATACAAAGGTAAATCTTTTCTTGCTTTGTCATTATCTTTTGTCTTACCAATAACATTCATAAATGTGTTGCAGACATTGTCAAAGAATTTTTTTTTCTATGTGCATGACATCGAGGTTATGTCTTAGCAAGTTGTCTTTCCAATAGGGAAGATCCGAAAATATGCTTCTTTTAGTCCAATTATGCCATTCTCCAAACCCTTTTATCCTATTCTGACTACATTCAGTGACTTTTTGAAAGTCTTTCACTCTTCTCCAAACGTGTGATCCAGTCAACTTCGGCGGGGCATATCCTTTTCAACTTGCCCTTTGCGAAATGCCTTTTTATTTCTTCTAAAGTGATGATTAATGGGCAAGAGCCGTTGATGACAGTCAAACCAACTACTTTTCCGACCATAACTCAATTGGAATGACTTTGTATGTTCCATGCAATGTGGACAAGCTAATCGACAATGTGTGCTCCAACAAGATAACTTGCCATATGCTGGAAAGTCATTAATAGTCCACATCATAGCTACCCTCATTAGGAAATTTTGCTTCCTTGAAACACCATACGTCCAAACACCATTCCATAGCTTCTTCAAATCTTCAACCAAAGGCTCCAAATAAACATCAATCGCTGATTTGGGATCGGATGGACCTTGTATTATACACGTTAAAAACATGTAAGGCTTTGTCATACATATCTCAGGTGGTAGATTGTATGGGGTGACTATCACTGGCCAACATGAATATGGTGATGCAAATGCCTGAATGTATGATGTAAGCCCATCAGAGCATAGACCAAGTCTGACGTTACGCGGTTCACTAGCAAATGACGGATGTTTACGATAAGCTTCACCATCACAAGGATGATGCAAAAATCATTCAGTTCTGTTACAATCATGCCATGTCATGTGTTCTGATGTTTGCATTGAAGTAAACATTCTTTGTAATCTTGGAATTATAGGCAAGTAGAACATGGACTTTAAGGGAATTGGTTTTTTTGGCCTCCGTCCAGCATGCATCGTATGATATCGAGGTGAGCCACAAAACTTGCATTCAACCAACAATGCATCATTTTTGCCACTGTCATTGTCATAGAATAACATGCATCCATTAACACAACAATTAATCTTCTTGGCTTCCAATCCCAGCTTTGAAAGACATATTTTGGCTTGGTAATAATTCTTCGGCATAGAATTGTTTGGTGGTGTCAAATCTAACATCAATTTTGTAAAGAAGTCCACTGCTTGATTGGGAACGTTCCAATTAGATTTACTAGCCATGCATCTAATGCACATTGACAATTTTGACTCAGATGAACCTTCAAATACAGGTAGATTTGCCTTTGTCAATAAATTGTAAAACCTCTTAGTGGTTTCATTTGGAGACTCTTCATCATGATTATCATTTCCTTCTTGTTCAACATGTCGGCAAAGAGCATTGTCGACCATCTCTTGCATATAAGCAAATTCATTTATCTCAGATGTATGTACAATAGTGTTCAAACCTAATGCAACCCGCTTTTCAGTTGCAATGGAGGTGGAACGAATTTCTTCACCATGAAATGTCCAAACTGTGTAATTAGCCATGAACCCTCTTTGGTATAGGTTAACTTTGACGACGTCATCTTTTAAAGTCCTTGTACATTCACACTTGACGCATGAGCATCGATCCCTCCATCAAGAGCATAATATTGATATTATCGAGCCGTCTCGACAAACTCTTCAACTCTAATGACAAAAGCTTCCTTCAAACCTCTCCGTCCGCTATAACAACGGTCGTACATACACCTACGGTGGTTGGGAAAATGGGCCATGTTCTGTGACAAGCCAAACAAAGAAAAACTTAGCCAAAATAGCAACACTCCATGTGACATAAGTAATAAACCTATTACTACTTAAGACGAACATGAAAGGAAATTTGAACACTACTGTCATAAGCATACAATAAGTATATGCAAAGAGAAGTCCTCAGTATTGAAATGCCTTAGACATCCTAAGGCGTTGTGTATTAAAGTTCTCTTTTATAGAGTACTTCCAAATATTTTTTAGGTTCTAAGTGTTTATAGTATACATGAACATACAATATTTTGTAGGTTCTAAGTTGGGGGAGACAACTTATTAGAATATACATGAACATACAATATATACATCAACATAATTTAGGCAATCAAATATCTATAGAAGCATGGATATATAATACATATTAACATAATTTAGGCAATCGGATAGCTATAAAAGTATCTAGTGACAAACCAAATATAGTGAAGAACCAGGTACACAATCACAATCAACAGAGCAATCCCTGGTGGGCTGCAAGTTTGCTAACAAATTTCTGCAAGGAAATAACAATTGCAAGATGTTCAGCCTTGGTCTAAGTGTCAAATCTTCATCACAAATGAAAAAATTGGTGGTTTGGCATTCAAGATCACACAACAACAGCTATAGATCAAAACTAACAACCAGGAACTTTGTTTGATGAATTCAAACATGTTAAAACTCAACAGCTACAGGTCATTCTAACTTCATATCAATTGTTCTAACAACTTTAATACATCAATTTGGACTTGTTTAAACTTCCAAACATCATAAAATCACAACAACAACGAAAAATGACCTGTAATGACTCAATTATGCAAAATTGTGATCAACCACACCACTAAATTTGAGGTTTATGGAATTCATTGCTTTTGATTAGTTTTCTAGGTCCATTGCACTACTTTAGACATGTTAGGTTGTTCACATTAGTTAAAATAAGTATACATTGGGTCTAATTGCAAAGTCTCACCTTTTAAGCACATTTTTTAGGTTATAAGTACTCAAACTTTCAGTTTGAGGTAATTCTTTGCTTTTGACATGTTTCCTAGCTTCATTCCACTAGTTTAGACATCTTAGGATGTTCACATTACTTAAAATAAGTGTACATTAGGTCTGGTTCCAAATTCTCACCTTTTATGTACACTTTTTTAGATTCCAACTACTCAAATTTTGAGTTGTACCTAATTCTTTGCTTTTGAATAGTTTCCTAGGTTTAGTTCACTACTTTAGACATATTAGGATGTTCACATTAGTTAAAATTAGTCTACATTAGGTCTATTTGCAATTTTCACCCTTTGAACACACTTTTAAGGTGCTAAATACGCAAACCTCACGCCTGGGCGCCCCAGAAGAGGGGGGTTGGGCACAACTTTTGCTTATATGTCACCCTAAACCTATTTAAGGCTTTCATGGAACGAGGGTACCATCTTTTTGGCGGCTGAAGCTTGAAAACACCCTTTTGGATGTTTGGGAGCTAGTTTTGAGCAGTGGGAACTCTCCTTTCTTCCTCCTTGGGTCTCCATCTCTTCCATTGTAAGCTCAAGCTCTCCATGACTATGGAGAACTAAGTTCATTTTGTTGGGGAATGATGTAACTAAAAAACTCTCTTGTAAATGCACTTGTTTTGAATGAATATAAGCTTCTTTTATTTATTGTGAATATTTATTTCCTTCTCTTAAAGCTTGTTGTGACGTGATCAACCATAGGATGATTCTTTGATTTGCTTGGTATTGGGAAATATTGTGTGAACCTTGAATTGGCCTAAACACCTAAAGGAAATAATGTCTAGGGATAGAGCTTTGACCTTTAGTTGTCTTTAACCTCTAGTCTTAATGCAGATTTGTTGAGATTGTTGATAAGGGAAGCACTAGTTTAGCTAACCTTAATCTCACAGTGCTTTGTTCACTCTGTTTTTGATGATGAAAACACATTATTAATAACACATGTCTTGTTATGTGTTACATGTTCTGTTACTTATTGATTGATATCTTGTTCAACATGTTTTGTGTTGATTTTGATATGTGAATGCACATTTACAGAGCTTATATATGTTATATCATTTCTGGTTGCATTACACATAGTTTCAAAGAAGAAAACCACATGCACCATTGTGAACTTAAACTGTGTGGCAAATATGATAGTTCAAGTCGACTTCATTATTAATTGAATCGATTAAGACTTAAGACTTTGCAAAGATTTTCAAAATACAGTGCTATGTGAGATTTTTCATTGAAAAGAATTTCAAAATGTGCATATGTGTGAAAGTCGACTGTGTGTGAAAGTTCGACTTTGTTAGTTGTTTTATTTGAGATTTTCTTATGCTTATGAACAATAACTGCTATATTTTTAAAAGTTAGTTAAGCATTGAATGAGAGTCAATTGTATTGAATGAGGAATTAATTTGTTTGACCTGATAGCTACAACTTTGACTTAGCTGTTATTATTATCAGAAGACAATCGACTGTATTAGTAACTTAATCGACTACATGAGCGTCTATTTTATAGAAATCTATAAATTGATGAGACCTGAGTTGTTTGAGAGAACTTTTTGAAAACTAACATTTTCATATTTTGTTTCAGATTGTTTCTCTGTGATTTAGAGCTCCAAGAACTCATCAAGAAGACTGTGGTGATCATTCTTTGAAGAGGTTCTGAAGGAGAATTTTGCTGTGCTTATTGCTTGATCATTATCCGCACAATTGAGGTGTCCTTTGGTTGATCAAGACGCATGTTGCATTCCTTGGTGATTGCTATTGTACCTGTTGTGACTACAGCGGGTAGACTTGTGGAGTCTGGTACACTTTGAGGATTGTTGAAAATGGTTTGCAGATTGTAGAATAGGGGATATCTTGCTGAAAGTCTTGCTGTTTGTATTTCCTATATTTTGGTTAGAGGGTTAGAGAGGTGTTTTATATTTTTAACGTGGAGGTCTCTATAAAAGCCTTGTTGTAAAAACTTTGACCATTATAGTGCATTTGCTTCTTGGGATTGGAAGGACACTGGATGTAGGAATTGAGGCCAAACCAGTTTAAAAACCTGCGTTTGAATTCTCTATCTAAACTTTTACATTCAATCGACTTTGTTATTTACGTAGTCTACTTTGATTTTCCGCTGCAATTAAATTTTCTATAGTTGCGATTCAAGAAATTGTTTAAAGTTTTATACTTTGTGAAAAATATTGTGAAAAGACTCTGATTTTGAAAACTCACCAATTCACCCCCCTCTTGGTGTTGAAACGAAGCCTACCTGTTTTCCAACAATTGGCACCAGAGTTGGTTTTCATAAGATATCTGAAAAACTAGTCGACTTATGTTTTTCTTGAATCGACTATATACCTGGATGGCTTCCAGTTTTCAAACCTTTGGTGAAGGTGCATCTACAAACAGACCACCTCTGTTTGCGGGTGAAAATTATCCATTTTGTAAAATCAGAATGCAAATATTTCTTGAATCTGTGGATTGAAGAATTTGGGATGCAACTTTAAAGGGTCCTTTTGAGCTTACTCACTCTGTTGAAGGAAAAACTGTTTTGAAAAAATTTTGAGTGGACTCCTGAGGAAAATAGAAAAGCACAGAATGATGTTAAAGCTAGAAATATCATTGCCTCTACACTAACTGTTGATGAATTTTTCAGGATATCTCAATGCAAATCTGCCAAGGAGATGTGGGATGTCTTTGAAGTCACACATGAAGGTACTGGTGAAGTCAAAAGAGAAAGGAAGAATTCTTTGATTCAAGAGTATGAACTTTTCAGGATGAAGGTTAGAGAGACAATCTATGAAGTCCAGAAAAGATTCTCACACATTGTTAATCCCCTTATGGCTCTTGGCAAAGTGTTTGATAAAGAGCAGATCAACATCAAGATTCTAAAAAGTCTGAACTGAAGCTGGCAACCAAAATTCACTCCAATCTCAGAATCCAAAGAGCTTACAAGCATGAATATGGCTACCTTGTTCGGCAAGTTAAAAGAACATGAATTGGAACTTGGAAGGCTAAAGGATGAGGAAGAGATTGAAGAAAAGAAGTTCATTGCTCTGAAAGCAACAAGCAAGAAAATGTCAAAGTCAGATGACTCAAATGCAGAAATGGACAAAAAAGAAATGATGACCATGATGGTAAGAAAGTTCAGTCGACTTATGAAAAATGATAGTCAACTTACTAACCATGTAGGTCACAATAAAGCAAAGAAAGGCTTCAGATCAAATGTTGTCCAATGCTACACAGGACAAAAACAGAAAGCACAAAGGAGCCTACATTGCCTGAGAAAACAATGATACTGATGCATCAAATGATGAAGATGTTGCTCACGAGGAAGAATAAAATATATGCTATATGGTTGGAGCAACATGAGATGACTATAACAACGATGCAGATTTTGAGAATGCACCAATAGAAGTGAAGTATGATCTATTGATTGAAGCATTCAAAGAGACACATGCTGAAGCTATGCGACTTCAAATCAAGGTTAATCGACTTAACTCTTGTTACGAAACAGGTTGGATTCATTTTACACCAAGAGGGGGGGTGAATTGGTGTTAGTTCAAAAACAAAATCTTTTCGCAATCTTGGTATGAAAATTCAAAGCTTTTGATCTTTCCTTGAAATGCAAGTAATGAAAAATTCAATGCAGTGGAAAAACATAATTGATTGTAAAACAATTAAAGTCGACTGCAATAAAGAATGCAGGGATAGAGAAAATCAAACATTTGTTTTTATACTGGTTCAACCAACAATGCCTACATCCAGTGTCCTTCCAACCTTGGAAGCAAAATGCACTATAATGGTTGCGGTTTTTACAAGAAGGAATTTATAGAAGCACCACAAAAAAATATAAATCTCCTCTCTAACCCAAACCCAAATATAGTTGCACAAACAAAATCAGAATTGCAGCAAGAATCCACTCTTCTGCAATCTGAACCCACGTCGAAGAATCCTCAACGTGTAACCAGCACTCTTCACAGGGTGCCAAGCCTATCACAACACACTTCACAGGTTGCCAAGCCTATCACAACAGACTTCAAAGGTTGCCAAGCCTTCAGTCAAATACAACAATCTTCATAGGATGCCATGCCTTCAGGATCAAACTAGAAGCACCTTCTTTGTGAAGATGTTGATCAATCAGTATGTGCAATCAACTCCTCAATCTGAATCTTTCTCAAGAAAGATCACCACCGTCTTCTTGGAGAATTCTTGGAGCTTCCAAAACTGAGAACTTTCTTTGAAACAGGACAATGAAAGTGTTAGATCACAAAAGTCGTTTAGAGCAATTCGTACTATGACTATTTATAGTTTTCCTATCATTCTCAGTCGAATAGCCTACTAATACAATCAACTATATTAAAACAGTTATAACAGACATTCAACACAAAGGCTCCTTAGTCAACCAAATCAATCCACATTCATGACAGTTGACCCAGTCAGTCAATCTTAACTATCTTTTAAAAATATAGTCGTTGGAGCAAGTAGGCATAACAGAATTCCAAAAATAACAGCAGTACAGTCGAATAGGTGTTCCACACTGTCGACTGACACTTGAAAACACACTTTGAAATTTTTTCATCTCAAAATCTCATCAAGCACATGTTCACAAAATCTGTACAAAGATTTTAGCATAGTCGAATCCATTACCAGTGTATTCGACTGAACTATACCTTTGTCACAACAAATATAAGTTCATAAAAGTGTTTGTGATCTTTTATTCAGAAATGTGCTGAAATAATCAAAATCATTTTATCACACATTCACATTTAAATACAAGCATGTTCCAAACATATAACACGTAATCATTCATATGAACACACTTTGCAAAGTAACAAGACATGTTCAATAAAAACATTTTTCAGAACAGTTTGGTATATCAGCTAAACATGTAATATTGGAACTTATGTATTGTTATTAAGCATTGTGTTGTCATTATCAAAAACCAGTTTAACATAGAGTTTGTGTTGTCAACAATCTCAAAAATTCCCCCTTTTTTGATGATGCACAACCATGAATAATAACTCTACCATGTTTGTACAGTTCCACATATGACAGAGTAAAACAGATTGCAAAATCAAGAAAGACAATACAGTTACTCTGCATATACAACAAAAATATCATCAAGCAGATAAAGTATGATACAACAATTCTCCCCATATAGACTTGTCTCATACACTCATGAATACTCTCCCCCTTTGTGCATTAACAAAGAAGGAGTGCTTTGATATTTATGCAGTCATGAAAACAGAGAGGCATCAAATAGATATGCACTTTTCAGATTTACAATGATGCTCTCAAAAGAAACACAGGTTCATCAAAAAAATGTATGTAAACTCCACCTGAAATATAGGTGTGTGTGATGAGACAATGTGTAAAAAAAAGTGATACTCCCCCTATCATTATGCATGAACGAAAGAAAACAGTTTGTATGCACAATGCAGAATATCACAGATCAATCACCAGTTCAAGCACAGATTTGTATCATTGGTTCACAATTAAATCACATATACATGCAATGACACAAATATCAACAATCTCATAATACTATCTCAATTTAGATATGAAATCATGCATACCATAGAGATAATATCAGACTAGTAATGATTAAAGCAGTCAGTAAGGATAAAATAAAATTCCAAAATTGGAATTGGTTACCTAGTTTGGACGCAGTCGAATGCTTTAGATCATCAGTCGAATCCCAAATGTATATGTTCAAAGCAATGTCCTTCCTGCAAAACCTTTCAAAAACCTTTTCCAGATCAAGTATATTGGTTAAGCAAGAATAGAAACAAATCATAACAGAAGTCAATGTATGAAAATGCATGACAGTTATAGCACAGTTGACTTCAATCATGGCACAGTCGAATCAATCAAACAGAGTATTTGATTTTATTTAACAGTTTAAAGAAAATAGATTGATTCAAACTACTAAACTTTATTTCCTTGATAGAAAAGATATTACAATTGAAGAGCAAGCAAGGAAATACAATCCAAGACAAAGAAAACTCTCAAAAGATTGCCTTATATGCCAAAATACAAAATGAAAGTCTTTAATCTAGGACAAGACACATAACGTAAATTGTTCAAAACGCAACACTATTCTGATTGAGATGAGTCTTCATCAATGGTTTCTTCACTAATGTCGTCAATATCCCACCTCTCAGATTCTTCAGATGATGATGATACCTTAACATAATGCTTGAAGAGAATGTCCATCTTTTCATGTAGTTTTGCTAGAGAGTTGTTGAAGTTGTTTACCCTTTTAGATGCCCTCTTGAATCTGTCGTTCACCCAAATTTCAAATTCTGACTTCAGTGTTTCAAACTCTTCATCACTTATATTGTTCCCATGCGGCATCTTTTCAACCTTGACGACATTTTCATC
Organism: Vigna mungo; assembly: GCA_036885675.1. NCBI lineage: Eukaryota > Viridiplantae > Streptophyta > Magnoliopsida > Fabales > Fabaceae > Vigna > Vigna mungo. The sequence continues at coordinate 12,618,401 of CP144692.1, read as the reverse complement.
ACAGAAAACCCATCCTTAAGAAGTTTTTTTCATTCCAATACAGGTTAGAGTGGCTTTTCCAATCAGATTTTCTCTTCAACATATTTGTTTCTTCTCATTAGTAAAGTCAACTCCATGGTGTTCAAGAACCTTGCTTATGAATACCCCATATGGAAATCTGTGTCCTTCACTCACTCCTACTTCCAGGATATGTTCTTTGAAAATGGCCACGCAATTTGTTTGTATTCTAAACACAATTCAATATAGCAAGCAAACATCCCTAGGAGTGAGTTTAATGATGTTGTATCTTCCAGGTAGCAGTATATGTCCTATGATGAAAGCAATTACTTTCTCTTCCTTATCAAGCCATTTGAACAAGAACCCTTTTTCTTTTCTATACCTTCCTCGGTATCTCATGAAGCTTTTGAACATTTCCGTTTTTCGTATCTTTTTGTACCTTGGACAATCAAACTTGTGGGACAACTCACCTTCATTTTTCATCCCTGTGAACTTCCACCAAACATCATCATCAATGACAATATCTACACCTTTTACCCGAGAGTGAATATTTCCATCAATTTCTTTGACATTGTAGTAGAAGACTTCTATTAATTCATTATAACAGTCTCCTTTCATTCCAATAAATTTGTTCAGACCTTGAAATTTCAGATCATCAGGAAATGAAAATTTCTCTTGGTCAAATAAAGTCAGCTCAACCATGTGATGTTTGACAACTTCCGTGAGTGACCACATGATAAGAAACCTTTCTCTGGTTTTATCATCGCTGATCCATCTAGAGGGGTCAGCCTCTCTTCTTGCGGACATTGGACGTTTTCCTGGTCTTGATGATGAGGCACCCATTAGAGTAAAGAGGTAGATGAATTTCACCAAAATCAAAATAAGGGTTTGTTTATCACGTTTGTATGTGAATGTGTCAGACTATTTCATTCATTTATAGATGAAAAGTGCCAAGGATTTTGCTTAAACCCTAAGCTAATATTTAACGTTCAAAAAACATTTCAAATATTCAAATAACACAGTCGATTGAATTCATGTCAGAGTCGACTAGGACTCATAAAACACTTTTCATCCAGATTCAATCAATCAAACAATTAAGAACACATCACAAACAATCATTCAGTAACAAACAATCAATATAAGCATGATGCAACAGATTGATACAGGTTTACCCGTTGTAGACATTCAAGGTGTATGATATGATCCATTGTAATTTCATCCTTGAGAGCAGTTCTGTATCAGCTGCATGTCCTGTAAAGCAATTAAGTTTTTGTTGCTGGTACCCATTTGACTTTGGGTCCTTGATTGTTAGTTCTTGTCACATGTTCCTTTGGAATCCACACACATAATCCTTGAGGAACAGAAACATGTCTATAATAACAATTTCTAACAGTATGACCAACACACTTGCAGTAAAAACATGCATTTCTGGCAGGTTTTCTTAATTCATTAAGCTTCCTAATATTGGTTCTGTTAGAGTGACCATTAAATTCGATTCCTTGCCAATTATTAATTATGCTATAGGAATTTAATACAACATCTAAATTGTCAATAGCTTGAGTAAACTTGGCTAGCTTGCTAGTCAAGTAATCAATCTTTTCAACATGTATAGGACAATTTTCACAAGCTTTTTCAATAGTAACAGTTTTAATTTCACTATTCTTAGCAGACAATAAGGCTTCATTTAACTCCTATTCTAGTCTTTCATTTTCAGCAACAAGGTTATCAATTCTTTGTTCGAAATCTCTTCTCTTAGAGCTCAGTCGATTTACCTTGTATTGGAGTCGCATGGCCTCAACATGTAGCTCTTTGAATGCCTCTTGAAGCAGATCATATTTGACTTCTACAGGTTCATTTGATATGTCTGCATCACTGTCATAATCATCCCATGTTACTCTTGTCATGTAGCACAAATTTGATTCCTTTTCTTGATCACAATCCTCATCACTTGACTTCTCAGAATCTGAATTTTCCCAAGCAATGTAGGCTCCTTTCTTTCTCATATTTCTACTTTGAGGAAATCTTTTCTTCCCTTTCTGCTTTGGCTGTATTTCAGGACAATCAGGCTTGATGTGACCTTCTTTACCACATTCATACACTGGACAGTGTTTGTGCTGAAGCTCTTCTTTTTGCTTTGACCTGCATGGTTATATAGTTGACTATCATTTTACATAAGTCGACTAAACTTTCTTACCATCAAGGTCATTAGCTTTTTGTCGTCCATCTCTGCTTCTGTGAGATTATTGCTTGCAGCCTTCAGAGCAATGGACTTCTTTTCTTCAATCTCCTCCTCATCCTTCAATCTACCAAGTTCTAACTCATGTTCATGTAGCTTGCCAAACAAGGTAGCCATGTTCATAGTTGTAAGATCTTTGGATTCAGAGATTGCAGTGAATTTTGGTTGCCAATTCCTGTTCAGACTTTTCAGAATCTTGATGTTGATCTCTTCTTTATCAAAGACTTTGCCAAGAGCCATCAGGTGATTTACAATATGAGTGAATCGTTTCTGGACATCAAAGATGCTTTCACCAGCTTTCATTCGGAACAACTTATACTCTTGTATCAGTGAATTCTTCCTGGCTCTTTTGACTTCATCCGTGCCTTCATGTGTTACCTCTAGAACAACCCACATTTCCTTTGCAGACTTGCATTGGGATATCTTGAAAAATTCATCAATTGTTAGTGTAGAGGAAATAATATTTCTCGCTGTAACATCATACTGAGTTTTTCTATTTTCATCAGCAGTCCACTCAGTAAAAGGCTTCATAACAGTTTCACTATCAACTATTCGACTCTTTAACCCATGTCGAACAATCCTCAACATGTAACCAGCACTCTTCACAGGATGCCAAGCCTATCACAGCACACTTCACAGGTTTCCAAGCCTATCACAGCAGACTTCACAGGTTGCCAAGCCTTCAGTCAAATACAACAATCTTCACAGGATGCCAAACCTTTAGGATCAAACCAGGAGCACCTTCTTTGTGCAGATATTGATCAATCAGTATGTACAATAAACTCCTCAATTTGAATCTCTCTCAAGCAAGATCACCACCTTCTTCTTGGAGAATTCTTGGAGCTTCCAAAACTGAGAACTTTCTCTGAAACAGGACAATGAAAGTGTTAGATCACAAAAGTCGTTTAGAGCAATTCGTGTTCTGACTATTTATAGTTTTCCTGTCATTCTCAGTCGAATAGCCTACTAATACAGTCGACTTTATTAAAACAGTTATAACAGACAGTCAACACAAAGGCTCCTCAGTCAACCAAATCAATGCACATTCATGACAGTTGACCCAGTCAGTCAATCCTAACTAACTTTTAAAAATATAGCCGTTGGAGCAAGTAGGCATAACAGAATTCCAAAAATAGCAGTAGTACAGTCGAATAGGTGTTCTACACTGTCGACTGACACTTGAAAACACACTTTGAAATTCTTTTCATCTCAAAATCTCATCAAGCACATGTTCCCAAAATCTGTACAAAGATTTTAGCATAGTCGAATCCATTACCAGTGTATTCGACTGAACTATACCTTTGTCACAACAAATATAAGTTCATAAAAGTGCTTGTGATCTTTTCTTCAGAAATGGGCAGAAATAATCAAAATCATTTTATCACACATTCACATTACAATACAAGCATGTTCCAAACATATAACACATAATCATTCATAGGAACACACATTGCAAAGTAACAAGACATGTTCAATAAAAACATTTTTTCGAAAAGTTTGGTATATCAGCTGAACATGTGATATTAGAACTTATGTACTGTTATTAAGCATTGTGTTGTCATCATCAAAAACCAGTTTGACATAGAGTTTGTGTTGTCAACAATCTCAACAACTCTGAGAGAAGAGATTATGAGCATAAAATAAATAATCTTGTGGCTGAAAATGAGAAATTAGAGAAATATCTAGATGAAGCTCTAATGTCTTCTAAAGAAGTTAAATTGAGACTGTTACAGTAGAGAAAGCTTCTGAAAAATGTCCTACCCATATTGAACAAATAGATTGCTTGACTAGCAGGTTAGCCAAATTCACTCTAGGTAGAGACAACTTAGATGTTGTGTTAAAGTTTTCTAGTAGAGCTATTTATAGACAAGGAATAGCCTATAAAGGTCAAACTAACAGAACCAATGCAAAGAAGTTTATTGATTTAAGCAAACCTGCTAAAAATGCTTGCTTTTATTGCAATTGTGTTGGTCACACTATTAGAAACTGTTATTATAGAACTGTTGGTGTTCCTAAAGGATTGTATGTATGGAAACCAAAGGAACAACTAACTAAAACTGACAATAAAGGACCCAAGTTCAAATGGGTACCTACAACAAAAAGTTTGAGTTGTTTCGCAGGATAACAATCAAATGGAATGATGTGCAGTGAGAGCTCAAAGATGAACTACATTGGCTATATCAATCATCTTGAGTGTCTACAATAGGTAACAAGTATTACATCACTGCATCGTGCATTAATTAAATGATTGTTTGATGTCTTATTGTATGTATGATTATGTGTATGCTTGAATGATTGTTTTGTTTTGAAAAACAGTTACACGAACTTTAGTCGACTTTATTATAAATTTATTCGACTATGTGTTTTAAGGTGTGTACTCTATTTTAGAAAACTATGTCATACTGAAGTCAACATGTTCTTATCTAAATCGACTTGAGTCTCTGTTTTTAGTTTTTCTGATTTAATTTTTTTTTAAATGGGTCATTTATGGGTTGTATCTTTCGCGCCCTTTTGGCCTATCTTCTTAAAGTTGTGTTGTGTTATTGTATTTCTGTTAACCCTAAAACTTGGGAAGAAGTGTTTCCAAGTGTTATCTCTTCAAATGTCATCATCCAGCAGAAATACTGGTGGGAACAAAGGAAAGTAAGAAACCCTGATGCATCTAGATGAATTAGTGATGAAGAATCAAGAAAAAGGTTTACGTACGATCCTGCTAAGGCAATTGCTCATTCGTACCATCTCAGCCTTAGAAAATTCAGAACAGAGGGTTTTATTTTTCCTAACTGGCTGGAAATATAGAATATGTCTAGTTTTGTCCAAATGAAGGGAGTCTGGTATCCCGACTTGGTGGAAGTCTTCTACCACAACCTAAAGTTTGTGGATGGTAATATACAGTACAGAGTGAAAGGTGTAGACATTTGGATAGATGACTTTATTTGGATGTTATTCGCTGGACTTGAATCAAAAGGGGCATACTCACACTTGTCCAATTTTGAATTCAACATGGGTCTGAAGAAGAAAGATCTTTACTCAAGGTGGTTAAGACTTTTTGAAGAAGTGTCAATGAAAAGACAATACTGTCATGAAGGACTAAGAAAGGAAGAGAAGGTCATTGCACACATTCTCTCATGGATCATATTACTTGGAAGATTTGCTCACAACAGATTGACAACAGAGGATGTGTATCTGATGCATGTTATCATAAACAAGATTCCCACCAACTAGGTAGAAGTATTCAAAAATCATGAGGCTAGCTGCATTCAAGAACTCCTACTACCTATGATATGTTGTTTTTATTAGCTGGGTTCTCTTAGTACAAAGTGTAAGGGTAATTGGAGAGAAGAAATCTTGTTGTGACAATTCGAACGTGATTAACCAAGATACATTGATAAATCTTGGTATGAAGAAAATTTCAATTGGATGGTACTTCAAAGATGAAACTATGTTTTCTCCTTAAACCAAATTTGAATATTTGTTGTTGAACAATTCAAAGCTTTGCATGACAAAATTGATAATAAAGGTGTAATTCGCCAACAAGAAAAAAGCAGCTCATCAAAAGAATACACTACGAAAACCTCTGATTCAGATTAAGGGTTATAAGATGAATTTATCTGTATAGCAGTGTATTTTGAGTCTTGGGGTGTCTTAGGTGTTCTTGTTCTTACCTTTCTGAAAATAGCTTAGAATGCCATTCTATGTTTTGTTTTCTTTTTGTTCTTGTTCTAATCATCCAATTTAATATCTTGTAAGAACAAGGAATGAAATCAGTAGTTTGGTTCAACATCATTTACTTTACTTTGATTGATTAAATTTGTTCTGATTGAATGATTGAATCGACTTTGTTCTCATTGAAGTTGACTATTGATGGGGTGTCGCAACCCACACAAATTTAATTGCATATGAGAAATGCAGTATGGCTAGGAAATAACTCCTGGGTCATCTCTCAAGGACCAATTTTGCGGTTCGAGAATTAAGTCAGACACGAAGTGGGGGGGTTTGTGAAAAGTTTGTGGTGAATGCGGATAAACTAAATCACAAATGCAAACAGAAATGCAAACACAGATCTAAAAATGGGTTCAAAGGCAGACTAAAAACAGTTGGTCATTAACTTAATTACAATGTTTCCTATCACAGATCAACAAAATAAAACCAACTCAAACCTCTAATCCAACTCAATTAATCAACAAAGCGCAAACTAATTATGTTTTCATAAAAGCGAACTAAGAGAACACAATGTTAACATCAAATCTAATTTACACCATGCAGTTTCATCAACTAAGAGAAGACTCAACACCAATTGGGCAACTAAGTTTTACCCAATTGCAAGTGCAAATACAAATTTTATATTAACCAAGTCAAGTAGCAATCACACATACAGTCTAGAAATCTCAAAGAAGCAATGCAATATCGCAAATGACCAACAAAGTTAATTCAAGCTATCATGATAATCAAAGTAACAAGACCAAACATATTAGACAACATTAAAACAAAATAAAATAAAATACTAGACCCCAACAAAGTGACAAACAAATATCAAACAAAGTTAAATTAAATTAATTGCAAAACTAAATTAGAGAAACTAAAAAAGCAACTGATCCTACTATGCAAATTAATTCAAAACTAAGGAATAATCAAACATGCTTTTTCATCTATCATTCACGTGACTCCATGCACAACAACTAAATAAATTTAAATTGAAAATGGCCTACAAGATCTTCTTGACCCTGAATCTCATGCACCAAAGTCAAGCTTCCAAAAATTTCCAAGCAAAATTAAATTTGCTTCCACCATGAACCTGTGCCATGTGGCTGCATTTCCCGTTCCAAAATGCTATAGCTACAGTCGTGAAAACCACTTACCTTCTTCTAATAAAAAGCAACTCAATCACCATCATGTGCACCACTTCTTCCAGGTTTTCTACTACTGCCTTTTCTAAAAGAAAATTATGGTAGATGTCCCATCCTATCTCAACAACAAAGTGAAACTAGTCGTGCATTCTTAGTTGAATCCGTATGCTTCCTCTCCATTCCCAAGGTATTAAATCAAGTGGATTCATTCAAAAAATGCAAAGGACAATAAGTATACTCCTCACCACAAATCTGCCAGGCTGTCGTGGTCCCCTTCCAAGCAATCAATCAACGTTTTTTTTTAAAATTGGAAAATAAAACACATGCCTCCAAACCGTGACACTTGCTAAGGGAATGAGCAGCAGCAAAGTGGATTTGCTTCCAATATATTTAAGAATGTTGCAGCCAGAAATGAACAAGAAGTAACGTTGGATGAGTTTTTTCAGCCAGTAAAGTGGAACACTCACCCTCCTCTTCTCCAAAGAAAATAAAAAAAAAAACTCTCACGTCTAAGATAAGTCTCACTCAAAACATCCAATCACAAGTAAAAAACAAACTTTTAAAAACCTTCCTCCCATGAGTCCACCGTAACATCATATATTTTCCCAAACTTTCCGAGACCAATATAACAAGTGTTGGCTCCTGCCTCTATTTCTCAATTCAGCTTCAATAATCACATAAACATTGCCAAGCAAATATAGATTATACATTCCATGCTCATCTAAGAAAACCAAGAAACCAGCTAAAAGGACTCTCGGGAGCCAAAAATCTGTAAGTCCCCATTCTCCCCAAAATCCAGAGTAAGTGTCGGCTGGCCAAATGCCCAGAGTTACAAGTAAAATTGGTGGTGTCCACCCTAAAAGAAACCCTAGGGCTATGTGTCCCACACATTGGGCTTCTACAAAATTGCCACTAAAAAGGGCCCAATACAAAAAATCCTAATTAAAGTTTCTAGAAAACTAAGTTACAACTTAATTAAAATTGAAATGACTAAATGTTGAGTTTTTAATGTGCAAGCCACCATCCTAATGCTCCAAATGATGTTTCCCAAAATTTCCCTGCAACCAAAAATGCAATTAATTTGCTCAGAAAATTCAAATTAGTGAAAATACGAATTTTCGACCAAATTAAGCAAGATTAGGAAAAACGGGGAAATAACGGACAATTAAACACAATTCCCTAATTTATTTATGTGCAATAAGCTAAATACAATCAATAAAATATTGACTCATCAACTATGCATGTTTTCACTGTTGCATTAAACTGTTCTGCACATTCACTTCGTGTTTGAGTATTTTTCTTGCACTTCTATGATTCTAAAATGCTTGATCTTCAAAAGATGATGAAAGGTTGTGCAGGAAAACATTGCTTTGGAATTCACAACAGGAATCAAAACTCACTGGAAAGTAATGGAATCGACTGGAATAATAATTCAATCGACTTGATCATAACACGGTTATAAATTCCATCACTGGAATTTGGTTGTTGTGTTGATTGATCATTTTATTCTGATTATCTTCAATATATCTCTGTTTCATAATGATTGCATATTTCCTATATGAGATTATATTGTGAGATTGTTGATGATTGTATCTTTGCATGATAAAGTTGCTTAAATCATAACTATGATACAATCCTGTTTTAACTCGTTTGTATGCTCTGATTCTTATTGTATTGCATTATGCATCTGAATATGATTGAGAAAATAATGCATGAAGACATGGGGAGCATTACACACTTACATATTTCTTCACATGCCTTCACTTCAGGGGGAGGTTATCTTTTTCATGTGAATATATATGATACGGGGAGCATCTTTGCTTGTAAATTTTTGACATTGATGCATCTCTAATTGTGGTTATCACCATATCATATCTAGAAGCATACCTTTTTTGTTAATGCACAAAAAGGGAGAAATGGTTGATTATATCTTTTATTATCTTTGATTTGGTTGATTATATCTTTGATTTCTTCCAAAGGGGGTAAATATGCTTGATTTGTGATTGCTTGATATTTTTTGATAAAGCTTTTTCAAAGTTATATGGCTTTTTTTTTGGTTGTTACTCTGAAAATTGCTCTGATACACTGGAGAGATTTTTTAATCACTTGCACTTATGGATTGCTTGATTTGAGTGGTTAATTGACTGGTTGAGCTATTTGTGTACAAACTTGGTTGTTTATTAATCATGGTTGTGCATCATCAAAAAAGGGGGAGATTATTGAGATTGTTGATAAGGGAAGCACTGGTTTAGCTAACCTTAATCTCACAATGCTTTGTTCACTCTGTTTTTGATGATGACAACACATTATTAATAACACGTGTCTTGTTATGTGTAACATGCTCTGTTACTTATTGATTGATATCTTGTTGAACATGTTTTGTGTTGATTTTGATATGTGAATGCACATTTACAAAGCTTATATATGTTATATCATTTCTGGTTGCATTAAACATTATTTCGAAGAAGAAAACCACATGTGTAACACCCCGATTTTTTCGGAATGTCACAGTGGAATATTTTTTTTTAAACCTTTATATAATACATTCAATTCAAATGAGGAATTAAATCATAACTATAAACATTGTTTGAAAATCTTAGAATATCACTTTTACATAAAAATATCAAATCGGAAAACTTTTAAAAATAAATAATAAATCCCCGAACTCAGATATCCCAACTCTCACGTCAGCTACTTCGATCCAGTTTTATCTGCAATGTCATCTACTCCTGTACAAGTACGATCATCGTAGGTGGAAACCAACCACAACTTTTAGGGTGAGCAACCAGAAATATCATCAAATCAATCAATATAACATTTGTAAGTTAGTTGTTAAGTCTTTATCATAATTCTACTATATCCAACAATCAACAATACTCAATAAGACTACAATAACTGTTATCCGACTCCTATACCATTCCTTTAACTAGAATTTGTTCCATTCCTATTAGCTTTATCTCACCTGTCGAACAAAGACAACCCGTGCCTATACCAAATTCTCTTATAACCCATTTTCCCAGTTTCTATACTTCAACGCATATTCTATTTTACCGAAATAGAACAATTCGAGTGGTCCTCCACCGCAGCTTCGAACCTGTCTCCCCTGCTCCAAAATGTCTTTCACGACATTGAACTCAACATAAGTCAGAACCTTACGGGCGAGACATCCCTCCCTTTCTACCCTCCTGCAAGAGGAAAGGTTAGCACTCGAATTTTCAGTCTCTTCTACCGCCCGTCAAGGACGAAGAGATCCACTTTTCTACCCTCCCGCAAGAGGAAAAATGTCAACCCAGAATAAGGAAGTATAGAAAAAAAAAATACATATTCCATGATGATAATGACACCAATATCACAAAGGTGAAAGACAACTCGTCCATAAGAGATCAACGCAGTACTTTCCACACCACTACCTTTTACAACACTCACCAATTACATGACACCATCACATACCTTTTCCTAGTAGTCCCCACATGGCCCACTACTTGGTATTTTATTTCAACTACATACTTCACACAATCCATGGTTAAAATAATATTTTCTCATAATAGCAATTAATGCAGCAAACCCAATCTATCATAACTCTTTCACTTTATACTCATGCAAGCACACCATGCCATACGTAATAAATCATGTAACATTCCATTCTTACACGTGATCCTATTCAACAAAGCACACACAAAAGAAACTTACACTTCCTCTTTAGTGGTCATGCATACATGAACAAATAAAACTCTTCACTTTTCTTTCCAATAACAACCAAAACACAAAGATGATTCCTTTTTTTATAGAAATTGCCTATCATTTAGTGATCACGCAAAGCACAAATATATAATCCTACTCACACACAAAGTTATACATCATACTGCGTTTTTCCCATTATCACAATAATACCAACATGAATAACCTACATAAAACCCATATATAACAACCCATATAGACTTTATAAATCTTCACCAATCGATATTACAGAAATAGTTTATGAAACAAATAAAACATTCACACACCGCCTTGCAAGTATAACCAACATGTGGTACAACCCATAAATATCAAACTTTAATTACATGCATCACACTCAATCGACCATCAAAAGTTAACTCTTTTTTTTTTAGATTACTCTAACCAATATAGCCATGCAACATAATACATATAATCTCTAACCCGTCTTTAAAACAATAAATCAAGACCCAATATACACATATGATAACTTCTTGGTTACTCCCCTTACCTGGTCTCGTATGATTTATGTTTCCAAGATCACCAAGAAAGCTTCACAACGTCACTGATGGTCCTCCCATTTTTGATGCCCCGTTCTTGGCTCTATTTTCTCCTAGAAAACGTATTTTCTCAACCATATCTTTCTAATTTTCGTTTTTTTCTCTTAGGGTAGCAAAATGACAACCCCTTTTCACTCTTCTCCTTTTTATCCTCTTTTATTCTATCTCTATCTTTTTAATATTAATAAAATCTCTCAGTTTATATCTAAAACCACTAAGATTTCCTCTTATTCTCTCTTCATAACTTTTTAAAATAACACCAACCACTAAATATTTTTTAAAATCTACAATATATAAGAATGATTTTCTCTAATAATAATATTTCTTTTAATCTTTAAACCCACCAAGATTATATTTCTTATTTTCATTTAACTACTTTTTAAAATAACAACAACTAAATCTTCTAAAAGATTTACATAGTATTATTTTATTTAATATCTAGATTAATTAATTTGCATACTTTTCCTTTCTACACACTCCCTTAATTAATTTCTACACCAATTAAATAAAGATAAAAGACCCCTTTGCCCCTATGCAAAAATATAAAAATAAAGAAATAGCATAACAAATATGTTCTAACAAAAATATAAACACAAGAACACTAATCTCCAAACAAAAATCCAAAGTCTTAAAAATATATTATTTTTAAAACCCCTATTTAGCCTAAATTAGTTGGATAATTATACAATTGAAAAGTGTTATACGAGTCTCTTGGGATACGATATCCGGTCTTACTGGTTTATTACTTGGAACGATTTTTTACGCTTGCCAAAGATTTAACAAGTTTTTGGTGTCGTTGTTGGGGACTCGGTGTTAACATTTCACTTTTGTATGATTTCTAACTCATTTAAACTTTATTCTTTTATTCTTTTTACTGTTTATGATTTTTGTTTTATTATTTTGGGCTAACTTGGTGTTCTAGTATTGTTATCTCTAGTGTATGCAGGGCACAATCCGTACTAGGAGCACAATGTCTTCTAAACCTCTTCTCTTAGATCCTGAAGTTGAGAAGACAGCCCGAAGAAACAATAGTAGAAGAGGAAGAGAGAATAGGGCTTCAAGAGAAACTTCTCCCATTCTTGTGATTCCTGACGTCTTTCCTAAATTTTATCAGGAAGCGGAGGATATGCCTGACAATCGGAATGGTAATGGTGATGGGCAAGGTAGACGCACCTTGGAGGATTATTCTGCTTTCTCAAGACCTCTTCACTTTAATAGCATTGTGCGGCCATGGGTCAATGCTACAAACATGGAGATGAAGCCTGCTCTCATTCACCTTGTGGAGAGTAATCAGTTTCACAACTTATCACATGAGAGTCCATTCAATCATATAACCAACTTCCTTGAGATACGCAACACGGTGAAGATCCATGATGTACATGATGATGCTATAAGGCTCAGCTTGTTTCCATTCTCATTGGGAGGCAACGCCAAAGCATGGCTCAATTCATTTCCTGAAAACAGCCTCATGACATGGGATGATGTGGTGGCCAAATTCTGCAACAAATATTTCCCTCAGTCCAAAGTTAACAAAGGGAAACATGAAATCTCATCTTTCCAATAGGATGTTAGTGAAACTTTGAGTCAAGCTTGGGATAGATTCAAGGGGCTATTGTTGACTCCTTGGCAAGCGTACCAGATCGTTCCAAGTAATATAATCGGTAAAGCCTGATATCGTTCTTCCCTAGAGACTCGAAAGGCCTTATCTTTCGTGTGAACTAAAATCGTAAAACTTGTTGTTAGCGGATTGGCAAGTGTACCAAATCGTATCAAGTAATAAAAATGGTAAATCCCATTATCGTTCTTCCCATGAGACTCGAAAGGCCTTATTGTTCGCGTGAATTAAAATCGTAAGACTTGCGGAGAAAAATTCAATAATTGTGGTGGATGCAATGACAGAAAATAAATATGAAATGTGAATCAATTGACGAGATTTGGGCAATGGATGAATGAAGTTGTTGGGGTTTACAATTTCATCCAATCCTCTCTCTTTTATTTACTCCTCTCGTTTAAACGGCGTTATTATCTAATTGCATGCAAACTTTCTTGGCCTCCCCTTAACCCGATCCCTCGGCGAAAAGGGCCAATTACTAATTACCGGCTTTTTATCCCTAGCCTCCCCTAGCAACTAGCAACGCATTACAAATAGAAGCAAATACAATTGGTTGTCCTACTCCCCTATCCCTAGGTGGTATTGCTTAACCAAGGAAAAATCTCACCAGTTCATGTTATTATTGTACGTCCCCGTATCAATAAAGTCAAAGAACAATTACTAAATGAGTTAAACGATAAATGCATTAAGCACAGTATGAGAATCCAACAATTGATAATAAACGCATATGAAAAAACATATAATTCAAACAAGAGTTTCAATAATCGAGAGTATCAAAAGATTACATTGTTCCCCCAACAACAAAAAGCGTTTAGTTCACCATAGTCATGGTGAACCAAGATGAAAATAATGGAAGATATGGAAAGCAAACCCTAGAAAAGACGAAAAGGAGCCTAAGCCTCCAAGAGATCCTCTCCAATGAGTGGAAAGTAGATCTGGCCTCCCTCCTCTGTCAAAAGAATGAATTGAAATTCGTCACAGGGCTATTTATAGGCGAGAAGCGTAGCAGAAAAATAGGCCCAAGCCCAGCTAACCACCGCCTGCTGTCACACTTTGCCGCCCGGCGGTGGACCTTGAATCGCACCACCGTCCGGCGGTAGGGGTCTACCGCCCGGCGGTTTCCCTCGTGCCGCAAAACCGCCCGGCGGCAGGGGTCTTCCACCCGGCGCCCAAGACTGGTGTTTTCTCATCCCGTTTGACTGCTCGGTGCCAGGGTTTTACGGCTGGGCGGTGCCTAGACTATTCTTTTCTCTGATTTTCTCTCTTTTCTATGACCTTCATCTTTATTCCCAACCTTCACTTCTGTCAATTTTTCCGCAAAACAATGCAAAACAAGCATAAAATCGCTAAAAACAGCTTCCGACCCTCGACTGAGTCATTTATTGAGTTTTGTTTGATTTCAAGCTCATTCTAAGTAATAAAGGGCATAATTTAGTCCAAATTAGGATATGAAAATAACGGTTTTTCAACTGTTATCACCACCCCAAACTTAGAAATTTGCCTGTCCTCAAGCAAAACAAAACAAAACCAAAAACAAAAAAGAGCTTGACTTTCTACCCTTTCATCCATTGATTCAACATTTCCAAAGTACATGACAAAGCTTACTCAATTTCAAATAATCAGTGAACTCAAATCAAGATGCATGCTTGTTCTCAACTTAGTTTAGTCATGCGCTCCTCAACAGATGCTACACAGTATGAAAGATCAGTCCACTAAACAAAGAATGCAATCATGAGTTTTAGAAAGTCACCAAGCAAGTGTTTCACTCAATCACTCAAGTGTTTAAGGTAGCACTCCACTCTTTATTGTTCACAAGTCACATGAAATAAAATTGCCATTCATCTCAAACAATCAACATCTTTCCATGCAAATGCCATCAAAAGGACTTTTTCAAGGCTTGTAATGAGGTCGGGCTATCAAGAAAAATTGGTTTTTCTGGATCACAAAATTCTTAAGTTAAAAGAACTATTTCATCAATGAAAAGGTTCAAGTTTAAACTCTCTCTTGTTACCAATTTCACTCATTCCCAGCTTCTTCCCTTTTTCTTTTTCATTGAGCTCATCTTCATGCTTTTATTCTTTTCTTTTCTTTTTCTTCTTCATGTATTTTGCTTTTCAATACTTGAGCTCAATGTTTTTCTTTTGCCTTTCCAATTTTCCCATGCAACCCCAAACTTGAACCTTTTCATTCCATACAATTATCCTCAACCTAACTCAAGATAAATAATTTCAAATCAAAGGGTTTAATACTGTTTCAGGCTAAGGTTCAAAAAAGATATAATTTTTAAAACTTTTTGGGTGGAAATTTGGCTAGAAAAGGGTTTTCAAACATGGCCTTGATCATTTGACATTCACATAAAAATCAATCAATCATCAAGATTAAGGCAATAAAATTTATGCTTCGATGTGAACAATACATACAACAATAAAAACTCTGGGGCTCAATACCTCACACAACATGCTTTCTCACGCACAGTCATTCATACATCCTGCTTAGCATCATGACCACAATCATACTTCATCACACATATGTTTCACAGGATGTTAACATGCATACAACTTAATAATCATTCACATCAAATAGACTCATCATGCAAAGTAATCAGTCAAACATCTTCAGAAAAAGTGTTCAAGTCAAGCATACACACTGAGAAACAAAATTCAAAAATTTAAAATGCAAGAGTAAAGAAGAAATCATAGGTTGCCTCCTAGTAGCGCTTGTTTAACGTCGCGAGCCTGACCCAAACCTGTTTAGCATTTGTCAGTAAATGCTAACCGTCGAACACCCTTCAGTAGGTGTACCTTCCGGGTATCCTTCAATAGATACCAAAAGTTTGGCATCCCTCAGTAGATGCCAAAAGTTAGCATCCCTCAGTAGATGCTACCCAAAAATTGTTCCAAAATTTACAAGTTCAAAAGAAAAATAAATTACAAAAATAAAAATTGTCTTAAAGTACAAAAAGTTCTTCTCAGCAATCAACTATTCTTCCTCACACTGAAATCTTCATCATCCCACCTTCGCAGCTTTTGTCTTTCTACTTGGCGAATAGCAGAGGTATATGGCCTTCTGATTTCCACCATTCCTTCCTCTTTGAGCTTCTTGTTGACAATCCATTTCCTATTTTTGTATATAACAGCTACACCCCGTGGAAATATTTTTTCCTCTAAGTGGGGTGACTTTCCTTTATCTGTCTTTTCCTGTGCCTGCAAAATAGTACAGCTGTTAAGATAATCATTACTTGTGGTGTTTTCTTCTCTGCTAGCTTCTCTACTAGCCTTTTTATATCTAGATCTGTTTATTATTCTCTTTTTTTCTCCTTCAGATCCCTTATAGGCTAGCACTTGATCTTGGTCTCTTAACATTATTTTCCCATCATAAACACGTATTGTCATCTGAGAAGTCCTCATAAAAGGCCTTCCCAAAATTAATGGAATTTTTCCATCATTTACCATATCCACTACCACGAAATCAACGAAGAATTTCAGCTCTTAAATTCGAACAATTGCGCCTTCCACCATACCCAAAGGTTTTTTTTTTGGATCCATCTGCAACTGTCAAGGAAGTGTATGCTGGTTTCAATTTTAGTCCTCTAATCTTCTTGAAGTCACTGAAGGACATTAAATTCACACTAGATCCTGAATCGATCATAGCTCTCCCTACATCCACATCATTGATCACAGAAGGGAGAGTCAAACTTCCTAAATCCTTCAATTTTTGAGGATGGTCTTTCTTCCTTGGTTTAACGATCCGTGCTTGATCTTCTTCCTCCTCATCAAGATCAGCTATCTTGCGAGGACGGTATTCATTCAGTTTCTCATCTTTAGGCACTTGCGGATACGTTCCAGGCATGATAGTTACCTGATTAAAAATTTCTCGGAATAACTCGTAAGGACTCTTCAGCTTCCTTTCCTTTTTCTTCTCCTCTTCGCAATTTTTCTGCTTATTGCACTTACTCTTACCAACCATCTCTTCCTCTTCATCTTCACTACTCCCAATTTCAATTATCTCTTCTACTGGCTTCCTTTTACTTCTCGTCATCACCGCTTTGCATTCATCCTTGGGGTTAACCTCAGTGTTAGCCCGGAACTGGTTTTTTTTCTACGGTGTCAACTCTTTTTGACAGCTGCCCAATTTGTGTTTCCAGTTCTCTAAAACTAGCTTGGTCACTTCCTTGTTGAGACTCATAGACTTTCAGAAATTTGTCAAACCGGTCATTTAATTCTCTAACGGTCTCTGTCAAGCTGTTCACATGCTTCCATAGAGGTGATGGTTGCTGCTGCCGGAAGCCTCCTACTTGCCCAGAAGAAGTATTCTGATTTTGTCCAATGCTGGGGTGGTTCTTCCAACCTTGGCTAGAGTTGCCTTGGTTAGAACTACCTTGCTTAT
This sequence comes from Vigna mungo, assembly GCA_036885675.1. NCBI lineage: Eukaryota > Viridiplantae > Streptophyta > Magnoliopsida > Fabales > Fabaceae > Vigna > Vigna mungo. The sequence continues at coordinate 12,601,049 of CP144692.1, read as the reverse complement.
ACGGGAATTGATTTCCCATGTAGTTGACATCCTTCTGCATTTCTTCCGGAAAAGCACATTAACCATTGATGTGGTCACCACCGCATAAGATGCAAAGTTGTTGAGTTTGAGAAATGTTTCTTAACCTTGTTGGAAATTCAGAAAGTACCTTTGTCAGTTTGTCCAATTTTTGGTTAAGAAGATGATTCTGCGCAGCCATTTCATCATTAGCAGGGAGATGCAATATTCCTCCTTTTTGTGCGCCCCTCTCACTTTGGGAAGCTTCATTCAGAGCCATGTCTTCAATCAAATCATAGGCTTCATCCTCAGTTTTTCTATTTATACTGCCTCCACCTGAGGCATCCAGCATCATTTTGGACTGAGTGTTAAGCCCTCCTAGAAAAGCAAGCAAATAAGCAGTCTTGTCAAATCCGTTGACTGAAGTCTTTCTCAAGAGGCTTTTGAATCTGTCTCATGCCTGTCCTAGAGTTTCCTCCATCCCTTGCTTGAATGAGGAAATTTCAAGCTTCCCTTGATGAATCTTGGTTTGCGGAAAAAATCTGGTGACAAACTGTTTGGCCAATGCATCCTAGTTTCTGAACATCCCTTTAGCAAATGAGTGCAACCAATCCTTAGCGTTTCCTCCCAAGGAGAACAGGAATAGGCTAAGTCTGATCCTTTCATCTGAGACTCCGACCATCTTAACAGTATTGCAAATTTTGCCAAAGATGGTCAAATGCTTGTAGGGATTCTCACTTGACAATCCGTGGAATTGGTTGCTTTGGACCAACTGAATGAGTGCAGGGCTCATCACTAAATTCGTTGCATTGTCTGCGGGAATGACAATGCTGTTGAAATTCAAGGGACCCACAGTGTTGGCTGCTCCCCTAGTGTACATCTCTAGGGAGGAGGTTGTTCCGCCATCTCCTCTAAGTCCTGTGCAAAAGGTTGCAAAAGTGGTTCAGGAGAAGGAAAGTTTTCACGTTCGGAATGATTAACTCTCCTCCCTCTCCTGTGTCGAGAAGAGGTTGCTGATCTTTTCTTCTCCTAGTGTGTACTCCTTCCTGCATACACAAGAGAAAATACCCCTAAAAGCACTTTTACAGAAAAATAAAATAAAACAAACAAAAGAAAAAATATAAACAAATAATTACACACAAGTCAAATTCAGTCAATTCACACTACTTGATAAGTCAAACCACAAGTCCCCGGCAACGGCGCCAAAAACTTGTTGTTAGCGGATTGGCAAGTGTACCAAATCGTATCAAGTAATAAAAATGGTAAATCCCATTATCGTTCTTCCCATGAGACTCGAAAGGCTTTATTGTTCGCGTGAATTAACATCGTAAGACTTGCGGAGAAAAATTCAATAATTGTGGTGGATGCAATGACAGAAAATAAATATGCAATGTGATTCAATTGACGAGATTTGGGCAATGGATGAATGGAGTTGTTGGGGGTTTATAATTTCATCTAATCCTCCCTCTTTTATTTACTCCTCTTGTTTAAACGGCGTTATTATCTAATTGCATGCAAACTTTCTTGGCCTCTCCTTAACCCGATCCCTCGGTGAAAAGGGCCTATTACTAATTACCGGCTTGCTATCCCTAGCCTCCCCTAGCAACTAGCAACACATTACAAACAGAAGCAAATACAATTGGTCGTCCTACTCCCCTATCCCAAGGTGGTATTGCTTAACCAAGGAAAAATCTCACCAGTTCATGTCATTACTGTATGTCCCCGTATCAATAAAGTCAAAGAACAATTGCCGAATGAGTTAAGCAATAAAGGCATTAAGCATAGTATGAGAATCCAACAATTGATAATAAACGCATATGAAAAAACATATAATTCAAATAAGAGTTTCAATAATCGAGAGTATCAAAAGATTACATTGCTCTCCCAACAACAAAAAGGGTTTAGTTCACCATAGTCATGGTGAACCAAGATAAAAATACTGGAAGATATGGAAAGCAAACCCTAGAAAAGACGAAAAGAAAGAAAGCCTAAGCATCCAAGAGATCCTCTCCAATGAGTGCAAAGTAGGTCTGGCCGCCCTCCTCTGTCAAAAGAAAGAATTTAGATTCGTCACAGGGCTATTTATAGGCGAGAAACGCAGCAAAAAAATAGGCCCAAGCCCAGCTGACCACCGCCCGGCGTCACACTTTGCTGCCCGGCGATGGACCTTGAATGGCACCACCGCCCGGCGACAGGGGTCTACCGCCCGGCGGTTTCCCTCGTGCCGCAAAACTGCCCAGCGGCAGGGGTCTGCCGCCCGGCGCCCAAGACTGGTGTTTTCTCATCCCGTTTGACCGCCCGGCGCCATAGGTTTACCGTCGGGCGGTGCCTAGACTCTTGTTTTCTCTGATTTTCTCTCTTTTCTTGAGTCTATGACCTTCATCTTTATTCCCAATCTTCACTTCTGTCAATTTTGTTGCAAAACAAGCATAAAATCGCTAAAAACAGCTTCTGACCCTCGACTGACTCATTTATTGAGTTTTGTTTGATTTCAAGCTCATTCTAAGCAATAAGGCGTAATTTAGTCCAAATTACCATATGAAAATAACGGTTTTTCAACCGTTATCACTTGTAGAGAGAAAAATTAATTGTGTGGAATGCAAAGACAGAAAATAAACATGCAATGTGTTGATTCAGTTGACGAAAAAGACTGTGGATGAATGGAGTTGTTGGGGGTTTACAATTTCATCTTATCCACTCTCTCTTATCTACTGCTCTTGTTTAAATTGCTTTGTTATCTAATTGTTATGCAAACTTAATTGGCCTACCCTTAGGCCGATCCCTTGGCGAAAAGAGCCTATTACTAATTACCGGCTTGCTATCCCTAGCCTCCCCTAGTAACTAGAAATGCATTACTGTACGTTCCCGTATCAATAGAAACAAACAACAGTTATCGAATGAGTTAAACGATAAAAGCTTTAAGCGCAGATGAGAACCCAACAATTGATAATCAAAGCATATGAAAATCATATAAATAAACAAGAGTTTCAATAAAAGAGAGTTTCAAAAGATTACATTGTTTCCCCCAACAACAAAAGGGTTTAGTTCACCATTGTCATGGTGAACCAAGATGAAAATAATTGAAGAATGGAAGAGCAAACCCTAGATAGGATGAAAAGGAGCCTAAGCATCCAAGAAATCTTCTCTAGAGAGTGAAAATTAGGTATGGCCGCCCTCTTCTATCAAAAGAATGAGAATGAAATCGCAATAGGGCTATTTATAGCTGAAGAGCGTCATAGAAAACAGGCTCAAGCCCAACAGGCAACCGCCCAGCGTCACACTTATGCCGCCCGGCGGTTTGCCTCTTATCGCGCTACCGGCTGGCGTCAGGGGTCCACCGCTCGGTAGTTTGCCTCTTATCGCAAAACCGCCAGGCGTCCCTGCTATGGTGCCACCTCCTCGCATTTGACCGCCCAACGGTGTATTTCTGCCGCTGGGCGGTTCCTAGACTCTTCTTTTCTTGATTTTCTTCCTCTATCTTGAGTCTAAGGCCTTCATCTTCACTTCCATTCTTCACCTCCATCAAAATTGCTACAAAACAATGCAAAACAAGCATAATATCGCTAAAAACAGCTTTAAACTCTATATTGACTTATTTATTGAGTTTGGCTTGATTCTAAGCTCATTCTAAGCAGTAAAGGGAGTAATTTGGTCTAAAATACCATATGAAAATAACAGTTTTTCAACCGTTATCAGCTATTGAGGAAGTCACCCACTCATGGGTTTGATGAGCCTACAATTCTGAGTATGTTTTTGGGAGGTCTGAGATCCCAAACCAAATTTATGTTGGATGCCTCAGCTGGAGGAAACATTCGATGGAAGACACCGGAAGAAGCTCATGAACTAATTCAGAACATGGCTGCAAATGACAGCAAATTGTAGAATGAAAGGGCTCAAGAAAAGGGTGTTTTTCAACAACAATCTCAGGATGCCTTGTTAGCTCAAAACAAGATAATGACCCAACAACTTGAAGCTCTCATGAATATACTCTCTTAGTTGCCGAAAGAGCTCCAAAATGTGTCACATGCCCAACATCAAGAATGTGAGCTGTATGGTGGAGAACATATAAATGGTCAGTATGTTGTGGAGGCCAATACCCAAGAAGATGTGAACTACATGGGTAATCAAAACTGGTAAAGTAACTACAACCAAGGGTATAGACCACACCCAAGCATGGGCCAAGGACAAGTTGGGCCATCAAACAGACCACCACCACAACACTACCAACCACACCCTTCTCTATTAGACAGGACTTCTAAGTTGGAGGACACTCTCTAACAATTCATGCAAGTTTCCATATCCAACCACAAAAGCACCGAAGCTTCTATCAAAAATTTGGAGATTAAAATGGGCCAACTGGCCAAGAAGCTATAAGAGAAGTCTAACAAGAGTTTTGGAGCCAATATTAAGGCTAATCTTAAGGAAGAATGCAAAATTATCACTACTAGAACTGGTAAGGTTTTAGTTGAGAGAGGGGGGAGGAAAAAGAAAAGAAAGCTGATGAGATAGAAAAAGTGAGTGGAGAGAAAAATGAGGTGAAAGAGAATGATGAGAGAAAAACAGGATATGAGAGAGAAGAAAGGGAGAGTGGTAAAAGAGAGAAAAAGAAAGAAGAGGGAGATGAGAGAAGAAAAGAAAAATAAATTGAGAAACCACTTCCTTACCCTAAAGTCTACTCAAAAAAGGAGAAAGAGAAGCAATTTGGGCGCTTCATGGATGTCTTCAAGAAATTGGAGATTACTATTCCCTTAACCGAAGCACTGCAACAAATTCCCTCTTATGCAAAACACATGAAATATTTTCACAGTAACAAGAAGAAGTATTTAGAGGAAGGAACAATTGAAGTTCAAGGGAATTGCAGTGCCATTATGCAGAAGACTCTACCTCCAAAATTCAAAGATTCGGGGAGTTTTACCATCCCTTGCACCATTGAGAATCATGAGATAGGGAAGGAACTTGTTAACTTAGGGGCTAACATCAATATGATGCCCCTATCTATGCTCCAAAAGATTGGTGGTCTGGAGGTTAAGTCTACAAGAATGATCTTGCAAATGGCAGATAGATCCATCGGGCATCCTTTTTGTGTGGTAGAAGACGTGGTGGTTAAAATTGACAAGCTCCAATTCCTGGTGGACTTTGTAGTTCTGGAAACGGGGGAAGATGCAGAAATACCCCTCATTCTTGGAAGACCTTTTTAGAAGACGGCCAAGGTTGTCATTCATGTTGATAAGGGAATTGTACAATTGAAAGATCAAGATGATGAGGTAACTTTCAATGTCTTCGAAGCTGGGTAGCAAAATCAAGAAGAACATGCTAGTCCTAAAGCTAAGAATGAAGTTCTATCAGTGATTAGTCTAATAGGGCAAGCTGCCAAAGTTTTCAACAAGAGGGTTAATTGTTTCTCTCCAAAAGTGAAGGATGAGGATGGAGACAAAGAAGAGAAACTTGTTCATCAACACTCCTTTGTGGAAAGTGATGAACCCAAACCTGACAAACTAGTGAAGCTCAAGAACAAGTTATGGATTATCAAGGTGCTAAAGGCAAATAAGGTGCTTGAAATCGAGGCTCCCTATTCAAGGAGAGTCAAGTTGGTGACAAGAAAAGTGTTGAGATTATGTTGGTGTCATGAAAGGAAGAAATCCACCAACATCACAAATCAAACTTGAGCATAATGGTGTTAAGTTAATGATGTTAAACAAGCGCTTGCTGGGAGGCAACCCAGTTTTCTAACCTTTCTTATGTATGATTTCGTTGTTTTAATGTGTTTTGATTGTTTGAGTTTGCTTTAGAATGTGTTAGTTTGATTTTGTTATTTTGGAGCATGTTAGTGTGTTTTGTAGCCTATGTGAGGTTACTAGTGTATTAGTGTCATGTTGAGTTTTGTGGTAATTTGACGTGAATAAGAGTGCTTCAAATTGTTTTGATGTATGCAAGTGTGTTTAGGTTGTTTTATCATGTTTTGCTAAGTTAGGTATGTTTTAAGTGTCAAGAAGCAAAGTCTTGAGTTGGAGAATTGGAAAGCTTTGGAAGTGTGCTATTAAATTGTAGTTCTTGCATTTAATTTTACTCAATAGGGATTTGAGCAAGTTTGTATAAGGAAAACATAGTGATTTAGGCTGAATTAAGTGCCAAGAAGTGTCAATTCAAAAAATTCATAAGGTGAGTTGTGCAATTATGCAGTTGCTGAATTCTCCATAATTCACGCTCAGTCCCCTCTGACCAGGGGTGCTTAGCGCGAGCCGACCCGTGGCCCTTCTGCACACAATTGACTGAGTGGCGCTCAGCCCCCCTGCACCAGGGGCGCTCAGCCCCACAAAACTGGTTCTGCACATAGTTTTCATTTTTTTTATTCTGAGTTTTCCCTTGTTTTGCACTCTTTCACACACTTATTTTAATGTGTTTTTAAACCTTTTTGTGTTGTTGTACCTTTGGGGGTCTTAATTTTAAACCTACCTTCTATGTTCATATAGTTTTGTGATTGTATGTTGAATGATTTAAGGTGTTTTTGTGATGTGTGTTTTAGTTTGATTTTCTTTGAGTGTTTAAGTCTGTTTCATAACTGTTTAGTTGTGTTTATTCTATTGTTAGAGTGATTGGTGTATGTTCATGTGTCTTTGTTTGTCTTAGTATATTTTAGTGTGGTTTTGGACCTTTGTCTGTAGTTGTTGACTATGGGTTGCTAATTCTACTTTAAGCTTACTTTGTGCAGGATAACATCTTCCTTAGGACTTTGAAAGTGTCAAAGTCACTGATGGTCAACCTTTGAGACATTTGTGAGCTGAGCACCCTATTACTTCAAGATTTTGTTGCTCGTATAACATGGCCTAGGGGTCAGGCCCCTACTGATGGGGGAGGTGGAACAATTACGGAGTATAAGCTGCTGTGAGGAGGAAGATACGTCAGATGAAAGTGAAGTTAGTTATCCATGGGAGTTGCTGGAGCTGCAAAGTGTCCAACTTAATTGGTTTTTCAGTTTTAATTTCTAGTTTTTTTTGCTTTCAATTGTTCTAATTCTAGTTTTAATTGTTGCTTTTAATTTTGACCTTAGCTAACTAGATAGTTCTTTTGCAATGGTTTGGTCTTAAGTAATTATACTTTGTGCTTTTTTTGAATTAAAATATCTTGTGTTTGCTCTTATTCTTTGTGATTGATTTTGAAAATTTGTTGAGCTGATGTTGGTTGAGCTTTGAAGCATAGATGGTGGTTGCTCATATTTGTTTTGAATAGATGATTGGTTTTGATTGTGGTCAATATTCTTGGCATTTTGTTTGATAGATTTTGGAACCCCGAGTTAACCTATGAGATGTTGTGCCCCAGATTTCTTGTTGAATGTTATCACTTTGGTATCACCTTTGATTTTGCCTGAATTTCTCTGTTTGAATCATTTACTTGCTTGTTACATATGATCAAGGCCATCTTATTCTTCTACATCTTCTACATTTTTTAGCCCAAAAGCCAATGCAAAACCTTTGAACCTAAAAGAAAAACTTTCTCATTCCTTGAACCTTGATCTTGATGTGAAAAATCATTAACCTCCTTACCATGAGTTGAGTAGAACTTTCATTTCCAGTATAGGAGTGGTTTAAGTTTGGGGTAGTTTGGGAAATCATGTTAGAAGGAAGCATTGAGAAAAAAAAAAGAAACAAGAAAGAAAAGAAAAAAAGGAAAGAAGAACAAGATAAAGAAAAAGAATTCAATGTATGAAAGCTGGAAAATGAGTTGGGAATTGGTTCCACTTGTTTTGAAGCAAAAGAGAATTATGTTATCATGTTTTGATTTGCCTGCTCTCTTAGCTCAAGGTGTTTTGTATCTAGAAAAACCAATTTTTCTTCTTAGCCTAGCCAAATACAAGCCTCAAAAAGTCCTTATGATGATAACTTGTTTGTGAATGTGTTTGATATTGGTTGAAATGAAAGGCAAAGTTGATTTGTGTGACATTGTGATGGTAGAGTGAAGACACACATCCTTATACACCATTGAACTTGAGTGAAACACTTTCTTTGGTGAGGAAAGGTTCCATGCATTTAATGAAAACATTTTGCCATGTAGTGTTGATCCCTTATAAAGCCTTTGCAATTGTTTTGTAATCTTTTTCCTGTGAACACCATCGTTGAAACTTGATGTGCCAAGGCTTCATTATCTCTTGATTGGTCTTTTCACGATGAGCAAACATGATTGATTTACTTGTTTGATTGAAATTGCTTTCTTGAGTTGCTAGACCGTTGTAATAGGTTGTTTTGTCAAAGCCAAGTTCCTTTTTGCTTGAGCACAAACAAAGTTTCAAGTTTGGGGTTGTTGATAACGGTAATTCTTACCATTATCTGTGGTGCAATTTTCTTACCAAATCAACTCTTCTAAAGCTTGAAACATGTTTATTCCTCATTTTATCTAACTTTCTAAATAAGTTTAGCTTAGGTTACGCATAGGAGTTTTCATCATTAATTCCTCAAGGTTTGTAGGCAATTTGTGTGCTTTAGAAGAGCATCTAAACTACCAAGAGTGGGAGCCCATGAAAAGCTACAAAAGCAAGTGTTTTTGAAGGATCACGAAAGATTTTCCACACCTGGGCACCTCAAGAAGGCGGACTAAGCCCCATGCAATTCGCATTTCATTGCAAACGTCACGCCTGGCACCCTAAAAGGGGGCTGGACGCCATTTGCTTCGCTGACTTTGTGCAAACCTCGTGCCTGGGCGCCTCAGAAGAGGGGGGCTGGGCGTGAATTTTGCTGATGTGACCCTAGACCTATTTAAGGCTTTCATGCAACGAGGGTGCCATCTTCTTGGCGGATGAAGCTCGAAAACACCCTTTCGGACCTTTGGGAGCTAGTTTTAAGCAATGGGAACACTTCTTTCTTCCTCCTTGGGTCTCCATCTCTTCCATGTTCTTCCATTGTAAGCTCAAGCTCTTCATGACGATGGAGAGCTAAGTTCATTTTGTTGGGGAATGATGTAACTACAAAACTCTCTTGTAAATGCACTTGTTTTCAATGAATATAAGCTTCTTTCATTTATTGTGAGTGTTTATTTCCTTATCTTAAAGCTTGTTGTGACTTGATCAACCATAGCATGATTCTTTGGTTTGCTTGATATTGGAAATATTGTGTGAACCTTGAACTGTACTAAACACCTAAAGGAAATACTGTCTAAGGATACAGCTTGGACCTTTAGTTATCTTTAACCTCTAGTCTTAATGCAAATGAACTTGTTAGGTTACTAAGGGATTGAGATTTAATGAGTACATCTAGGCTCTCTCTACCAAGGGATTGGGTTTGAGTAACTTAGTAGGTTGACATGAGCATTTAAATAAAGAAGTAGTAATGTGCATTTGCATGAGTATAGTAGGTGAAATCATTCTCCAACATTTACATTCCATATCATTTATAGTCATTTCATTTCCAAGTGTTTTGACCCAAGAAGTTCAATTTACCACTTATGCATTATGTTTATTTTCATTACACCGAATTCATATTAAACACAATCATTCTTTAGTCTAAATTAGTTAGATAATTATACGATTGTAAAGTGTTATACAAGTCTCTTGGGATACGGTATCCAGTCTTACCGGTTTATTACTTAGAACGATTTGGTACGCTTGCCAAAGAGTTAACACTTATATGAACAAGACTTGTCTTAAAGGAGTTCTTCTATTTCCCCTGTGCATTAAATTGTAAGTGTGTTTTATAATTTTTTGAAGCCAGTCTAACTTTGTAAAAGTTATGCAACAGGATAGAATGTTCTTTTTACATGGCATAATGAAAACAAAAGAAACATAACACAGTCAACACCATCATTGCACAGAATAATAACATGTTCTATAACAAATCATACTATACAAACCAATTTAGAGCATACATTGAACAAAGTCAAAAGAATTAAGAGTATAGATTGAACACATCTTGCAATTTGACCACATTTTTATACCACATTTAAGCATAATTTTACACTACTTACTTCGTTTAGAGACAAATAGCTTACCTCCACGCTACAACCTCCTTAGACGAAGACAACCTCTCAAGACCAAGGCAGGGGAAGAAGGGAACATTGTCCACACATTTTCCCTAGAGTGTGCTTTACTCGACCTTCGCTGCACCACTACAATGGCTTGCAAAACGCGATGTACAAGGCATCACGACAGTTCCCATTTGCGAAGTGCTAGAACGAGAAACTTACCAACTCTACGAAGGATCATCTACGAGTGAATGCCTCTGCCTCTACGCGCGAGGGAAGGATATAGAGGCTCTGCTAATGCCCTCCAACAAACCCTTGGTCTCAAACAAACCCCCCAACCAAGCACCCCTGAGACGATGGTGAGCCCCTGCAACACAGAACGAGGTGCCAGTAAGGACGACATCTGCGAATGGTTGTGCGGAGGATGGAGACGACGTCTGTGAATGAAATTTTGCCAAGGAGCTTTAAAGCAACCTAATTGGGGGAAAGTTGGAAAGGGTTCGCTGGCTCAAAGAAGAAAGCGAAATTATTTGGCCCGAAAATGAAAGATGGCTGAGGGAAACCCAAGTTTTGGGGTATAGTAATCGAGCATCTTACTGATGGCCATAAATCCTTTGGTAAGTTAAATCGCCAAACCAATAACGACGGCCTAAAGGCCTTCGGTAAAATTCCACCGGAAGTCATGTGTTTTCCTGTAGTATTAGGTGGGAAGTTAGGCTTGAGTCTACTTTGTAAGAGTTAGAGTTTTTTCTCATAGCCATAAGCAAAACTCAGCTTATACTATGTGACAAAGCGAAAACTTTCTCATAATGTTCTTCTTCTCTCACAACATTTTTTTCTTGGGTGCAGTGATTGTGATCATATATTTTTACTTTAGTGATCTGTATAAATTTCAAGAAACAAAGTATACAGGCATCGAAACACTATATCGTACTTGCATTAAATGTTTTCAACGTTGGTAAGTGTTAGGTTGTATTGCGTGTTCAAGACATTTTATCATTTGTCATGTTATTCAGAAATGCATTGTTAGATAAAAGATATAACTAGCATGTATAATTATCAAATGGTATCAACATAAGTTGCCTCTTTAAAAGGCTATAGCGTTTAGCGATCATTCATTAGACAATGTATTCTGTAAAAAGATTTGCTTGAGAAAACACTATATTTGAATAAAAAAAAAATTAGCCTTAGTGATATACAAGATATGGACTTTCGTTTTTATGAGATGCTAGCTTGATTTGCTTATATAGTCTATTAGATTATTTCAAAGAGAGATACTTTCTTTTCTTAGACGCTGCTTATGATTTTATAATTTCTTAGACAACTTGGTCTGGAAGACATTAATTATAAGTTTGGCTTTAGACATTACAAGGTATTTCTTCTTTAGGCATTATTTCTTTAAATAGTTTTTCATATACAACAATATTTTATTTAATGATTTTTGTTAAATTTCCAAACCTTAGTTGCTTAAACGATCCATTCTGTATACGATCTTGTCTTAACACTTTGGTCTGATTTGACCATTCCCAACCTTTATTCCAAGACATCTCGTCTCAAATTTTTGTCTGAAATGGTCCGGCTCAACCATCGACCTACCTGTCTTGGCGTTCGACTCAAGACATTTTGAATTGATATATGACTTGTGTTAAAGGTATTTTTCTTAGAAGTTAATTAATGTCTCTGAAAGGAGGTATTTCAAAGGTGGCTAGGACTGGTCCATGAACCATGAATTAAGTTGACAACTCTATTTGAAACTCTTTAGGAAGAAAATCTTACAAAGATAAATTTATATTTGGCATGAGTAGAAAAAAATGAAAGTCATAAAACATTGGTCAATCTCAATCATGCAAGTGAGGTAAAATGTTTTAACAAGTTAGCTAGTTTATAAAAAAGGTTTATAAGAAATATGAGTACCATTGAGGAAAGATATTCCTTTTCATTGAAAGAAATAACTTAGGGTATGACACTTCAAATATTAGGATCAAGTCATTTAATATCTAATAGCTTAACCATTCCACCTATAATAAGAAATTATCTTATTTAATTAGTTACTTACAAAATTGGAAATGTTATTTTCGTCTCAAATATTTTTTAAGATCTAGTAATTGATACTAAATATTTAACGAAGATATTTAAATAAATCTAAAAATTTTTTAAATTTTCTTTAAACTCTTGGTTGGTTTTTGTGTTTGTTCAATTGGACTCAATTTAATCCTTATTTTAATTGCTCTCAATTGAATCCTTAGATTGTCATATTTTAATTGGTCTCAATTGATTTCGCATTTTAAAAAATATGATGTAATTTGATCATTTTCATTAGTACAATGCTAAGAATGTTAACTCATGTATCACATGTCACATAAGTTAATGTTATTAATACTCTTATCATAAAAAGGACCAAATTGTATATAACATTTTTTAAAGTCTTAATAGCCTCTTTTGTCCCTAATTTTGCTCGGTTGTGTCAATTAGTTATCTGGTTTAAAATTAGCATCTAGTTGGTCTTTAGTTAAAAAATTTTGTATCAATGTCATCCTTTCCGTTAAAAAATACTAATGGTGTTAATAGTATGATGATGTGGTAGTACATAGTGGTTACGTGTCATTATTTTAATGTTATCTATGGTGACGTGGTAAGCAATATTAGAGGTTGAGGTGACAGCCCCTTCTCCCATCCAAAATTAGGGTTTTGATGGAGAGGGGAAACTGCTTACTCCTGCGCCACGAAGGAAGGTTGCTCGCGATTCTCGGCCATGGATAGAGGCGCGAGTTGCTCGTTGCTACTGGATCGCGATTAGGGTCTTGAACTACTTTAAGGTTTCTGATTTTTGTAGGTTGCAATCTGGCACGATGAAGGATTCATGGTGTTGGTTCAAGAGAACTGCCATGGTTGTGCGAGGAAAGCTTCTGGATACGAAGGGGATGAACGATTTGAATGAATGGCGATTTGAATGGAGATTGCGATTACAGTTCACTTGTGTCGCACTGTAGTGGTGGTTCAGACAAGTATGGATGCGTTGTTGATGGAGATGTGTTGCGAGGAAAAAAAAGACTATTAAGCCTTTTTTAAAATACGACTCAATTAGAATCAATCTAATTAAAATTTTCAAACAAAAATAGGACTATATAAAAGTTTAAACTAATTATTTTTTAAAAATCTGTATTTGTTTTTTTTTTCTCTTATTTTTAAAAATATTTACAAAACATGGGTTTCTTACACTAGACGTATAATCCATTGAAAAAAGAGAGTACTTTCTTTAATCTTTTTAAGTCTGTTTGTACTATTTGTTCCATATATTCACATTTAAACATGTATTTGGTTACACCGTACATGAAGGGATGAGTTCTCAAATTACTGGTCAAACTAATAGTTTGAACGAGTCCAATAAAGAAAATATGTAAATTGAAAACCTTAACGCTTCAATTGATGTATTCCTATAATTTACTAAATTTCCACAACGTGACTTGACCCAATAACTTTGACTCGACAATTTCAAGAAAAGACTATACTCTTTTCAAATTATACAACAGGCCACTATTTCTGCCCCCATAGTTTATGATTACTTTTGTTGCTAAAACTTAAACATTAGTACATGTGGCATCAGTGATTGCTTTAAGTTATTTAGATTTGTGATAAATAAATATTTCTAAATGTACAACTTGCATTATATTTAAAACTTATAATAAATTAATATCTTTAATATTTAAATTGCATTTTTATTTATAATAACCAATTTTTATATGGTGATAAAAGGATATTTTTAATTGTTTTATTAAAATATTGAAGTTCATATTAGAACTCAAGATATTAAAATAATAAAATAAATCCTCAAAAGTGTTCTCTTCCAAGGCAAAACAGTAAAACCTAGCATTCAAGAATAGCTGTTAATACTTCCGAAGAAAGACAATTATTTTAATTTAACTTATTTAGAAATAGAAGTATACTTTTATTTTAGTTTTTAATTTAATTTAAGTCACTTGGTATCCTATTAAAACTATCAAAATCTTTAAAGAAAGAAATTTGGGTAACATTTAATTATGACTGTTATAAATATAAAAGTCCCAATGTATTTTTTTTTTATTGTATGGTGATACAGATGTATAAAGTGGTCGGTCGGATACAACAATGAAAATGGATGACCAGTCCGAATGAATGTGATCAATACGATCTGATTAAAATCGTTAGTAAGAACCAGTCCGAATGAATGTGATCAATACGATCTGATTAAAATCGTTAGTAAGAACAACTTCCAAGAATAAAAAAACTCTTAACATTGTTACTAATCAAGATTACTGATAAGAAATATTTAATGAAAAATGAGTTGTACTTGACCAGTGATTAGGATTCCAGGATTCCATTAATGTTTAAAGCGGGAACAGAGAAAGATTTTGGCTAAGAATGTTTATAATTACCTAAGCAGACTAACAAGAAGAAAATGAGGAGTGTTTTGCATAAATCATCAACCCTACGCCTGAAACAATATTGTTTTATATTCCGATATTATGAAAAATGAGTTGTACTTGACCAGTGATTAGGATTCCAGGATTCCATTAATGTTTAAAGTGGGAACAGAGAAAGATTTTGGCTAAGAATATTCATAATTACCTGAGCAGACTCACAAGAAAATGAAGAGTGTTTTGCATAAATCATCAACCCTACGCCTGAAACAATATTGTTTTATATTCCGATATTATGTAATATTTTAATAGAATATATAAATATCATACTTATTTAAGAATTTTAAGTAAATTATATATTGAGACTTGCCTGTGCTTTAATTTTATTTTTCAGGATAGTTTTTTTTTCCTATTTTAATTATATAGTTTACTCACTCTGTATTAAAGCCGATATGAGTGTTTATTTGTACTATTTTATAATTTTCTTCATGCAAAAATATAGTTATTGTGAACTTTTAATTAACTAATAGATAAATATTTATCTTTAACCTGATTGCATAATAACCTTACATTAAAAAAATCCTTGTGTCATTCTATTAAAACATTGATATAAATAAATAATAAAAGGCTTCATTATAGAATCGGTGTCCGTATTTCTTGAAATTGTTCAATTTCTTTTTTTTTTCAATTTAGTTTCTTTATTTTTTTTTTAAATATCCAATTTGGTTATTAATGTTAGATAGACGTTAATGTCGTATTATATATATAAAACGTGTCAATTGGTATAATTTTAATTTCTTTCTAATTATTTTTACTATTTTAATTTTTTTAATTCTAATTTTTCTTAGAAAAACAAAAAGAATATCATATGATCGTGTAAAGTGACACCTGTCACATGATCGTGCTTGTTTTCAGTCTAATCTCTATATTTATAATTTTGATTTAATTTAATCTTATTTTTTAAAAATGGAGCAAATTGGTATTTTTCTAAATTGAGACTATATTAGTAATTAAATTTAATTACAAATTATATATACATGTTAAAATATTTTTTAAAACTTATATCAAATTACTCCACCTAAATATTCAAATTAATTTATTTTTTTACATTTTTACATAAAGAATCTCTATTAAAACTTATAATTTTTTAAAATATAAAAAATATAAATATAAAGTCACACTTGTAATTTTTAATGTGAGAAGTGTTACTTTATATTTACATCTTTAGTACTTTTAAAAGGTTATAAGTTTAAATAGAAATCTTTTTATATAAAATTGTAAAAAGAAATTAATTTAAATATTTAGATGGAATGATTTTATGTATATACTATAAAAAATATATTTGAGCATATATATATATATATATATATATATATATAAGTTGTAATTAAAATTAATTATTAATTTAGTTTTAAATTGAAGAAAATAAATTACTCCATTTTGAAAAATAAAAAATCAAAATTGAAAACAAGCACTGTCATGTTGACAATAATAATAATACATTGCACGATCATTCGTCACGTAGTTATGAATCCGACATATGACAGTTTTTTGTCTTTTTAAAAAGAATTAGGAAAAAATTAAAAAATAAAAAATAAATTAATGAAAATTTCATTAATTGACATGTTGAATATACTGATAAGACGTTAAGGTCAATGTAATAGAAATAACCAAATTCATTCATTTTAAATAATATGAATTGAACAAAAAAAATTAAGAGAATGAAATTGAAAAAGTTAAAATAAAAGAAGGGAATTGAACTAACCAAACAAATATGAGATTAAATGTATAATTAAGTCAATAATAAAATAAAAAATAAAAAAAGATAAAAAAGAAATGTCTACGTTACTTTTCTACATAAAACTCAAAGTAAGAAAACAATATTTATGTTATTATTACTAATGCATATAGGACTTTTCATAACAGTTACAAATAGTCTTTTAAAACGGTTCTAGAAGTTTCATTATTTAAGTTGTTGTAAGTTTCAACAACAGCTAAGGCCGTTGTAAAATAATCATTTTAACGACGGTTAGTGTTCCAAATGGTACTCTTTATTGCGATCGGAGGAAAACTGGAATGGGGCAGAGGTTAAATTACTAGAAATCGCATGGAAGGTCCTAATGAAAACCTTGTTGGTGAACAAAAACCACACGAAAGTGAAAGACAATAAGTAATCCAGAATGAAGGATATGTAGCACAAATTTTTTTATTATTTATTTGAAACAATTTAGAAATAAATATGAATATATTTGAAAATAAAATTTGTAAAATTTAATTTAAAATTTAATTGATGTAACATATTAATAGAAAAAAAAAACTGCAGTGGAGGAAACTAGAAAGTGAACATGGTTTACCATTTAATGCAATTTACCTTTTTAACATAAAAATAAATAAAAAGGTAAGATAATTTATACATTACTTTTTAAAATAAAAAAAATAAGAAAAGAATATTTATACGTGTTTGATCATTGTTAAAACCCTGACAAGTGTACCAGATCGTATCAAGTAATATAATTGGTAAACTCAATATGGTTATTCCAAAGGACTCTAAGGCCTAATCTTTCATGTAAACTATTCGCAAAAGACTTGAGAAAAGAAATAAATTTGAGTGTTTAAATGCAAAACAAAAGTAAACATCCAAATGCAGTGATTCAATTGGCTTAAAGAAAGTATGGATGAATGGAGTTGTTGGGGTTTACAATTTCATCTTATCCACCCTCATATATCTACTCTTCTTATTTACTTTGCTTATTTATCATATTGCCATGCAAACTTTCTTGGTCTACCCTTAACCCAATCCCTTGGTGAAAAGAGCCTATTACTAATTACCGGCTTGCTATCCCTAACCTCCCCTAGTAATTAATAATGCATGATAAATGGAAGCAAAATACAATTGATCGTCCTATCCCTATCCCTAGGTGGTATTAGCATAATCAAGGAATTCTTCCCAGTTCATGACATTACTGTACGTCCCCATATCAATAAAGACAAACAACATCTACCGAATGAGTTAAACGGTAAAAACATTAAATACAGGTAAAGAACCCAACAATTGATAATCAAGCATATGCAAGCATATAAAATAAAGGGTTAAATATGCTTTTAGTCCTTCAAGTATCAGTGATTTTTAGTTTTAGTCCCTACTCAGAACATTTATGACACTTAATCCTCTTAGTATTAAAACATGTAACTTTAGTCCTTAAAAATGGACGACGTTAAGTTTTTGTTGATGTGGCTAATGGCCCTGCCACGTCTTCTACCAAATTTACTGTGCACTGTCTGCCACGTTGATCCTTGGGATGTGTGTTCCTCATCGCCGGCCAAGACGTCGTCGTCACCGGCCAAGACGTCGGTGGCCCCGTCGTTCGCCGCTAGGGGCGTTCCCACTCTAGTATCGGGTTCCCTTCTCCTCCCCTCTTTCAGGTCAGAGAAGCTCTCTCCCTCCGCCGTCAATCTCCGTCTGGAGTGAGCCCAGCTGTCCGAGGCGCAAGCCACAGCACCGCCAACGCCCCAAGTCACGGCCACCGCGAGCCACCAACAACGAAAACCCTTTTCTCCTCTTTGGTTCAGTGCGAAAACCCTTTTATTACCATCCACTTATTAGGGTTTTCATTTTCTGGGCATTATTGTGCAATTTCAGTGTTCTTCTCGACATTTTCAGCTCTCCACAAGACCCATATAACATATCTTTGTCCTTTAACTTTTGCCCCCAAATTGAATACTGTCGATTTTTTTTAGTTATAATTTAATAGGCCGAGCTCGTAGTTGATGACAATTTTCATTATGAACTTATTATCATTGTTATTACTTTTTTAATTCTGTGTGAAAATGTAGTCGTCATTTCTGGTCAAAGCTCCAAACCCATTCAATTTCCTCTCTCACAAACACCACAACTTTTCCCTTCTATGCTTTCAAGTTTCAACTTTTGTACATGAAAAAAGGAAAAATTTGGACAACTTTTGTATATGCTCACATGTTAAATCTGCTATAAGCAACCATTTTATAAATTGTAAGCATACCATACTACTAGTTCGAAGGTAAATAAGTTGTGGTGGGGGCGGCGCTAAAACTAAGTTAAATTTCTTGAATAAAATTGTCCATCTTGTTTAAAAAATCTTGTTAAACTTCTTAACTATTTAAAGATGAAAACACATTTTTATGGAAGAAAACAAAATGTTGTTATGAATGTTGATATTGATGTGTTAATTAATTTTGGTGATTTTTGAATGAACAGTAGATTTTCTGGGTTGGACCAATTGCTGGAGCAACAGTGGCTGCGACATTCTACCACAAATACATCCTTAGAGTAGCAGCTATCAAGGCTCTTGGATCATTCAGGAGCAATGCTTAATTAATAAATAATTAAGCTGCTTTTCTAGCTTCTTAATTTCCAACAAGGCTATGGTGCTTTCAGGAAGAATAATAATTTCCAGGTTGAGGAGTGCTAGTCTGTCTTGCATCTCCCTAATTTAGGCTTTTTCGTGTTTTCTTTTCATCAGCTGCAGTGGTTGCTGTTGTGGGGTTTGGAAGATAAGGAGAAAACCATGGAAAACATAAAAATTGTAGATAAGCATGGTGACGGAGATGTCAGGGAGAGTTCCGAAATTGGAGAGTGAGAAGAGGAAGGGGTAGTGCAAGCCCTCAATAGTGTTGACGAAGACGGGATGAGCCTGAGGAGAGGCGGAGCATTCGAAGGTCCTTTGAAGGAGAGAAATATAAGAAGAGAAAAGAAATACATGGCACACGTAACATTGAACTGACATTACAGGTGGACTCGCCGTTAGACACTTCATAAAAAATTTAACGTCGTTCAATTTTAAGGACTAATAGTAAGAGTTCTAAAATTATAAGGACTAAAAGCCATCAAAGTTTCAAGTTGGGACTAAAACCAAAATTGTGTGATACTTAAGGGACGAAAAACATATTTAACCCTAAAATAAATAAGATTTTGGATATATGAGAGTTTCAAAAGATTACATTATTCCCCAACAACCTAGGGTTTAGTTCACCATAATTATGGTGAATCTAGATGAAATATGATGGAAGAATGGAAAAGCAAACCCCAGATTTGATAAAGTGGAGCCTAAGCATCCAAGAAATCTCCTCCAAGGTCTGTAGAGCTGCTGTGGACGTTTCTCTCTGCCAAAAGAATACATTTGGATTCGCACTAGGGCTATATATAAGCCAAAAAGATAACAGAAAGATCTCAGAATCCAAAATATAAAAACTGACAACCGCCCAGGCCCCAATTTAACCGCTCAGCGGTTTCCCTCTAATCGCAGGACCGCTCAGGCGCCCAAAACTGCCGCTCGAGCGCTCTGGTAAACTTTTTCTGGTTGAATGATTGACTTTTCTACACCGCAACCTTTCTTTTCATCCTTTTTCTTCATCGTTCACGTGTCTAAGTCCACCTTGCTTTACTTCCATCTTCAATTCATCTCAAAACCCTGCAAAACAATGTAAAACAAGCATAATATCTCTAAAAACAACTTTTGACTCTCATGTGGCACAATTTAAGAGTTTTACTTGATTCTAAGCTCATTCTAAGCCAAAAAAGTGTATTTTGATATCAAAGTTATGCATAAAAATAACGGTTTTTAAACTATTATCAGTCATTACTCACTAAAATTGAATCTTCACGGTATTTCCTCCTAAAAAGAAGTCCAACAACAGATATTAAAGTCATTATTTTGTCTCGATGATGAGCTCAAATAAATACAATGTGAAAAAAATTAGATTTTTCTGGATTCCCGCATTGAGAATAATTAAACAAAATAAACAATGCAATGCCTACAGATTATCTTTTTTAAGATTTTGGATGAAAGTTGTGTTATGATCTCTTATAAATATTTTTACGACTTCTAATTCTAAATTATCTGGTATTTTATTTTGAAAGAACTTAATGATAATGTTTTTATGTCTAAGTGCTTATTTATAATATAGTTTTTATGGGAGTCTCACACTCATACACTAGTTTCTCACCTAAAAAATCTCCTAAATCAAGGTAGAAAATCATAAAAATCCTTTTGTTATACCTTCATGAACACAAATAGTCCTAAACACATATTACCATAACACAATATATCATTTTTTGTCACACATCTCAATGCATATCCTTTTTTTTTCACATACCCGCATAGGATTTACACATAAAAAGTCATTCTTATATCTAGAGTCTAAATGCAATATCTAGAATGCATGACCTTTAGTTACATTAATATGGTAAAGTTGGTTCTTATATTATTTGAAATCTTACGTCGATTAAAAATATCGACAACGGTAATAAAAATTCTATATCGACTAAAAATATTTATAGTATATAAGAAATTAAATTAAATTCAATGTCACAAAATTAAAGTTGTATAAAGTCATTATCATCTATTTATCAGTTAACATAATAAAAATTTAATTACTATTTACTGTCATATTATATTGATGTTTAAATCATTCTCACATTCTAACAGCGTCAATCTATTTACAATCTTATAAAAATTAATTCATGAAACATTCCTCACTCTTCCTCATATCATGAATGACCATACTTTACCCTTTAAGATGGAAATCACTAACTTAAGAGTTATTTTCGAAATTTCTCGCCTATTATTGTTCCTAATAATTCTCTGAACCGAACCAAATGTCGAATGAAGAAGAAGAGTTTCAAAAGGATTACATTGATCAAGTGAAGGAGAGTTTCAAAAGAATTACATTTCTCTAAACAATGTAAGCATTAATCTCAGATAAGAAACCCAAACAATTGATAATACAAGCATATGAATAAAATAAGAATTTCAATATAAGAGAGTTTCAAAATGATTACATTGTTCCCCAACAACAAAGGGTTTAGTTCACCATAAACATGGTGAAACTAGATGGAATTAATGGAAATGATGAAAGAGTAAACCCTAGATTTGATAAATTGGATCTTAAGCATCCAAGAAACCCCCTCCAAGGACTGTAGAAGTGCTCTGGAAGTCTTTGCTTGCCAAAAGATTACTCTGAGGGTCGCACTGGGTCTATTTATAATGCAGAAAAGTAACAGAATTTTGGCCCAAGCCCATCATTTAGGCGCTCAACGCCCATTTCACCGCTCAGCGGTGACCTCCATAATCGCAGGATGCCCAGCGGTGTCTCACAGGCAAAACACAGTGAAAACTAGTCCCGAGACTAGCGCTCAGCGCCAAGTTAACCGCTCAGCGCTGGTCTTTCTGCACTCTAGTCAATCTTTTAGAATTCTGGTCAATTGGTTGACTTTTCTGGTTGACTAGTTGACTTTTCTGCATTTTGGTTGACTTTTCTGCACTGCAACCATTTGATACTTCAACCTTTCTTTCAATTCATTCCAAAAACCTACAAAATCAAGGGAAATCAAGCATAAAACCAAGAAAACCAACTTTGACTCTCTTGTTCTCTAACTTAAGAAAAATGCACGATTTCAAGCTAATTCTAAGCCATAAAGGGTGTGATTTAATATCAAAATTAAGTGTGAATATAACGGTTTTTCAAACAATCAATACAATGGATTAATACTTTCCAAAACTCTTTCGTGCAAAACAAGTAATCACTCTCAGCTTATCATAAAAATATCAGTCAAGATCACTACTACAAAAATGCGAATAGATAGTGCTTCATAGATAGCGCTTTTTAAAATAAGCGCTATCTATGAATTTGGAAATGAATAAATAGCGCTTATTTAAAAGAGCGCTATCTATAAATATGACAATAGATAGCGTTTTAAAAAAAAAACGCTATCTATAATTTATTAATCTTATTTTTTAATTTTATAATTTAAAATATAACAATAGATAGCGCGTGTTTGGGAAGGCGTTGTCTATGCTAACACGACACATAGCGCATTTTATATTAAGCGCAATCTAAGATTATTAAAAAATGTTTCAATTCGCGCTTTTCCTTCCACTTTATTCGTTTCTGCTAAGACGATATTCGCGTTTATTATTAAAAAAAATTCAATTCGTACTTCTCCTTCGACCTGATTCGTTTATGCTTATACGATATTGGTGTTTCTCTCTACTTAGACGTTTTCATCTGCGTATGCTTTCATCCATACAAGGTGCCTCAAGCTGTACGATTGCCGTTTTAGGTATCACATTCCCTCTTTCCTTCTCTTCTCTTTTTCGTTTCTGGTTCTTCATTTCTGCTTACATTCTCTGCCCTTTCGATCTGCGTGTGGCATTCATCAGTGCGTGTGGCTTTCAACAGTGCGTGTGGCGTCTTTGCTCCTTCGTTTCAGTTGCTGTTTTCATAAGTGCGTGTTGCCTCAAGCTCCTTCGTTTCAAGACTGCCATTTTAGGTATCACATTCCCTCTTCCTCCTTCTCTTCTCTGTTTTGGTTCTTCTTTGCCCTATTTTCATTTTAAAGGGGAGGGGTATAAAAAAATAGCAGAATGATAACAATGTATTAAGCCCAATGTTGTCGTTTGGCTCTTTGGTATATTATGATTGAATAGAAATCTTAACCTTGATTGAAATTAAGTTTATTCTGTGTTTCAAATTTCTACTTGCAATGATTCTGGAGAAAAGGTAGGTAAAATATAGGTTGCGTTATAGTTAAGGGTTGCTGTAAAAACTCTTCAAAATAGTTATGAAGGAGTTCAATCCAAGAAAAATGGATTCGACAGTCTAGACCTTAGGTTATTTTTTGTTGTTAAGTCAGAAAAAATGTACAATTTTCTGTTCCAATTTAAAATATAATATGTCTATTATATTTAACTGTATGTGCTACATTTGGCCTGAGTTCTAGAATTAGCTTAAGAAACATGCTATGATGTCTTAATAAAGTTAATGAGTAATTTCAGCTGCTTTATAACATGTCTTCAAGTTTTGATTAACACAAATTTCATAAAATAGTAAATATTTCACTGTGTAATAATATCAATGTAAAATGGTAGCAACAAGCCCACAGCTGACTAGGTAAACACATCAGTACTTCAGAAGTATTTGACACACCAAGCATTTTACTACCTTGGATTGTCTATCCTTCACAGCAGAAAGCATCTCTTCTTCTTTCTTCAACATATCCAGCAGATCTAGTGCCTGGGTTCAAATGGCACAAGATAAACATCAGAACAATGGAAATAGAAGTTTTAAACAGAAAGTGCTACAGAAGTACAAACTAACCTTACAAATTGCCAAAGATATGGTGGTGGTCCAAGCCTGTAAAATAAATAAATGAATAAGCAGATATAACTCAAACTTCATAGAAATCACAATATTGCAATTACAAACACAAATTCTTTCAGGCATTTGAAACAGCTAAAATCCATTTCATAAATCATAAGCTAGAGTCAAGTACATGTAAAACCAATACAGGTCCTAGCAACCAATTCTTAAGAACTTATCCAAACCCTTTAAGCATACCCAGTGAGTACTAAGTACATATTATAATGAAATAACTCTTTTTATAATGAAAGAATTTAACCTGTAATGAATGCATGCTAAATAACCTTAAAATCACAGTAATTTTCAATAAAATATCTCAGAATTGGCCATAACTGTTTTAGTTATATACTTTCAGTACATATTTTTATTATGCATTCTTTGATGGTTTAAGTTATGTATGGGGAGCTAATCCTGTTTTGTGTATGATTGGATTCTTGCTACATGATTATCACTTGTTCCTTTTAATTATATTTGTTGGTATGCAATTGTCTCTGTTACTGGTATATTGAAAGTATAAAGGTTGAAGGGTTTTTTTTAATACACATACGGATCAATTTGGGAAGCATGTTGAAACTGATTCATGTGATGGTCAGTCCTGTTTTAGATTTTTCTTTTGGGTGCACTAGTAGTTAACAAGAGTGAAGCTGTGTGGATCACTATTTTTTTATGTTTATGTATTTTTTCTTGTTTGCTTTTCTTCCAAAAATTCTTTATTCAACAATAGTATTTTTTCCTTTAGTTCTTTAACAATGTCAAAATCCCCATCTTCTAAGCCACTAACTCCTTTCGGTATACTAGAATCACTATGTACACTGTTTACAATTTTCAATCCCTCAAACTGGGACTTTAAGTAGTCATTATATAGACATCAGGATCTGCATAAAACATGGTAAATAAATAGTTAATAGTGCCTTCCACTCTGAACATAGCAACCTAGAAAATGTCCTTTAACAAAATTCTAAATTTGACAGTCCAGATATCCTTTCGAAATGCAACATAACATACTTATATGACATCGTCCTTCTAAAAAAAGGGAAAATCCTCACTAAGTCAGTAAGCTCTGGTTCTTTCAATGTGAAAAACTTTCATGAAAATCCTCATCTATAGTGCATATAACTTTTATCCATGCACCTATATTCCAAACCAGAATCTGCGTTAAAGTTGTTTGGTGGTTTATCTCAAAAGTTTTTTACACCAAAAGCCAAGTGACTTTGTAAAATTTTGACTTCGCCAAAAACTGAAATCTGAATTTGATTAAAACCATTTGAAACACAAAAATACACACTTTAAAAAGTGACACTTTTATTCTTTAGTATTACCAAATCATGAATGCCAACTTTAAACAGATTGTCCAAACCTAAAAAAATGTTCTATAATATAACAAGACAAGTTTAACATTATAAATGAGTGGAATAACACTTAGCGGAAGTGCTTGTCTTACGAGTGGTTATTTTTTTTTTGTTAAGTACCTTATGTTTATGATAATGTTATAAAATAACTCTTTTTATAATGAAAGAATATAACCTGTAATGAATGCATGCTAAATAACACTTTCAGCACATATTTTTATTATGCATTCTTTGATGGTTTAAGTTATGTATGGGGAGCTAATCCTGTTTTGTGTATGATTGGATTCTTGCTACATGATTATCACTGGTTCCTTTTAATTATATTTGTTGGTATGCAATTGTCTCTGTTACTGGTATATTGAAAGTATAAAGGTTGAAGGATCAATTTGGGAAGCAGGTTGAAACTGATCAATTTGGTCTAATCATTTTAAAATAAATCATCATGTGAAAGGTAATAACTTGTCTTCTGACTTTATGAATTCTCCCTATTTCTTCCTATAAAATCCAACTGTGTTTTGGGCCCAGTCATATACATCCTGTCAGAGATATAAAACCATTCCTTGGACCTCCAATTAACAAGTTAAGCTTTTGAGAATATAGAAATCTGTTTTGCTTCATATTAGTATATATTTTGTTGACAATACAAGATCATATAGCTAAAATACCTTGAACTAATTTAAGTGTTATGCCTTTGTATTTATTATAATGAAATAGACATAAAACCACTTTGTGTTGCATAATATAGATTTAAATCATATGATGAAATATGGTATTGCAAGATTGTCATAAATGGCGTGATTAATGGTGTGTTCAAAGTTGAGGTAGTATGAATATTATTATTTTATTTGTATGATATTGCAAATAGTGTTAGTTTCTATATATTTCTAATACTATATTGACTAATCTTGATAGATTAATAAAATATGGACTGAAAATGGATGTTTGCTAGTCGATTATCAAAAGAATATGATGATGGGGTGAAAGAGTTTTGGAGATTTGAAGTTGACCATGCAAAAAACCCTAATAGAATCATTTGTCCTTGCTTGCAATGTTGGCATTTAAGGGTAGTGAACGCAAATGAGTTAGAAGAACATTTAATATGCAATAGAATTGATAAAAGTTATTCATGCTGGACCAAACATGGTGAAAATAGAAAAAATAATATAAATAATATAAATAATGATTTTCATCATAATACAAAACATACACTCTAATATGTTTTGTGTAGTATAGTCTTCATGTAATAATTAAATTGTTTAATGATGTTATGTGACCTTTAGTTCACATTATGGTTGCTTGTATTGTACTGGTTAGGTGAATAACATGTATTTTTGAATGGTTGAAGACTTATTTCTTTGTTGCATGGTATTGGTTAGTTAAATAACTTGTATTATTGTGAAACTGGTTGGAGGAGTAAATGGTTTTTATGAAAGCATGACTTATTATTAAGAGTTTAAACTTGTATATTGTATATAGTTATTTGTTATCATGCATCTGATCTGTTTGGAGTATACTAGAGTTTTGGTTATTTTTTATGTTCAAATTATAAAAATGTTTTTTATTTATTTTGGAATTCTAGTGCCCAAGACAACCCAACGACAATGATTGTGGCTATTATGTGTGTCAATATATGAAGGAAATTATTACATACTGTGAAGGAGGAACAATTCCAACTTATGTGAGTTATCTTTATTCTTATAATTAATTTGTAGTTAAATTTAATTAACTAATTCTACATTGTTTTTCTTTCTTACAGTATTTTTCTAGTTGCAGATGTCAACATTATCATGAAAGTCAGATAAATGAAGTTAGGGAAAATTGGTGTTTACATGTAATTAGTACATGCATGTAGGTTATGTTATGGTGATGTACAGTACTGATATGATATATATGTTATGATTGTATATATTATCTTATAAAGCAATGTCATGACATGCACTAGACGACTTAATGATTAAATTTTGAAATATTATTGGACAAA
Organism: Vigna mungo; assembly: GCA_036885675.1. Classification (NCBI taxonomy): domain Eukaryota; kingdom Viridiplantae; phylum Streptophyta; class Magnoliopsida; order Fabales; family Fabaceae; genus Vigna; species Vigna mungo. Next base: position 12,574,200 of record CP144692.1, on the reverse strand, counting down.
TAATTTTTATTCATATTAACATTCTTTTTGAGCCATTTGTCATATTTTTGTCAATATTTTATATTTTTTGTATATAATATATAGTGTGGGTGTGTATATAATAGAACCAATATTTTATATTTTATTCTAAAATTAATTATTATTTTTTTTTAAAATTTGAACCAATTGATAGCGCTTTTTTAAAGAAGCGCTATCTATTGGTACTGATAATAGATAGCGTTTTTTTAAAGAAGCGCTATCTATTGTCAGCACAATAGATAGGCTTTTTTTATAAGCGCTATCTATTAATAGATAGCGCACGCATAGATAGCGCTTAAAAAGCGCTATCTATGATAAAAAAAACGCTATCTATGCACTTTTTTGTAGTAGTGGATGTATAGATGCATTACTTCCATTAAACTCAATATGGTGTTCACATGATGACAATCTTCCCAACAGATGCTATTATCATGAATGACCAATTAATCAAGCACAGATGAAATCATGTATAACTGGAACTACTCCTCACCAAGAAAAGTGTTTCACTCAAGCACACAAGTGTATATTGAGGTGACTCATTCTCTCTACTATCACAATGTCACACAAATTAATTTTTCCTTTCATATAACCACAATCAATCATACTCACAAGCAAATTATCATCACAAGGAATTTTTATGGCTTGTAATGTGGTTGGGCTAAGAAGAACATTGGTTATTCTGGATGACAAAATCCTTGAGTTAAGAGAGTTATTCACAACCGTTAAGTGTATTGAGATAACGTTAACTTTGAACTGTGCTATAATTTTTTTTTATGTTTTAAAATCATTAAATCCACGTGGCTATGGTCTTTCTTTTTCCTTCCAATCACTGATCACATTTTTTTCTCAAGTCCTTATGAAATGCAAACATTTTACAACATTTTACCCCAACCGTTAAGTGTTGAGACGACGTTAACTTTGAACTGTGCTGTAATTTTTTTTATGTTTTAAAATCATTAAATCCACGTGGCTATGGTCTTTCTTTTTCCTTCCAATCACTAATCACATTTCACTCATTCCTCCACCCTCAAACCCCCTGACTCACACCTTTTCTCCCTCTCAAACTAAAAAATGCCGTCGTTGTCGACAATTAAAAAATTATGACCCAATTGAGACAGTTCAAAACTTGAGGACCGAACTGAGATTTTCACACAAACATAAGGACCAAGGGAGGGATTAAGCCTAAAATAAAAAATTCATCTCAGCATCAATTAACGTCGTTTGAGACAACTTAACGGTTAGGGTAAAATGTGTGCATTTTTACAAAAATTATGACCTAATTGAGACAGTTCAAAACTTGAGGACCAAACTGAGATTTGCACACAAATATGAGGACCAATGGAGGGATTAAGCCTTTATAATTTCAGCACAAGTCCCGCCAAGTCAGTACTGAAATGAATTTGGAGTCAGACCGTCAGGGAATAGGCCTTGGTTCTGAGTGGAACTACGACCTATTGTCCTTGCAAAATTCTGACACTCCCGCCAAGTTAGTCCTGAAATAAGTTTGACTGTCCTGGAATAGGCCTCGCTTCTAAGGGGAATTGCGGCTTATTGTCACTACAAAATTCTGACATTACCCCCAAGACAGTCCTATAATAAATTTGGAGTCAGACCGTCAGGGAATAGGCCTTGGTTCTTAGGGAAACCAGGACTTATTCCCTGATCTGATAAAAGTTTAAATATTTAAGAGAATGGGCATCGGTTAGGCAGGGAACCGCAACATAAAGTGTGGAAAAAATTTCAAAATTTCCATTTCAGATCAATTTTACATTGTTTTAGGAGAATAGGCCTCGGTTAAGTTGGGAACCAAGGCCGTATCCCCTCTATTACCCCAGTTTTCTAATGAATCGAGGTAAAAACATTGGATTAGGTTAAAAAAATATTACAGAGAGTGAACAATTTCCTCTTCCTCGATCTGAAACTGTTCAAAACTCTCTGAAGCTCTCTGAAGCCACGCTCGTTCTCGCCATCTGCATTGCATTCTCACTGATCAACCTTGATTTTGATTGTCGTCGTTGCATTCGTGATCATTTTAGAAGCATTTACACTAATCAAAGTCAGTTTTAAAGCATTATTGTGTTGTCGCCGTGGTTTGTTCATTTTTTCTTCGCGTTTTTGGATTGGTTAGATAAGTTTTTTTTTATTATTTTCTTGCATTTTTTATTATTTTGGATGAGGAGACTTACGTTTTGTTGTATTTGTGTGTAGGTATTGTGATTTTGCTGCGTTTCAAAACTTGGGAAGTCGTATTTTCTCTGTTGTTGGCTTCTTTTTCACGATCTCAGGTTCCTATTATTGGTTTATTAAACTTTTTGTAAATTTTTAATTTTTTGTATGTTGAATATATGTAATTATGTGTGATTGAATGTTTGAATTGATAATTTGAATGCTTATTAATTGTGTGATTGTATGATTGAATTGATTTAATATGTAAAATTGTATAATTGTAATTTTGTAATATTTAGGAATGGATCGAAATTGGATTAATTTACCACGCATTAGGACTGAGTACGAGAGAAGGGTAAAGGAATTTATACAATTTGCATATATAACATAATGATGGTACAAGTGATGATGAAGTGAAGTTTAGATGTTCTTGTGTGAACTGTTTGAATGCGAGAAAGTTGAACGCAACTCAAATTCGAGAACATCTTATTTGTGATAGTTTCCTAAGATACTATACAACATGGATACGACACAACGAAGAAACACACTTTCCGACTGACTCCCAAACTGAATATGTTATTGATTCCACCATGGAAGAAGATCGACCATATGAAGACAAATTAGAGGACATAATCCACGATGTTGGCGCAGAAAAATTTGCCAAAGCTCATGTGTGTGAGATGATGTCGACTGATGCGGAAACACCTTTGTATGTCGGTTCAACTAAGTTCACACGTTTGCCAGCGGTGTTAAGGCTCATGAATTTGAAGGCGACCAATGGATTGACTGATAAGAGTTTCACATAATTGTTGACGTTGTTGAATGAAATGCTGCCAGATGGAAATACACTATCCACTCGTAATTATGATGCGAAGAAAATTCTTTGTCCAATGGGTGTGGAGTATAAAAGGATACATGCTTGTCCCAATGACTGCATTTTATATATGAAAGAGTTTGAATTTTTGACAAAGTGTCCAAAATGTTGGTTATCACGATACAAGTCAAAAAACAATAGTGAAGATAATGGTCAGATAGAAAGATCACGAATGTGGTGACAGAAGATCGCGAAGAATTGTTGCAAGCACATCTTTATATATTGAACAACATAGATGATGTGATCCCTTTTTTGCAAGCACACAAAGCCATTGTGAAGAATAAAAATCCAAGACAATCAAAGAAATGGCAGTTGATGGAGCATAACAAAACATTTATGTTTTGGTTCAAATATGAAATTGACAAAGAGCCACATTCTTCTTAGACTTTGTTGTGGCTTGCAAATGGTTTAAAGTTTGATGTCGTATGTTGTACAGGTTATGAAGTCAATAATTGCACATTCTATATGAAGACTTTGGATGATAAAAGCACAATACAAAATAGTGGAGTCAGTTTAGAAGTTGAGTCGCTTCAATTTTCCACATTAAAAGATCAATCTCCTACACTTGGATCAATGAGATATTATGGTATAATAGAAGAGATATGGGAGGTTGATTACACCAAGTTTTTTGTTCCATTGTTCAAATGTAAGTGGTTTGACAATAAGATCGGTGTGAAAATAAATGAATCGAGTATGACACTAGTTGATTTTCAAAAGGTGAGTTATCGAGATGGACCGTTTATCATGCTACATCAAGCATCTCACGTTTTTTATGTTAAAGATCCTGCATCTGACCATTGGTATGTCGCTCTTCAAGGAAAAAAACAAATTGAAGTTAATGAAGACAATCTGATTAATATTCATATTGCTAACAACCATTCATTTCAAACTACGACAAATTTGGATGACCAACCGTTAGTTGATGATGTACATGCAATTCGATCAGATCATAATGAGGGAATATACGTATGATGAGTCCATATCTTTATGTATGAATATCAAATTTGTGTATAAGTTTTTTATTAATATACATAAGTCTTTTATTAATATTTCCTATGACTACTATTACATGTTTTGTTAAATTATATGATATTACATAAGTCTTTTATTAATATTACATGTTGTTATTTATTTTGACATATATATGGCTGACCATCCACATTCATCAAGGGGATGAGGCTCCCCTATCTAGACCTATTAGAAGACCCACTAGAATGAAACAACTTTTGGTCCGAAAAAATAGTGGTGAATGAACACCCGTGAATGTTAATGATACATCCAATGGGATGTGCTGGAAATATGCCGTGAGATTGGAGATGATTTGGTGCTTGGAAATCAGTTGGCGCCGATGTAACAATGTCGGTCAGCAGCTGCAGATCTGAAGTTGATCCTGGAACAGATGTGTCTGGAGAATTTGGATTGGAGGCAGCGGATTGAAGGTGTTTATGGTGAGGGAAGGTGGAGACTAGCTTGGAGAGATGATTCACAACTCATAAGGCTTCCTAGAGTGGAAGAAAGTTGCAATGGAGATCAAGCTAAGAAGGTGACTCTTGGAGAAGAACTTGCTAATCATTTCAACAGAGTTTCATCAATATTAATCCAAAAGTGTTTTACAAATGAAGCTTTCATGAATTTATAGATGCATTCATGAAGCTAAGCAAGGAAAAAAAATGTGATCTGTAAATGATGGATCAAATGACACGTATTCACCCATGTGGAAAAGGTGATGGCCTTCTAGAAAGGCTTATTCAAGCACGTGAGAAATGCTAAAATCTGAATGTGAAGGAGATGTTTCTAATGAAGCCCCATATCACCTCCCCTTTTTGTAGCAATGACCATCTTACCCTTCTCTATGCTTTGGAACTTTTGTAGTATCTCTTTGATCTTCAATTTCCCATCCAAAGATAGCAAAGAGTACTTGACCTTTTGGAGAATACTCTTCTTGAAGCTTTTTGGCCATTCCTCTTGTGATAGGTCCTATGTGTGTCATAGTGCTAGACCCTTGTGTATCATCCCCTCCCTCTTGAGAAGGATTTGTCGTCAAATCCAAAGGGTCTGCATCCTCACTATCATAACTTGCAAAAGGTTTAAGATCAGATACATTGAAAGTAGTATGGACACCATACTTAGGAGGAAGATCAATTTGATAAGCATTATTATTAATCCTCCTTAAAACTCTAAAAAGACCATCTCCTCTGGGATTGAGTTTGGATTTTCTTAGTTGAGGAAATCTTTCCTTCCTAAGATGAATCCAAACTAGATCACCTTCATTGAAGATAATCTCTTTTTTGCCTTTGTTATGGGTCTTGGCATATTTCTCATTTTGTTGTTGAATTTGATTTTTAACCCTTTGATGTAACTCCTTGATGAACTTAGATTTAGATACCCCTTCTTGATGAACAAAATCAATAGAGTTTGGAAGAGGTATTAAATCCATGGGAGTTAAAGGATTAAATCCATAAACAACCACAAAAGGAGACATTTTAGTAGTTCCATGAACTACTCTATTGTAGGAAAACTCTACACGAGGAAGGTACTCATCCCAAGATTTGTGATTCCCCTTTAGAACTACCCTTAGTAATGTGGAAAGAGATCTATTGACTACTTCAGTTTGACCATCTGTTTGGGAATGGCAAGTAGTAGAAAAAGATAACTTAGTCCTTAATTTGGACCATAAGGTCCTCCAAAAGTGACTAAGGAATTTTGTGTCTCTATCCGAAATAATTACCTTGGGTAGACCATGAAGTTTAACCACATCTCTAAAGAATAACTTTGGAATGTTGCTTGCATCATCTACTTTGTGGCAAGGTATAAAATGAGCCATTTTACTAAATCTATCTACCACCACAAAGATAGAATCAAAACCCCTAGAAGTTTTGGGAAGTCCTAACACAAAATCCATACTTATTTCTTCCCAAGGGGTTGAGGCAACATGCAAAGGAGTGTAAAGTCCATGAGGCATTTACTTAGATTTTGCTTCCAAACAAGTGATACACTTAAAGCAATGCTTTTGAACATCCCTTCTCATGTGAGGCCAAAAGAATTTTTCTTTCAACATGCCAAGAGTCTTTTCGACCCCAAAATGTCCCATTAATCCACCTTCATGTGTCTCTTTAACAAGGAGTTTCCTATGTGATCCTTGAGGAATACAAATTTTTCCTTCTTTAAAAAGATACCCCTCTCTTACATAAAATCCTCCTTGAGACTTGTTGAGACATATCTCATATATATGAGAAAATTCAGGATCTTGTGCATACAACTCAATGATGTTATCAAACCCAAGAATTTGAGCTCCCAATGTAGCTAAGAGATTAATTTTTCTTGACAAAGCATCAGCTACCACATTGGATTTCCCTTTCTTGTATTTGATAACATAAGAAAATTGTTCAATGAATTCTAACCACTTAGCATGCCTCTTTTGCAACTTATGTTGACTCTTCAAATATTTAAGTGATTCATGATCACTATGAATAATGAACTCCTTGGCAACAAGGTAATGTTCCCAAGTTTGAAGAGCCCCACAAGTGGATAAAGTTCTTTGTCATAGGTGGGGTAATTAGAAGAGGCACCATGAAGTTTTTCACTAAAATATGCAATGGGGTGTCCTTCTTGTAATAGTACAACACCTATGCCAAATCCTGAAGCATCACATTCTAGTTCAAAAGTTTTGGAAAAATTTGGCAAAGCTAGAATGGGGGCTTGTGTGAGCTTCTCTTTGAGTAGCTCAAAAGCTTTTTGTTGTTTTTCCCCCAATGGAATGTAATATCCTTTTTTACCAACTCATTGAGGGGTGAAGCAAGACTAGAGAAATTAGGAACAAATCTTCTATAAAAACTTGCCAAACCATGAAAGCTCATTACTTCTCCTACATTCTTTGGGGTTGGCCAATCTTGTATGGCCTTTATTTCTTCTGGGTCCACATGAACCCCATTTTTGGTGACCACAAATCCAAGGAATATGACACTATCAACACAAAAGGTACATTTGTCAAAATTTTCAAACAATTTGTTGTTTCTAAGAATTGTTAAAACAACTCTCAAATGATTTTCATGAATTTGCAAATTTTGACTATATACCAAGATATCATCAAAGTAAACAACTAAAAACTTCCCAATGCAATCCCTTAGAACATGATTCATAAGTCTCATGAATGTACTTGGAGCATTTGTAAGACCAAAAGGCATTACCAGCCATTCATATAATCCAAAATTGGTCTTAAAGGCAGTTTTCCATTCATCACCCTCTTTGATTCTTATTTGGTGATATCTACTTTTAAGATCTACCTTTGAAAATATTTGAGCTCCATGCAATTCATCCAACATATCATAAAGTCTAGGAATGGGATGTCTATATTTGATTGTGATGTTGTTGATAGCCCTACAATCACAACACATGCGCCACTTCCCATCCTTCTTTGGTACCAACAACACTAGTACAGCACATGAACTTAAACTCTTTTGAACTAAGCCTTTGTCTAGCAACTCTTGGACTTGTGACTCAATCTCCTTGGTTTCTTGGGGGTTTGTCCTATAGGCAGGCCTATTAGGAAGAATTGACCCTGGAATGAAATCAATTTGATGTTCTATTCCTCTTATGGGTGGGAGCCCTTTTGGAATTTCTTTTGGAAATAAATCATCAAATTCTTTCAAAAGTTTTTGAATGGGTGGAGAAAGAGTTGAAGTCTTGGAATCACTAGATGTGCATGTAAGTGTCCCTTGACAAAGAAGAAGGTATGAAGGTTGCTCAACTTGAAGTGTATTGATTAAAGTCTTTTTGTTTAAAAGGACTTCATGTTGAGTGACCTTGGGTGGCACACTTGTTTCACCACTCTCCTTTCTTTTTTATTTTCTCTTTTGGGTATGTTCTTGCTTTCTTAAAGACTTCATTTGTCCTTGATCCTGAGCCACTTGGGTAGGAGTCAAAGGATGAAGCACAAATTTCTTGTCTTTTTGATGGATGGTTATGGTATTGGTTAGACCATGGTGAACGGTTTGATGATCAAATTGCCATGGTCTCCCCAATAGCACATGACATGCTTCCATGGGAACTATATCACATAAAACTTCATCTTTGAAGTTCCCAATGGAAAATGCCAATTTCACTTGATTCTTGACTATTATATCCCCATCTTCATTTAGCCAGTGAAGTTTGTAAGGTTTTGGATGGGGTATAACATCAAGCTTCAACTTCTCTACCAACCTTGTGGTACAACAATTGCAACAAGAACCACTATCAACAATGAGAGAACAATGATTTTCTTGAATTTTACATCTTGTATGAAAGATGTTCTCTCTTTGTGATAGATGTTCAAGACTTGGTTGGCTACTAAGTATTCTTCTCACCATGAGAAGTTGTCCATCATCAGCATAAATTTCTTCTTCTCTTTCTTCTTCCTCACTCTCACTTTTACTAGTTGGGGTGTCACTCTCACTACTATAAATGTCATTGCCTCTCAAAATGATGTTTCTTTTTGTAGGACATTGAGTAGCTACATGACCCCTTCCTAGACATTTAAAACACTTGATTTCACTTGTTCTTGTGTGTGAGGAGGCTTCTTTCTTGTGTTTCTCTTCTATTTTGGCTAGAGGTTTAAATGGCTCTTTTTCTTTAAAAACTTTCTTTTCAAAGATAGGTTGAACTTGAACTCTTTTAGAAGAAGATTTTCTCAAATTTTGTTGTTCTACCTTGATACACATTTGAACAAGATCATTCAAATCTCTATAAGGTAGAAGTTCAACTCTATCTCTAATGTCAAAATTGAGCCCACTTAAAAACCTAGCCAAGGTAGTTTCTGGACCTTCTACTATGCCTGCCCTCATCATATGTAACTCCATCTTTTGTCTATATTCTTCAACTGTCATAGACCTTTGTTGTAACCTTTGGAGTTTATCCATGACTTCCCTATTATAGTAGGAGGGAATGTGTCTCCTCATAAGGGCAGATTTGAGATCATTCCAATAGTGGATAGGAGGGGCTTGATGTCTAAGCCTCTCTTGGACTAAGGCAGTCCACCAATACATTGCATACCCTTGAAAGCTTAGGGTAGCTAGAGAGACCTTTCTCTCTTCACTTACTTGGTGGCATTCAAACAATTGTTCCACCTTCATTTCCCAATCAAGATAAGCCTCAACATTATCCTTCCCATGGAAGTGAGGCAACACAACATTGACTTCTTTAGGGGGTGGGGGTGCATGAGAATTTCGTCTATGCCTCCTAGAAGTAGAAGGCTGATGAGGATAATAATAACCCATACTCAAAGATATCCCTTCCTCTTGAGAATTTTCACTTTGACTTCCCCTAGACTTATTTGCCCTTATCAATCTCAATTCATCTTATATGACAACATTTTGAAGCTCTCTATTGATTCTTTCTTGGTGCATTTCCTTTCTCATTTCAGTGAATTGATTGACTAAAGTTTGAAGAGTAAAATTTTCTTGTTGATTTTCACTATCACTAATCCTAGGAGAATGCCTTCTAGACATTATGGTGGACTTAAAAAAAACAAAACACACAAAGCAAAGAAAAACAACCTAAACTCTAAATTCGGACCCCTAAGAGAGCTTCCTATTCGCACAAGATATGGGCTATCTAGTCGAGAATTGGAAAAGCAATTAAAGTGAGGTCTCCTAGGTGAGGCTTAGACTTTGGATCTAAGACACACTCACCGTCTACCCAATTTTAGGTTGTGAGACTTCTTTGAGTCTAGTTACAGATGAGGGAAGAGCACTTGTGAACTCTATCACCTCACTTGCTTGGATTTGAAACATACAACCAAAAATCAATGAAAATTACAAAAGAAACTTGGTAAATTGGAAAGGAAATTAAAATAGGCTAAGGGATTGATGGGTGCAGCTTTGGTTGCTCTCCAAGAAGATTGAATCTACTGGATTCACACAATTCTCTCAGCTGCAATGTGATCACTCAATTTGGACAAAATTCTGCTGAAACGGATGCTGCTGCAGAGTGTTGTGTTGCTGTCGCACAACCTGCAACAATTCTGATGCAGAAACTGTCACGATTTTCCTTAGACAAAGGCCATCTTCTTGCACTTGTATCTCCTAATTGAACCTTCTTTGATGCTTCCACCTATGGTAATCCTTCTGAATTATAGTTCAACTATCTAGCAAACCAATTAACACCGAAAATACCACCACAATTGCTAGAAAATTCGCAGCCAAATGACAGCAGCACCAGGACTTACGTCAAACAATTGGTGTGCAGAATGTTTAAAAATTTGAAATCAAGCAATTAAGTGGCAATCAAACACGGAGGCACCTCAAATGGATCCTAAGAATGACTCTAGAACAGATTTAAAACACAATAAAAGACCAGCACTCATAATTAAGCACGAATAAGCTATGCAATGCAATTAGACCAAACTGTTTGATGAAAGGTCTCAATGAACTTGCATAATTTGACAACAAAGTTCAATATGTAGAACAGATTTTCGAAAATTGAGATGCACTGGTCCTATTCTGCCTTTTAATGCTTTAATAACTCTTTTGATTTTTTATGGACCAAAGGCTTTTGCTACATCCATTCTTATTGAATTAAACAGTAAAATCAATGCAAGTCTAGAAAACTGATGCATAGCTCTCGGCCTCAACCAATTCTGCCTAGAAAATTGATTATTGCTATATGTCAAATGCACACTACTGCCTATATACTCATTCCAATGATTCAAACACGTTTCAATAGTGATTTAAGACTTGTTGAATCGAATTTGATGGATCAAAACAGCTTATAACAGAATATGCCTAGTGCAGTACCAATTTTCACTCAAATTCACAACTCCAATGGTCAAAATGCAGATTAGCCTTAATTCTGAGTTAAAAAAAGTACAGATGAGTTGCGAATGGTATTTGAAAGTTGCTCAAAACAGTAGAATCAATTTAAGAATGATTGGCAATGATCTAGTACCAATCCAACTCAAATTATGTAGAATTTTTTTAGCAAAGATGATGTGCAGTTCGGTTTACTGCACTTTGAACTTGAAGAAAGAAAAACATTGGAAATCATAATACATTCATGTTCCACTTAGTTCAAATATTGACTCATACAATTGCTGTTCAATAGAACAGTACACAAAATGTGCCAAATGAACAGTACCAATGCTGCAGCAGAAAACAATTTCTGAAAACAGAACCGAGATCCAGTGCAGATCTGGTTTGGTTGGCCAATTTTAAACACCTGAGCTCAATTCTTGGTAATTCACTGCTCTTAATTGGTGTAGCCAAATCCAATACAATACAAGCTAGTTAAAACTTGGTTTAAAAACCAGATTGGATGACAAAAAAGCAAAGTAGACTGGACATGACCGAGACAAACTGTAAATAATGCTCAAATGATTAAAATGACTCAACACAACAAGGAATAACCGAATAAAATGATGAATGACTCAAACAAGCACAACTAGTGTCAAGAAAACTCAAAACAGAAGCCTAAATCAACATCAAATGACTGTAACAGAGATGAAATAGAATCAAAACAGTGTGGAGATTGAATGACAGTTTGGAAGTAAGAAATGGACTTATCTCACGGTTCTAGCTGGAACCTTGCTTTGAATACCACTTGATACATCCAAGGGGATGTGCTGGAAATATGCTGTGAGATTGGAGATGATTTGGAGCTTGGAAATCAGCTGACGCCGATGTAACAGTGCCGGTGAGCAGCTGTAGATCTGAAGTTGATCCTGGAACAGATGTGTCTGGAGAATTTGGATTGGAGGCAGCGGATTGAAGGTGTTTATGGTGAGGGAAGGTGGAGACTAGGTTGGAGAGATGATTCACAACTCAGAAGGCTTCCTAGAGTGGAAGAAAGTTTCATCAATATTAATCCAAAAGTGTTTTACAAATGAAGCTTTCATGAATTTATAGATGCATTCATGAAGCTAAGCAAGGAAAAAAAATGTGATCCCGTAAATGATGGATCAAATGAAACGTATTCACCCATGTGGAAAAGGTGATGGCCTTCTAGAAAGGCTTATTCAAGCACGTGAGAAATGCTAAAATCTGAATGTGAAGGAGAAGTTTCTAATGAAGCCCCATATCTTGATAAGAACACCTCCCCTTTTTGTGGCAATGACCATCTTACCCTTCTCCATGCTTTGGCACTTTTGTAGTATCTCTTTGATCTTCAATTTCCCATCCAAAGATAGCAAAGAGTACTTGACCTTTTGGAGAATACTCTTCTTGAAGCTTTTTGGCCATTCCTCTTGTGATAGGTCCTATGTGTGTTATAGTGCTAGACCCTTGTGTATCAGTTAATGTGATCACGGGCGTGACATCTAGCCCAAATGCAGATGACTTCCAATCATACGTTGGAGTAGTGGCGCGTGATAGGATTAATATTCTTACTCCATCTTTTGACCATATGTCTGAGGTTGATCGGAACACTATATGGAATGATATATTGGTAAGTTATTTAATATCATTTGAATTACAGTTTGTTTATATTGATAATTTTGTACTGATACAACTTTATTATGTTTATTTCAGATGACATTTGACATTCCAAATGTCGCAAGACTTAGAAATAAGTGTTTATCAACTGTTGTTGAAAACTTCCTGGGTTTTAAGAGTAAGTTGACCTCGAGACATATATTTGGAAGTGTTGGCAGCAAACCAACGATAAGTCCACCGGTCGCAGCGTAACAAGTGATAAATATAGTTCTCTCTCAAGGGACTTATGCAACACATGACAACTCTTCCTTCCATAACTCAATTAGAAATCAAAGTGTACAAAAAACACAAGAAACTCTGTTTTGGTATTTTTATCAAACAGTTGGTGTGCAATGAATTTAACATAGAGTATGTACAATTTGTTAAGACTATAATTCATCCATTTCATTCTCATGCATTCAAAACATCTCAATTCCATCCAATTGATGTTCAATTTCAGTTCTAGGTTCAATTCGTATTTCTCAATACATCAAGAACCACAATTCATGCATGGGTGATCAATCCAAAGCAAGCATTAAGCATAAAATTGAATACTAACATGAATTGGAAAAGCATATAGCATTAACATCACAAAATTTCATGTTTTTCAACTAATCTCAACAAATAGGAAAAGCCCTCCATGGAGAACTTAGGGTTCTAAAAAATTGAATAGTTAGGGAAGAAATTGGAACCAAAGAGAAGATGCATGTCCTTTTCCAAGGTTCTTAGCACTTGCTCCATGCTCCATTTGTGCATCCCTTTCGTATCTCCATCAATAATTTGTGACCTTCTTCCTCAACCCAAAAGGGGCAAAATCTCCATTGATGAAGCTTGAAGACCCAAGGAGGAGTTAGAGAGCTTCTCAACACCCTAAATAGCCTCCAAGGGCCTCTCCCAATCTCTCTAGGAGAAGAATGAAGTGTAGGAGGAGAAGAATCCTCAAAAAATCGTGAGACCCATGCTTAAATAACCCATTTTGACACATCAGAACCGTTAACGCTCAAACCCTTTCCTAGGGCGCCCAGGCGCGATAAATTCGAACCAAATGGGGCTCAGTGCCCCTAGAGGGGCGCCCCAGGAGAAATTTTGACAGCAAAATGGCACTCAGCGTGAGCACACCAGAAATAAAATTCTGTGCACTTTGTACTGGTGGTGCTCAGCCCCCCTGAACCAGGGGGGCTCAACCGGATTTTTCTACATTGCATTTTTTTCTCTTTTTCTGCATATCTGCTTGCTCTAAAGGCGTCCAACATGGGTATTTTCTTCAAATTGATCTTTTATTATCCCAAAACATGTTCTCTTGAGTTCTTGATTGTTTTCCTCCACTAGAATTGTTTCCTATTAATTTATTTTACACACTCAAATATAGAGATTAGAGGTAAGAACAAGCATATAATAAATAAAACACAAGAAAACTAGAAAACACTTAAACTTGAAGATAAAACAACATAAAAGCTATGAAGGAGTTGATTTATTCACAAAATAGATACACGAAAAAACGTAAAATCAAACGTTATCACTCCCCCACACTTAAAACCTTGCTTGTCCTCAAGCAAAACGTAACTTGGCCAAGAGAAACATCTACTCAACAATGGTCAAATAACAAAGAAGCAAGTTCACACAATCAAATCGGGTAACATTCATGAATGTTCTTCTTTCATCACCAATCCAAAGAGAATATGTGTAACGTTGTAAATCCTTAGCTATGTTGCTCACAATGCAAATATTACAAGAATAAATGTACACACTTTATGAGAGATTAATAATGATGGCAAAGATGTTTTCATTGATCAACCAAAGGATCCAAACCTCACTAGAAAAAGTGTTTTCACTCAAGCTCACTAGTGTATATGGGTGTGTCATTCTCTCATCTACCTCTAATAGCACACAATTTGACTTTGCTTTTCATTTCAAGAGCCAAGAATTATCAAAACGTACAAACACAACATGGGTTTTATTTGATGTTTGGACAAGGCAAAGAATGAAATTGGTGTATCTAGGTAATGTGAATGAGCAAAGGGAGAAATCACATCATTTTTACAGTTAAATCATTATACTCTCTTTTATCTGAAAATTAGACCAACCAAACACCAACTTGCAGTCACCTTATTCATATATTTTCTTTTTATTTTTTTTTTCTTTTTCTTTTTCTTTTATAGATGACATATACAAGAATGCATCACATCAACCAACATCGATTCACAATTGTTACTCATGCTCCCGTTTTAATAATAACTCCCCCACACTTGAATCCTGCTACTGACCATGGAAACCTTACTCTCCCATCAAGGTTAGATGGTCAATCATATTCAATAAGGCTTAAGGTTTCAAAAGTGAAGGTAAGCTTCTTTTAATGCTTAAAGGATTGCACAAGGGTTGTAATCGTTAAAACACAATTGGCAATTTTGGGTATATGATGCAAAAAGGGAAAGAAAGACAACATTGTTTCAATGTAAGCATGCAAATGAATAATAGCTAGCAATGAAACTCAAGCAAAGTTAATTGTAACCAAGAGAGGTAGCACTCATAGATAAAAACTCTTAGGCACAAAATCTCACCGGGTTAAGTTCTTTGGTTTCCTATGGTTGTCATACACCATGCCACAATCATTAACCACAACAAAAACCATAACAACATTCTCAATATACCTACATGAGAACAATCAAAAACATATATTTTCACTAAATCACAACACATTCTCAAAGTTTTCAAAAAAACAATTTATGAGCAAACACAAATGGTTCTCCTCAAAGTCATGCAAAACTTACTCAAAGTCACATAACCAATGGATCATATTTTTCAAACCAGCCCAGTCACACTTATTATCAACAAAGAAGAAAAGAAAATAGAAAGGGAAAGAAAAAGCAAAAACTTTTTGGGCAGACCAACTTGTTGCTCAAATTCCTCAGCTCCTTGTATATTCTTCTTCATCAACGTTCATACCTATTACTTGCAAGAACACCAAGAAACTTGAACAAACATGTTAGTCCAATTTTTATAAAAACCAAGATTTAAGAATTAAGATTGAAAACATAAAGATAAGAATAAAAATACCATATAGAAAAGTGAAATAGAAAAATGAAAAACACAAACAAAGAAATAAGGAAAAGAAGAAACTAAAATTACAAACGTGAACACACCAACCAAACAATAATTCCAATATGCAGAATGATTGAAATGGATTTCCTAAATGAACTCACTCAGATCCCTCTTGTTGTAAGATCACTTGGTATTCTCTTAAGGTGATGAATACTACTTTCCCTGTTTTCTAAGGTAAAAACACTCAGATCCCTCTTTTTGCACTTATCTAAGTTTGACACACCTTACCTAATCCCTTGGCCTAAGAATGTATCAAAACTTTCATTAAGAACCACAATAGTGGGGTCCAAATACTCAATCACATCGTTTGTCACACAGGTGACTAGTAATATCTGGGTTGATTTAGCTAGTTCAGTTGCTGAAATCCTATCCCTAGGACCTTCCAACAACTAGATCATTCTCTAAGGCGTACCCAGAAACAATCTTTAAGTACAAACCAAACCAGTGGAAAGTATAAACATCCATAGCCAAACTGCATATAAGAAACACAGACAAAACAGACATACAATTGGCAAAGAATTCCACTTTCCCTGTTTTCTAAAGTTAGAACACTTAGATCCCTCTTGTTATGCCTACCTAAGCATGACAAACCCTCACCCAATCCCTTGGTGTAAGTCCATCAAACATGCCTTAAGTTCCAAAACAATGAATCCAAACACACAACCCCATCCCTGGTGATTTGCACATCAAGTTTGATTTAGTTAGTTCCACTACTGAAATCTCATCCCTAAAACTTTCAATAACTACATCAAGCTCAAAGGCGTACCCCGAGACAGGCATTAAGTTTAAACTAAATCAATCGAAAGTCTTAAAAGCTAAAGTCAACTACAGACAAAGAAAAATTCAAAGACATAACAAATAACAAAGTCTAAAAGAGCCATAAATGCCCAAATTGCCTTGTGTTGGAACATTAGTCCCTGGCAACGGGGCCAAAAACTTGTTGGCTGCAAAACCAACGACAAGTGGTCACAGCATAGCAAGTGATAAATATCGTTCTCTCCCAAGGGACTTATGCAACACATGAAAACTCTTCCTTCATTACTCAATTAGACATCAAAGTGTACAAAAAACACAAGAAACTCTTTTTGGTATTTTTGTCAAATAGTTGGTGTGCAAGGAATTTAACATAAAGTATTTACAATTTGTTAAGACTAGAATTCATCCATTTCATTCTCATGCATTCACAAACATCTCAATTCCATCTAATAGGTGTTCAATTTCAGTTCTAGGTTCAATTCATATTTCTTAATACATCAAGAACCACAATTCATGCATGGGTGATCAATCCAAAGCAAGCATTAAGCATAGAAATTGAATACTAACATGAATTGGAAAAGCATATAACATTAACATCACAAAATAGATAAGAATTCCATGTTTTACAACTAATCTCAAAAAATAGGAAAACCCTCCATGGTGGAGAACTTAGGGTTCTACAAAATTGAAAAGACAGGGAAGAAATTGGAACCAAAGAGAAGATGCACGACCTTTCCCAAGGTTCTTGGCAGCTGCTCCATACTCCATTTGCGCATCTCCTTCGCATCTCCATCTATAATTTGTGACCCATCTTATTCCTCAACCCAAAATGGGCAAAATCTACATTGATGAAGCTTGAAGTCCCAATGAGGAGTGTGAAAGCTTCCCGACACCCCAAACAGCCTCCAAAGGCCTCTCCCAATCTCTCTAGGTAAAGAATGAAGTGTAGGAGGAGAAGAATACTTAAAAAATCGCGAGACCCATGTTTAAATAACCTATTTTGACACATTAGCACCGTCAGTGCTCAGCCCCATTCTTGGGGCACCCGGTCGCGAGAAATGCGAACCAAATGGGGCTCAGTGCCCTTAGAGGGGCGCCCAGGGAGAAATTCTGACAACAAAATGGCACTCAGTGCCCCTGTCAAGGGGCGTTCAGCGCGAGAGCACCAGAAATCAGCTTCTGTGCAGTTTGTGCCGGTGGCACTCTGCCCCCTTGAACTAGGCGGACTTGGCCTGATTTTTCTACAGTGCATTTTTTTCTCTTTTTTTGCAGATCTGCTTGCTCCAAAGGCGTCCAACATGGGTATTTGCTTCAAATTGATCTTTTATTGTCCCAAAACATGTTCTCTTTAGTTCTTGCTTGTTTCCCTCCTCTAGAATTGTTTTCTATTCATTTATTTCACACACTCAAATAAATATATTAGAGGTAAAAACAAACATATACTAAATAAAACACAAGAAAACTAGAAAACAACCTAAACTTGAGGATAAAACAAGGTAAAAGCTATGAAGGATTTGATTTATTCACAAAATATACACCCAAAAACACGTAAAATCAACCGTTATCAGGAAGCAAAAAAAAAATAAGTCTCCATGTCAAACATATAAGGCCATTGATGAGGAGACCTTGCGCCTCTTTTTACAGAGTCAAAAATCAGAGGAATGGCAGATTAGTATAGTTGATATTATTCAATTCCTCATTAAAAGATATATATCATATGAATTAATTAATTAAACATATGTGACAGGCAAAAAGAAGCAAAACACAAGGAATAAGTGCTCAAAATAAAACCCCCACATATTATCTCGTGGTGGGTATAGGAAGCTTGAGGAGAAAATTCTCAAGCAAAAGGCTAAAGCTACAAGAGATCTCAAAAAGCTTCGAGCGGACCTTAGGGAGGAGCTTAGGACAAAGCTTAGGGAGGAATTGTATAATGAGGTCACTACAAAAGTGACTGACAGAGTTATGCGCTAGTTCTAGCAGCAGTTTGGGAGTTATGGCATGCGCCCGCTGCCATCGCCTATACAGGAACAGGAACATGTTGTGCCTCCCACAGCTAAAATTAATAAACATTTATGTTCAATAATTTCTATTTTTTGTATAATATAACATTTACTCTGATAAGGAGAAACAAGAAAGGAAGTTGTTCAGCACTAACCGTCCCAGGGGATGACATGGATGATGCTAGTCCATGTCTGTTATACATTTTAGATGGTACCAGGACAATGTTGGTAGCTCGTGGAACAGTGTTTCAAGCAGCGACTGTTGTTCATGGTATGGAGCTATCAAAGGATGAGGTGAAGGTCTCAATAGACGACATTATCATACCAGATGCCTCAGTTCCTCTGCTCACTGATGAGATTTTCATTGTCACATAGGCATTCTAGTCTTTTATCACTTGGCCTAAACACTTGGTTGGTTCAGTTTCTGACCCCCCTAGTATGGAATTCTACTTTACACTTCTCAATTTTAAAGTTTACATGTTATTGATGTAAAAAATTATATTATTTTTCCATGTAACAACAAACACATGCATAAGAGAAGATTCATTTATCTGAGGACGACCCTCTTGGTGCATTGCAGCTACTTGCTAACATCATTGCAAATAAGCCTTTGGAGGTTGAATATGATGCTAATGTATTTGGGAGAGGCTATGAGTGTTACCAATAAGGAGTATTGGTAAAACTTGAAGACAATTGTTTTGATGATGTTGCAAGAAGCTTTAATTGAACAGGATGTTAGATTTATTTAAAAGCAATTTGTAGAGATTAAATGTAGTAGGAAAAGCCTTGTAAACTTTGTAAAAATTGCATTTTCAACTGCCATAATCGATTATGGAAAAGCAATAATCGATTATCACAAGTCATTTAGGAATAATCGATTATCACCTCATATAATCGATTATCACATTTTGAAAAACCTGTAACGGACTTGAATAATCTATTATCACTTACAATAATCGATTATTTGTGGTAGTTGGGACTTGACCTTTGATATTCAGAGTAGCTGGCTATATATTGATCTTCTGAACATTCCAGAAGCAACGTTTTTTAACTGAGGCTTTGCAGAATACTGTTTGTCAGAGGAATTTCTCAGAAGCTTGTTCAAAGTTCCCTTGCTTGGTCTCGTGAACAGGAGAGACACACGTTTCGTGTGTCGATAGTCGGAGCAAGCTCTCTTCGAGTTGGCAGAGTCTTCTTCTTCCGGTTCGTTCGTCGAAGGAAGGTTTATTTATCTGTTTTATTCACTATTTGTTGTAATCTATGAAACATATTTTTAGGGGAACTGGTAATCACTTTTTATAGTGATTAACGACTGAATGTAGATTCTGTTGAATCGAACTAGTATAAAAATTACTCGTGTGATTTTCTATTCCCTACACTCTTTATCTTTTACGCATATCAACTGTTTGACAAATTTTCTGAAAGAAAATTGATTTTCTAAAAACGGACCATTTTAAGTTAAAACTGTGACCGAACACGCTTTCTATAACTCTAAGTTCTATTCCGCTGCGTTACACTATGTCTGGTACCAACCAACAATTGGTATCAGAGCTTGCTTTGATAGTTTGTCAAAAATTGTGAAAATGGGTGGTCACAATCAAAACCTTGTATATGCCGAAGGTGCTTCTATTAACATACCACCACTGTTTACTGGTGATAACTATGTTTTCTGGAAAGTTAGAATGGAAATTTTTATGGGGTCTGTTGACAGAGGCATCTGGGAAGCTGTACAAAATGGTCCTTTTATTCCTAAAAGCACAGTTGACGGTGTAGATATAGAAAAACCATATTTTAATTGGAATGCTGAAGAAAATAGACGAGCTCAGTTTGATATTAAAGCTCATAATATTATTTCATCTACTGTTGTACTTAATGAATTTTATAGAATTTCAGTGTGTAAGACAACACAGGAAATGTGGGAAGTTCTCAGAGTCACACATGAAGGAACTGAGGACGTGAAACGAGCAAGGAAGAACACTCTCATTCAAGAATATGAGATGTTCAGAACGCAACCTGGAGAAACAATTTCTGAAGTTCAAAAGCGTTTCACTCACATAGTGAACCCCTTAACAGGGTTGGGTAAGACTTTTGATACTGATGAATTAAATGTAATAATCTTGAAATCTTTGAACAGGTCTTGGCAACCAAAGGTGACTGCCATCTCGGAGTCTCAGAATCTCACTCAAATGTCGATGCCAATTTTGTTTGGAAAGCTCCGTGAGCATGAGCTTGAGTTGAAGAGATTATTTGCTGAAGAGGATCAAGGCAAAAGAAAGACTCTAGCCTTCAAGTCCGAGAACTTTAAAGGAAAGAGTTCTAAAAGGATTGAAGATGATGATTCAGATGCTGATGAGGAGAACATGAGCCTCATGATAAAGAAGTTTGCTAAGTTTATGACGGCAAAAGGAAAGGACAAATTTTGTAAAGAAAGGAGAGAAAATCAAGATTCTCCTTTAAATGTAAAATGCTATGGATGTAGAGAAAGAGGACACATGAAAACTGAGTGTCCAAAGAACAAGAAAAGTGAAGACATGAAGATAAAGGAAATTTCAAAAGAAAAAGAAAGCTTACATAGCTTGGGAGGACAATGCTTCCAGCTCAACAAGCTCAAGTGACTCAGATGAGGAAGCTAATATTTGTTTAATGGCTGACTCAGAAGATACTGGAAGCCAGGTAAGTGATTCCAGCTTTGAATCTAGTGAATTAGACTTGCAAAAGGCTTTCTTTGAATTAATGAATGAATCTGAAAAACTTGATGCTGCTCATAAAAATCTTAAGAAAGAGCACAATGAATTGAAATTGAAATATGATAAATTGCTTGATGATGAAGTTTTTTTAAGAAACAAAGTTAGTACTTTAGAAACAAAATTATATGATGCAAATGCTATTGTTGAACCTGTTGAATGCTTGTCTTGTAAGAGTCATATGTTTGATATTGACATACTTGAAAACTTACTTGTAGAGGCAACCAAAAATAATTCACATGCTAAGACAAACCTAAATAGAAGCAATGTTAAAAATAGAAACATGCATCAAAATAATAAGTCTAAAGTAAGAAGAACTCGTAGAGTTTTGGTTGAAAAAGGAACTTTTGTTAAAAATAAAGTGAGTAATGTGTGTTATTTTTACTGTATGAAGCATGGACACACATCAAACAAATGCAACATTAAACATTTTGGTGTTCCAAATGGTAAATATGCATGGATTAAAGTGGTGAAATGATATATACTTGCATGAACTAACCCCAAGGACCCATAATGACATTGGAGACCTAAAATTCTTGCTAATTTGTTTTGTAGGAACCTACTAAGTCAAAGAAGTCATTGTGGTATCTTGACAGTGGTTGCTCAAGACACATGACCGGTGACAAAAAGAGGTTTATCTCCTTTGAGAAGAAAAAGCAAGGATTTGTGAGTTACGGGGACAATAACAAAGGTAAAATCATGGGTACCGGAGACATTGGAGGAGGAAACACATGGACTATAAGAGATGTCTTATATGTTGAAGGCCTCAAGCATAACCTCGTAAGCATAAGTCAATTGTGTGACAAAGGTCTCAAGGTAACATTTGAAAGTGATAAATGCACTGTTTACTTTAAGGACTCTACTGATATTGCTTTGCAAGGTGTTAGACATAACAACATATATTTGATTGATATTGAAAGTGCATCTAGTCATAATATAACATGCTTAGTTGCTAAAGAAGAAAATTCTTGGCTATGGCATAAAAGAGCTGCACATGTTCATATGCAACATTTGAATAAGTTAATTTCTAAGGATCTTATGATTGGTTTGCCTAAACTAAAATTTGAGAAAGATAAATTATGCACTGCATGTCAAAGAGGTAAACAAACCAAATCTTCATTTTCATCCAAAAGCATGATTTCAACATCAAAACCTTTGGAACTTCTGCATATGGACTTATTTGGTCCATCTAGAATTAAAAGTTTTGGTGGAAATTACTATGCTCTTGTTATTGTTGATGATTACACTAGATTCACTTGGACCTTCTTTTTAACCTTGAAAAGTGAAGCTTTCAAAGCTTTTAAATCTTTTGCTAAACGTATTCAAAATGAGAAAGATTTGAAAATCAAAACATTGAGAAGTGATCACGGTGGAGAATTTGAAAATGAATCTTTTGAAAAATTTTGTGAAGAATATGGCATTGCACATAACTTTTCAGCACCTAGAACTCCCCAACAAAATGGTGTTGTTGAAAGGAAAAATAGATCATTAGAAGAATTAGCTAGAACACTTATGAATGAATCTAATTTACTAAAATATTTTTGGGCTGATGCAGTCAGTACTGCTTGTTATGTGTTAAATAGGATACTTATTAGGCCAATTCTGAAATTAACTCCTTATGAACTGTTAAATGGTAGAAAACCAAATGTATCTCATTTGAAAATATTTGGATGCAAATGGTTTGTATTAAATAATGGAAAAGATAATCTTGGAAAATTTGATGCAAAATCTGATGAAGCAATTTTTCTAGGATATTCTTTAACTAGTAAAGCATATAGAGTATTTAACAGAAGAACTTTGATAATTGAAGAGTCAATGCATGTTGTTTTTGATGAGATTGTGGACCTTGAGGTAAACCCTCTTGAGTCAAATAAACCTATTGTAGGAGATGAGGATTATTTAAGGGAAGCTCTTGAAGAGATGTATCCAAATGAGAACTATCCTCCAGAACTTCAAGAAACACCTTAAGCTGTTGATTCTAAAAGCTATCAACAACCAAGAGGACTCTCCTTGGACAATATCATTGGAGACATTTCAAAAGGGGTAACTAATAGACATAACCTTAATAATTTTTCTCTAACTGTAGCTTTTGTGTCTCAGATAGAACCCAAAAATATAAAAGAAGCTCTTCAAGATGATAAATGGTGCATTGCTATGCAAGAAGAGCTAAACCAATTTGAAAGGAATGAAGTCTGGGAACTTATTCCGAAGCAAGAAAATTATCAAGTCATAGGAACCAAATGGGTGTTTAGAAACAAGCTTGATGAGGATGGAAACATCACAAAGAACAAAGCAAGACTTGTTGCAAAGGGCTACTGTCAAGAGGAAGGTATAAATTATGATGAAACATATGCACCGGTAGCTAGGTTAGAAGCAATTAGATTGTTACTTGCGTATGCATCCTTGATGAAATTTAAACTGTATCAAATGGATGTGAAAAGTGCTTTTTAAATGGTTTTATAAAAGAAGAGGTATATCTTAGTCAACCTCCTGGTTTTATAAGTTGAAAAAGGCCCTGTATGGTCTTAAACAAGCACCTAGGTTTTGGTATGAAAGACTTAGTACCTTCTTAATTGATAATGATTTTTCTAGAGGAAAGGTTGATTCAACATTATTTATTAAGAAAGTAGGTAAACACATCTTGATTGTACAAGTCTATGTAGATGATATTATATTTGGGTCAACTGATGACTCTTTGTGTGAAGAATTTGCTAAAATAATGCAAGGTGAGTTTGAGATGTCTATGATGGGTGAGCTGAATTTCTTTTTAGGACTACAAATAAAGTAAATGAATGGACGTACTTTTATCTCCTAAACCAAATATTGTAGATAAATTCTTAAGAAATTTGGTATGAATACGTGCAAAGAAGCCAGTACACCTATGGGTACTTCATGCTATTTAGATAAGAATGAATCTGGAAAAGGAGTAAATGAAACTATGTTTAGAGGCATGATAGGATCTTTACTGTACTTAACTGCTAGTAGACCAGATATTATGCAAACTGTATGTGTGTGTGCTAGGTACCAAGCAAATCCTAAAGAATCTCATCTGACTGCTGTCAAGAGAATCTTAAAATACCTTAAGGGAACTACTTCTTTTGGACTTTGGTATCCATCTGATGCTTCACCTAGTTTAGTAAGTTATTCTGATGCAGACTATGGTGGTTGTAAAATTGATAGGAAAAGTACTAGTGGAACATGTCATTTTCTGGGCTGTTCTTTGGTGTCCTAGCACTCAAAGAAACAAGCGTGTGTAGCCTTGTCTACCACTGAAGCTGAATATATTATTGCTCGCAATTTTTGTGCCCAAATTCTGTGGATGAAACAACAACTGGAAGAATTTGATATTTTCCTTGATAATATTCCTTTAAAGTGTGATAATACCAGTGCTATAAATCTGACTAAGAACCCCATAATGCACTCAAGAACCAAACACATTGAGATTAGACATAATTTTCTAAGAGATCATATTCAAAAGGGGGATTGTCAAATTGAATATGTTGATACCTTACATCAATTAGCTGATATTTTCACCAAAGCATTACCTAAGGATAGATTTTTTGAGCTTAGAAGAAAGTTAGGAGTTTTAGATATGTCTTAGGATCAAAACTTATCAAAATTTTAGTATTTTCGAAAATTTTACACTTCATAATCGATTATCACAAGGCAATAATCGATTATATAAACTTAGAAATCAAATCTGGGAATCCTTGAACAGATAATCGATTATCATCAGACATAATCGATTATCATGCAATTTCTGGGTAGTGATTATTGAGCATATAATTGATTATCACGAGCCATAATCGATTATCACGCTGACAGTTTCAAAAATAGCCCCCCATAATCGATTGTTAGTCACTTCTTTGCACCCATATACTGCTAAAATCAAAATCTAAAGCAAAAATCCTCTCCATTTCTCTTCATTTTCTCAAGTCTCACTCCCTTAAACTTCCTCCATGGCTGATTCAAGAAGACATCGCCACAGAGCTACTGGAGCATCTTCTTCCTCTCAGTCACGACCTGCAACCTTAGATGGATGGATTTCATATCCAGAAAAACATGGGGATTTTGTGAATTCGCCTATTATTGTTACTAATAATTCTCTGAAGCGGACCAAATATAATCATGAGTAACGTAGGGTTAATATTTTAAAGTCAACTACAAACAAATAATTTCAAACAAGGTAAATAAATAATTATTTAATATTATTTTTTATTTTAAGAAAACAGAATATCACGATAGAGGTAAACCTAAATATATTTAGATAGCTGGATAATGTTAATTAAATGATGTGAAAGAAATAATCAATTAATAATTAAATGATTAGAAAACATTATTTCAATTTTATTTTTTCTGTTCTTTTTTGGAACCTTATATAATATGTTATGAACTCTTTTAGCTTTAAATATACATTATTAAAATCCATTTAATTCACAAAGTCTTCCCAAACCTTTTAAACCTTTACGTTGTAAATTTATTAAAATCTAAACTACGAAATCCTGTTATAAAAGTCTTTTAAATCTTTCTTACGCGAGACTGTTCTGTTTGATTTGATTATTCTGCAATTGTTTGCCTGCAAAATGTTGACTATGTGCATCGTGATATTTTTTTATGTACCAATCAAATTTTATATCTGCATAAGAAAAATCAAATTTCATGGAGTCTATTTGCCTATAAAATCTCCTATTCCTATCTTCTCTTGTACAAGGGTATCTCTACATTCTTATCTGTTCTCTAGAGTTTAGTGTCACTCTGTGTGGTGAGCTTCCATGGCTATGGCACATCTAATATCTTCTCCTAACGTCTCTTCACTCATAACTGGTACTTATACTCACTGTCTTCTATTTTGGTTCACTTTTCACTGCAAAGTTATTTTCTGAATAATATGTGGAAGTATACGCATGGTAATTGCAGGAGCAAATCTTTGGGGGAAAAAACTCTCCTTCAACAGTATTTACTGTGAAAGTATGTCTCATCACTAATACCCTATTCCGTCAGCTAACCTTTATTATTGTTAATTATTTTATTACCTTTATCATGATTATCTCACTCTTTCACATCTTTTCTTCATCTATTAGTTGAAATGTGTTATAATATTTTAAAAAATGCACAACTCGATGGAAACTTTAAACTTTACAATTGTCTTCAATTGGATGTAATATGGACTTGTTTATATTTGATGATAACTAGATTTCTCACAATCTCTATTTACTATATCCTTCTTACATATAAATGAATTAATGAATAATCAGTACTGTCTATTTAATGCTAATATATATGTCCAGAAACAACAATAATTAAAATTGATCATTTTATATATATTCTGGTAAATTTAATGTAATTCGTAATATTTTAAGAGTGGAAAATATTAAACTAAACTATTATATATCGGTATACTTTACTTTTAAATTTATTTATAAAATATATTCAAAGAATAATAAGGTATAAAAATGTAGATATATTTCGTCAATACATTTTTCTATTTGTAAGTGATTACTGAATTTGACTTTCTTTTAAAACTAAAATTTTCATATTAGTTTTTTAAGGATTTAACCAAAAAAAAAAACTATTCTCTTTTTTTACAACGACTTTATTTCAATTTTCAAATTATTTATTGTCTTAATATTCATCATCATGTCATGATTTTAAATATATATGTTTTTGTTGTGCATGCTACAACTTTGAACAGTTGGTACATTAAGTTCTCATGGATCAAAAGCATCTAAACACAATATAAAAGCTCAAATACAGTATAATCCTTTGAGGTTTCAACAATCACCTTTTAATCATCACTACAGAAGCATTGAAAAAGGAGCAACATATGAAGAAAGCAATAAAAGTTATGTTGTGAAAGCCGTCACTTTGCCATCTTCTGAGTCAGAATCCGAAGCTTCCAACTCCAAAAACATTGTCGACTCTGTCAAAAATTTCATGGCTGTTGTATATCAATTTATTTACCCTTACGCAATGTATGGTCGAGTAAGTACAAACTCTTCCATCACTCTCATAATTAATATTCAAAGTTATGTTGTTTCGTTGTATTAAATTCTGATTTCGATAATTAATACCCTTCATGTTTTAAATTAACCTGTATTTCATAGTCATCAGCGGCAATTTCTGCGTCTCTTGTTGCAGTAGAAAAACTATCAGATATATCTCCGTTGTTTTTTATTGGTTTGTTACAGGTGAAACTTCAAACATATTGTTTTTTTAAAGACAATTGAAAATTACCGTTTGACTTCAATGAAAGACATTCTTCTGACTTGTTTTTTCTAATGTTTCAGGCTTTGATACCTCACTTGTTTATGGATCTTTACGTTAATGGCGTTAATCAAGTGTTTGATTTTGAAATAGATAAGGTATGAAACTTACTATGAATACAAATAATTGATTTCTTTATTTGTTTGTTTTATATAGCGTTTGTATATATTCCATTAAAACATATAATAAAAAATTGTTGTTGTATAAAACATATAATATTCAGAAACATATATAAAGACAAAATTTACACAAGAACGTGACTGGTACAACAATTTATATAATTTTCACTTTTAAACTCCTTTCCGTATAATTGAAGTCTGCTGACGTACTCCCGCCGTTTTCTAACGGGAGCATCACCAAACCCTCCCAAAAATTGACCAAACACCTTCCCATTTTTCTTATTTGAATTAATTCAGTTTATGGACATAATAAAGTAATTTTACATGTGATTTATATATTACCGAAATAATTAAAATAATTGAAAATATAGTTCAATTTTTGGAACAGTTTATTTATATTTTCTGGTAAAAAGTAATCCTTTTATAATTTTGAACCTACAGTTACTATATCCTTTGATAGCTTGGTGAAAGGATGTAACTTTTTATAGGCAATAAAACTTCTGAATGTTTCTAAGAACTATGTTCTATTGCAGATAAACAAACCATATCTTCCATTGGCTGCTGGGAAAATATCCTTCAGAAATTGTGCAATTATTGTTGCCTTATCTGCAATTTTGGTACCATGTAGATCCATCACTTTTTGGAATAAAAGATTTTAAGATGAGGTTCATAGAAAAAGGAGAGTTACGGTTTTATTCTGTTTTACAGGGTTTAGGGCTTAACTTGATGATAGGTTCTACTTCATTGATTTGGAACTTTGTGTTGTCCGCAACATTATGGACTTGCTATTCTGCGAATGTAAGTTCTTTCCAATTGCATTTAAACTGAGTATTATGTTTTAAGGTATAAGTATTGGTAAACTGAGTATTCTTATATATATATATATATATATATATATATATATATATATATATATATATATATATATATATATATATATATATATATACACATTTTGCAGTTGCCTTTCTTACGATGGAAGCAAAATCCGGTGCTGGCATCATTACTCATGTTTGTTAGTTGGACATATATTATTCCAATTACATACTTCCTTCATATGCAGGTTCTGTCTTATCACTAATCTTGCCTTTAATAGATCTTAGTTTTGATACACAATCAACCATTTGAATCCACCAATTAGAAATGGATTTAAAAGCATGGGTGGCAAAGTTGTAGAAATGATTAATATGTGTTGAGATAAGAATTAGATGTGCTATATTATATCTCAACCCCTTTCGTGTGTTATTAAATTGCTAATTGATGTAACCAATATTCAGACGTTTGTGTTGAAGAGGCAACTTGTGTTTACAAGATCTCTGATTGTTACTCTGCTGTTCATGAGTTTCTACTCTACCGGTATAGCATTAGCCAAGGTAAAAATGTCTTTAGTTTCTCGGAACATATGTATTAATTTTCCAACATCAAACTTTTGGTCCAATAATGTAAAAGCTTGTATTGGATATGTATAGGATATACCTGACGTAGAAGGAGATATAAAACATGGCGTTGATACGTTCGCAGCACGTTTAGGCCAGAAGAAAGTATGCTTCTTAAATTCAATATCTTCTTTTGGTTATCTCCACTTTGTATAACATTTGATTGATTCTAAATCTTTGATAGGTATTTTGGATTTGTGTTTTCCTATATGAAATGGCATTTGGAGTTGCCTTCTTGGCAGGAGCATCATCCTCATCTCCCTTCTCGATTAAATTTGTCACGGTAATATGTTTTATATATAAACGAATATAAACTTATTTAAACTTTTGAGCAGTTTTAAAAACTGAATCTGTGCTATGTCTTAGTGTCTTGGAAATGTTGTTCTTGGTTCAATTCTGTGGTACCGGACCAAATACGTAGACGTGACAAATCCAGCTTCCACTAGATCCTTCTATTCATTGAACTGGAAGGTAATTCTTCTCTTATATAAACACTCTTTTACCATTTCAATAGTTCAATATCCAGATTATAATTTAAAGGAAACAGTTATCTAATAATAACGTAAGAAACTGGTGTGTTTGTTTATGCAGTTGATGATGGGTGCACACGTTCTCCTTCCTTTAATTAAATAAAGGTTGTGTCGCTACGTTTGCGACAAATGCAACACAATAACATAAAGACCCTTCGACATCTAAATGTATTGAAGCCATATATGTGTTCCCTAGATTCAATATTAAGATTATATTTGAGGAAATCAGTTCTTTGAGAATATGAATGATATGAGTGCACTGAGTTTCTTTGTGATGTAAAGTGTTATTTATAAATATTCTTAATATAAAATCACCTACAACAAATCTTTCGTCTTATATTGCCCAAATATTTACTAGCATATAACAGCTTCATCTTTTTCCAGTCAAAGGAACAGTTCTTTTTTTCAAGTTTTAAACAATTTAACTTCGTTATCTTATATTTTTTTTTTCTGTCAGTCTGAATCAAACAGTATAATCGCTTGTGGATGCTAATAAAATTTAAAAACCTATTTTCATCTGATACTAATCATATAAAATAAGAAAATAATAGAAAAAATAGAATAGAATTAACTTTAAAAAATTGAAAAAATAATAACGAATGTTTACATCTAAACTAATATATATACGTATCAAATTTAGTTTAACAAAATTCAAATCTAAAATCATAAATAATTCATGCATAACAATAACTGAGTTTTCCAAAAATAATCATGACCTAATACTATAGCTAGAAGGATAACAAACTAATCTCAATGTAGTAAAATTATAGAAGGGGAAAATGTTTTTCAGTGAACCACACAAAAAATAAAGAAAAAAATTAATGAAAGCTCTGACTTGAAAAATAGGATCGTTGATATCGATAGAGAGGTTTGTGCAGGAAGGAACGGGAACCGCAAGCTTTTTTAAACAAACTTATTTCTTACCTATAAAGGAGAAACATAAAATAGGGTTTGTACCTCTGATAACGTAAATATTAACAATTTCATTTTACAAAAATATCATTATGCAATTTTTATGTTTCACTATAAAAAAAAAAAAAAAACTCCATTTAACTTCACTCAATATGTCTCATAAAACGAAGTCTATCAAAACACAAGACATTTTTTAAATTATTTAGAATTTCGAAGTTTTGGTTCTAATAAAATACAAATACATATATATGTTTAAGTTTTGGTTGTTTAAGAACTGGTACCTAAAAGTTTTCATTAATTTAAAAATGTTACTATTAAATTTTATTTATTTTTTAACAGAGGTTGAAGCTTTGGTTATTTTTAAAACCGATGCTGCTTTCCAATTCTAGTTTTTTCTTTCCTTACAACAAGTTCTTTCTATTTTCAAATCAAAAAACAATTTATCAGGCTTTTGTTATGCTTTTCATGCAGAATAAGAAAAGCTAGACAAAAACAAGAAAAACAAATACAAGATGAATATAAACACAATTTGAATATGCAAAAATTAAAACAAAAATAAATTTATAAATGAATGAAAACCCTCATTACAAAAAATATTCAATTTTAGAAGGGGTTATTTTCAGACGGTTCTGAAAACCCCGGATAATTCCCAACGGTTTATAATAGAAATCGCCCCTAAATTGTTTTTTTTTATTTTTTAAATAATTTTTCAAAAATATATCTATCTGACTCCCTTCTCCTAAAATACTTCGGGAAACATATTCTTTTCAAAAATATATAGCATGCCTTCTCGTAATTTTCTCTAAACTCAAATTCTCTCTCAATTCAATTCTATTAGAAAATAAAGGGGCAGTAAAGTAAAAACCCTTCACCTAATATCTTCTGACCCACAAGAAGTAACACCACGTGACAGTGAGAGGAAAAGAGAAACGTGGAGCTTTGCTGGGGTTCAAGCTGGACCTTTTCCACCGCCACCAACAGCCAGGTACACGCCAGAGCCTATGAAGAAATATTTAAGAGAGACAGAGAGAAGACGTTCAAGGTACTGAAATTCCTCTTCTTTTTCTTATTGCAACTGAAAGTGATTTACAGAGTTGTATACTAGATCTCAACCTGTAACAAAACAAACTCTGTTTTTGTTTACATTTTAATACTCCTCCTAAACAAAAACTGTAAAAGAACACGATTTTTATGAAAACCCTCTTTTCCCACCGTTTGAACGGTGAAAAACTCCAACTCCGGCGAACCACCGCCACTTCCACCGATTAACAATCGGTAAAAACACCTCTTTTAGCTTTGAACAAGTTTTCCACCGATTAAAAGTGTGAAAACTTCTTCCTCTGAGTTGATCTTCTCTTTTGGACGAAAACCCTAAGTTTTCGTTACTCCTATCTTCGGATCTGCTTCGACCTCCAGCTTTTCCACTCCGATCTGCTTTCTAAGTGTTAGAAAGTGTTCTCCTTTCAATGCTTTAGTAAGTACGTCTGCAATCTGGTCTTCAGATCTGCAGTACACCACCACCTTTGCTAACCTGCTCCCTGATGAAATGAAAACGTGTCTCAATGTGCTTGCTCCTACCGTGTGTTGTAGGATGCTTGGTCAAGTCGATGGCTGACTTGTTGTCAACAAGTAGTCTGACCTTCCCTTCCTGATACAAGAGGCTTTAGCATCATGACACACATAGGACCTATCACAAGAGGAATGACCAAAAAGCTTCAAGAAGAGTATTCTCCAAAAGGTCAAGTACTCTTTGCTATCTTTGGATGGGAAATTGGAGATCAAGAAGATGCTACAAATTTGCCAAAGCATGGAGAAGGGTAAAGTGGACATTGCCACATAAGGAGGGGTGTGCTTATCATCATAGGGGGCGGTATTAGTGATTCTTCCCTCCATATGTACAGAACTCAATTTTCACTTGTTCCCACTACAAGAAAAAACGTCATTATCTACAGCCCAAATCCGTATATAAGGCCCAAAATCCGTATATAATAGTTTGTTATATACGGATTATATACGGGTAAAAATCCGTATATAATACCCTCGTAGGTAAACTTATATATGGAAATATCCGTATATAATATCCATGTATACTTGCTGAATCTGGCCTGCATAGACGGTTCCCCCAGCCAGTTTGTGCAAGCACACCTGAATATTCAATCAGAACTTGATATTCAATATTCACAATCAGACCTGGATATTCAATATTCACAATCAGATATTCAACATTCACAATCAGACCTTGATACTTAACATTCACAATCAAACCTGAATAACATTCACATTCAGATCTGGACATACAAATATGTTTTTGACATTCATAATATTGTTTACATCAATCAATATAAGTGCAACATTAAAACATCAGTTTAAGTTCTTAAACTGGTTCTAGTATCTAAATAAGTTGAACAGTAGGTAATGGAAATAAGTTATATGAAAATGCCTAATAATGCATATATCTATTTCCTTCTGGTGGTGGCTGATCCGGTGATTGCTGGTCCTGTAGTTGTTGTTCCGGTGGTTGCTGGTCCGGTGATTGTTGTTCTGGTTGGATATCTTGAGTTTGAACTAGAGTATTTTGGACGTTTAAAAAGTCTTGTGCAGCTACGACTGCTGAAGGCGGAAGGAATGACAGGAGGACGCCAAGAAAGCCTTGAAACTTTTCAAGTTGCTGACCATATTGTTGTACTTGCGATCTATATTCTTGTACTTGCGATTTGAGATGAACAATTTCCTCTAAATTTTGTTGCTGAGTGGAAGAAGACGCCTGTGTCTGTTGGATGTAACTATCGACACAGTCATCTTAGGAACTGACATTTCCAATCCCGTATACGCGTCCCTTGATTTTCCACCAGCAGCCTCTAACCAACATCGGTTTCTCAATCTTTCCTCATCGGCAGGGTCTAGAGGACTAGTTGCTGAGGCACCAACAGATGCATTCTCATATCTGATTTGAGAAAATTTTGCTTGAAATTTTTCCTGTTAAAGGAATAAATTTATCAATAAACGTAAGGTTTAAAAATAAACAATGTATAATGTGATAGACTTAGTAGAAACTTACATGGGTTCGTCTAGACCTTTCATCAACGAACTCCCCTGTTGCTTGTCGAATATGTGTTTGTTGAAATATTTCATCAACATGTACAGATCGACCAAGCTCCTGTGACTGAAAAGAAAATGAATTGTTAATAAATATTTGTAAAGTTTATGATTACAAATTTAAGAAATAAAATGTACAAGTTACATACCAAACGAATAGCATGCTCATGCACACTAATAGATCCTCCAGTGTGCAAACAACCACCCTTTTCAGATGTGCGATTCTTCTTAGTTGTTTCACACTTTTGTCTATAAAGTGGCATGTTCCACTTTTCCAGAAGAGCATTCCAAATATCATCCCCCAGCCAATCAGGTCTTTTTCCTAGAGTTCTAGCTTTTTTATACATCTCTGAGAGTCTATGAGATGCCTTGGTATGAAAATTTCTTTTTACCTTTTCCTCATCTTTAGGCTTCCATGAAACCTTTCTCTGTTATATATTAAAAAGAATAGTGAGAATAACTAGTTTGGTGTATGATTGTTATAGTGAGAATGAAGAAGAATGAGAGTAAAGGAGAGAATGAAGGTATAATAAATATTTTCCGTTGTGTACTACAAAGACAGAAACACAGACATTATAAATCAACTACCTTAAAACGGTTGAAGTAAACATCTCTAGTTGGCTTAGGGATTTGATGCTTGTACATATGGGTTAAAACCGTCAGAGCATAAACCGAGTCGTACATTGCGTGGCTCCATACCAAAGTCAGGATATACTCTATCAAAGTGCTTCCAAGCCTCTCCATCACATGGATGACGCAAATCACCATTTGTCGACCTGTTCTGATAGTGCCATGTCATATGTCTGCAGTTTGTGTTGAGGCATACATTCTTTGTAGTCTATGAATTAATGGCAAATATAACATTGATTTCACAAGAACTTCTTTTGTAGTAGTTGCTCCCGTGTTACGTGGTTTATATCTTGGCTTTCCACAAAATTTGCATTCAAGCAACGCACCATCATTCTTACCATATTCATTATCATAGAAAAGCATGCAACCATCCACGCAACAATCAATCCTCTGCGATTGTAATCCCAACTTTGATACACACTTTTTTGCATCGTAGTATGTTTTAGGCAAACCTGATTTGATGGGTGTTCCATCCAGAACCATTTTTGCAATAAAATCTAAGCATTGGTTAGGAATATTCCAATTTGCCTTGCAAGCTAATAGCCTGACGTACAGTGATAATTTCGAGTCTGATGCTCCTTCATACAACGGTTTGTTTGCATCCAACAAAAGATTATAAAACCTTTGTGTTTCTTCATTCGGAGCCTCTTCAATGTTATCTGAAGTAGATGCTTGGCACGACTCATTTTGCCTAAGAGCATCATGCACCATGTCTTCCATTGCCATAAATTGGTTAATTGGACCACCTTCCGTCTCTACACCCATCACACTTTCATGATTTTGTACATCATTTTCTGGCATTCTTTCCCCATGATCCTCCCAAATGAAATAATTAGGCTTGAAACCCACCTTGTAGAGGTGAACCTTGACAACTCTTTCGTTCAAAATCTTTGTACAATCGCACTTTAAACATGGACATCGAAGACCCCCATCTCTGCGATAACGTTCTTGTTCACAAGCTTTACTTATAAACTCTTCAACACCCAATACAAAAGACTCTTTCAAAGCACCTCTTCCTCTATGACACCTATCGTACATCCACGAACGATTTGGTGGAGCACGATCCATGTTCTGTAATATAATTGATTACAAAACAATTAGCCAATGGTTAATACACGTCTCTATATTAGGACACCTGCCCTATCAAATGGCTTCGTAAAAAATAACCTAAATTAATTTAGGTCTTCTTCTCTCCATCTTACAATGTGTGTGGTTGTTCCCAATTATGTTCACGTGTCTATGAGGTATTCACAAAGTTTATGTTTTTCTCATCTTCTCTTACTTTTGTCCTTTCTAGTTCTTCAAGTTATGTTTCATGATCTACACCAAGGAAGAACTAAATATTTAATGTTCATTTATTTAATGGAGGTCCAGGGACAAAAGAATATTCGTTTATTTAATGTTGATTTCTTATGAAGAGGAAATGGAGGTTTGAAATTGAAGTAAAGAAAGGATGTCCCAGAGGAGAAATATGAGTTATGCAGACATCCCTGGTCCGATTTTCAAGTTGTTTTCATTGGTTATGTAGTTTTTATTTTGGGTAAGTATGATCACTTATAACATGACTGAATCTTTGCTTTTAGTTTTCAGTTCTCACCTATTAAATATAAAACTAATTTATGATCACTTATGTCAATAAATCTCTTCCAAAGGTGCACACATCCTAACAGTAAGAAAGAAGTTTATGTTTCTATCCAAACTAGTAGAAAACAAATACTTCTAGATTTAATCATAAATGAAAAGATCAATCATTTGAAACATTAATCAAATTATACTCTAAATCCTACGCAGCTTTTAAAACAAAATATGAAACACAACACTTGGCATCAGATAACATAGTTGAGTTACATATCACATAAAAAGTCAGAGTCTGACATCAAAATATCATTGAACATTAACATCAAACTCAGATAAAAGCACAGATTTATGAGGGGCGAAAAACATACACACATGGAACAAAGAAAAAAAGATAAGGGGAAAAGTCCCAACTAAATATACCTTGCTTCACTTTCCTATAGATCCCTTGCTTGAGTGTACAAAAATTTAAGCCTTCTGAATGAGGTATCCCAGCCTTCTTAACCACTTCAGGAGCTATATGGAAGTCACAAAAAACAAGTTTAGCCACTCTAGTGAAGCAAGATCAAACAGTCTTTAATTACTCAACTTACATACAAATTCATTTGAGTTCTAAATAAAGCTATGACTAAGAAACCATCTAGAATTATTAACTTCAGATAACTCTAATTATACTAAAACTGAAAAAAAAAGAATAGAATAACTTCCACTGAACCACGACAAAGAGGGGTAGCAAGAAATAGAAACAAAGAGAAAGAGGAGGGGAAGACTGCACAAAACAGAATGGGAAGGTTTAAGAAAAAGAAGAGACATGTGTGGTCAAAGAACATGTGCAATGAACTTCTGTAATTAGAATTTGATCTACATTTAGCTGCACAGAATACAACAACCTACCTTTATGGACAACTACCAATCGGTATGAACTAACAATAGTTGAATAACTAACTTAGGACATCCTTCTTACACTAAAGAGGTAAATAGAAGTATTTATAATCATAAAGCCCCAAATACACCACATCACAGCATAAAACATCTGTTACTAGTAGCAAGTCTAACAATAATGGTGAAACTAAGGTTGGCTGTTTATTTCCAAATCTGGAACCGATTTTAGGCAGATTTAATAATCTTATTTTTAGGATAAAATCTTTTAAATATCAATTAATTCTTTGAGAACAATCTCAGTCAATTGTCATTCACTCTGCCAAATGCATATAAACATTTACAAACACTTCATACTTCCATATCCCTCTTTCACCTAACTATTAGACTAATGTGCTACAGTACTTCTATAGAATGCCAAAAACATTTATTCTTATATTGAGAATCTAACCACATTTATGGATGAAAACATTAGTAAGCACTATAAATCCAGCTAAAGTATTCAAATGAAGGTAAGGAAATAGGCACACCTTGACAAACAATAGGCAAAGGCCAGAACCGTTGACAATGATCTCACAACAAAAGTCGGTCCTTAACAACCTGACCAGGTTCTGAAGGTAGAATTAATGGCTCCAATGCTCTACAGTTAGTGAATAAGTCAGCACACAAAAAATAAAAGAAAGATATAACAAATTCAGAATCTGATAAAGTTATTATCATAACAGAGACCTGCAAATAAGTATTGCTTCAGTCCATAACAGTAATGGCCGAAGGGAAGAAGTTACTATATAGTCAGTGGTACTTTTCTTCCAACTATTATCACTCTCTACAATATCAGAGTTAGGTATCAATGGCATTGAATCAGATAAAATAATTAATACAGGAAAAAAGAATAATAACAATATGACCTGGAAGAGTATTTTCCTTGTCTAGAACAATAATGGACCAACACCCCTATATTGCAAAATTGATAACGCCAATTACAGGAGTCAACTTCACTATGATAGGATTATTTTGTAACAAATTACTAGACCTGCAAAAAGCCACACAAGCGAATAGTTTATAATACATGGAAATATTCAATAATAATCTTTGATATTAACCTCTAGATTTTCTTATTAATAACTTATGATTGATTATTATATTTCCTTATCAAATCATTATTTATTTTCTTAATTATTTAGGATTACGATTAGTATAAATAATAGCGTTATACCTTTGTTGAACATACCAACATTTTTCTACAAAATAATTAATATCAATTAGTATTTCATTATCATTTTTCTACAATTATATTTCCTTATCAAATCATTATTTATTTTCTGAATTAGTAAGGATTACGATTAGTATAAATATAAGGATTGGATTCCAATAAGCATTTGATCACAGTGTTGTTTACATGTCTTACAATTTGAGGTGATGGATTGTCTTCAGGTGGAACATGTACTAGCTAATGGAAAACTTATTTTATCTGAGGATTATGCTCCTAAAGACTTAGACCTATTAAACATTCACATGGAACTAAAGAAGAGTAAGATAATGGAAATTGCATTGTTGAAGTCTTGAACAACAAACTTTGACATCTATTATGCCAACTTTGCAAGATGAATCAAGTGAAACATTCTAGTTCTTTATTTTCTACTACTTCAGCTGGATCTGTTTTTGACTATCAAATGCCAAAACAGCTAAGCATGCTCATCCAATTATTCTAAATCTGTTTAACTTTATCCATGATTGATAATTACTTCTATTATTATTAATAGTATTTTAATCAATTACTTCCTTCTCCAATTCAATGCGGACCAAATTAAATTTCCAAGTAAAACCACAGACACGTTAATGCCTTACAGAGCCAATCATTCCTAGTTTAAAGTTGCTATAATAATTTTATAAAATCATCAAAGAAAAAAAATAAATGTTGCTACCAACAGGTGAACCCAAAAAGTCCAATGCTAAACTAGAGTAGAATTAGCTAAACTAGTCCAATGTCAACCAATTAACCTAGAACGTCAACTAACTGTAGAATTAGCTAATTCCTAACAAGTACTGATCTTCATTATTTCGACATCCATAGACAATGCATATTCTAATAGCATTCACATAATACCTTCCTAAATGAAGATAAAGAAAAACTCTTACAACTATCATACAAAGGCATTAACCATAACTGCTAATTAGCAGAGAACACGATACCTACACTCTATTAACCCAACTACACACACATAACAAACACGCAAACCAAGGGCATGAAAATCGAACTATTACATTACAAATGTGTTCACACCAAGTTAGGCACAGTTGAAAACAAACAACAATAAGGATAACTGAATTCATCCCTAAGACAATTTTCACAAAGTGCATTAACCATCACAGTTTGTCTTGTTCAAAATCGCATACCCTAAACAAGTTATTACCCAGAGAACCAATACTGAGAAACGTATATTTTAAAAAAGAAGGAATTTATATCACCTTGAGCACTCACTCTCCGACAATACAGCAATGTTCACTTAAACCACTAACAATCTTCTTAATCCGGCGCACAATACCCTCAATCGATGCTTCCAACACTCCAACCACGGCTTGCAACCGGAACCACAAATGTGTCAAATAAAACACAAAACAATGAGATTAGGGTTCACCATTTTCAACCACTAAACAATTAATAGCATTAGGGTTCGCCATTTTCACCTCAATCGATGAAGCTACTCTTTCAGCGCCCAGCTACGGCACCGCAACCAAGAACGATAGTTCAAGAAACAGAGACGATGAAGAACCAAACCACGAAGAGGGCTGCAGAGAACAAAAATCATACCGAAGACGGCTCCAGAGAGAAATAATCACACCGAAGAGCGACAAAATGTCAGTGAATATGGTTTTCGATTGAAAAACGAAACCTTTAGGGTTTGAGAAATACAAGAAACCTGAGAAAGAGAGAGCTCGAGCTTCAGTGGAGTGAATATTGGGTAATCACAAATACATTTTATTAAAAAACTTATTTCCCTAATTAGAAATACATTTTATTAAAAAACTTATTTCCCTAATCCGTATATATTATCCGCATCTAAAATTTCGTTCTATTTACAAACAGATACTACAACTCTATATACGGAAATTATATACGGAAAATCCGTATATAAAAGTCCGTATATAATATCCGTATATAACTCATTATTCAATAATTCGTACATAACTTCCGTTGATAATAGCTAATTTATATACGGATCAATATCCGTATATAATATTCTGTAGATAATGACATTATTTCTTGTAGTGTCCATAAGGCTTTCTAGAAGCCAAACACATTTAGCACATGTTGATGAGTTGGCATCAGATCCGTAAATTGTGGATCTAGGCATTTTCTATGAAGAGGCCGAGAGGTTCATCTATAAAACCTCTTGGCATAGCTTGTATCTCCACTTTTGGAATAATGATAAAGAAACTCTGCTGAAATGTTAGCAAGTTCTTCTCCAAGAGTCACCTTCCTAAGCTTGCTCTCCATTGCAACTTTCTTCCATTTCATGGAGGCCTTCTGAGTTGTGATTCACTTCTCCAAGCTAACCTCCATCTCCCCTCACCATAAACATCACTACATCCGCTGCCTATCATCCAAACTCTCCAGCAACTTCAAACTGCCGAGAAGCATCCAGATCTGTCACCTCCCCTGCAGCGTACTGTTCCATTGGATTCAGTAGACTTCCAAGCTGCCTATCACCTCCAATCTCACGGACATTTCAGAATACATCTCCCTTGATGTATCAAGTGGTATTAAGAGCAAGGTTCCAGCCAAGAACCGTGAGATAAGTGTCTTCTCATTCCATTTCCATATTGTCAGAAAAATCCTGTAATGTCTTGATTCTGTTCTTCTCTTCATCTCTATCTCAACATCTTTGATGTGTTTTAGGCTTCTGTTTTGAGTCTTATTCATACTAGTTGTGTTTGCTTGAGTCTTTATCATCTTTATTCGGTTATTCTTTGCTGATTTGAGTCATTTTCATGATTTGAGCATCATTTACGGTTTTGTCTTAGTCATGTTTAAACATTTGCTGTTTTTGTCATTAAATCCAGTTTTCAACCAAGTTTTTGCATAACTGAAGTGTTTTGGAATTGGCTACACCGATTAAGAGCAGTGAACTACCAAGAGTTGAGCTTAGGTGTTTAGAATTGGCCAGCCATTTCAGATCTGTACTGGATCTAGTGTGGCTGTTTTGAGGAAATTGTTGTTGCAACTTCACTGTTCATTTGGTAAAAATCGTGTTATTGTTTTATTGAGCTGCAGTTTTTGAATCACTGATTAAACCAATTAGAACATGAATGTGTCTTGATTTCCAGTGCTTTTCTAGTTCAAAAGTGCAGTCAGTCGATCTGCACATCATCTTTGTTAAACCTTTCTGCATAATTGAGTAAGATAAATTTGATGGGCGTCGCAACCCATACAAATTTGATTGAAATTTAGAGATGCAGTATAATGCTAGGGAATGACCCCTAGGTCGTCTCTCAAGGACCAACTGCGGTTCAGAGTCAAGTCTAACACTAAGTGGGGGGCAGGTTTGAAAGTTTGTTTGGTGTGCACAAAAATTAAAATTAAAACGCAGATGGAATTTAAATTAAAACGCAAATGTAAAAACGAAATTAAAATTAATTAAAACGAAACTAAATGCAACAACACATTTCACCATGCATGAAAATAAAATTAAAACAGTAAAAACGAAACTGCTCAGTAAATACAAAAATTCACGCTGGAACTGGACAACTCTGACCTTTGCTCAATGTTTTCCCCATAACTTTTTCTACAGAGCTCTAAATGAGATGAGGTTTTTTTTCCTGGAAAATAGACTCAAATATCTTTCATGTGACATATAAAACGTAGCATTTGGACCTCTGGTGTGGTTGCAGTTATTATTTTAAAATCGAGTCCAGAGAGTGAAAATGCTAAACCAAATACTAGACTAAACAAATATCTAAGCACAGTTAA
Source organism: Vigna mungo (assembly GCA_036885675.1). Lineage (NCBI taxonomy): Eukaryota > Viridiplantae > Streptophyta > Magnoliopsida > Fabales > Fabaceae > Vigna > Vigna mungo. The sequence continues at coordinate 12,532,687 of CP144692.1, read as the reverse complement.
ATTAAATTAAATGCAACACTAAATTAAAGAAATTAAAAAACAACTAATCCTACAATGCAAATTAATGCAAAACAAAGGGGTAATTAAACAAGCTTTAGGACAAAACTTAAAGAGGAAATGTTTCCTTAGTCAAAAATAGCATCAAATGTGCTTGGCCAAATCGGGTAAAAAATTAATGCACCATTTTCTCTCTCCCTTTCAACCCATTTTCGGTTTTCCTCTACCAAAGCAAACATCCAAAGCTTCTCCATCTTCTAAAACCGAAAATGCTGCACCAAAAACCCAAAGTTCCATAGTTCAATTGCAAAATAATTCAAGAGCAAGAAACCCAAAGTCTACCTTCTTCAAACCAACTTCAAACTTACTTTTCTTTAAACTTTTGACCAAAACAAAACCAAACCCTTAACTTCCATTACTGCACTGTCCAGCCACCACCATTAAACATAAAATCCAGCTCCAAATATGTTTCCAAACATCAAGAACAAAATGCAAGAAGAAAATGGCTCAAGAACACAATACCCATGCACCAACTTAAGCCTTTTTCACTACCAAACTTGCAATAACTGTATTTTCATCCTCATATCCAAGAAACACAAGATAAATTCGAAATCACTGCAGCAAAATGATGAGAAAATCGAAATGGATAATGGGTCTCCCTTCCACCAAAGACACCACCATGAAAAAGCAAAGAAGAAGCTTCAAACTCAAGCATTCAACCATCAAAACGAAAATCTAAAGAGAGAAATGGTAGAGCTTCATTCCATCAAGCAAGAACAAGCATTGTTGCACATAATAGAAGAAGAAAAACGTGATCTTGCTCATTCATAGTGAAGAAAACGAAAATAGCATACCAAGGCTCCCAAGAGAGTTCATACAAGGCCAAAAGCAAAATGAAAGTGTAGTATGAAGTGTGTGCTTGGAGTGTCTCGGCAATTGGCTCAAAATGCTGTCCAAAACCACTCAAAAATGGTGGGGTCCACCTCCTAGAAACCCTAGGTTAAGTGCGACATGTCCCTCAAAGTTTGGGCCTAACATAAAAATTACCAACATGGGCCCAATGCACCAAAAGCTTAAGTAAAGTTCTTAATCAACTAGATTACAATTTTAATTAAATTTGCAATGACTAAATATTAAATCTTGAATGTCCATGCCATCTCCTAATGTTCCAAAATATGTCTCCAATATTTTCCCTACAATTAAACATGCAATTAATTAGCTCAGAAAATCCAAATTAGTGAAAATATGAATTTCCGACCAAATTAAGCACAGTTAGGACAAATGGGGAAATAACGGGCAATTAAACATAATTCCCTGATTTATTTGAGTGCAATAAACCAAATATAGTCAAGAAATAACGACTCATCAAAATAGACCACACTTAGTCTTTTGCACTCCTGGGCAAAATTAAGACGCAAAACAGGGAACAGATCAGAGGACATCAAGAAGAGACACAGACTCAACAGACAGACACAGGGTTGCACAGTTCTCACAAAATCTGGACAGTGAAAGGCATAGGCAGAATCCCACACAAATTCAATGAGAACAGATACTCACAGAATCATCCAAGCAGTTCAGTACATGGAAAACAATCAATCAGTTCAAGAGATGAATCAAAAGAAACAGAGCCTCACAGATGCACACAATCAGTGTTTCTCTCAAGTGTATAAAGTAGATCAATGTCACTCAATGCACTCAAGAAAGCAAACACAAATAGACTTGGCAAGCCTCTAATATCAACACTCAAGCACATACGCATGTTCAAATCAAATGGTTTTTTCATGGTTGTAATGGGGCCAAGGACAAGGGAGGATACATCTGGATAAGAAGCTACAAACCATAAGGAATAGAGGAGCAATGGGGAACAAGTGTAAACACATTCAAACACACCCACAACCTCTAATTCCATCCTCTTCTTGACTCCATTATTCACACAATTTTTTTTTGTTTTTCTCATTTTTCTCTGTTTTTTTTTTCATTTTGTCTCTTTTTTTCTATTCAACACACAATTCAAAAGACAAGATACATGATATTTACAATGCAACCGCAAGAAGAGGACTCACTAGCCAATTCATCTGAATATCCCAAGAGACCACCTCATTCCCAAAACAATTCCAAAACTCCAAAATTCCCTAAGGTTCAGGTAATCATGGTTTTTCACTTAGGCTATTGCATGAGCTTCAAAACAAAGAAATGGGGGAAGTATAGGCTCAAGGGGGCTATCAAAGGAATCATAACAGGGTAGGCTATCTGGCTAGAGAGGCTCAATCAACAAAATGCCTTTATCATTTTCAAACATGCTCATGAATCAAGAATCAACAACAGAGTCAAGCCAAGGCAAATGTGCAAGCAATCCAGAGACATATCAAACACAAGAAAGATCATCAAATGGCTCAAATCTCACAGAGGTAATTGGTTACAATTAGTCCAACTCTCAAACATCATGATTATCTTCCAAGCAAAGAAGAGCAAGGAGTCCCACAAAACAGAGTATCAATGCAGTGAAGGGAAACTAACAACCTAATCACAGTCCAGAATTCACAAAAGCATGCAAAATTGTACACAAGACTCAACAAAATTCACAAGAAAACGAAATCTAAACAAAGAACAACCTCCCCTAATAGACCACACTTAAACGACACAATGTCCTCAGTGTGTCATAATCAACAGATCAACAATCAGAACAATAATCAGATACAGACAAAGTGCAATAAAAGTGAGGAGGGAAGGAGAAAAGAAACTCCCTTAGTCAGCTGGGAGGGTAGGTGGGGTTGACCAAAGACGTCTCCTCCACCACTGAATCCAACAAAGAAGGATTGCTGAGGAAAGGTTTCAGTCTATGCCCATTCACCTTGAAGCTTGTAGCTGCAGATGGATCCTGTATCTCTACTGCACCATAAGGATGAACATTAGTCACAACAAAAGGTCCAGTCCACTTTGATCTCAACTTACCACCCATGAGGCCAAGCCTAGAGTTATACAACAAAACCTGCTGACCAACCTCGAAGTCCTTTCTAACAATGGAACTATCATGGAACCTCTTGGTCCTTTCTTTGTAGAACTTCGAATTCTCATAGGCCTCCAATCGGATCTCATCCAATTCATTCAGTTGCAACTTCCTTTCCTCTCCAGCTTGGTCAATGGAGAAGTTGCAAACCTTCACAGCCCAATATGCCTGATGCTCAATCTCAACTGGTAAATGACATGCCTTTCCAAAGACAACCCGATAGGGAGACATCCCAATGGGTGCTTTGTAGGCAGTCCTGTGGGCCCAAAGAGCATCGTCCAACCTATTGCTCCAATCCTTTCTGTTGGGCTGGACAATCTTCTCCAAAATCCTCTTGATCTCCCTGTTGGAGATCTCAACCTGCCCATTTGTTTGGGGGTGGTAAGGTGTAGAAACTTTGTGCGTCACCCCATATTTCTTGAGCAAGGCTTGCATGGATCTGTTGCAAAAATGGGTTCCCTGATCGCTAACAATCGCTCTAGGCACTCCAAACCTGCAAAAGAGGTGAGATCTAACAAAATCCACAACAACCCGAGCATCATTAGTCCTGGTGGCTCTAGCTTCCACCCATTTTGAAACATAATCCACAGCAAGGAGAATATAAGAGAAACCAAAAGAAACAGGGAAAGGACCCATGAAATCTATACCCCAGACATCAAACACCTCACAGAACAGCATAGGCTGTTGAGGCATCTCCTGTCTCTGTGAAATAGGTCCTCCTGCTCTCTGACATGGCTCACAGGTGCTACAAGTCCTCTCTGCATCCTTGAAGATGGAAGGCCAGTAGAAACCGCTATCAAGCACCCTGCGAGCTGTTCTCTGTATCCCCAGATGACCACCAGGTGAGGAGGCATGGCAAAACTGCAGGACCGAGTCAATCTCATGGTCCAGAATGCATCTCCTAGTAACCTGGTCACTGCACAACTTCCACAGATATGGGTCATCCCAAACATAATACTTAGCATCACTCTTGATTTTGGCAATCTGAGCACGTGATGCTAAGGGAGGAAAAACAGAAGCAACCAAATAATTCACAATGTGTGCAAACCAAGGAGTAGGGTGAGAAGAAGAAATCAGTAACAAACTCTCATTAGGAAAGTCATCCTGGATGGGCAACACATCAGCTTCATCCCCAGCTCTCTCAATGCGGCTGAGGTGGTCTGCAACCAAATTTTGTGCTCCACTCCGGTCTTTAATCTGCAAGTCAAACTCCTGGAGCAGTAGCATCCACCTGATCAATCTAGGCTTTGACTCAGCCTTTCTCAACAAAAACTTCAGAGCTGCATGGTCAGTATACACAATAACAGGAGATCCAAGCAAATACGACCTAAATTTATCAAGGGCAAAAACAATTGCCAACAACTCCTTCTCAGTCGTGGTTTAGTTTGCTTGGGCAGCATCCAAAGTGCGTGAGGCGTAGTAAATCACTCTAGGCACCTTGCCAATCTTCTGTGTCAGGACAGCTCCCAAAGCATGATTTGATGCGTCACACATGAGTTCAAATGGGGTTGTCCAATCTGGTGCCTGAATGATCGGAGTGGTGATCAAAGCCTCCTTCAGGCAATCAAACGCCTGCTTGCACCTGTCATCAAACTCAAAGTCGATGTCCTTCTGCAGTAGTCTAGACAAGGGAAGCGCCTTCTTGCTGAAATCCTTGATGAAGCGCCTGTAGAAACCTGCATGTCCTAGAAAAGATCTAACCTCTCGCACGCAAGAGGGGTAAGGCAACTGCGAAATCACAGATATCTTGGCAGGATCTACCTCTATTCCCTTTTCAGAAATGATGTGCCCTAGAACCAAACCTTGTTCAACCATGAAGTGACATTTCTCAAAATTGAGAACAAGGTTTGTTTCTATGCATCTTTTCAAAACTTTTTCCAAACTGTCTAAACATGCATCAAAAGAGGATCCATACACAGTAAAGTCATCCATAAACACCTCTATGCAACTCTCAAGAAAGTCGCTAAAAATGCTAAGCATGCACCGCTGGAAGGTACCAGGGGCGTTGCATAGGCCAAAGGGCATCCTCCTATTGGCAAAAGTGCTAAAGGGGCAGGTGAATGTCGTTTTCTCTTGGTCCTCAGGAGCAATTTTGATTTGAAAATAACCAGAAAAACCATCAAGAAAGCAATAATGAGATTTACCTGCCAGGCGCTCCAGCATCTGATCAATGAATGGCAAGGGGAAGTGATCTTTCCTGGTTGCTTGATTGAGCCTCCTATAATCAATGCAAACTCTCCAGCTGTTCTGCACTCTTGTGGGAATCAACTCATCCCTCTCATTTTTCACAACCGTGAGGCCAGTCTTCTTGGGCACAACATGGATGGGGCTCACCCACTGACTGTCTGAAATAGGGTAGATGATCCCAGCTTGCAAAAGCTTCATCACCTCCTTCTCAATCACGTCCAAGATCACAGGGTTTTGCCTTCTCTGCGGCTGTCTCACTGGTTTGGCCCCATCTTCCAACAGAATCCTATGCATGCATGTGGATGGGCTAATACCAGGGATGTCCGCCAAACTCCAACCTATGGCTTTCTTATGCGCCCTCAACACTCCAAGCAACCTCTCCTCTTGCACAGAATCAAGGGAGGTGGAAATTATGACCGGTTTCCTCTCATCATCCTCCAAGTACACGTACTTGAGGTTTTCTAGGAGCTGTTTCAGCTCAAGAGTGGGTTCCTGCAAGTCAGATTCAAGTGTACTTCCTGCAACGTGGTTAATGCATTCTGACTCTAAAGAATGAACAGGTAAAGGCAGAGAACCCATCTCATCACAATCCAGATCAATATCCATCACAGGTATATCAACAACATCATCAATATCATCCAAATCATCAAAAACATGCATATCATCAATAACCTGGACATCAACAATACCCTGGACATCACAATTCTCATCCAAATCAACATCCAATTCAACATTATTCTCAATTTCTGTCTCAATCCCAGATTCAATGCATGAATGTAAAGAAGATAGAAAAGAATGCTTCTTCTCATGCAAAGAATGAAAGTCGTGAACAACAAATTCATCAATAATGTCATCCAATGCATCAATCCTAAACACAGAATGGTCCTCAGCTGGAAATTTCATTGCATCAAGGATATTAAAATGAACAACAATATCAGCAAATTCCATAGACAAAGTTCCAGCATACACATCAATCTTAGTTCGGGAAGTTTTCAAAAATGGCCTGCCTAAGATAATGGGAGCGGATCCATGAGAGAATCCCTCCTCCATCTCCAAAACATAAAAGTCAGCAGGAAAAATCAATTCACCTACCCTAACCAAGACATCCTCTATGAAACCTGTTGGGTGGGTAACACTCCTATTGGCCAACTGAATGACCACACCCGTGGTTTGCAAAGGACCAAGAGACAAAGATGAATATATAGACAAAGGCATGACATTAACAGAAGCACCCAAATCAAGCATGGCATTCTCAAATTTACTGTTTCCAATCACACAAGGAATGCACAATATACATGGGTCCTTGCACTTCTCAGGAATGTGCGGGACCGACTTACCAATAAGCGCAGATACATTCCTTCCCATGCTAATCCTTTCATCGCCCTTCATCTTCCTCTTGTGTGTGCACAACTCCTTCAAGAATTTGGCATATCTTGGAATCTGTTTAATGGCATCAAGTAGAGGTATGTTCACCTCTACTTTCCTGAAGGTCTCCAGAATTTCCCTATCCACCTCTTCAGTCTTTTTGCTAGGAAGTGCTCGTGAAGGGAATGGAAGAGGGATAGGTCGATCAACCAATGGAGAAGGCGCAACGGCGGTGGTGGTGGAAGAGGAAGAAGATCCACCTGAAGAAGAACCACCAGCTGAAGAAGAAAATCCACTCACCTCAAATACCCTGCGTGGACCGTCATGGTCGTCCTCTCTAGGACAAGTGGCAGGCACGAGTGTAGGTGTAGAAGCGGGCTCTGAAGGCTCAACAATCTGCTTCCCTGATCTAAGGGTTATGGCACTCACATTCTTCGGATTCTGCACAGTCTGGGATGGTAACTTATCAGAATTCTGAGACTGCGCTTGGTTCATCTGAGTAGTCATCTGACCCATCTGGTTAGTGAGACTCTGTATGGAAGCTCTAGTCTCCTGCTGAAACTGTATGTTTTGCATAGTCATCTGTCTCACTAACTCTTCCAATGAAGGTGCAGACGAAGTGGAAGGTTGGGCAGGTGCCTCTTGCTGCTGCTGTTGTTGCTGTTGCCTCTGGTGTTGTTGCATAGGTGGAGGCACATATCTGTTAGGTGCTCCAGCATTCTGGAAAGGTGGCGCTTGCTGCTGATGCTGTGGCGCATTGTTCCATCTAAGATTGGGGTGATTCCTCTACCCTGGGTTGTACCTATTGCTGGACAAGTCATGACTTTGCTGTTGTGGATGCCTGTTGTTATATATGTTGGTAGCATAAGCCTGAGGCGCATCAGAGGCAGTTGAGGACTGCAAAGTAGGACAAGCATCTGTATAGTGGTCACTGGAAGGACAAATAGCACATAGTCGTGCAACAGATGCAGATGGAGCTGCAGATCTCTGGTTGGTAGTCAACTGTGTCACCAACTTTGTAAGAGATTCAATCTTGCCTTCCAACTTGCTTTCAATGGCTGATAAAGACTGGGCAACCACATCATGTACGCCCTTCACCACAATGGCATCATTCCTGGCGCTAAAGTGTTGGGAGTTCGAAGCCATCTTCTCAATCAAATGTCTGGCCTCAACAGGTGTGGTGTCTCCAAGAGCTCCACCACTGGCAGCATCAATCATACCCCTATCCATGTTGTTCAAACCCTCATAGAAATACTGGATAAGGAGTTGTTCAGGTATTTGATGGTGGGGGCAGCTTGCACAAAGTGTCTTGAATCTCTCCCAATACTCATACAAGCTCTCTCCACCAAGCTACCTAATCCCAGTGATGTCCTTCCTGATAGTTGTGGTCCGGGATGCTGGGAAAAATTTCTTCAAGAACAACCTCTTCAGATCATCCCAGCTAGTGATGGATCTAGGCGCCAAAGCATATAGCCAATCCTTAGCAACACCTTCCAATGAGTGAGGAAATGCTTTCAAAAAGATGTGCTCTTCAGGAACATCATGAGGTTTCATAGTGGAACAGACAATGTGGAATTCCTTCAAATGCTTGTGTGGACTCTCACCTGCAAGACCATGAAACTTGGGCAACAAATGGATCAGTCCAGTCTTGAGAACAAATGGAACGTCCTTATCAGGATATTGGATGCACAAGCTTTCAATATTGAAATCAGGTGCAGTCATCTCCCTAAAAGTCCTCTCACGAGGTGGAGGTTGTGCCATATTGTTCTCAGTGTGAAAAACAACAAAATCAGAATCATAATCAAGTGCAGATGCAACAGATGCAGTGGATGCAGTATGCACAGAATACTCAACAGTTGGATGAACAATATCTAATGGGACAGACTCAAAAACAGACTCTAAAGACAAATTCCTAGAATGCCTAACTAACCTATGAAACGTCCTATCAATTTCAGGGTCAAAAGGTGGTATGAATCCAGGATTTCCTCTAGTCATGCACTAAATCACAACACCCTCTAATCATGAAACAATAGCACAAAAATCTCAAATCACAGAAAACAATCACAAGACACAACAAAGACTATCACAACACGTCAAAACACAGTCACAAGACACACAAACACAAACAAAAGACTCCATACTGAACCGTTGGTCCCCTGCAGCGGCGCCAAAATTTGATGGGCGTTGCAACCCATACAAATTTGATTGCAATTTAGAGATGCAGTATAATGCTAGGGAATGACCCCTAGGTCGTCTCTCAAGGACCAACTGCGGTTCAAAGTCAAGTCTAACACTAAGTGGGGGGGAGGTTTGAAAGTTTGTTTGGTGTGCACAAAAATTAAAATTAAAACGCAGATGGAATTTAAATTAAAACGCAAATGTAAAAACGAAATTAAAATTAATTAAAACGAAACTAAATGCAACAACACATTTCACCATGCATGAAAATAAAATTAAAACAGTAAAAACGAAACTCCTCAGTAAATACAAAAATTCACGCTGGAACTGGACAGCTCTGACCTTTGCTCAATGTTTTCCCCATAACTTTTTCTACAGAGCTCTAAATGAGATGAGGTTTTTTTTCCTGGAAAATAGACTCAAATATCTTTCATGTGACATATAAAACGTAGCATTTGGACCTCTGGTGTGGTTGCAGTTATTATTTTAAAATCGAGTCCAGAGAGTGAAAATGCTAAACCAAATACTAGACTAAACAAATATCTAAGCACAGTTAAATTAAATTAAATGCAACACTAAATTAAAGAAATTAAAAAACAACTAATCCTACAATGCAAATTAATGCAAAACAAAGGGGTAATTAAAGAAGCTTTAGGACAAAACTTAAAGAGGAAATGCTTCCTTAGTCAAAAGTAGCATCAAATGTGCTTGGCCAAATCGGGTAAAAAATTAATGCACCATTTTCTCTCTCCCTTTCAACCCATTTTCGGTTTTCCTCTACCAAGGCAAACATCCAAAGCTTCTCCATCTTCTAAAACCGAAAATGCTGCACCAAAAACCCAAAGTTCCATAGTTCAATTGCAAAATAATTCAAGAGCAAGAAACCCAAAGTCTACCTTCTTCAAACCAACTCCAAACTTACTTTTCTTTAAACTTTTGACCAAAACAAAACCAAACCCTTAACTTCCATTACTGCACTGTCCAGCCACCATCATTAAACATAAAATCCAGCTCCAAATATGTTTCCAAACATCAAGAACAAAATGCAAGAAGAAAATGGCTCAAGAACACAATACCCATGCACCAACTTAAGCCTTTTTCACTACCAAACTTGACAATAACTCCATTTTCATCCTCCAATCCAAGAAACACAAGATAAATTCGAAATCACTGCAGCAAAATGATGAGAAAATCGAAATGGACAATGGGTCTCCCTTCCACCAAAGACACCACCATGAAAAAGCAAAGAAGAAGCTTCAAACTCAAGCATTCAACCATCAAAACGAAAATCTAAAGAGAGAAATGGTAGAGCTTCATTCCATCAAGCAATAACAAGCATTGTTGCACATAATAGAAGAAGAAAAATGTGATCTTGCTCATTCATAGTGAAGAAAACGAAAATAGCATACCAAGGCTCCCAAGAGAGTTCATACAAGGCCAAAAGCAAAATGAAAGTGTAGTATGAAGTGTGTGCTTGGAGTGTCTCGGCAATTGGCTCAAAATGCTGTCCAAAACCACTCAAAAATGGTGGGGTCCAACTCCTAGAAACCCTAGGTTAAGTGCGACATGTCCCTCAAAGTTTGGGCCTAACATAAAAATTGCCAACATGGGCCCAATGCACCAAAAGCTTAAGTAAAGTTCTTAATCAACTAGATTACAATTTTAATTAAATTTGCAATGACTAAATATTAAATCTTGAATGTCCATGCCATCTCCTAATGTTCCAAAATATGTCTCCAATATTTTCCCTGCAATTAAACATGCAATTAATTAGCTCAGAAAATCCAAATTAGTGAAAATATGAATTTCCGACCAAATTAAGCACAGTTAGGACAAATGGGGAAATAACGGGCAATTAAACATAATTCCCTGATTTATTTGAGTGCAATAAACCAAATATAGTCAAGAAATAACGACTCATCAGTATTAGATCATTGCCAGTCATCCTTAAAGTGTTTATGTTGTTTTGAGCAAATTTCAAATACTGTTTTTAAGTCATTTGAGTGGTTTTCAGTCCAGAATTAAAGCCATTTTGCATTTTGACCATTTGAGTTGTGAAATTGAGTTGAAAGTGGAACTGCACTAGTCATTTTCTGGTATATGCTATTATTTTCCATTAAATTCGATTCAACAAGTCTAAATTCACTATTGAAACATGTTTGAATCATTGAATTGAGTACCTAGTCAGTTCTGTGCATTTGGTCTATAGCACTAGTCCAATTTATGCTCCAAACTGTTGTGTCCGAGAGCTATGCACTGAATTTTCAATCTGCATTGCATGTTTTGTTCGAATAAAAAAGAATGGATGTAGCAAAAGCCATTGGTCCATAAAATATCAAAAGAATCATTCAAAAGAGGTTGTTAAACATTAAAAGGCATAATTGGACTAGTGCATCTCAAATTCGAAATTTGTTCTACACATTTGCCTGTTTGCTGCCAAAATTTTGCAGATTCAGTGAGACATTTTATCAAACAGTTTGGTCCAATTTCATTGCATAGCTTAATTGTGCTTAATTCTGATTTCTGGTCTTTTATGGTGTTGTCAATCTGTTCTAGAGCCAATCTTAAGATCATTTTGAGGTGCCACCGTGATTGTTATCCATTTAATTGCTTGCTTTCGAAGTTTTGAACACTCTACACACCATCTGTTCGACGAAAGTCTTGGTGTTACTGTCACTTGGATGCGATTTTGCTGGCAATTGTGGTGATATTTTTTGTGACTAATTGGTTTGCTGGATAGGTGAACTGTAATTCAGAAGGTTGCTACTGTCCGATCAATGATGAGAAACAAGTGCAAGAAGATGGCTCTTGGATAGAACCAACTCGTGACCAGACTACAGCAGCAGTGTTGCTACTGTCCGACAGCAAACTACAGCAGCATTCAGTTTCTGCAGAATTCCGTCCAATTGAGTGAACACATTGCAGCTGAGAGATTCATGTGTGAATCCAGTAGATTCAATCTTCTTTGAGAGTAACCAAAGCTGCACACATTATTTCTTTAGCCTATTCATGTTTTTTTTTCTTTTCAAATTCACAAAGTTTTACTTGTAAAAGTTCTTTGGTTTTCTTGTTTGTAAAGGGCCAATTCAAGCAAGTGAGGTGGTAGAGTTCACAAGTTCTCTTCACTCATTTGTTAACTAGACTCAAGAAGTCTCACAACTTAAAATTGGGTAGTCGGTGAGTGTGTCTTAGATCCAAAGTCTAAGCCTCACCTAGGAGACCTCATCTTTACTTTCCATTTTACATTCAAGCTTTCTTTGTTTTTCATTTAAAGGACTAGGAGCGCGCCTAGAGTCCGAAATTCTAGAGTCCCAATTCTTGTTTTCTTTTGTTTTTTTTTTATGTTTTTCTTTTTTATTTTGAGTCTCCTTTTGTGATTTTAAAAGTAAGTTTGCAAGTAACAACAACTAAGTGAGTAGCTTAAGATACTTTTGGCTAGGACAAGGCTTGGTACTTAAGCAATCCAAGTGATTCACCTCCCTTACCTAGAAAGTGTCTTGAGTGAAATCTAAGTAGTTGCAACACAAACCAACTTTTAGAAATACAAAAATGTCAAGGCATCAATCTCCAAGAGCTAGTGATTCTGAGGAACAAGTAACTCTCAAAGATATTTCAAAACAGCTTAGAGAGCTAGCTCAATGGAGAATTGATACTGAAAGAAAGATGGATTATGCCCAACAAGATAGGGAAAGGCAGATTACAATAATTCAAGATGAATTAAGGATCATGAGAGATGAGCAAGGGCGAATGAGGGGAAGTAGAAGTGGAGATTCCCATCATGAGGATTTTAGAATGGGAGACTATGATGGGGATTATTCTTTTAGAAGACATAGGAGGGAAACCCAAGAACCTCCTCCCCCTAGGGTTGTTAACATTAACTTGCCACATTTTCATGGAAAAGATGATGTTGAGGCCTTTCTAGATTGGGAAATGAAGGTGGAACAACTCTTTGCTTGCCACCAAATTAGTGAAGAAAGAAAGGTTCCTCTAGCTACCCTTAGCTTCCAAGGGTATGCCATGTATTGGTGGACTGCCACAGTAAAGGAAAGAAGGCGTCACCAAAATCCTCCAATAAGATATTGGAATGATTTGATAACTGCCCTTAGAAGGAGACACATTCCTTCTTACTACCATAGGGAGCTTATGGATAAGAGACAAGGTTGAGCTACTACCTTATATAGATTTGGATAGTCTTGTCCAAATGTGTATAAAAGTAGAACAACAAAATTTGAGAAAATCCTCTCTCAAGAGAGTTCAGGCTCAACCATTTGAAAGAAGAAGTTTTAAAGAAAAGGAACCATTCAAACCTCTAGCCAAGATTGTTGAGAAACCCAAGCAAGAGTCTTCCTCGCACACTAGATCAAGTGAAATCAAGTGTTTTAAGTGTCTAGGAAGGGGCAATGTAGCTACTCAATGTCCTACAAAAAGAACTATCATTTTGAAAGGAAATGACATTTATAGTAGTGAAAGTGACACCCCAACTAGTGAAAGTGAGAGTGAGGAAGAAGAAAGAGAAGAGGAAATATATGCTGATGATGGACAACTTCTCATGGTGAGAAGGATACTTAGTAGCCAACCAAGTCTTGAACACCTATCACAAAGAGAGAACATCTTTCATACAAGATGTAAAATTCAAGAAAATCATTGTTCTCTCATTGTTGATAGTGGTTCTTGCTGCAATTGTTGTAGCACAAGGTTGGTTGAGAAGTTGAAGCTTGACATTATACATCATCCAAAACCTTATAAACTTCATTGGCTAAATGAAGATGGGGATATAATAGTCAAGAATCAAGTGAAATTGACATTTTCCATTGGGAACTTTAAAGATGAAGTTTTATGTGATATAGTTCCCATGGAAGCATGTCATGTGTTATTGGGGAGACCATGGCAATTTGATCATCAAACTATTCATCATGGTCTAACCAATACCATCACTATCCATCAAAAGGACAAGAAGTTTGTGTTTCATCCTTTGACTCCTACCCAAGTGGCTCAGGATCAAGCACAAATGAAGTCCACAAGAAAGCAAGAAAATATCCAAAAGAGAAAAACAAGAAAGAAAGAGAGTGGTGAGTCTAGTGCACCACCCAAGGTCACTCAACATGAAGTCCTTTTAAACAAAAAGACTTTAATCAATACACTTCAAGTTGAGCAACCTTCATACCTTCTTCTTTGTCAAGGCACACTTACATGTACATCTAGTGACTCCAAAAATTCAATTCTTTCTCCTCCCATTCAAAACCTTTTGAAAGAATTTGATGATCTATTTCCAAAAGAAATTCCAAAAGGGCTTTCACCTATAAGAGGAATAGAACATCAAATTGATTTCATTCCAGGGGCAACTCTTCCTAATAGGCCTGCCTATAGGACAAATCCCCAAGAAACCAAGGAGATTGAGTCACAAGTCCAAGAGTTGCTAGACAAAGGCTTAGTCCAAAAGAGTCTAAGTCCATGTGTTGTACCAGTGTTGTTGGTACCAAAGAAGGATGGGAAGTGACGCATGTGTTGTGATTGTAGGGCTATCAACAACATCACAATAAAATATAGACATCCCATCCCTAGACTTGATGATATGTTACATGAATTACATGGAGCTGAAATCTGTTCAAAGGTAGATCTTAAAAGTGGATATCACCAACTAAGAATCAAAGAAGGTGATGAATGGAAAACTGCCTTTAAGACCAAGTTTGGATTATATGAATGGCTAGTTATGCCTTTTGGTCTTACAAATGCTCCAAGTACATTCATGAGACTTATGAATCATGTTCTAAGGGATTGCATTGGGAAGTTTGTAGTAGTTTATTTTGATGACATCTTGGTATATAGTCAAAATTTGCAAACTCATGAAAATCATTTGAGAGTTGTTTTAACAATTCTTAGAAAACACAAATTGTTTGCAAACTTTGACAAGTGTACCTTTTGTGTTGATAGTGTCATATTCCTTGGATTTGTGGTCACGAAAAATGGGGTTCATGTGGATCCAGAAAAAATAAAGGCCATACAAGATTGGCCAACCCCAAAGAATGTAGGAGAAGTAAGGAGCTTTCATGGTTTGGCAAGTTTTAATAGAAGATTTGTTTCTAATTTCTCTAGTCTTGCTTCACCCCTCCATGAGTTGGTGAAAAAGGATGTTACATTCCATTGGGGGGCAAAACAACAAAAAGCTTTTGAGCTACTCAAAGAGAAGCTCACACAAGCACCCATTCTAGCTTTGCCAAATTTTTCCAAAACTTTTGAGCTAGAATGTGATGCTTCAGGATTTGGCAAAGGTGTTGTATTATAACAAGAAGGACACCCCATTGCATATTTTAGTGAAAAACTTCATGGTGCCTCTTGTAATTACCCCACCTATGACAAAGAACTTTATGCACTAGTGAGGGCTCTTCAAACTTGGGAACATTACCTTGTTGCCAAGGAGTTTATCATTCATAGTGATCATGAATCACTTAAATATATGAAGAGTCGACACAAGTTACAAAAGAGGCATGCTAAGTGGTTAGAATTCATTGAGCAATTCTCTTATGTTATTAAATACAAGAAAGGAAAATCCAATGTGGTGGCTGATGCTTTATCAAGAAAAATTAATCTCTTAGCCACATTGGGAGCTCAAATTCTTGGATTTAATAACATCAATGAGTTGTATTCACAAGATCCTGAATTTTCCCATATGTATGAGGAATGTCTTAACAAGTCTCAAGGAGGATTTTATGTGAGAGAGGGGTATCTTTTTAAAGAAGGGAAAATTTCCATCCCTCAAGGATCCCATAGAAAAATCCTTGTCAAAGAGACACATGAGGATGGTTTAATGGGACATTTTGGGGTAGAAAAGACTCTTGGCATGTTGAAAGAAAAATTCTTTTGGCCTCATATGAGAAGGGATGTTCAAAAGCATTGCTTTAAATGTATCACTTGTTTAGAAGCAAAATCCAAGTCAATGCCTCATGGACTTTATACTCCTTTGCATGTTGCTTCCACCCCTTGGGAAGAAATAAGTATGGACTTTGTGTTGGGACTTCCCAAAACTTCTAGGGGTTTTGATTCTATCTTTGTGGTAGTGGATAGATTTAGTAAAATGGCTCATTTTATACCTTGCCACAAAGTAGATGATGCAAGCAACATTGCAAAGTTATTCTTTAGAGATGTGGTTAAAATTCATGGTCTACCCAAGGTAATCATTTCGGATAGAGACACCAAATTCCTTAGTCGCTTTAGGAGGACCTTATGGTCTAGATTAGGGACTAAGTTATCTTTTTCTACTACTTGCCATCCTCAAACAGATGGCCAAACTGAAGTAGTCAATAGATCTCTTTCCACATTACTAAGGGTAGTTCTAAAGGGAAAACACAAATCTTGGGATGAGTACCTTCCTCATGTAGAGTTTGCCTACAATAGAGTAGTTCATGGAACTACTAAAATGTCTCCTTTTGAGGTTGTCTATGGCTTTAACCCTTTAACTCCTATGGATTTAATACCCCTTCCAAATTCTATTGATTTTTTTTATCAAGATGGGGTATCTAAATCTAAGTTTATCAAAGAATTACATCAAAGGGTTAGAGTTCAAATTCAACAACAAAATGAGAAATATGCCAAGAAACATAATAAAGTCAAAAAAGAGTTGATCTTCAATGAAGGTGATCTAGTTTGGGTTCATCTTAGAAAGGAAAGATTTCCTTAACTAAGAAAATCAAAACTCAATCCTAGAGGAGATGGTCCTTTTAGAGTTTTAAGGAGGATTGATCCTAATGCTTATCACATTGATCTTCCTCCTGAATATGGTGTTCATACTACTTTCAGTGTATCTGATCTTAAACCTTTTGCAGGTTATGAATATGAAGATCCTTTGGATTTGAGGACAAATCCTTCTCGAGAGGGAGGGGATGATACAAGAGGGTTTAGCATCATGACACACATAGGACCTATCACAAGAGG
Organism: Vigna mungo; assembly: GCA_036885675.1. Lineage (NCBI taxonomy): Eukaryota > Viridiplantae > Streptophyta > Magnoliopsida > Fabales > Fabaceae > Vigna > Vigna mungo. The sequence continues at coordinate 12,516,024 of CP144692.1, read as the reverse complement.
AATGACCAAAAAGCTTCAAGAAGAGTATTTTCCAAAAGGTCAAGTACTCTTTGCTATCTTTGGATGGGAAATTGGAGATCAAGAAGATGCTAAAAATTTGCCAAAGCATGGAGAAGGGTAAAGTGGACATTGCTACATAAGGAGGGGTGTGCTTATCATCATAGGGGGCGGTATTAGTGATTCTTCCCTCCATATGTACAGAACTCAATTTTCACGTGTTCCATAAGGCTTTCTAGAAGCCAAACACATTTAGCACATGTTGATGAATTGGCATCAGATCCGTAAATTGTGGATCTAGGCATTTTCCATGAAGAGGCCGAGAGGTTCATCTATAAAACCTCTTGGCATAGCTTGTATCTTCACTTTTGGAATAATGATAAAGAAACTCTGGTTCCTTCATAGAGCTCCAAGAAATTGGTGCTCCTTCCAGAAAAAACACGTATCTAGCTGTACTCTTCCTATCACCCTTGTCTCCACATCAATTTGAGTCTGAATAAGCTGTTACTCGCAGCTCTCCTCCTGATTCATGTTTAGGGAACACAATTCTATAATTTGTAGTACCTTTTAGGTACCTTAGAATCCTTTTGATAGCATTTAAATGAGAAAGTCTGGGATTCTGCATGAACCTGCTCATCAAACCCACACTAAAGCTAATATTAGGTCTGGTATTGCACAAGTACCTTAGGCTTCCAACCATTCTTCTATACTCAGTAGGACCAACACTGAAGCTAATATTATCATTTTTTCTCTTCCATTCTGCTAGTAGCATTGAACATACACTCCATGTTCATAGATACACTTCTCAAACCCAACACTTCTCATAAAGCCATCTATCCTTTGATTCCAGGCCCTTGGAGACTGCTTGAGCCCATACAAAGCCTCCTTCAACCTATACACCTTGCTTAGATGCCCCTTTACTTCAAAACCTTGAGGTTGGACAACATATACTTCTTCTTCCAGGTCTCCATTCAGAAATGCAGACTTTACATCTAATTGATGTAAAGTCCAGTTGTTCTGTACAGCAACTGACACCACCGATTTCACTATCTCCATTTTGGCTACAGGTGCAAACACCTCTCCATAGTCAATTCCAGCTTGCTGCAAGTACCCTTTGGCCACCAATCTGGCCTTGTATCGAACCACTACACCTCGTGGATTTATTTTAGACTTATAAATCCATTTCAGTGTCTTGTTAGGAGGTAATTCAATCAACTCCCAGGTATGGTTTTTCACTATTGAACCAATTTCTTCCTCCATAGCCTTCCACCACCTCTTATCCTTCACAGCTTGTTCAAATTCCACTGTTCTGCTTCTGCTATCAATGCAAAATGAAAAAAATTACCTTCTGATGATATAGTTGCATCATAGGCTAGGTCATAGTCTCTTAAATGAGTTGGCAACTGGGTTACCCGAGAAGACCTCCTAACACTCTCCTCCTTCCTACATGCCTCAGACTCTACTGCAGGTTCACTTTCCAACTCAATGGTTGGTCCTCCTTTCTCTCCTGACTCCCACTGCCACTCTCCAGCTTCATCAATTTTCACATCTCTATTGATTGAAGCTGCACCTATTATAGGGCCATATAACTTGTACCCTCCTGTCACATGATAACCTATTAAGATCAATGAAACTCCCCTGTCATCCAGATTCTTGCTCAACTGTTCTGGAACATGTTTATAGCAAAGGGACCCGAATATCTTCAGATGCTTAACATCTGGTTTCAGTCCAGTCCATGCCTCTTCTGGTGTAACTCCATTTAGTCTCTTAGTTGGAGACAAATTCAACACATACACTGCTCTCATCACAGCCTCTTCCCATAGGAAAAATGGTAGTCCCTTCCTTTTTAACATACATCTGACCATGTTAAGACCAGTTCTGTTTTTCCTCTCTGTTGTCCCATTATGTTGGGGCGTGTAGGGAGGGGTAACTTCATGAGCAATTCCCTCCCTCTTACAGTATTCTTTAAACTCAGTGGAGGTATACTCTCCTCCTCCATCTGTTCTCAAAATTTTCACCTTCTTTTCACTCTGTTTTTCCACCATATTTTTAAACTTTTGGAATTGTTGCAGCACCTCTCCTTTCCTCTTTAATAGGTAGACCCAACACTTTCTGGTCCAATCGTCTATGAACAATAGAAAATACCTGCTGCCACCAGGTGTTTCTACCTGCATAGGGCCACAAACATTCGAATATATCACTCCCAACTTCTCTGCAGATTTCTGGGGTAAGAACCTTTGAAAACTGCCACGGGTCTGCTTGTATTGAACACATTCTTTGAAGACAGTCCCTAGAATATCTACCTTTGGTAAGTCAATCACCAGTTTCCTCTGGCTTAGCATTAATAGATCCTGGAAATTCAGATGTCCAAACCTGAGATGCCACAATCATTCCTCTTCCCTTTCTGTTGCAGTAAAACAGTGATGATTTACTGCCTCCATCACTACTTTGAATGTCCTGTTTTGAGATAATTGGGCCTGCACAACCTCTTTTCCACTTTGATTAAAGATACTCAGACAATTGTCCTCCATCCTCTTCTTGTATTTTTTCTGTAAAAGTTGTCCAAGACTAAGCAAATTAGTCTTCAATCCAGGTACACACAGTACCTCTTCTATGATGACTTCTATGCCATCCACCCCTCTTAACACCACTCTGCCAGAGCCCTCTGCCAGAGCCCTCTGCCTCTGATAACGGTTGAAAAACCGTTATTTTCATATGTTATTTTAGACCAATTTACTCTCTTTACTACTTAGAATGAGCTTGGAATCAAACAAAACAAAATAAATGAGTCAGTCAAGAGTCAAAAGCTATTTTTAGCAATATTATGCTTGTTTTGCATTGTTTTGTAGCAATTTTGATGGAAGTGAAGAATAGAGTTGAAGATGAAGGTCGTAGAATCAAGAAAGAGGAGGAAAACTATGAAAAGAAGAGTCTAGAAACCGCCCAGCGGCCAAAATACACCGTTGGGCGGCCAAATGCGAGGAGTGGCACCCTGGCGTGGATGCCGGGCGGTAACGCGATTAGAGGCAAACAGTCGGGCGGTTGCCTGCTGGGCTTGGGCCTGATTTTTGTGACGTTCCTCAGCTATAAATAGCCATATTGCGATTTCAGAATCATTCTTTTGACAGAAGAGGGCACCTAGACCTAATTTTCATTCTCTGGAGAAGATCTCTTGGATGCTTAGGCTCCTTTTCATCCTATCTAGTGTTTGCTCTTCCATTCTTCCATTATTTTTATCTAGGTTCACCATGAAAATGGTGAACTAAACCCTTTTGTTGTTGGGGGAAACAATATAATCTTTTGAAACTCTCTTTTATTTAAACTCTTGTTTATTTATATGATTGTCATATGCTTTGATTATCAACTGTTGGGTTCTCATCTGCGCTTAAAGCTTTTATCGTTTAACTCATTCGATAACTGTTGTTTGTCTCTATTGATACGAGAACGTACAGTAATATCATGAACTGGTGAGAAATTTCTTGATTAATGAAATACCACCTAGGGATAGGGAGGTAGGACGATCAATTTTTTTTGCTTCTGTTCGATACTGCATTGCTAGTTACTAGGGGAGGCTAGGGATAACAAGCCAGTAATTAGTAATAAGTTATTTTCACCGAGGGATCGGGCTAAGGGTAGGCCAAGAAAGTTTGCATAACAATTAGATAACAAAGCAATTTAAACAAAGTGCAGGGAAATTGCAGTGCAATTATGCAAAAATATCTACCTCCAAAAGTCAAAGATTGAGGGAGTTTCACTATCCCATGCACCATTAGAAATCATGATATAGGGAAGTCCCTTGTTGACTTAGGGGCTAGCATCAATTTGATGCCCCTATCTATGATAAAAAAGATTGGTGACCTTGAAGTCAAGTCAACAAGAATGATATTGCAAATGGCAGATAGGTCCATTAAGCATCCCTATGGTGTAGTGGAAGATGTTGTGATTAAAGTTGATAAATTAAAATTCCCTATTGATTTTGTAGTAATGGAAGTGGAGGAGGGTATTGATATACCTCTCATTCTTGGAAGACCTTTCATGAAGACATCTAAGGTTGTCATTCATGTTGATGATGGAACTGTTAAATTAAAAGACCAAGATGAAGAGGTGACATTTAATGTCTTTGAAGATGGGAAGCAAAGTCAAGAGGAAAAGACTAGTTCCAAAGTGAAAGATGAAGTTTTAGCAGTGACTAGTCTTCTAAGGCAAGTTGTCAAGTTAGCAAAAAAGAACCTTAATTGTTTCAATCCAAAAGTGAAGGAAAGAGATGAAGATAAGGAGGAGCAAAGAGTTCACCAAGAATCTGATGTGAAAAATGATGAACTCAACCTGGCAAACCTGTAAGTCATAAGAACAGGTTATGGGTCATCAAGGACATAAAGGCAAATGGAGTTCTTGAAATTGAGGCTCCATATTCAAAAAGAATTAAGTTGGTGACAAGAAAGTTACTCAGAAAATGTTGGTGTCATGAAAGGAAGAAGCACACCAACATCAAGAATCCAACTTAACCATGAAATGCCTAGGTCAAGCTATTGACGTTAAAGAAGCGCTTGCTAGGAGGCACCCTAGCACATGTTTGTTTCTGTAGTTGTCGAGTTTGAGTGTAAAGAGGAGGTCTGGAAGAAGCTTGAATGTGCTTTTGTGACGCTCTAGTGCAGAGCGCACAGCTAAAGTGCGCTCAGCGACCAGTGTATTTTTTTTTAAAGAAGTAGTTTGCTCGCACATCGCATCACATGCACTTTGCGTTTGAAAATTTAATTTTCTCTGTTAAAGCAATTTGCACAGTGCACTTGACAAAGCGAGCAATATTTACTGCAGAAATTGGGAGAAATTAAATGCTTAGTTAGCAAAGTGCACATCTTGCGCTATGCTGGTAACAAAATTTGAGGGAGCTCTGTCAAAATATTCGCTTTGCAAATTTTTGCGCAGAGCGACAATCAATAGGAGAGAGGGTGTTAAATTTTAATTCGCAAAGCACACAACTGAGGTGCGCTCTACGAATATTTTCATATTGAGGGTGGTGTTCTCTTTGCGTAGAGCGAGAATAAATTTGAGGAGTTCTGTATATTAATTCGCACAACGCACAACTGAAATGTGCTCTGCGAATTTTTCAAAAAAAATTAAAAAAAAATTAGAAAAAATTTTAAAATAAAAAATGCACATTAGCATAGCGCACAGCCTATGATGCGCTTAGCTAATGTTGTTAATTCTAAAAAAAATCTCTAAAAAAAAGTCTAAAAAAAAAAAAATTAAATTAAATTAAAATGCATATTAGCATAGCGGACTCCATGAGGTGCGCTAAGCTAGTTATGCTTGTCTTCTAAAAAATACTATAAATAAAAAGAAAAAGATTTTTTAAAGTGCATATTCGCATAACACACAGTCTATGATTCACTAAGCGAATGTTGCTATTTCTTAAAAATAAAAAATAAAAAAAAAAACAGTTATTTCGCTTAGCGCACAGTTTCGGTGCGCTTAGTGAATTTTGTGCAGATGACTTCTTCTACAACCACCACAAGATCTTCTTCAAGAACATATCCTGCTGCAGCATAGGAAGAAAACCTTGTTTTGAACTATGATCGGCATAGATTCTCTTTTGAGTTTGCGAACCCCTACTATGGCCTGAGGGCAAGCCTAAGTCCTGGTGGGGGAGTGCCTATGCGGAGGATGATGATGATGAGGATGATGAGGAACCCAATCCCAGATGGACACAAGAGAGTCACGAGACACATGAGAGCCAATGGAGATCCAGACTAGATGGGTCTTGGTAGAGCAGATGGACAGATTCTCCTAGTGTTCATGTTTATTGTTATTTGTATTTCAGTTCAGTTGTTATATTTTGGAACTCTGTTTAGTTGTTTATGTTTGGTGTGTAAAGACTTTGATCTTTTGATTTAATGACTATGCATTTTCTGATTAAGTTATGTGATTCTTGATGATAATGACTTGTATGTTGTGGTAGCTGTGCTTCAGAATTTATCTGTGTGTATGAATATAACCAGATCTGCGAGTGTTGAAAGCATATATTAATTGAGAGATATTGAGTTGTCTAGATATGGAATTGGCTTTTGCATGATTTTGATTATACGAACATACATACTTTGGTTAAGGATGAAAAAGGCCCTGTTTGATATATTGATTATACAGCTACTTGGCCAGATAGTCAACCTTGTGACACTGCTTCATTTGTAAACCTTTTTGAGCCTTGATTTCTTTCTTTCACCCTGAGCCTAATATGTTATCCTACCTTACACCTTAGAAGAGAACATGTACTATGAATTTGTGAGGTTAAGGTTGAATTCAAGTTTGGGGGAAGAAAAGAAAAGATCAATAAAAAAAAAGTTGCTCAAATTGAAATATAAGGTTGAGTAGTGAAAGGAAATGATATGTGAGAAATGATAAATTTTGGGATTTAAGTACTGAATTTTGAATTGAAGTTGTTCTCTTCTTAATAGGTGTCTTTTGAATCCAAGAAAAACCATGACTCTTTTTCTAGCCAAGCCAAGCCATAACCTGAAAAGACCTTTGGACTTAACTAATAGTGTGTGAAGTGTGGGAATCAAATGAAATGCAAAAGCTGATGAAGTTCTATGACAATTCTACTGTCATGTGAGGACAAACACTTGAGTGATGAGGAATGATAAATTCTGATCTGGTTGTTCATATTCTATGCACAGGTGATTTTGTGAGTACTGCACCATGTCATATGTGTTTGAATCTTTGGGAATGCATGTGATTTTTTTTCTGAAGTGCAAAGTCATCCTATCAAAATGTCAAATGTCTGTTGTGTTGTTTATTTTCTTCTGTGATTTCCTGAGGGCATGAAATAATTCAAGTTTGGGGGAGTTGATAAGTGTGAAAATGAGTTAATTTTACACTTATAAATGATCTCAATTTTATAATTATTCATGTTATTACTCAGTGAAAATTTGTAATAGGAAGTAGATTGTTACGTAAATTATTGTTCAGGAAAAGATGTATAAATTGGAATCTGTTAGCCAATTCTTGCAGAGCGCAAGGAAAAATTCGCAGAGCCAAAAAAAAAAGAAAATCGCACAGCGCACCAGGTCCTGTGCGCTAAGCGAATAGTAACAGTTGAAGAAAAGCAAATTTTGAAATTCGCATAGCGCACACATACTTGTGCACCGAGCGAATAACAACAGTTTTAGTGCAACAATTAAAAGAAATTTGCACAGCGCACACACTCTTGTGCGCTGAGCGAATTAAGAAAGTTAAGTGGCTCTTAAAAGACGTGACAGAAACAGAAAGGTAGAAACCATCTCTTGACACACGAAAAATAGAGAACCGCTCTGGAGAAGTTGAAGAGACCATCAGGAGACCTCTCAAGACATCAAGACTGCATGCAAGGAATTGCTGAAATGAGTATGTTTGTGATGTCTAGGATAGGCTAAATTTCTGTTTGTTGGAATTGAATGTAATGGCTAACAATTGATGTAAATTTCCTGTGCAATATATATGTTGTGTTCATATGTTTTTCTTGTTTACTTGTGATTATAGGAAGTATAATTTATATTATATATTCAAGTTCTACTGGAAAGTAAATTTGAGTATGAATGTAAGAAAAACAACCAAAAGGAATGATGCTAGGAATATTTTCAATTATTCTAGTCATTTATAAACATCAGATCTTAATGCAAAGGTTATGTTTAATTACTTAAGGAATTAATAATTGAACATAATTCTTTAGAACTTGTTTTAATGGATTAAACCAAGATACAATGATGGTAATGTTTGAACGCAACTTATATTGTTTAGATAAGTTACTGTGATGTTAGTCATGAAGTCAATTCCTACGAAGCTTTCTTCCAACTTTAATTTCAAATTTTAATATTCTGTTAATTTCTTACTTTCAGTTCACTGAATCAAATTGTCATTTGTTGTTGTTAAATTGATTTTGATAAATAATTTTAATTGAACAACTTAACTCAAATTCCCTTGGGAGAACGATACTGGACTTTATCACTATATTACTTGTAACAATTTGGTATACTTGTCAAAACGTTATCATCTGATTTACATGCATTTCTACAAAATCTACTCATCAGGGTTCATTATACCAAAAACGGTTTTTTATACCTGTTAAAAAAGGCTTTTTGTACTGATTTTCGAGCACGTATAGATGCATGGGGGTATAGAAACTTTTCTACTTTCTATACTTGTATGTTCATAACAGGTATAGAAGTATGCCTTTTTATACCTGATGTTATGGGAACAGGTATAAAGAAAACTTCTTTAAAAAATCTCACTTTTATGCTTGTTAGCGCTATAACAGGTATAAAAAAATTTCATTTTTATACCTGTTGGTGTTAGAAACGGTATCAAAGTGCTGTTTTTTTTAATATTTAATCTGCTTGTGCTACAATCCTTATTTAGACCTAAATAAAATTTTATTCCTAAAATACAGTATGAATAATCAATATTATTTCTATTATTAACACATTAAAATAGTTCTTCAATGTAATATTTACCTAACAAAGTTTCTAAGTATATTTACATAACATAATTAGTCATAAAATAGTTCTATTAATTCTAACCATCATCAGGTAACAAAGGCCACACTCTACAGAACACGCGGATGTTCCCTTTCAGTTCCTGTAAAAACAAAGATTAATATGGTCTACACATTGTTTTATTTTTTCCATCACTAATGAAATTTAGCTCAGGGAATTACCAAAATTGTATTGTGCAATTCTTTCCTCAATTTCTCCCCTATTATAACTTTATATTCTGCATCTTTCAAACGCCTTTGCAACTCATGTACAAGCTTTTGTTGCCCTTCAAATTTTGTTCTTGTCTCATTTGTAGATATGTCAGAAACCTAATAAGCAACAAAAATCCAATGGGACTTCATTTTCTTTTAACTTTATGTCTCATTCATTACCTGCAGTTTCTCCTCTGCAGTGGTGAGCTTATCTTGCAGCACCTTTATCCGCTCATCTTGCAAAGCACCTTTTGCCTGTGAAGAAAAACCATCACATTTCTACAATAACAACAATAGGATGTGACATTTACCAAAAAGAACAAGATTAAACCAACCTCGAGTTCATTTGTTCTTATGGTCAAGTTGTTCAGCTCGGAGCAGGACTTCTCTGTAGAATCTTTCGACTTCTCTAATTCAGTAGTCAAAGTTTTCACTTGAGATAGTTGGTGGTGCCGTTCATCTCTCGCTTGTTGCAGCTCAACACGAAGTGATCCAACTTCACTGGCCAAGGCATCCTTCTGTTTTGTGGCCTCTTCTTGAGAAGACTAGTAAACCAACCAATGAAACTACTTAAGATACTAGTTGCATGATAAGTAAAACATGCTTCTGGAATTCCAAGGAAGGATAGTAATAACATATCAACATTTACGTATGTTAGAATACATAAAAAAGAACATGTTGAAGAAAGATAAAACACACATCGCCAAAATCCGTATATAACCTCCAAAATTCGTATAACAAAATTAGTCAAGAAGGAGAAGGAAGAAAACAAATATCTTACTATTCAACTAACAGTGAAAAAGGTGATAGCTTAGATCTTAACTCCGATATATCCCATATTATAAATTCACCGGACCCAAAATGTCCACACTATCCATTAGTAAACAAATTTTTAATTCATTACAAGATGTTTAAGATAAATCATGTAATGGAGGTTATCTCAATAACAATGTCAATTCCTAGTTCAGCCCAAGGAAGCTTTAGAGGATCCCTGCTTGAAACAACCTTGATGGGCTTACCGTCAATAGTGATATGGTTTCATTGTCTAGTATCTTCACATCTGCTTTAAATGTTCCCAGCATTGAATCATATTTCAACAGGTGTGAAGCCTGGATCATACGTGAAGCACAATTAGTGAAACAAATATTTGTGCCAATAAAACCAGCTAAGCCAAGACAGTTAAATGAATTACATTCTTGACACCACCACTGTCGTTGACAACAACAACATCAAGGGGTGAGTCTTTTCGGCCGTGCCAGCAACGAAGAAAGTTTCTGCCAATTCGTCCAAAACCATTGATTGCCACCTTCAACTTGGCCACTGTTTCTCCTCTCATAGGAGCGAATCCATTGCTCTGCTTTTAGTTTGCAAATTAGAAGTAGAAACAGACATAAAGAATAATTAAGAAGCCATGCATGTATTATTCATACAACTGTTACATTGTTCTATACAAAAATACTTTTGCATGTCTATATTGTGTATCACATCGTATTTTTTCATTACTGAAATATCAGTAATACTAAACATGAACGACAAAGTCTCGTATTTCAATCTAGGTGTTATACAGATAATATTTCTCGTTCATTTCTCATGGTTTCTATATCATAGATGTAGTGAATGCAACATTTTGTAAAAAACACAGAAAGTAAGAGCTTGTTATCTATAGACACGCCACATTAGTTGACTCCCTACAACAGCACATGAAAAAATTATTAGGTGTAAAAGCGATAAACAAATATAAGAACAGACATTACTGCATTTATTGCATATATCTCTAAGAAAACGAAATCTTTTATCAAGAATTAAAATTAATACCAAGATGTAACCTCTTCGAAAGCAAACACCACTAATGGAGCACTAAATGCAGCAGCAAATCCAACAGCACATCCACATGTTACCTTTAAAGATATCAATGAAATTATAAATGAGCATTTCTTCTTTCACATTTAGGATTGGACCAAATTATATATGAAACTTCAGTTACTTAAACCCTTCAAATGCCTCCGACGCCATTTAAGTTCAATCAAGCCAAACCTGTGATTTCTTGCTCTGCGACCGCCACCTCGGAGCTTATCGTTCCGTTCAAGCTCGAGCAACTTGCGGCGGAGTTCTGGCCACTGCGGGAGTTGCGGGATATTGAGGTTGGGGGAGAGTCATGTTGAGATAAACTTAAATTTAAATTTATTATTTTCTTAGTTTTGGGTACAGTAATATTTGATTTGATTTGATGGAGATAAAATAAGAAAGGGTAGTTATGATTTTCTATTTCTAGGTAGAATATTATTTTATGATAGAATAAGTAAGTAAGTTGGTATTTTATTGTCAGATTTCATTATTTGTACTTGGTCCAAGGCCTGATTTACACCTATAAAGGTTGCCAATTTTTAATAAAAACAACCCACAATGGAAAGGTTGCCAATTTTTAATAAAAACAACCTACAATGGATTGGAGTGTAAAATTATTTGTGTGGGTCACTTTGTGTATAGTGATATTTTCCTAACAAGTCAGAGTGAAAAAGATGCAAAAAGGAGCGACGAAGTGAAAATTAAGGTTGGGGAACGATTGACAGAGTGAAAGATAAAAAGGCAAAGGAAAGGCGATGTGAAGGAGAAGTTAAGGTGAAAGAACGAGATACAAAGTGAAGAAGAAAAGGCAAAGGGAAGGTGCCGTGAAGAACGAGAGACCGAGGGGAGAAAATGCAAAAGCCAAAGGGAAGGTGTGAAGATGGAGTGAAAAGTTTTTAAAAAAAAATAAAAAGAAAACATGGTTGCGGTTCTTATTAAAACCGCCCAAATTTAGAGGGAAATTTTTAAAACCGCATAAACAAAACCCCTATTATATTATACTTTTTTTTAGTGACCTTACTTATATGTGAAAGAAATAATCAATTAATAATTAAATGATTAGAAAACATTATTTCAATTTTATTTTTTCATTTCTTTTATAGAACCTTATATAATATAATATGTTATGAACTCTTTTAGCTTTAAATATACATTATTAAAATCCATTTAATTCACAAAGTCTTCCTAAACCTTTTAAACCTTTACTTGTAAATTTATTAAAATCTTAACTACGTAATCCTGTTATAAAAGTCATTTAAATCTTCTTACGCGAGACTGTTCTGTTTGATTTGATTATTTTGCAATTGTTTGCCCGCAAAATGTTGACTATGTGCATCGTGATAATTTTTTATGTACCAATCAAATTTTATATCTGCATAAGAAAAATTAAATTTCATTATCTTTTTGCCTATAAAATCTCCTATTCCTATCTTCTCTTGTACAAGGGTATCTCTACGTTCTTATCTGTTCTATAGAGTTTTATGTTACTCTGTGTGGGCAGTTTCCATGGTTATGACACATGATGAAAACTCATTTAGGACATTCCATTCAAAGGAGTACTAACTAAAGCTAAGACTAAGAAAGGGAAGTAAAGAAAGACTTTTTTGTTGATTTTCTTTCTTTAAGTCTTAGAAGGATTTCTTTAATATGTTTATATGTGTTTTGTAGGTCTAATAAAGCCAGGAGATCATGGTTCAACTAGATGACTTAGCATGGACCAAACCAACCCAAGAAGAAGGACAAAGAAGTCATTTTACATAAAAGGGAGTGAGCTTAGCAAGGATGGGGCTGCATCATGAAAGCACATTGTTTCGGTATAAATTGTGGGACCGAAAGATCTGACCTGGATCACGTCGCTTTCTGCCTTTCTGTCCGCTTCTTCTACTTCTGGACTGCCCGTTTGATATCTGCCTCAACCGTCCGGTGTTCTTCGAGCTCTGACCGAGAGGGGGGAGTACCTGAAAAGGCGCTTCGACGCTCAAGTTAGGCGTGAATGGAGAATTCCCGGTAGAAGAGAATTCGACCCTCTGTGAGAGAGGATTGATAGAGTTCGATAGCAAAGAGTGTGCTAAGGAATTATGAGTGAAGTGTATTTGGAGTGTGAGTAAAAACGTACCTTGTTTGGAGTCCTCCGGCCTTTATTTATAGGCTTTCGATTGATATAATATAAACAAAATATAAACAGAATAAAATATAATCTTACTTGACATATCTCTGTTATGATATCTTTGTTTGGATTTTATTTGTGCTTGCAATATATCTGGTTGATATATTTCTGTTTGGAATATATGTGGTTGATATATTTGGAAATCATTTATGCTGGCGTTGGGCCTCGAGCCCAATAAGAATTGGCACTGTGATGGGCTATTAGCCCTGCAAGGCCGGCCGTTCAGTTTAACCGACCGTTGGAGATATACTACCGTACATCATCCCCCCAAGTCCGAGGGAAAGGGAGGGGTTTGCTCCTTCATGACCGAAGGACTTAATTGTGCCTGGCGCTCGGTGTAACTTTGTCGCATTGTAAGCGGGCGTATGCTTCCGATCAAGGTGTGTCGGCTTGAAGAAGGAGTTGGAAGAGATTCAGACTGCCCATACTGTCTGCGCAAAAAACGCTGAAGAAGCTGCTAAAGTGATAGCGGATGGTCGGGCCCTGAACAGGCAGCTAGAGAAATTGAGTACTTGGATGAAGACCGAGCGAGATGATTTCTTGAAAGAGGTAATGGACACGGTGCCGGTCGGACTTTGTGTCCTGTAAGGTTTCTAGATTTGAGAAATCTAGCGGACATGGCGCCCGGTGGGACATTGCGTCCTGAAAGGTTTCTAGATTTGAGAAATCTAGCGGACATGGCGCCCGGTGCGACATTGCGTCCTGAAAGGTTTCTAGATTTGAGAAATCTAGCGGACATGGCGCCCGGTGGGACATTGCGTCCTGAAAGGTTTCTAGATTTGAGAAATCTAGCGGACATGGCGCCCGGTGGGACATTGCGTCCTGAAAGGTTTCTAGATTTGGTAAATCTAGCGGACATGGCGCCCGGCGGACATTGCGTCCTGTAGTGTAGAGGTAAATTGCTCATAGAATTGAACTGAAATACTTCATTGAAATCGTTGAGCGGAAGGAAATCTTTTCCTTAAACCTGCTTTTGAATCCAAACCTGCATTTGAAATTATGGAATATAAGATATGGTAACGCATATAGAGCATTGTTAGTGCAACGGCGGAGAATCAAAATCTCTCTAGTCATAATGGTCGGCGGCGTCCAGATATATAACTGTTTTAATAATCTGAAAGATATAATTGAGACCGGTCGGTTGAGATACAACCGCTTTAGTAATCTGCAAGAGATATAATATTGGAGATATAATTGAGACCGGTCGATTGAGATGCAACCGTAAAAGATATATATTGAAGATATAATTGAGATCGGTCGGTTAAGATTGTAACTGCTTTAGTAATCTGCAAGAGATATAATATCAGAAAGATATATTGAGACCGGTCGGTTGAGATTTAACAGCTTTAATAATCTGCAAGAGATATAATATCAGAGATATATTGAGACCGGTCGGTTAAGATTGTAACTGCTTTAGCAATCTGCAAGAGATATAATATCAGAAAGATATATTGAGACCGATCGGTTAAGATGTAACCGTTTTAGAGTCATGTGTTCGGGGTGTAACACTTTTACTTCTCTCACGTTCCACGATGATGAATTTGAACTATATGCTCCAAGCTATGATGAACAAGATTGGTGCAGGTGGCAGCAAAACCTCGGAATTTGTTGAATTCTTACCTTCAACGCCAAGAAAATATATTATTGTATAGACTTTGAAGCCATGCCCCTTTTATCCAAATATTAATAAAATTCATTCTGACGCAAAGAAATTAATTTTATAATATCCATCATAAACCAATCTTAAATGCTGGGACCCACCATATTTAGCTTTTTTCCCTTTATAAAGTTAAAAGGAAGGATTCAAGAGTGAATTTACTCGTGACAGTGCAAGCAACGTATCAATTAATGAAAATTTTCCAAGCTTCTCTTTTCTTCCAGCCTGGTGGGTCCCGTGTGACCATTTGAAGTCAAGTAAAAAATTGAAGGCTCTTAAAGCCTTTTAAAATTACGTTGTGGGTTTTGAAACCCATATCTTCAACTCATACATCAAGCATAATTTCCACTGTCTCTCTCGGACCCTGCTACCATTTTTGCTTTGGAGAAGACAACGCTTTTTGGAGAGGAAAGCAATAAGACCGCTTTTGAAAGTTGTGTAATCAATAGTTTCGCCTACGCAGGTTTCTCCATCTTTTATGCTGATGGTCACGAAATTTCCAAAAGAAGTAGAAAACTTGTTTAGTATTGTTTTCAAAAAAGGGGCATAAATAGAAATGTTGGCGCCAGAGGTTTGGACCACCGTCAACCGTGCGGGTTCCCCTAATATAGGCGCTGATGACAACGACTTGAAATATTTGAAGAAGACGTGGCCATGGCTAGGATGTAGCAGATAAGCTTGCCTAGGCTTTACTTCCTTGTGACCTGCAAAATATAGAGATTGACCGTAATAATATAAATGAGCACGAGATACGCCGAGCATGAAATAGACTGAAATATGTTGGGGCTATATCCAGTTTCATGTTGAGGCTGGACCAAACGGTGTAGCAGGTGGTGAGACCGGGATGACCTGAGGGTTTCGTTTGGGCAATTTCTGGTTTTGCTTTTCTGCAGGTTTTGTGACGATGATGCAAGAGAATCCCGACAGCGATTCCGACGATGCCGAGCGTATCTCAATGCAGAGTCGAGCTAGGCGGAGACTGAGAGAGCCGCGGCGGGAGATGAGGTGCGTGCGGCGGCGCTGGTGGCGGAAACCGTGGTGGTTTTTGATCTAGATATTGGGAGGTGATAGCTTGGAATTGTTGATCTCGCGTTTGGTGTTCTCATTTTGCGTTTTGGCCGTGTGACTAGGATTCTCTAACTGGGGTTAGGGTTTCGATTGAGAAGGCTCGAGGAGGAATTGGCGCTGATGCCGTCCGACAACGATCGTGAGAGAAGGCGTCGTCGTTGGGGTTTCCGATGTTGGTAATCACCTTTCAATGCCAAATAAGGTTTCGGTGCACTTGAAAACATCATGATCCATGGACAGTGTCGACGACCTTTCAGCATTGGGATGACTTTGGATCTTTGAATCCCGTAAGGAAATATGAAATCTCGCTTTCTTGATACTGGAGTATTGTAGTTTCTTGGTGACGAGAGGTGAAGGTATCCCGCCCCATGTTGGGTTTGGATCTACAAGAGTTTGATTTGTTATATTCCAAATGTCGCACCAATCTGAGAGTGCAAAGAAAGCTTTGGTTGAGAATGCCAGGAAGCATCAATGATTCTCATGGAAGAACTGTGTCATCTAACGAAAATCTTTCAGCCTCACTGTTGAACATTACTGTACTTGAAAATTCATTAGTAGATACATGCAGCTTTCTGCCGTGAAGTCACCGTTAGCATTAAACAAGAAAGATAACACAAAAATTATCAAGTTCAGGCAGCATTTACCGTCCTTCATTTTATACGTATATATGAATAAAGGGAAGAAGATATTGTTGTGGAATAAATCAATCTTAAATTTGAGTTATGCCGTGATAGCAAAATAGATTTAGGATGGTACACACAATAATATATATGTATGTTGAGTGCGTTTTTGGACTTTGATCCCGGATAGGTTAATCTTGAATATCGATCACCAATAAATTAATAAATCAGAATAAATCCTCGAGTCTTGTTTTAATACTTATCTTGTTGATGGAAACTTTTTGTAGAGATGATGGTTCCAGTTATATAGTCCTTGATTCGAAGTAGCAATGTTGATGTCGAGCGCTTGTCTTGATTCCTCGCGGCTTTCAATGGGATGCCCCCGGCCCCACGGTGGGCGCCAAAATGTTTCGGTATAAATTGTGGGACCGCAAGATCTGACCTGGATCACGTCGCTTTCTGCCTTTCTGTCCGCTTCTTCTACTTCTGGACTGCCCGTTTGATATCTGTCTCAACCGTCCGGTGTTCTTCGAGCTCTGACCGAGAAGGGGGGAGTACCTGAAAAGGCGCTCTGACGCTCAAGTTAGGCGTGAATGGAGAATTCCCGGTAGAAGAGAATTCGACCCTCTGTGAGAGAGGATTGATAGAGTTCGATAGCAAAGAGTGTGCTAAGGAATTATGAGTGAAGTGTATTTGGAGTGTGAGTAAAAACGTACCTTGTTTGGAGTCCTCCGGCCTTTATTTATAGGCTTTGGATTGATATAATATAAACAAAATATAAACAGAATAAAATATAATCTTACTTGACATATCTCTGTTATGATATCTTTGTTTGGATTTTATTTGTGCTTGCAATATATCTGGTTGATATATTTCTGTTTGGAATATATATGGTTGATATATTTGGAAATCATTTATGCTGGCGTTGGGGCTCGAGCCCAATAAGAATTGGCACTGTGATGGGCTATTAGCCCTGTAAGGCCGGCCGTTCAGTTTAACCGACCGTTGGAGATATACTACCGTACACACATGTTTCATACCATCACATTTACACATCATGGAGTGTCTTGGCTGAAACACTTTGAGTGCACACGTCCCACACCATGGCATTACTGATTCCAGAAGAAGTGCACACCTTCCACACCGTTGACACGTGTTGGAATATGCATTGTTCATTTTCAATCCAGCACCGTCCATAGGCTAGACATTTCCTTATAAAGTTGCTTCTTTCAGCATAGACCATCACCTTTGAATGAAATTAGAGTTTTTCTGTTGAATAATTTCCAGAATATCTCTTCTTCAAGGCAATCTCCTCTAGCCACCTTCCCTAGTGGAATCACACTAGGACCTCCTTTGCACCACCATTTCACCTTACCACCATTGCATCAGAGAACGTCTCTGTTTCTCTTCAAACCTTCTTCCCATTATCCATTCGGTTCAACCCACTGTGTCCTCCAGTCATCATCATCATTATTCAATTCATTCTACTGCATTTCCAAGCACAAATTCCATTGCTGCATGCTTCTATTGTCCAATCAGAGAAGAAGATCTAGTTGATTCCATCCACCACCAGAATTAGCTGGAACATTCTTCCATCATGTGGTATCAGAGCTTAGTGAGGATTTGATTGAAGTGAGTTAGTGAGGATTAGTTTTCTTAGCTCCACCCAGCAGCTGTGAGACTTGTGTGGTTGCCAATATTGCAGTTTTCCTTTGCTGAGAAAACAAGAGCTGCACACCATGTTTTAGACTCTGTTTTAAATGCAACTCATATAGTCAAATTGATTTTTGGAGCAAATCCGAATAAGCTGGTCTTATTTTATTCAGTTGAGCATTATTTTGGACTTGTACAGCTAGCCAAAATGTTGTTTGGATACAATATTGTTTTGACCAGTTTGGTTATTCTTTTGTAGCTGTTCAAGTCACCAAAATTTGTCCAATTGGCTCATTAATATTTTGCTCAGTTTGGAAAAGTTGTTACTCTTGGTGTAATATATCTGTGCAGGTGTTAATCCCAGTTGGTGATAAGCTCCAACATTCTGAAATTTGGAAGCACACATGGCTGCTAGTTAGTGCCAAAACTGGCCAGTTTCAAACACCAGAAAATTACAGCAGTAGTGTTTGTTCCAGTCACCTGCAACAGCTGAAATTGGGATTACATGTATCTTGTTCTGCACGAGGAATTTGGACAACACCGTGGCAGTAGCACTAGTATTTGTTCATTTTGATGTCATAGGTTTTTGTGCTAGTTTTTCTTCTATTGTAAATGGCCATTTAAAGTCCAAGTGCTTTGGAAGAGTCCTTGGTGCTCTTTCAACTCTTAGCAATTGTTTGATTGGTGCTTGTGATTGAACTTTTTTTGTCTTTCACGTTTAGGAGACACATTAGAGTCCAAGTATTAGGAGTCTAGTTTATTTGTTTATGAGTTTGTGTACTTTGATTTTAAAGGTGATTTTATTTTAAGGGAGAATTAGCTAGTAGCTTAAGACATTTCTGGCTAAGGTAAGACTTGGTATTTAAGCAGTCTTCATGACTCACCTCTCTTACCTGGGACTTGTCTAAAAATGAAACTTTTAATCCTTTAGAATAAGAAAACTTCTAAAAAAACAAAGATGTCTTGTTATAGTTCATATAGGTCTTCTAGGTTAGATAAAGTTGATGAAAAGTTTAATCAAGCTAGGAATCTTCCATTCTTTGGCAAAGACATAGGTGCATTAACATACCTAGCTTGGGAACAAGAGATAGATAAAATAAATCCTTGGTTTCATAGAGAGATTGAGTCTTATGTGCTCAACATTTATCTCTCTAGGTTAGAAGAACATGCAAGTGAGTGGTGGGATGAAACACAATATTATGTTAGGAAAGGTACAAAGTCTCCCCTTCATGATTGGTATGATTTAAAAGCTTGCATGAGAAGAAAGTTTGTGCCTTCAAGAATTAAAAGAAACCTAGAATTAATTAGAGATTGCATTGAAGATGGAAAAATATTTCTTGAGAGTTTAAATAATCATGGGTTTCTTAGGAGAGAATTAGAATTTGGAGCCAAACTTAAAGAGGTCAAGGAAAAGAAAAGAGAAAGAGAGATAGAGAGAAAAGAAGAGGAAGAGAAGAGAGAGAGAAGAATAAGAGAAAAGAGAAGAGGAAAAGAGAAGAAAAGAAGCAGACAAAAGAGAAGAAGAAAGAAGAGAGGAAAAGAGAAGAGAGAAAGAGAAGAAAACAGGAGAAGAGAGAAAAAAAGAGAAATTGTTACTGATGGCAAATTCAACTTCCACAAACATCATGGAACCCAAAAGGGAAGGTTCCCAATTCCTTAATTCTTTCCTATTCAGTTTTAAGTCTTTAAATGTTAACTTCTTCCTTAAACAAATTGTCATTTCATATACTATGCAAACTTTTTCAAAATATGGCAATTTAAATCTTCAGTTATTGTTACCCTTAGGGATACAAGAAACTCAAGATAAAAGAAAATTGACTTGTGAATTAGGACTTTCCAATTTCTTTAAAACTATAAAACAAAGTCCTTATTCTAAAGTTACTCCCACAAAAAAAAATTCTTTCTTAGATTGATACTAATTGGATATATATTTCATGTTTATTGTAGATATGTTTTTGATCCAGGAGGAAAGTGACAAAAAAAAGTTGTGTTTCTTTATATCTTCCCGATTTGAGGACAAATCGTTTTTCAAGAGGGAGAGTATGATGGAAACCCATTTAGGGCATTCCATTCAAAAGAGTACTAACTAAAGCTAACGCTAAGAAAGGGAAGTAAAAAAAGACTTTTTCTTGATTTTCTTTCTCTAAGTCTTAGAAGGATTCTCTTTAATATGTTTGTCAACACTCAATTTCGTCCAGATGACTAGACAACAAGATAATAATATTTTTATTATGTCACTTTTATATTATTCTACTGTCCCTTTTTACTTCAAGTATATTTCACATATTTTATTTTAATTTTACTTGTTCTTTATTATATTTTATTATCTCTACATTAGTTTATTTTATTTTTATTATTTATTTTTTATTTTTATTTTTATTTTTATTTTTTATTTTATTTTTATCTTATGTTAATTATACTTTATTTTATTTCATTCTCCTTGTACATTACTTTATTTGATTCTGTTTTTATGTTATATTATTCTGATTTTTATTTTCTTTTATTGTATATTATTTAGTTTCCTTTTTTTAAAAAAAAAAAAAAAAGAGAAGACACATCGAAAACAAGTGAAGCGCAAGATCGGCGAAATATCTCAGTGCAGTCAAATACCAATTAGCAGCAATCGGATACCAATTAACTGCAATAATTTACAAAAGGGAAAGAGATATTTAAATTGTTTTCTTAATCGATCCGATTAAAACATAAAAAGGAAAGAAACAAAGAGGAAATCCTCAGGAGATACACCTTGATCATCCAGAAAGGAAACAGAGGAACAAAGTCATCATTTTCTAGGTAAGCCATCTAACTCTAGTTTACTGAGTGGCACTATCTTCATATATGGATTGATGTCGATTTTGTGTATGCAAAATAGTCTTTCTTTTATGCTACTTTCCTTAGCTGCTCGTGCTATATATTATCTTCTTATTCCGAATCCCTCACGGCCTTCGCGTTGAAACCATCCCCAACATCACAAACATGGCCTCGCCATATACCTCACCACATACCCTCATCACAAGAGCAAAGACCGGAGACACCCATGAAACACCGATAATCATCGAGAACAGAAACATACGCTTAAAATAAATTCCCTTCTCCTTGACAGCAGATATCATTCTTGCCCACCTCATTTAATCTCACCATTATCTTTCACCTGCATCAAACAAACCCGCTAGGATCGAATCACAAACACCAACCCTTTTTTCATATTTTTGGTCCCAAAACCACCTGTGCACCCGACAGGCGAGATACCAACCCGATCGGAAATAGAGGATAGAATAATCTGAGGACCCACTGCCAACGACGACGCTGACGGTCGCCGGCAATTCCTCCGCACCGGTAGCGGCCAACCTCGTGGTAGCTGTGACAATGAGTCTCGATGTATGAGGGTGCTTCCTTCTCGCGCAAGAAGAAGAATGAGAAAAGATAAATCCGATGGTGTGCCCTGTGATGACTAAGGCGAGGAACGACGCCGACGGCGATGCGCTTCGGTCGAAGGAGAATGCTCCACGGCGACGGGCTTCGCAGTAGCAGCAGCACACATGCGTAAAAAAGGGCAATGCTCCTTTAGGTTTTCTGATTTCGAGAGGATGAAGATGGGCTCACCCCCTTTTTTTCCTTTATTTTTATTTTTGCTGCGTCGTTTTTTTTTTTCTTCTGACTGTTTCTCTTGCTTCTTTCTTTTAGTTGCTCATTTATTTCATTTCAATTTTTATTTTTATTCCCCATCTTTATTTTTTAGGGTTAAATATGTTTTTAGTCCCTAAACTTTGGGTCGATTTTGGTTTTAGTCTCTCTTTTAAATTAAGGTACAATTTAGTTCTTCAACTTTAAAAAACTCTGGTTTTGTTTCAAATACGATTTCTCAGTTAATATTGAAACAAAAATATACCTTAGTTTGAAAAAGGGACTAAAACCAAAATCGCCCCAGGGACTAAAAACATATTTAACCCTTATTTTTTATTACATTTCATCATCATTGCTCTTTTCAGGTTTTGGTCAGGACCTCTTAAACTTTTCTTCATCAATTTTTAATTTATGTATATCTTTGATTTCATTAGATTATTTTATATGTTTTTATTTTACGCATGGTTTTTTTTGGTTTGTTCATCACAGATACCTTTTGTCTCTACACTTTATTTTACTCTCATGTTAATATGCGTTCACCTTTTTATTTATTTCAAACTTTTATTCTATTATAAATATTTATGTAATTATTATTTTGTCGTAGAATATGAAACGGTATAAAATAAATAAAATTACGAAAATTATATTTTATAGATTTTAGTGTTTAAAACTTTTCTTTTAATAACTAAATGAAGTCTCATTTCATATAAAAAATTATTATTTTCATATAATAAAATTAGGAAAAATTTATAAAATTATAAAATATTAAAATTATAAAATTATAAAATAAAAAATGTTTTTTTAATATATTTTAAAGGTTAAAGCACATGTGTGATCGCACGCATCGTCCTTGTGCTAAAATATTTTCTTCTCTTTTCTAAAAAATAAATAAATAATATTTTAAAGGTTTCAGCACATGTGTGATCGCACGCATCGTCCTTGTGCTAGAAAACCTTTTCTTCCTTTTTTCTAAAAGATAATCAAAAATATTTTAAGGGTTTAAGCACATGTGTGATCGCACACGTCGTCCTTGTGCTAGAAAACCTTTTCTTCCTTTTTCTAAAAATAATCAAAAAAATTTTAAGGGTTTAAGCACATGTGTGATCGCACACATCGTCCTTGTCCTAGAAAACCTTTTTCTTCCTTTGTATAAAAATAGTCAAAATATTTTAAGGGTTTAAGGACATATGTGATCGCATGCATCGTCCTTGTGCTAGAAAACCTTTTTCTTCTTTCTTTTTATAAAAAAATACTAAAACATCTACATTTTCAAACAAACAAACAATCTCTCAACTAGAACTACGTAACTCTGATTTCTCATTTTGAGAATACGTAGGAGCAAGGTCAATCCTTGTCGGGCACAAAAAATAAAAAATATATTTTGTTTTTTCAGAATTTTATTTTTAGGGAAAGTTAAACATTTTGCAAACCACACTTTATTCATGTATTTAATTAAAGGTACTGCCTTCGGGCAGGCGTTGTAGGGTGTTAACACCTTCCCTACACGTAACCGACTCCCGAATCCAGAATCTGGTTTTCGTGGACTGTGCCTTTCTTTATGGTTTTTCCTTAGTTTTCCAGAATAAACTATGGTGGCGACTCCAAACCTTTTTTTCAAAACTGTTTCCTTTTTTGGATCGTCGTCCCGTCGCGATTCTGGTTGCGACAGATGGCGACTCCACTGGGGACTGCAAGAATCAGGCCATTTAATTAGGTGCGCGAATTCGATGTGGTTTTGTTTTATGTTTTTCTTCGCCTTTCTTTATTTATGTTCAAAATAATTGCAATAATTGTTGTATATTGAACCCTAGGGAAGAAAACATGTTTATATCTGCCTAGGAATCTTTCTGGTTGTTTTGTAGGTGAGGGTTTGGGTGCATTGCATTCTCCCTTCACACACACACTTTGTGCATCTATTGAGTGGGGCCCTATACCCGGGTCTGAGCGTAACTTAGAATTAGAGGAGTTGTGTAGCGGTGTCACTCTGGGATGTACTTCCTGTCTGGCTATCGTGAGAACTCCAACTAGAGTCTGTTCTCTTCACTTGTGTCTCCTCATCTAGTTGATTACTCGACATTTGTGGAGATGCAATGAAGGGGGCCATAACTCTAGTGACCATTGATCCTTAGGCTCAGGGAACCATCCTTGTGTGATTGCATATACTGGACCTTGAATCTTAAGCGTCAAACCTTATCTAGGGCACAAAGGGAGAAATGTATATTCATGTAACTCTCACACTGTTTGTTCTTTTTCAAAATAACGTTTTTTCATATTATGCATGCATCATGCTTCATCTTCATTTTTCCTTCGATAAAATGCCAGTTTTAGGGGAAATCACAAATTTCTCTGCTTAATATCATACCTGATGGAAGTTGATGCAATATCCGATGCCACACAACAGCCCGATTCTGCCTTGTTGATTTAGGCAATGTGTTGAACTGATTTTTCTTTAAATGAAAGATGTGGGATGTTCGTTTGGCACCGACTTGTGTTAATTTCCATCAGTAATATCATTGTGATCTTGTGGTTTCCATCTATCACTAGCACGCATGCATCACGTTTTGTTGTGTTTAGCATATTTCATTTTCATCTAATTTGAATTAAATAAAATAATATAGAGCATAAAAGTGAGGAAAAACAACGACAAAAATTCCATGACATCCTTACAGGACCTGGGCTAATTCAAGAATTATGGAAGACTGGGAGGAAGCGCACGAAGTTGTCAAAGCCGATATCGGCCAGCTGAAGGACCAGATTGGCCAGATCCTTGCTGCCCTAGAATCTCTAAAGACTGCAGGAGAATCCTCGTCGGCACGAATCGAGGGGAATGCCCCCTCTTGTCCACCAATGCTTAACGCCTTAAACCCATCGTTTCCTTTCCCGATTTATGGTTTGCCCCCGGGATACACCCCTCCCGTCGGAGATTACTCTGAAGCGGAGCATGCGTCGTTCTCTTTTCCCACCACCGTCAATGTACCGCCAATCGGCACTCAGGGTCCTATCTCAGTGTCGGCACCCATGGCAGGTGTAACAATGAATGAGACGACTGCAGTTGAAGGAACGCAGGTGACTGTAATGCCACACGTGATTGCTAACGAGGACTTTTTTGCCAGGGCCGCGCCGCACACCATAGTGATTAAGGGAATCGACAGCTTCATTGGGGCTAAAAATAAGCTGGAAATTCTGGAAGAAAGGCTGAGGGCCATAGAAGGAGTCAAAAGCTATGGATTTGGAGATGTTGCCAGATTGAGTTTGGTTCCTGACGTGAAAATACCGCATAAGTTCAAGGCGCCAGAGTTTGAGAAGTATAAGGGAAATACATGCCCTAAAAGCCATCTATCCATGTACTGCAGAAAAGATGGTCGCATATGCTTATGGCGAGCAGCTACTCATCCACGTTTTCGAAGACAGTTTGGCTGGGGTTGCGTTGAACTGGTATACCCACTTAGAGCCATCTTGAATTCGTTGCTGGGTGGATCTGGCTAACGCCTTTGTGAAACAGTATGTATACAATACGCATGATGCACTAGACCGTCTACAGCTACAAAATATGGCGAAGAAAGACAATCAAACTTTCAAGGAATATGCCAAACGATGGAGAGAATTAGCCGCACAAGTTGAGCCGCCTTTGTTTAACAGAGAGATGGTGGCGATGTTCGTAAACATGCTCCAACCGCCATTTATGAGCATATGGTTGGAAATGTGTCCGTCAATTTCGCTGATATCATCATAATTGGCGAAAGGATAGAAATCGGGCTGAAAAACGGAAAAATTGCCTATGGCCCGTCTACGGCTGCGAGCTACGAAAAACCCGGCTTCAATCCGAGAATGAAGAAGGAGAGGGATGTGCATGCAGCGTCGGTAATGCCCGTGTGGAGAGCACTACAAGAAAAATGCCAGTTACATACGGATTATTATATACGGATTCTGATCTGTAGATAAGTGTTTCATTATTACGGATAGGTTACATACAGATTTTCCGTATATAATAAGAAAAAAATTTATATATGGATTTTCCGTATATAAAATCTGTATGTAATAATAGAGTCTTCTCACATAAGCTTTACTAAAGATAAATCCGTATAAAAAATTCGTATATAAATGGATTCTCCCTTATTACATACGGATTTCACAATAAATATTAAAAAAAAATAAAAAAATAAAACCTAATACAAAACCTAAAGAGATAGATTCAGGACTCCAAATTTCTCCTCAAGCCCTTCTTCCCTCTCACCGAAATTTTTCATCAAGCCCCTCTTCTTCCCCCTCTCGAGCTTCCCCTCTTATTCTTCCCTCTCATCGAGCCATGGAGCCCCTCTTCTTCCCTCTCGAGCTCTTGTTCTTGCCTCTCATTGAGCCATTGTTTTCCAGCCCTTCTTCTGTAGCCTCCATTGAAACCCTAACATCCACTGCAAACGCCTTTTTCGCATTACCCTCTCCTCGAACCCTAGCCTCCATCGTGCTCCACTACAAGGTTGAGGGGACTGGAGACCTCGAATCCTAACTCATATTCTCAGACTCATGTGGACACGACTGGAATGGTAGCGTCAAAGTCTCGTGCTCACTGACTAAAGTTTTTCCACTCATCACGATCACTAGTAGAGAAGAAGAATGTCTCACACTAACCGTTCTTCTCGCGCATCACAGCAACATATTCATTTTCTAGACATCTACATCTTCGCTCTGAGAGTTCCACCATTATCGAAGCTCGTCTTTCTTCTTCGTAAGTTTCATTTTCATTACAGATTCATCTTCTTCCTTCATTTTTTCGTCTTTTTCTCCGAACATCTTCATCAACCTAGGGTTTTCTCCATCATATTTAAGCTTTTCTCACCGATTATTTTTGCTTTGCACCGTTTAAACCTTCATTTCCACCGTTCAATCTTTGTTCTACATTGATTAATCGGTTCAATCTCTCTTTTCAAGAGTTTAATCGGTCCATAATCGAGTTCTTACTCCTTTTAGGATTTCCACCGAACAAACCCTAAACCCTAAGGTTGTAGTGTTTCCTTTCTCGCGGAAACTTTGACGAAACCTTCAAATCGAACTCGCGTCGCGGAACTGTTAAAATGGAGCAATTGCTGGAGAACCAGAGCGAAGCAAAACGATTGGTGCCGCACAAGGCATTCACGTGGATGAGGATGACGAGAGGGTAAATCAGCTCAATGAATGTTCTTCTCTCTATCGCATGATGCAGGTTAACTTCATTGTCATTGTTAATTACTTATTGTCCCTGCTTAAAACCATAAACCTTCAGATTTAAGATTCTTTGATCTGTCCATGATTCCTTTTCTTTATTTTTCAGGATTGCGTTGTTCGATCAAATAGGAATTGGAAAGTATGCCAACCAGGTGCCCATCTTTCACAATTTCTCTCTTCCTTTCTGCCCACGTGGCATGTTATCTATATCTAATATTGCAGTTGAGGGTGTATATGAATGCATTGTTGGAATTCATGGAAATTTTGTTTTGGACTCCAGTTAACTAATTCTATCTTTTTTATGTACATATTTTTAAAATTTGTATTAACATATCCATACCCAAATGATGGACAAATTTCGTATCTCATACTCATAACCCGGTACTGCATGAAACATGTCAATGGCATATAGTTAGATTTGTTTTTGCCCCTCCATTTCTTTATATATCTTTGGAGATCTTTGGATTGCAGTCATCTCATTCAGAGTCTTCATTGTTGAAGTAGAAGAAAAGTAAGGAAAGGTGAACTCTTTTCTGTAGTTGCGATGAGCATATACATAAAGTTAAAACTTAAACTTCTACTCATTTTACTGCTGATTCAATATTTGATGTTAAAACTTTATCGGCATTTCATATTGCATTAGCTTTTTTCGTGATCTTGTACTAACCCAACACATGTACAGTCTACACAACAGACCCTTCAATCTTTTGTGATTTCTATCTCACTGCATTCTATAGTTTGCATACAGAAATAGCCAAAACTTACTTTTAGTTATCTAGATTCCTAAAGTACACAATATTTTCATGTCAGAGGTTTGTGGCTAGAAACTATCTCTTAGGAAGAGAAATGTAACAGAAAGAAGTAGTGAAGAAAACTAATCCATAGAAGCTTGGAAATAGTGTAACATTGTTTCATGTTTTAATTCTTCTTGAATTGAAGATCAGCAGCCATGAAGTGTCAATCCCTTTCTTCAATTTTGCAGGCACATGATCTTTAGATCACTTGTCCTATATCTGGCTTTTATGGTGGCAAATTCAACAGCTCTTGCGGATCAACAGACATGTATAGCTCACATTGACAAGACTAAGATTAGAGCCTCAATTCATTCTCAAGACAGCTCAAGCCATGGTTTGAATCCATCATTCATTTTATTTCTGAAGCTTCAATGCAAGAAGACGGAGAAGAAGAGATTTTAGCCCCTCAACTCCTTTATGCCTATGAAACCAGCATGTTTTATTTTGCTGCCCATCTTTCCTCAAATTGCAACAAGAAGCTTATTGGTGCAAGAGCCTATTTCAAGGGATATGAAAAATATTTTGGAAAAAAAATCAATGAAACAGTGGATTACCTTTCTCCAAGAGATTCTCAGGCTCATGGAACACACACTACCTCAACTGCAGCAGGTGATATGGTGAAAAATGCCAACTTTCTTGGCCAGGCTAGAGGTACAGCAACTGGAATGAGGTATACTTAATTAAATTTGTACTTGATGTTTAATGATAATGTTATCTAAATGATAACTGAGCAAGCACTCTGTTCATTCACACCCTGTTCTTGATCGTTTCATATGTTTATTGTGCATAAAGCTAATAAAGTATGGCAACAAGTGAAATTAATCACTTTAAGTGCAAGGAGAGGGTGGTTATTCTTAACAATAGGTGTAGAATTAATTATAAGATTTGACAAAATAGCCTTTTTTTTTTATTGTGATGTAGAACTTGACTGCATGTTGTGTTCGTGTCAACTGTATGATTTGTGCACTTGCTCGAAACTAATCTCTCAGTGCTTTCTCACTAGCTATGTTTATTAGCAAACTATATATGGTTATAGATTAAGGATTCCGAGGAAGCTACCCTAGTAGAATAATATTATTTTATTATTCATTTTCATTAATTCTCTCTTATCTATTCCTCTGAATGTGCTTTTGTACCTTAGAATGTATCTGGAAGATATTTTTGTCTGCAGAAAGTAGTACTTAGATTAAATAATCACTGTAGTTTTATCCCACTGTTTTGGCTTCTTTTATGTATTTTTTCCCACTGTGCGTTTTACTGTTTTAATCTTTTCACATCAGTGTTCTTATTGTTGTGTAGTGAATAAAATTTGTGCACATTAATCGAGAGAATTTTATTTATATATTACTAATGAAATTATATGCAGTTTTGTGGTTATTTATTCGTATTTTTCATAAATTAAATAATATAGTTTTAGAAAATAAACCATTCTATAGAAATGGTTTAAAAAATTCTTAGCAATTGTTTTTTTAAATGAAAAAGTTAGGGAGCTTTTTTTTCTTTTTCTTTGTGGAAGAGGTGTCCAGTTACTCAGTATACACTTTTTATTATTAAGGGATACAATTATTTAAATAAAAAGTGAGTTACTGACAGATGCATGCATATTATAAAATGGATAAATAAGACATGAGTTATTAAAGGATGAATCTCTTATATAATGGTTAAATTACACACACATATATATATATATATATATATTGGAATTTTAAATTCTTAATTTTTCATTCGGAAAACATATATATCATTTTTCCATTAGTGATTAAATAGTTTTGCTTTGATTACTATTAAAATTATTGTAAAAACAATCTTGATATTCTTTAACGATAATTTTGTAATAAAACAAAAAATATTCTTTAAACAGTTTTATTTTATTTCTATTAAATTTTTTTAGAGAATCTTCAGTGTAAAACAAATTACTGATAATATTGTCATAAAGCATACAAATTCTGCATGTGAAAATGATGAAAGGAGGCCCTTGGTCAAGCTTATTGTCTTCTAAATGAAAGTATTTTTTTTAAGTCATAGTATTTTTAAATTCACAATTTCTTTGTTATTTTCATGTCATGTGAAAGGAAAAAGAATACACAATGGTGGTAGACAATCCTCTGCTTTGTGCCTAGCTATAATTAAATGCAACATTGATGGCCACGGCAGCGTGATGGGAGATTGATTTCACTGTAAAGTCCTCTTCTTCTTTCCTTTTTAAAATTTTTAGGAAATATTTTTACTTTGAAAATTTAAGAAAACATTAATTCTCTAATGCATGAAGTGTAACTTTAAAGCAAACAAAAGAAAAGGTTTTATGTTCCTGATTGAGAATTAGGGAGAGTCTCACCCTTAAAATTGTATATTTTAAAATATAAGATAAGATTTAAGAATTAATAGATGGAAAAATAGTTTCTCCTTATAACTCCATTAGTTATGTTTTTTCAAGTCTCCGTGGAAGTGATACATACATGTTAAGTACAGTGATGAAGCCGTTTAGCAAGTAGATAAAGGAGTCATAAGGATTTATGATCATATGGTATGTTCCAGCTCTCGCATCTTATGGTATTTAAGTTGGTTAAGAACTCACTGGTTGCTGTCCAAGAATGTTTTATGGATTCTGATAAAGTTGCACCCCCATTAGAATCATAGTTGCTAATGGGATAGAGGATGTTACCATAAAGATGCTCGGTTAAATTTATTGTGCAGTTTATACTTTTTGAGTGATATTTTTTCTGGAATATTTTTGTTTCTTTTGGTAGGATTGCTACTAGTTATGGTGGAGGTGATCTTCAAATAATCTTTATGGACGGATATGCTGAGTTGGCTATCACTTGTTTTCCCTTCTTTTGCATGGGTTTTCTGCAGAATATTCTTCCACTTTTTTTCTAATTCTATTACTTTACCAACATTTTTGTATATTTTCTGGTTACTTTTTATGTTCCTGATATCCATTTGGACTTCTATAATGATGTACCACCTTAGAAGTATCTTGTATTGCTAGTTTGTTGTTATCTTTCTATAAACTTCTCCTCTGTACTATTTAATTGTCCTTGTTTTAAAATAAACAATCATATTTTCTGTTATAAACATTTAAATATGGTATAATTTTTTTTTATGAAGTTATAAAGTTAAATATGGATTTTTCTGTATGTAAAGTATGTACAGATATTACATACGGATTTTTCTGTATATAATTATATACGGATATTATATACGGATTATCCGTATGTAATTATATACGGATATTATATACGGATTATCCGTATGTAATTTATATACGGATTATCCGTATGTAATTTATATACGACTTATCCGTATGTAATTTATATACGGATTATCCGTATGTAATTTATATACGGATTATCCGTATGTAATTTATATACGGATTATCCGTATATAACCTTATCTACGCCCCTATTATATACGGATTTTTGGCCGTATGTAATCCGTATATAACACCACTTTATATACGAATTTTAGAGGTTATATACGAATTTTGGCCCTATGTAACAGTGATTTTTCTTGTAGTAGAGGTCAAGCTCCCACTCCTAGTTATCGACCATACTTAAGCCAACCTTCCTATGCGGCTAATTCCTCGTTTGCTCATCAAACTAGGCCACGACAACAACAAGGGTATTATCCACCGCAACGCATTTCGACTGAAGCTTGGAGGGCTGGAGCGAACGCGAGCCCAAATCTGAATGCGAGTCAAAATACCAACCCAAGGAGGAATCAGTTTGTTAACTTTACCCCTATCCCTATGACGTACACGGAGTTGTTACCTAACCTGGTCGAAAAGGGTTTGGTCGCCATTTGCCCGATGAAGCCTGTACAACCTCCATACCCTAGGGGTTATGATGCAAATGCCAAGTGTAGTTATCATGGGGGAGGCGTTGGTCACTCGACCGAGGGATGTATGACTTTCAAATATAAAATACAAGCTCTAATCGACTCCAAGTGGTTACAGTTTCAAGAAGATAAGCCTAGCGTCAAGGTTAACCCACTTTCTAGGCATGAGAGAGCCTCAATGAATGTTGTTGAGGTGAAAGAGCATGAGTTGGTAAAGGATGTGAGCGAAATTCGAAGTTCTCTAGAGGGTTTATTTTTTAGGCTTTGTTGAAGGTGGGTCTAGTGAAAGGTGATTACGATATAGGTATAACATGCGTATTTCACCCAACTGTCGGGCACTCTATTGAGGAGTGTGTTGAATTTAAAGAGTTTATGCAAGACTTGCTCGATAGAAGTTTGATGCAAGTGTGCTATGAAGGCAAGAAAGGGTTGAGTGAAGAAAGGATTGAGCGCAGTCTGGCTCGTGCGGAAGGACAGGAACCCAAAATGGGAAGAGGATTCGTATTTATGACATCAAGAAGAGATTTCACAGAGATGGACGGGTCAGCACTGGCCAAATAGCAGTTGTGGAGGATGAAGATGGATCCGAAGGCTCAAGTTTCGTGTGAGCCTGCTCCTTAGATGAACGAGTCAACAATTAGGAGACTTTGGATTTACCTGTGATGCTTAATTTGATTAAGATGTAATAGTTTTAATTGATCCTATAGCTTCACCTGGGGCTTTAGGATTCTTGACTTACGGGTTGACGTTTTTAGTTTTTATGCTCAGCGTGATAATCAAATCGTGTTTGTTTGTGATTTATCGTCATTTGGCATTCTTCATCATTTTTCCTGTTCATTTATAATACAGATACAACAACGAATGTTTTGAAAATAACAATGTCGATATTCCTAATGTTGAGCACTCTATCAATAATGCGGAAGATGATTGTGAAGATGATCCAGAACCCTCTCTATAACTATTGAGATTAGTGAAGCAAGAGTCTAAAGAGATAAAACCCCATCAAGAAGAGCGGGCATTAATGGAGACCCAATTAGAGGAAGCTGAGTGGGTTCAAGCCCGTTTCGACCAACTCATCTCGCTGAGAAAAAGAGGTTAACAGTTGTGTGCCATGGACAGCTGTACTAAAGGAGAATGAAGAAGACATTTGACAAAAGGGTGCACCGAAGGGAGTTTCGTGATGACGAGCTGGTATTGAAGAAGATTTTGCTCATTCAAAAAGACCATAGGGGCAAGTAGACCCCAAATTACGAAGGGCCATTTGTAGTGAAGAAAGCTTTTTCTGGTGGGGCACTAATTCTCATACGGATGGATGGGGAGGAATTACCGTTACCGGTTAATTCTGATGCGGTCAAAAGGTTTTATGCATGATGATTACGTGATAGGGGATGTTATTAAGGGATATTGACATTGTCTTTAAAGCTTGTTGTAATCTGTGTTATCTCTTTCAATAAATACGGCATGGTCTTATTTATAATTTCTGTTCACACATTTTTTGAAATACTGCATGTCGCGCTGAGTTGTTAGGTAAATAAGGGAAAATGAAAGTAATGATAATTAAACGCATGTTAATAAAAGCATCACAGGTATATCTGGTCGGCAAGCTCGGTCCTGGACGATGTCGTGAAAAAAAAGCATGGTGAATTCGTTGTCAATAAAGTTATCAAAAGCGTAGTACTTTCGAAAAGCAGAAGCAAACAAAATTTGAAAAAATACCAGTGTTGAGCCTTCTGCTGATTCAAGGTTTCGGGGGTAACTAATGTCCTTTTCCTGCTAAAGCATTTGAATTCATATTACTTGAACCCTTAACCTTTTCATCTTCCCTCAAAACAAAGGATTGTCACGTATGTAATACTGGGGCAGTTTTCATCGTGGTACACGTGCCCAATGATCCGTTGATCGGGGAGATAAATAAAATAAATAAATAATAATAATAATAATAAATAAAAAGATAAAGAAAAAAAAAGAAAAAGAGAAAATGAAGTCGATGTGTAAACCATTACAGAGTTTTGTTTCAGGTTTAAGGTCGTGAGAAAGTAAGACAAGCAAGCTTCAGAGTGACATGTGGCCATTTTTCTTTACCCAAATGACAAAAGAAGTTTATCCATTGCACCCCTTTTGAGCCATAAATAATAATTGTTTTCATCACCCTCGACAAGAATCATTAGCATATCGATGTCAACCTAAAGGGTACTTCAACGGCATCCAAAATAAATAAAAAAAAATGAAAAATAAAGTTTCAAAGAGGTCCACAATAGAGGCAACAAAGCAAACAACCCAAAAAAAAAGAGAAAAGGAAAAAGAAAAAATAAACAATGAAAAATAAAAGGATGCCCAAATTTCAAACTTCCAGAGACAGTTGACTCGATACCTTGCAAATGATTCTGGTAGAATAATTTAACCTTCAAACACTTATTTGGGCCTTCATTATTTGTTTCTTTCAAAACCCTTTGACCTTTAGCCACGGTACAAGTCGACTAAAGTCCATGCCGACTGAAGAATGTTTGTCCTGATCTTTCTCACGAACTTAACTCTAGAGCCAAATGATGTGGCGAATGACACAATCACTTGAAGAAAAGAAAAATTTTGAAAGTGAAAAATATATTGTGAAATCTCCCCGTCAATCGAGAATCACCAAACTGGGGCAATCCTTCCTTTCCCAAACCTTTCGATCACTCCAGCATGTTAACAACACCCTCCCCAAATATAATGTGCAGGGGCAATCTTGTGAGCCTAGCATGTTAACAACACCCTCCCCAAATAAGGGACACACCAACTTTAATATTGCTCATGGATAATCAGTTGGCCATCTGCCTTTCATAACCATTTTCCCACACCTTCTCGGGTTCAAGTTAGTTTGAATTACTAAAAGCGGTAAAGGAAATTTGAACTAATGGTTACACTCTTTTCCTTTTCACCAAAGGACTCACTATTTCTTGACATTATTTTCAACAAATGCATTTTGAATGTACATCAGGTTGGACGACAATATTGACAACAGATTCCAAACATGGAATTTTCGAAAATAAGAGGGAAAAAGAAAAAAAGAGAGGAAAAGAGAAAAAAATGAAGAAAGAGAAAGCGAGGGCAAAAAGAAAAGAACAACACAAAGGTCTCACATCCATACATCCTCATGGCATTACATCATACAAAAGAAGCGAAGAAAATTGTTCGAAAAATCCTCATGTTTTGCTCAGCATTTACCAACTTTTCAAAAGTGTTGATCCAAGTTTTTCCGTGATGTCGGCCCTCTGTAAGGCAATGGTCGAACCCAACAATCGCACTCTTTTCATTCATCTGTAGGGTTGGTACACGCTCCACGAGGTTAGTACACCTCACAACATTCATCCATGGGGTTGGTACACCCTCCATGAGGTTAGTACACCTCACATCATTCATCCATAGGGTTGGTACACCCTCCACGAGGTTAGTACACCTCACATCATTCATCCGAAGGGTTGGTACACCCTCCACGAGGTTAGTACACCTCACATCATTCATCCATGGGGTTGGTACACCCTCCACGAGGTTAATACACCTCACATCATACATCCGTAGGGTTGGTACACCCGCCACGAGGTTAGTACACCTCACATCATCCGCAGGGTTGGTACACCCTCCACGAGGTTAGTACACCTCACATCATTCATCCATGGGATTGGTACACCCTCCACGAGGTTAATACACCTCACATCATACATCCGTAGGGTTGGTACACCCTCTACGAGGTTAGTACATCTCACATCCTTATCATCATCCATAGTGTTGGTAGACCCTTTTCACGAGGTTGGTATACCTCCCATCATTACGTTCGTCCATAGGGTTGGTACACCCTTTTCACGAGGTTGTACACCTCACATCATTATCATCATCCATAGAGTTGGTACACCCTTTTTCACGAGGTCGGTACACCTCAATTTCTCTCAAGCACAACTTTGGTTTAGCACTTTTAAGCCTAGTTTTATCTGGCACCTTTAGTTTTTCTACGATACCGGCCCTCTGCTTGGCAATGGTCGAATTTAAGATTTTGTTCTGCGATATTGGCCCTCTGCGAGGCAATGGTCAAGTCCATATGTTGTTTGGTGAATCGCCTTTCCTTAAGCGCTGGTCAAACTCTTTGCTGCGTTGTACACTCCTTCCTGCATTTCGTCATTGTATATTTGAATTGGTTCAAACCTAGACGAAATTAGTATTTCTATCATTACTTATCTTTTACTCTGATAACATAAAAACAATGTTTGCAATATTATCTAGTAAAATCTAAGTAAAGAGGGGCAGTTGTCAATACTCAACTTCATCTGGATGACTAGACAACAAGATAATAATATTTTTATTATGTTACTTTTATATTATTCTACTGTCCTTTTTTACTTCAAGTATATTTCACATATTTGATTTTAATTTTACTTGTTCTTTATTATATTTCATTATCTTATTTTATTTTTATTATTTATTTTTTAGTTTTTATTTTTATTTTTATTTTTTATTTTATTTTTATCTTATGTTAATTATACTTTACTTTATTTCATTCTCCTTGTACATTACTTTATTTTGATTATGTTTTTATGTTACATTATTCTGATTTTTATTTTCTTTTATTGTATATTATTTAGTTTCCTTTTTTAAAAAAAAATAAATAAAAAATAAAAAAATAATGAAAAAAAAGAGAAGACACATCGAAAACAAGTGAAACGCAAGATCAGCTTTCTTTCTGCGGAATATTAGTGCAGTCAAAAAATCTTTACACATTAGTGCAGTCAGATACCAATTAGCAGCAATTAGATACCAATTAGCTGCAATCGGATACCAATTAACTACAATCATTTACAAAAGGAAAAGAGATATTTAAATTGTTTCCTTAATCGATCCGATTGAAACATAAAAAAGGAAAGAAACAAGGAGGAAATCCTCGGGGGATACACCTTGCTCATCCAGAAAGGAAATAGAGGAACATGTTTTTTAGGATGGAAATTAGTTTCCTAAAAATCCGGCGAGTCTGGTTATTGAGGGCATGTGATTTCCTTTACTACGCCTAAGGGAACTAGGGAACAAGAGGATTTTTCATTCACTAACGAAAAAACAGGAGGCATCTACAACAGGAAAAGGATAATGCAGTCACGACCAGAGAAGCGAGGAGGAAAAAGTGTTGGATATAGGAGGAATATTTGCACAGACACAAAGTAGAAACAAAGTCATCCTTTTTGAGGTAAGCCATCTAACTCTAGTTTACTGAGTGGCACTATCTGCATATATAGATTGATGTCGATTTTGTGTATGCGAAATAGTCTTTCTTTTATGCACTTTCCTTAGCTGCTCGTGCTATATATTATCTTCGTTGTCCGAATCCTTCACGGCCTTCGCGTTGAAACCATCCCCAACATCACAAACATGGCCTCTCCATATACCTCACCACATACCCTCATCACAAGAGCAAAGACCGGAGAAACCCATGAAACACCAATAATCATCGCGAACAGAAACATACACTTAAAATAAATTCCCTTCTCCTTGACAGCAGATATCACTCTTACCCACCTCATTTAATCTCACCATAATCTTTCACCTGCATCAAACAAACCCGCTAGGATCGAATCACAAACACCAACCTTTTTTCCATATTTTCAGTCCCAAAACCACCTGTGCACCCGACAGGTGAGATACCAACCCGATCGGAAACAGAGGATAGATTAATATGAGGACCCACTGCCAACGATGACGGTGACGGTCGCCGACAGTTCCTCCGACACCGGTAGCGGCCAACCTCGTGGTACTGTAAGAATGAGTCTTGGGGTGTGAGGGTGTTTCCTTCTCGCACAAGAAGAGGAATGAGAAAAGATAAATCCGGTGGTGCGACCGGCGATGACTAAGGCGAGGAACGGCGCCGCCGACGATGCGCTTCGGTCGAAGGAGAATGCTTCGCGGTGACGGGCTTCAGGGGTGGACGAATCTTTTAAGTTTTGGATGAAAGTTTTCTCAAGATGAAAGTTTTGGACAAGGAAGAGGAGGAAGAACTTCTTTCAGGGGTCGAAGGAGAATGCTCCGTGGCGATGGGCTTCAGGGGTGGATAAATCTTGTAAGTTTTGGATGAAAGATTTCTCAAGATGAAAGTTTTGGACAAGGAAGAGGAGGAAGAACTTCTTTCAGGGGTGGACGAGGAAGAGGACGGGGAAGATAAATCTTGAACAAAGCGGCCATTGAATGCTTTAAGTGTCGTAAACTATGACACTTCAAATACGAATGTCCCGAATGGGAGAAAAAAGCAAACTTTGTAGGGATGGATTCAGAAGAGGAACTACTGTTGATGTCGCACATGGAGATGCATCAAACTGAAAAAAAAGAGGTTTAGTTCTTGGACTCTGGATGCAGCAACCACATGACGAGAAATAAAGGTTAGTTTTCTACTTTGGAAGAAGGTATTTCCCATACTGTAAAATTGGGAAATAACATGAAAATGAGGGTGGTAGGAAAAGGAAATGTAAGAATGCAAGTTGATGGTATTACTCAAGTGATTTCTGATGATTACTTTGTTCCTGAGCTTAAGAACAATTTGCTTAACTTAGGACAACTTCAAGAAAAAGGACTGACAATCTTATTTCAAAATGGAGCTTGTAAAGTTTTTCATTCTGACAAGGGATTAATCATGCAAACTGAGATGTATGGCAATAGAATTTTTTATGTGTCTGCCACCTCAGCTCTAAAAGAAACCAGGTGTCTTCAATCAGAGTTAGAAACTGACAAGGCAACTGATAACGGTTAAAAAACCGTTATTTTCATATGCTAATTTGGACTAAATTACGACCTTTATTGCTTAGAATGAGCTTGAAATCAAACAAAACTCAATAAATGAGTCAGTCAAGGGTCGGAAGCTGTTTTTAGCGATTTTATGCTTCTTTTACATTGTTTTGCATCAAAATTGACAGAAGTGAAGATTGGGAATAAAGATGAAGGTCATAGACTCAAGAAAAGAGAGAAAATCAGAGAAAAGAATAGTCTAGGCACCGCCCGACGGTAAACCCATGGCGTCGGGCGGTCAAACGGGAGGAGAAGACACCAATTTTGGGCGCCGGGCGGCAACCCCTGACATCGGGCGGTTTTGCGGCACGAGGGAAACCGCCGGGCGGTAGACCCCTACCGCCGGGCAGTGGTGCGTTTCATGGTCCACCGCCAGACGACAAAGTGTGACGCCGGGCGGTGGTCAACTGGGCTTGGGCCTATTTTTACTGCTGCGCTTCTCACCTGTAAATAGCCATGTTACGAATTTCAATTCATGCTTTTGACAGAGGAGGGCGGCCAAACCTACTTTTCACTCTTTGGAGAGGATCTCTTGGATGCTTAGGCTCCTTTTCGTCTTTTCTAGGGTTTGCTTTCCATATCTTCCATTATTTTCATCTTGGTTCACCATGACTATGGTGAACTAAACCCTTTTTGTTGTTGGGGGAACAATGTAATCTTTTTATACTCTCGATTATTGAAACTCTTGTTTGAATTATATGTTTTTCATATGCGTTTATTATTAATTGTTGGAGTCTCATACTGTGCTTAATGGCTTTATCGTTTAACTCATTCGGTAATTGTTCTTTGACTTTATTGATATGGGGAGGTACAATAATGACATGAACTGGTGAGATTTTTCCTTGGTTAAGCAATACCACCTAGGGATAGGGGAGTAGGACGACCAATTGTATTTGCTTCTGTTTGTAATGCGTTGCTAGTTGCTAGGGGAGGCTAGGGATAGTAAGCCGGTAATTAGTAATAAGCCCTTTTCGCCGAGGGATCGGGTTAAGGGGAGGCCAAGAAAATTTGCATGCAATTAGATAATAACGCTGTTTGAACAAGAGGAGTAAACAAAAGAGAGAGGATTAGATGAAATTGTAAACCCCCAACAACTCCATTCATCCATTGACCAAATCTCGTCAATTGAATCACATTGCATATTTACTTTCTGTCATTGCATCCACCACAATTATTGAATTTTTCTCCGCAAGTCTTACGATTTTAATTCACGCGAACAATAAGGCCTTTCGAGTCTCATGGGAAGAACGATAATGGGATTTACCATTTTTATTACTTGATACGATTTGGTACACTTGCCAATCCGCTAACTAGTTTTTTGCACCGTTGCCGGGGACTCGAGGTTTGACTTATTTAGTAGTGTGAATTGATTGAATTTGACTTGTTTGTAATTATTTAATTTTTCATGTTTGTTTTAATTTTGTTCTAATAAATGTTCTTTAGAGTTTTGTGCCTAAGATTTGCAGGATGCAGTTTGGACAAGTAGTTGATTA
Source organism: Vigna mungo (assembly GCA_036885675.1). Classification (NCBI taxonomy): domain Eukaryota; kingdom Viridiplantae; phylum Streptophyta; class Magnoliopsida; order Fabales; family Fabaceae; genus Vigna; species Vigna mungo. Next base: position 12,476,559 of record CP144692.1, on the reverse strand, counting down.
TACGGGCACTCAATCCTACCAAAATAATTTCAATCACTGGTGGGAACCTCACTCATATCTTGATCAAAATGAAAAAGAGAAACAATCCTCTTTAAGAAAAGAAACGTTGGGGGAAATTGAACAACGTTTACTGGATAAACAAATCTCTTGTTCATTAAAGTCTCTGGGCATTATTGGGGTTAATACTGAGGTAGACCCCAGGGAAGAATGTCAATCTACTATCTTGGCGAATGATAAAGTCAGTTATGAAGAAAAGATAGAAGAAGATGAGATAACAAAAACATTAATATCTCTGGGTATTATTGAGGGTAACACTGAAGTTGACCCTAAAAAGGAGGATATTCCTAAAGAAGAGGATGTTGAGGAAGAGAAGATAAAAGAAGATGAGATAACAAAAACATTGATATCTCTAAGTATTATTCGGGGTAACGCTGAAATTGACCCTAAAGAGGAATATCAAGTAACTATCTTTGAAAATGAAGAGGAGAAAATAGTGGAAGATGAAGCAGAAAGGTTGAGTAAGGGAGAGAAAGATGAGGAGAAAGAACAAGCGGTGATTGAGAAAAAAGAAAAAAAATAAGAAAATAAGAAAAAAAAGTGCAAGAAGGAGAAGGTTGAGAAAAAGAGGAACAGAGGACAGAAGAAAAGATCACATGAAAAACCTCTTCCTCATAAAAAGAAAAATCATAGGAAGGGAAAGAAGTTCAAACTGGCAACTTTCCAGAAATTGGAGATTAAAGTTCCTATGGTTGAAACATGGAAGCATGTGCTTGGTATTCTCAACTTTATGAAGAAATTTAGTAGAAAGAAAAAGAAAAGAATATCAAGAAAGAAGAAACACAACATTTACTGATGAATGCCACTGGGATAGCATCTACTGAGGGATGGTAGAAAGTTAAAGTATCCACTAAAGGATACAGGAAGGTTCACCCACTGATGGGTGATGGTAAGGTGTGCACCTACTGACGGGTGCTAGAAAGGTTTGGGTCAGGCTCGTGACGTTAAACAAGCACTACCTGGGAGGCAGCCCAGTTATTTGTTGTTTGTTTGTTTGTTTATTTTTGAACCCTGTTTGTAGTACATAATAGGTTGCATAGGCATCTGAGCGGGGGAAGTCTTGAAAAATGAAATCAGGTGCTACATGAAAAAGGTTTAAAAAAAAAATTTAGGAAGAGGAATACCACTCACCGCCGGGCGGTGCACTTTGCTGCCGGGCGGTGGCGGCGAGACATCTAGCCCGAGCCCTTTAAAGCTGGGCGGGTTTGGGTGTTCTGCAATTCATCTTTTCTCTTTGCATTTCGCCCGCGATATTCTTGGCTTGTAGCACCCAATTAGCACCTTCAAAGAGCTTCCCAAAGAGTTTTCCCCAAACTCTCATCACCCACTCACTTTGCCCTATTTTCTTGTTTCAAATTTGGGGGTTTTTGGTGAGAAGTGTGCATTAGGAGGTTTTGCATCATCAATTGAAGGATTTCTTGCAAGCATTACATTTCTCCACTCAAGTAAGTTGTGCAAATTCATTTTTGCTTTCTAATTTTGGATTTGGATATTAGAATATGTTTAGGAACATGACAAGTTAGGGTTTTCATTTTCCTTGCATGAATTGATGGCTTGGGAACTGTTTTGACTCCTTAAGATGCATGAATCTTGTTTGCTTGGATGAATTTAGTGTTTGAGTGGAGAATAGGGTCATTAAAACTGGTTTTCGAAAAAGGTTGGGTCGCACCGCCGGGCGGTCTTGATGTACCGCCGGGCGGAATTGCTGCTGTTGAATACCGCCCGGCGGCATACCCTTGCCGTCGGGCGGTCTGCTGTAGATCTCTGAAAATTGCTTCATTTTTTTTGATACAGAGGGTGACCCTTTTTCACTCTTAGTGATGAACTGTTCGGCCTATAAATGCTTGATGATTTATTCACCACTAATGTTGGATTCCTATGGTCTGTTGTGCATTATAATTTTTGCAGGGATGTCATCATCAGCACGAAGGGGGAAAAATACTGGCAGCAAGAGGAAGGAGCCTGAGAGGCCGAGAGGGTTTGATTCCCAAAGGTTCCTTTCTAGGCATCATGAGGAGCACTTCACAACTGTGCAAGAAAGGAGATTGTTGATGGAAAGGAAAGTAGCATTCGTCACTGACCTGACTCCTCAATTTGGAGAGGAGATTTTGAGAAGAGATTGGTTGAGGCTGACAAACTACCCTGCATCAGCCAATGTGGAATTGGTAAAGGATTTCTACACCAATGCTATTTCCAGAGGAGGAATTGCAGCTGGGCAGTACAAAAGTTTTGTAAGGGGACATATTCTTAAGTATGACCCTGAAACAATTAACAGCTTCTTGGGCACGGAATGGCCAGGAGAGCAGTGCCATTTTGCTACTCGCTTTAGTTTGCTGGAGGATATTGCGGAGACAGAAAGGGTTCTATGCCTTCCTGGAAGGCGTTTTCAGACAAATGTCAGTGGAGCCCGAGTTAATATTAGGAGGCTAGACTTGTCACCTTTGGCAAGATATTGGATGGCCTTCACCCACGCCAACATCCAACCCTGCTCACACATCTCCGATGTCATCATACAGAGGAGCTGTCTTATCTATTGTATGCTGAAGCAGCTGGATGTGAATGTCGGGCATATTATTGCCAACGAGATACGCAACTGCGCTACCACTGCGAGTAGAAGAACACCATTGGGACATCCATCCCCTATTACTTTTCTCTGTCAACTGGGTGGGGTGGATACTGCAGTTCCTCCATATGAGAGACCCAGGAGTGTTATTGATGTTGCTTACTTTCAGCAGTACTGTGCTGAGGGAGGAGAAGCAGGAGCAACACCTAGGGGACGTCGTAGGAGAGCGGCATCACAGCAGGATTAGGTTACTGATGGTCCAGCACAGCATGCAGAGCCATTTCAGATGAGAGACATCTATATGTCCATGATGGAGGCTAGGATGGAGGCTCTTTACAGGGGGCAGACAGCAACTGCTGAGATGATAATTGGGATGTATGATCAACCACCAGTACATAGGTGGACCATGGATGAGTATCATGCAGTAGTGGCTTGGCCTCAGGAGCAGGGTCAGAATAGGAGTTTTGGTGCAGGTAGAGCACCGAACACAGATGGAGACGACTTTGAGCATGCTAAGGATGAGAGTCAGGAAGACTCAGATCACATCATGGGATGATTGAGGGCATCTACTGATAGTTGCCCATATTATAGACATGATTTTTTTTTCTTTATTTTCTTCTCTTGTCTTCTTTCACTTTTGCAATTTAGATTTTTAGAATAATTTTTGAATTTTATTTTTCAGTGTGTATGCTTGACTTGCTTACTTTTTCTAAAGATGTTTGACTGACTACTTTGCATGATGAGTCTATTTGATGATGATTTGATGTGAATGATTATTAAGTTGTATGCATGTTAACATCCTGTGAACCAAATGTGTGATGAAGTATGATTGTGGTCATGATGCTAAGCAGGATGTATGAATGACTGTGAGTGAGAAAGCATGTTGTGCGAGGTATTGAGCCCCAGAGTTTTTATTGTTGTATGTATTGTTCACATTGAAGCATAAATTTTATTGCCTTAATCTTGATGATTGATTCATTTTTATGTGAATGTCAAATGATCAAGGCCATGTTTGAATACCCTTTTCTAGCCAAATTTTCACCTAAAAAGCTTTAAAGATTATATCCTTTTTGAACCTTAGCCTGAAACAAGATGAAACCCTTTGATTTGAAATTATTTATCTTGAGTTGGGTTGAGAATAATTGTATGGAATTAAAAAGGTTCAAGTTTGGGGTTGCATGGGAAAATTGGAAAGGCAAAAGAATAGCATTGAGCTCAAGTGTTGAAAAGCAAAACACATGAATAGTGAAAAAGAAAAGAAAAGAATAAAAGCATGAAGATGAGCTCAATGAAAAAGAAAAAGGGAAGAAGTTAGAATGAGTGAAATTGCTAACAAGAGAGAGTTTAAACTTGAACCTTTTCATTGATGAAATAGTTCTTTTAACTCCAGAATTTTGTGATCCAGAAAAACCAATTTTTCTTGATAGCCCGACCTCATTACAAGCCTTGAAAAAGTCCTTTTGATGGCATTTGTATGGAAAGATGTTGATTGTTTGAGATGAATGACAATTTTATTTATGTGACATGTGAACAATAAAGAGTGGAGTGCTACCCTAAACACTTGAGTGATTGAGTGAAACACTTGCTTGGTGAGAATTTCTAAAATTCATGATTACATTCTTTGTTTAGTGGACTGATCATTCATACTGTGTAGCATCTGTTGAGGAACGCATGAGCTAAGCTAAATTGAGAACAAGCATGCATCTTGATTTGAGTTCACTGATTATCTAAAATTGAATAAGCTTTGTCATGTACTTTGGAAATGTTGAATAATTGGATGAAAGGGTAGAAAGTCAAGCTCTGTTTTGTTTTGTTTTGCTTGAGGACAAGCAAATTTCTAAGTTTGGGGTTGTGATAACGATTGAAAAACTGTTATTTTCATATGCTAATTTGGACTAAATTACGCCTTTTATTGCTTAGAAAGAGCTTGAAATCAAACAAACTCAATAAATGACTCAGTCGAGGGTCGGAAGTTGTTTTTAGCGATTTTATGCTTGTTTTGAAGCAAAATTGACAGAAGTGAATATTGGGAATAAAGATGAAGGTCATAGACTCAAGAAAAAATAGAAAATCAGAGAAAAGAAGAGTCTAGGCACCGCCCGTCGATAAACCCTTGGCGTCGGGCGGTCAAACGGGAGGAGAAGACACTAGTTTTGGGCGTCGGGCGGCAGACCCCTGCCGCCGGGCGATGGTGCGTTTCAAGGTCCACCGCCGGGAGGCAACGTGTGACGCTGGGCGGTGGTCAGCTGGGCTTGGGCCTATTTTTTCTGCTGCGCTTCTCACCTATAAATAGCCCTGTTACGAATTTCAATTCATTCTTTTGACAGAGGAGGGCGGCCAGACCTACTTTGCACTCTTTGGAAGGGATCTCTTGGATGCTTAGGCTCCTTTTCGTCTTTTCTAGGGTTTGCTTTCCATATCTACTATTATTTTCATCTTGGTTCACCATGACTATGGTGAACTAAACCCTTTTTGTTGTTGGGGGAAATATGTAATCTTTTTATACTCTCGATTATTGAAACTCTTGTTTGAATTATATGTTTTTCATATGCGTTTATTATTAATTGTTGGAGTCTCATACTGTGCTTAATGCCTTTATCGTTTAACTCATTCGGTAATTGTTCTTTGACTTTATTGATACGGGGACGTACAGTAATGACATGAACTAGTGAGATTTTTCCTTGGTTAAGCAATACCACCTAGGGATAGAGGAGTAGGATGACCAATTGTATTTGCTTCTGTTTGTAATGCGTTGCTAGTTGCTAGGGGAGGCTAGGGATAGCATGCCGGTAATTAGTAATAGGCCCTTTTCGCCGAGGGATCGGGTTAAGGTGAGGCCAAGAAAATTTGCATGCAATTAGATAATAACTCTATTTGAACAAGAGGAGTAAATAAAAGAGAGAGGATTAGATGAAATTGTAAACCCCCAACAACTCCATTCATCCATTGCCCAAATCTCGTCAATTGAATCACATTGTATATTTACTTTCTGTCATTGCATCCACCACAATTATTGAATTTTTCTCCGCAAGTCTTACGATTTTAATTCATGTGAACAATAAGGCCTTTCGAGTCTCATGGGAAGAACGATAATGGGATTTACCATTTTTATTACTTGATACGATTTGGTACACTTGTCAATCCGCTAACAGCAACACATCTATGGCATTGTCGGTTTGGGCATCTTAATCACAAAGGACTCAATGTTCTTTCACAGATGCATCTGGTAACAGGTTTACCAACTCTGAAGTCATCAACAAAAACCTGCAGCACCTGTTTGGTTGGAAAACAATATCGACAATCAATCCCAAAGCAAGGTACGTGGAGAGCATCAAGGAAGCTACAACTTGTGCATGCAGACATTTGTGGTCCTCTAAAGCCTTCTTCAAACAGCAACAAAAGATACATCCTAAGCTTTATTGATGACTTTTCACAAAAAGCTTGGGTTTATCTCTTACATGAGAAATCTGAACCATTCCAACATTTCAAGAATTTTAAAATACATGTTGAAAAGGAGGCCGATGAACATATTTGTTGTTTACGCACAGATCGGGGAGGTGAGTTCACCTCACTTGAGTTTGAAGAATTTTGCAAAAGTCAAGGCATTAGAAGGCAATTAACGACAGCTTATACTCCTCAAAAAAACAGAGTTGCGGAAAGGAAAAATAGAACGATCTTGAACGGTGTAGGGGTTGTGTTAAAAGACATACAAGTCCCAAGGATATTCTGGCCAGAAGTTGTGAAATGGTGTATACATGTTCAGAATGGAAGTCCAACATCATCCTTAGAGAATAAAACCCCCGAAGAAGCATGGAGTGGTGTGAAGCCTACAGTGGCATACTTTTGCATTTTCAGGTGTGTGGCTCATGTTCATATACCATATCAACGAAGAACTAAACTTGAAGATAAGAGTAACATGTGTGTATTCTTTGGAATCAGTGATGAATCAAAAGCCTATAGATTATATGATCATGTTTCCAAGAAAATTATTATAAGCAGAGATGTGGTGTTTGAAGAGGAGAAAAGCTGGAATTGGGGTACAAAAAATGAAGAAAGGAAAAGCGATGTCTTAGTATATGAAGAGGAAACAAATATTCCTGAAAGATCAAATATTGAGCAAGAAGAAGACGTTGCACATGATGATGGTGACAAAGACTTACGAGAAGACGAATCACCCACTAATGAAGAAACTATTACTGGTCAAGACAGTCCAGTTCAAGGGAGGGCCACAAGAACCAGAAGAGAACCAACATGGATGACAGATTATATAACAGGTGCAGATTTGGATTATGAATGTCTCATGATGTTCATGGCTGAAAGTGAAGATGATCCACATTCGTTTGAAGAAGCTCACAAAAATAAAAAAATGGCAGGAAGCAATGAAGAATGAGATGAATGCTATAGAGAAAAACAACACATGGGAGTTAACTAATCTGCCTAAAGGAGTAAAACCCGTTGGAGTCAAGTGGATTTTCAAAACCAAGCTCAACCAAAATGGAGAAATAGAAAAACACAAAGCTTGATTGGTGGCAAAAGGATATTCACAGCGATATGGAATAGACTATACTGAACTCTTTGCACCAATAGCTAGACTCAACACTATACGCTTAATTATTGCACTCGCAGCTCAACATGAATGGGAAATATTCCAACTTGATGTGAAAAGTGCCTTTCTTCATGGAGAGCTTAAAGAAGAAGTCTTCGTTGAACAACCAGAAGGATTCATCAAATCGGGAAATGAAGAAAAGGTTTACAAACTCAAAAAGGCGTTATATGGTCTTAAACAAGCACCAAGGGCTTGGTACAGCAAAATTGAAGCATATTTTATGCATGAATGGTTTGAGAAATGCTCCAATGAACACACACTGTTTACCAAAGTCGAAGGAGGTAACACACTTATCGTTAGCATCTATGTAGATGATCTCATCTTTATTGGAGGAAATAAGATTATGTGTGATAACTTTAGAAACTCAATGATGAAGAAATTTGGTATGTTTGACTTGGGACGAATGAAATATTTATTGGGAATTGAAGTTATACATGAGAAAGCAGGAATATTTATTTGTCAAAGAAGATATGCTCGACAAATTCTTAAAAGGTTTGGCATGGAAAGTAGAAATCCTGTGAAGAACCCCATTGTTCCAGGAACACAATTATCAAAGGATGAAGCAGGAGAAGGAGTCGATACCACTATGTTTAAACAAGTGGTTGGTAGTTTGATGTATCTCACAACTACTCGACCAAATCTAACCTATGGAGTAAGTTTGATAAGTAGATTTATGGCTAACCCAAAATCATCTCATTGGCTTGCAGCAAAGAGAATCTTAAGGTACATAAAAGGAACCACTGATTTTGGAATACTATACAAAAAGGGTGACAGAAATGTAGGTCTTGAATCTTATACAAATAGCAACTATGTTGGAGATTTAGATGATCGAAAGAGCACTTCAGAATATGTGTTCATTATGGGATCTAGAGCAATTTCATGGACATAAAAAAAACAACCAGTTGTGAGTCTGTCAACCATAGAAGCTGAATACATTGCTGCAATGTTATGTGCCTGCCAATGCATTTGGTTTACGAGAATTTTGAAGCAACTTGGAACTGCTGAAAAAGGAAGCACAAAAATCTGTTGTGACAATAATTCTTCTACTGTCAAATGGTACTTATACTCACTACGTTCTATTTTGGTTCATTTTTCACTGCAAAGTTATTTCTGAGTAATACGTGGAAGCATGCATGGTAATTGTAGGTGCAAATCTCTGGGGCACAAAACTCTCCTTCAACAGTATTTACTGTGAAAGTATGTCTCATCACTTATAAAATTTCTCAATAATACTAATAAAATTTAACTTTCTCACATAATTTTTACAATCTCTAAACTTTTAATTACGATAGAAAGAGCTACATCAACAAGTGAGATAGATAAGAAAAGATTTCTCTAGAAAAGTTGTCTTTACTTCGTAGATTAATTATTCCAATTTTTAATCTCAATGCGAAGCATATATTTACATACCTATATCATTATAAATTAATATAATTAAAGTTATTTAAACATTTGAACAATATTTAAAACTGAATCTGTGTTATGTTTTAGTGTGTTGGACATGTTGTTCTTGGTTCAATTCTGTGGTACCAGACCAAATACGTAGACGTGACAAATCCAGCTTCCACTAGATCCTTCTTTTCATTGAACTGGAAGGTCATTCTTCTCTTATAAACACTCTTTTACCATTTCAATAGTTCAATATCCAGATTACAATTTAAAGGAAACAGTTATATAATAATAACGTACGAAACTGGTGTGTTTGTTTTTGCAGTTGATGATGGGTGCACACGTTCTGCTTCCTTTGATTAAATAAAGGGTGTCACTAAGTTTGCGACAAATGCAACAAAATAACATAGAGACCCTTCGACATCTACATGTATTGAAGCCATATATGTGTTCCCTAGATTCAATGAGTTTTGCATCATTAATATTATATTTGTGGAAATGAGTCCTTACATGTAAACTATTATTTATAAATATTCTTAATATAAAATCACCAACCACAAGTCTTTCGTCTTATATTGTCCAAATATTAACTAGCATAATCGATTCAACTAAAATTTAATAAGCGTAAATTTAAACACCTATTTTCGTCTGATACTAATAATATAAAATAAGAAATTAATAGAAAGAATAGAATAGAATTAACTTTAAAAAATTGAAAAAATAATAACGAATTTTTGCATCTAAACTAATATATATACATATCAAATCTAGTTTAACAAAATTCAAATCTAAAATCACAAATAATGAATTCATGCATTTCCCAAAAATAGTCACGAGCTAATACTCTAGCAAGAAGATAATAAACTAACCTCAATGTAGAAAAATTATAGATGAGAAAAATGTTTTTCAGTGAACCACACAGAAAATAAAGAAAAAACACAATTTTTAGTCACTATAATGAAAGCTCTGACTTGAAAAATAGGATCGTTGATATTGATAGAGAGGTTTGTGCAGGAAGGAACGGGAACTCCAAGGTTTTTTAATCAAACTTATTTCTTACTTGTAAAGGACAAACATAAAATAGGGTTTGTACCTCTGATAACGTAAATATCAACAATTTCTTTTTACAAAAATATCATTATGCAATTTTTATGTTTCACTAAAAAAAAACTCCATTTAACTTCACTCAATATTTTACATATTTATGAAACATGAAGTCTATCAAAACACAAACCATTCTTTAAATCACTAGTGCAAAAACGCTGTTTAACATCGGTTAATTTGGACTTTTAACGTCACTTTCACAACCGACGTCTAAACGGGTGACGTCCATGGGACGTCGGAAATCCTCTCAATCGACGTCCCTATACACGTCGGTTCATCATACCCACCGATGTCCATATAGATGTCTACTTATACCCACACCGACGTTTAATTTCTCTATATAGACGTCCACCTATGCATAAAACCGACGTCAAGATGAATATATAAAGAGGTTTAAAGTTACACTAACCGACGTCTATATTGTTATAGACGTCGGACATGACATTAACCGACGTCTAACAACGACTTTGTGTTTTAGTGCAGTTTTGATCCAGGCTTTCGGTAGCATTGTGTAACACTCTCCTCTCGTTAGTTTCCCCACAAAAAAAACTTGCGTCTTTTGAATCTTCTAGTCCTTTCAACCCAAAACCGAACCTGCGTCCATGGCTACTTCCAATTATTCAACCTCCAGAGTGAGATGGGTAGCAGATTGCAGATGAGTTCAGCCTACCATCCTCAAACAGATGGCCAATCTGAGAGAACGATCCAGTCCTTAGAAGACTTGTTGAGAACATGTATACTGGATCATCTGGGAGCTTGGGATGAGGTGTTACCGTTGGTGGAATTTACTTATAATAACAGCTATCAAGCCAGTATTGGTATGGCTCCATTCGAAGCTTTGTATGGTAGACGCTGCAGAACACCTCTCTGTTGGTTTCAGGATGGAGAGGTGGTGTTGACAGGACCAGAATTAGTGCAGCAAACCACAGAGAAGGTGAGACTGATCCACGAAAGAATGAAAGCATCTCAAAGCCGGCAGAAGTCATATGCGGATCAGAGGCGAAAACCCTTGGAATTTGCAGTGGGAGATCATGTCTTTCTCCGAGTGACTCCTACCACTGGTGTTGGAAGAGCTATTCGAGCGAAGAAGTTGTCTCCTAAGTATCTTGGTCCTTACCAGATCCTACGGCGCATCGGACCAGTAGCATATGAGGTCGCCATGCCACCTCAGCTGGCTAATCTTCACCCAGTATTCCATGTTTCCCAGCTGAGGAAATATGTACCTCACCCATCCCATGTGTTAGAGGTTGAAGACATCCAACTAAGAGAAGATCTGTCCATAGAAGTACAACCTGTACGAGTCAATGAGAATCAGACGAAAAGGAAGAATGGGAGGAGTGTTAGACTCGTCAAGGTTGTATGGGATGAGAGGACCGACGACTCTACTTGGGAAGTCGAAGATGAGATGCGAAGCTCTTACCCTCACCTATTCTCTGGTAAGCTCTATTTTCGCGGGCGAAAATTTTATTTGTTGGGGGGAATGTAAGGGCCTCAGAAAAATAAATAAGCCATTGGGCATAATTGGGTAGTCTGACCCATTTCACTTAGAGCATGGCCTTAGGGGAGAAAAGGAAAATTCCTTTGCTCATTTCTGATTTCATTCCACAGAAAACCCTTTTCTCTCTAAGAGCCAAACCCTAACTCTACTCCACCTTCTCTCTTCTTTTTCAGAAATTTGAACCGTACAAAATTTCATTTAGTGCCTTCAAATTGTTCCTAGCGTCGAGGGCTTCCGTTTGAACCCACCATCTCACTGTTTCATCGAGTCTCTCGGTGCCCTAATTGCTAGGAGCACTTTAGAAGCGTTGAGTGAGCTTGCTGTTGCTTGTTTCCAGGTAAGGGGAGCTATTATATAAAATATGTAATTCTCTTTGTATTTATTCTTGAACTGATACAAGTGTGTGTGAATTGGAATCTGATTTTGTGTATGGAAATGAATCTGTTTTATTGATTATTTGCTTGTTTTATGTGACTGTGAAGTGCTCTGAAAAAGGGGTGCCTGTTGGAATTGATATGTCTTATACTGCTTTCGTTTGAGGCTCTGTAATTGGTTTTGATGAGCCTAATCTGTTTTCTTTCCATTGTCATACTGATTGGTTGATTTAAATGAGTATGGAACTGAACTGGCTCTGTTTGATTAAATGGGCAGTGAAATTTTGATATATTGAAGTTGTCTTGGATTACTGGAAATCCTGTTGCTCTATTATTTTGATGAGGGACTTGGGCTGTGTAGAACTAGGTCTGTGAGTGGATTGAGGCATTGATTTAAGGGAAGGGAGGTCTAGATAACAGTACACTGATCATAGTACCTTAAGAGAGCCAAACTCAGAGTGCTTAGGATACCTTCTTTGTTGGTAGGATAGAGGGAACCTAAAAACCAGAGCTGGCACGTCCCTGATCATAGAACAGCCCTGGCCTGGTCCAGTACGTTGTGACTAGTCATACGTGTTGGTGACGAAGGTGAGTCTGCTGCGGTGGACATCTATTCCCACTCCGTTGACCAATTGGGGTATGAGAAGGTGGGAGAGAATAGAACCCTTAGGCAAAGGATCAGTAGCTTAATTTGATTTTATTTAGTTTGGGAAGAGGGAACTAGCATAGTGAATTTGTGTGTCTGGGGTATCGGGGGTGTTTGGGTTGTTTAGTTAACTTAGATTAGTGAAATGGAACCTGTGTGAGGCATAAAATTGAGCAAGAACACATTAAAAATGACCATTAGTTCCCTAAGTCTTAGGAATGTGGAAATTCTAACCAAGAACACGTAGATCAACTCATTTTACCCTAGGAACAAATTAAAATGAGCAAATTAGTTTAAATAACATATATATATATATATATATAATTTAGTTAATGTACGTAACATATATATAATTTAGTTAATGTACGTAACATATATATAATTTAGTTAATGTACGTAGGTTGTATAATAAGATCTTATAATATTATAATATGAATGTTGGTTTAATATAAATTAAAAATGTTTGTGCAATGGTTTAATAGAAAATTTATAATAGAAGTATGATTTAAGATAACTATTATAATATAGCTGAAGGGAACATGATTTTATATCTATACAGGGTTTAGGCATTGGTAATAAATTATAAAAGATGATATTGATTAACTTAGATTATATTAGGGAGTAGTTATTTTTATAATTTGTGAGTGGTAAATAATGTGTATTGTTGAGATTATGTATATGTTTGAAATTGTGAATGGTGGTTCAAAAGTATGTGAATTGGGAAGGAATAAAACATGATTTCGAGTGTGTTGATGGTGGTAAATGTAGGATCTCTCGGTGAGATCCTTAGTGTTTTAAAATGAAAGTAGGGGCTCAGCCTTGGGAGTCATTCGACGCTTCAATGGTCAATCAAACTCACTTAGAGAGGTTGAACCATGTGGTGAGAAGTAGCAGGAGATCTTTAGTCTTGGGGGCTCCCAATATGCCTCAAGGCGCGGAACGGACTAACCTCGTGAGTGTGGCAGGGTGGGGAACCCAAGTTTCATAAGTCACCACGGGTGCAAGACTCGCCATAGCCCGACTATCATTTTAAAGTCCGGACGAGTGAAGTCTAGAATATAACATGCTTTAGGTGGTGTGCTTTGCTGTTTTGATTTTACTTGTTCCTTTTATGCGATATATTAATATGATGTATGCTTTTATATAATTAGCTCACCCTTGCTTGCTTGTGTTTGTATCATGTTGTATGTGTTTTCTTTTGCGATGATCATCCACTTGGATGGGAGCAGATGGCGAGGAGGATACTCTGGAAACAGCTCTCGATGGGGAAGACAGTGTTGCTGCCTAGTTCTCTAGGCTTTAATTCTCTTGTCCTAGGATATTTCGAAGAAACTTTATTATGTTCTAAGTTTTTAAATTCTCTGTAATTTCTAGGGAGAAACTCTAGTACTCTAGTTTTCAATTCCACACTATTCTAAGGATGACTGTAATCCTAATTACTCTTGACTGCTTTCCTATATTATGCATGATGACATCTTGATTATGTATGTCTTTCTATATAATTGGGATGTCACATTTATGGTATCAGAGCAGTTTCTTTCCTAGGAACATGCCTTAGGTTGTGTGTGTTATGCTCTTGTCTGAGTACTCTTAGTATTTCTTAGCAATTATCTCATTTTCTTTGACTCAAATGATGTTCTGTTTCTCTTTGTGAAACAGAACTATGGCACCTAGACTTCCACCTCCTCTGCCTCCTCAAAATGAACCCTCTGAGTCCAACGCAAGATTGGAAGCTGTGCTTGAGGCTCTTCAGCAGCAGAATACTGCTCTTGTGCAACAAAATACTGTTGCCCTCAAAAACTTAGAAGCTGCTAGAATAGCCGCTGAAAATGCCAGGATATCAGCTGAGAATGCTAGAATGGAGTCTGATCACACCCAGAGGCAGCTGATGGACATGTTGGCCCGAGGTGTACCCACTCAGGGTGCTACCTCCTCTGCTGCCCCAGTTCAGGAGTGGACATTGGAGAGCTTTCTCCAACATCACCCAGCCTGGTTCAATGGCAAGTGCACTCCGGATGAAGCTGACCACTGGTTTCAGGATATGGAGCGTATCTTCGAGGCCAAAGGGTGTCCAGATGATAGGAAGCTGGCCTACACCCAGTATTTGCTGACAGGAGAAGCTGGCCACTGGTGGAGTAGCGTGAAGGCTATCCTAGAGAGGCGTGGAACTCCTATTTCTTGGGAGTTATTCAAGACTAAATTCTACACGGAGTACTTTCCTGACAGTGTCCGCTTTGCAAAAGAAGTGGAGTTCCTTGAGCTGACACAAGGGAACAAGTCGGTGACTGAATACGCCGATCGTTTTAAACATCTCCTTCGCTTCAGCACTGTGCCAGTGAATGAAGAGTGGCAATGCCGCAAGTTTGAGAATGGCCTGCGGAAGGATGTGAAGTTGATGGTGAAGGCTTTGCGTATCCGAGAGTTTCCCGCTCTAGTGGAGACGGCCCGAGACATGGAGAAGACAAAGGGAGAGCCCGAGGGGCCGCAAAGTCAGCGAGTCCAGCCACTGAGGGTTGGCGGACCAGCAGTATCCACAGGAGGGTCCAGTTCTAGGACGACCCCTTTCTCTCGACCCACATCTTCCGGGTTCAGGGGTTCTTCCTCCTCTCAGCCATCAGTGCAGCAGGGACCACTCAGTTATGCCAGCCCTGTGAGATGCTACATGTGTGGAGGACCACACCTCCAGTCTGTGTGCCCTCGTCTGATAGGGTACAAGAGGTGTAACCTTTGTAGGAGGGACGACCACTATGCCAGAGACTGCCCTATGGTCAGGAGGACCGGACCACCACCACCACGTCCAGCGAATAGAGCTATCCAGAGAGGTGGTGCCAGACCACAGGCTGCAGGGAGAGTTTACGCATTGACTGGAGCCGAAGCAGCCAGTGCAGGTAACTTGATAGTCAGTAGTTGTTTGTTATTTGGAGCTTCTTGCGTGACCTTATTTGATTCAGGAGCGACACACTCTTTTGTGTCAAAGGCGTGTGTGGAGAGGCTTGGGTTAGCAATCAGAGAGCTCCAGTGTGATCTGGTGGTCTCTACACCAGCAGCTGGGCTAGTCAGGACGTCTTCTGTGTGTTCTAGATGTCTTATAGAGGTTGAGGGCCGAAGGTTCAGGGTGAACCTTATCTGTCTACCCTTACAAGGGTTAGAAGTCATTCTCGGAATGGATTGGTTAGCCACCAATCGCATTCTTCTTGATTGCAGAAGGAAGAAGCTCATCTTTCCTCGTGACGACGAAGTGGCACTTTTGACACTTAGCATGATTGTACAAGACATCTGGGATGGCGCGAGTTGCTTCATAATCATGACTCACCTAGATGCAACTCAAGACTCGAACTCATCGACTCAGGGAGACCAAAGGATGAATATGCAGGTGGTGAATGAGTTTCTTGATGTTTTTCCCGAAGAAGTTTCAGGCCTACCTCCTCCTAGAGAGGTGGAATTCTCTATAGACCTGGTGTCAACTGCAGGACCAGTGTCTATAGCTCCCTATAGAATGGCTCCAGCGGAGCTAGCAGAATTAAAGAAGCAGATTGAAGAGCTGCTAGAGAAGAAGTTTATTAGGCCTAGTGTCTCACCATGGGGTGCTCCGGTGTTATTGGTGAAGAAGAGGGATGGCACGTCCCGACTTTGTGTAGATTACCGGCAACTGAACAAGCTCACAATCAAGAACAAGTATCCATTGCCGAGGATAGATGATCTAATGGACCAACTGCATGGAGCCACGGTATTCTCTAAGATAGACTTGAGATCGGGATACCATCAGATCTTGGTGAAACCAGATGATATCCAGAAGACAGCTTTCAGGTCCAGGTATGGCCACTACGAGTATGTAGTTATGCCTTTTGGTGTGACTAATGCTCCAGCCATCTTTATGGACTACATGAACAGAATTTTCAGACCCTTCTTGGATAAATTTGTGGTTGCCTTCATTGATGACATCCTGGTTTATTCCAAGACCCAAGAAGAGCACGAAGGGCACCTTAGAACCGTGTTTGGCGTGTTGAGAGAGAGAAAGTTGTATGCCAAGCTATCCAAGTGTGACTTTTGGATGGAAGAGGTCCACTTCTTGGGACATGTTATCTCGGCTGGTGGGATTGCTGTTGATCCAGCCAAGGTATAGGCTGTGATGGAGTGGGAGAGGCCGAAGACGGTCACTGAAGTACATAGCTTTGTGGGATTGGCGGGTTACTATCGTCGTTTCATTGAGAATTTTTCTCGAATAGTAGCCCCGTTGACTCAGTTGACCAGGAAGGATCAGCCCTTTGTGTGGACTGAAAAATGCGAGGCTGGTTTTCAAGAGTTAAAGGAAAAGTTGACTAGCGCCCCAGTGCTAGTTATTCCGGACACAGGTAGACCTTTTGAGGTTTACTGTGATGCCTCTCACCAAGCTCTAGGGTGCGTGTTGATGCAAGAAAGAAGAGTGGTTGCCTATGCCTCACGACAACTCAAAGTGCATGAGAAAAATTACCCCACTCATGACTTGGAGTTAGCTGCAGTTGTCTTCGCCTTGAAGATTTGGAGGTATTACCTATATGGATCCCAATTCCAAGTGTCTAGCGACCACAAGAGCTTGAAGTATCTGTTTGATCAGAAAGAGCTTAACATGAGGCAAAGGAGATGGATGGAGTTCCTCAAAGACTATGATTTTGAACTCCTCTACCACCCTGGAAAAGAAAACGTGGTTGCAGACGCACTGAGTAGAAAGTCGGTGCATATATCTTGCTTGATGGTTAGAGAGTTGGAATTGATTGAAGATTTTAGTGACTTGAAGCTGTGTGTAGAACTTGAACCTGACAACATCAAGTGTAGTAAATTGGTGGTGTCTAGTAACTTGATAGAACGCATCAGAGGAGGGCAGCTGTTAGATCCTGAGCTTCAGACATCCATAGCCTTGATTGGTACAGAAAAGGGGAAGGACTTCAACACAGGGACAGATGGTCTTTTGCGATTCAAGGGAAGGACATGCGTCCCCAATGATGGGGAATTAAAGAGATTGATACTTGAAGAAGGACACCGAAGTCGTTTTAGTATACATCCAGGTATGACTAAGATGTACCAGGACCTTAAGAAGTCCTTCTGGTGGTCAGGTATGAAGAAGGACGTGGCTCAGTTTGTAGCTTCTTGCCTTACTTGTCAGAAGGCCAAGGTAGAGCATCAGAGGCCCGGAGGTTTGTTGCAACCATTGGAGATTCCAGAGTGGAAATGGGATAGCATAGCCATGGACTTTGTCACCCACTTACCACGCACTTTCAGAAAACATGATGCCATATGGGTGATAGTGGACAGATTGACCAAGAGTGCTCACTTCTTGGCAATTGATCTGAGGATGTCTATGGCTAAGCTGGCGCAGCTATACATTAAAGAAATTGTGAGATTGCATGGGGTGCCTTCCAGCATCATATCTGACAGAGACCCGAGGTTCACCTCTAGATTTTGGCAAACACTCCAGAGTGAGATGGGTAGCAGATTGCAGATGAGTTCAGCCTACCATCCTCAAACAGATGGCCAATCTGAGAGAACGATCCAGTCCTTAGAAGACTTGTTGAGAACATGTATACTGGATCATCTGGGAGCTTGGGATGAGGTGTTACCGTTGGTGGAATTTACTTATAATAACAGCTATCAAGCCAATATTGGTATGGCTCCATTCGAAGCTTTGTATGGTAGACGCTGCAGAACACCTCTCTGTTGGTTTCAGGATGGAGAGGTGGTGTTGACAGGACCAGAATTAGTGCAGCAAACCAAAGAGAAGGTGAGACTGATCCAGGAAAGAATGAAAGCATCTCAAATCCGGCAGAAGTCATATGCGGATCAGAGGCGAAAACCCTTGGAATTTGCAGTGGGAGATCATGTCTTTCTCCGAGTGACTCCTACCACTGGTGTTGGAAGAGCTATTCGAGCGAAGAAGTTGTCTCCTAAGTATCTTGGTCCTTACCAGATCCTACGGCGCATCGGACCAGTAGCATATGAGGTCGCCATGCCACCTCAGCTGGCTAATCTTCACCCAGTATTCCATGTTTCCCAGCTGAGGAAATATGTACCTCACCCATCCCATGTGTTAGAGGTTGAAGACATCCAGCTAAGAGAAGATCTGTCCATAGAAGTACAACCTGTACGAGTCAATGAGAATCAGACGAAAAGGAAGAATGGGTCAAGGTTGTATGGGATGAGAGGACCGGCGACTCTACTTGGGAAGTCGAAGATGAGATGCGAAGCTCTTACCCTCACCTATTCTCTGGTAAGCTCTATTTTCGCGGGCGAAAATTTTATTTGTTGGGGGGAATGTAAGGGCCTCAGAAAAATAAATAAGTCATTGGGCCTAATTGAGTAATCTGACCCATTTCACTTAGAGCATGGCCTTAGGGGGGAAAAGGAAAATTCCTTTGCTCATTTCTGATTTCATTCCACAGAAAACCCTTTTCTCTCTAAGAGCCAAACCCTAACTCTACTCCACCTACTCTCTTCTTTTTCAGAAATTTGAACCGTACAAAATTTCATTTAGTGCCTTCAAATTGTTCCTGGCGTCGAGGGCTTCCGTTTGAACCCACCATCTCACTGTTTCATCGAGTCTCTCGGTGCCCTAATTGCTAGGAGCACTTTAGAAGCGTTGAGTGAGCTTGCTGTTGCTTGTTTCCAGGTAAGGGGAGCTATTATATAAAATATGTAATTCTCTTTGTATTTATTCTTGAACTAATACAAGTGTGTGTGAATTGGAATCTGATTTTGTGTATGGAAATTAATCTGTTTTATTGATTATTTGCTTGTTTTATGTGACTGTGAAGTGCTCTGAAAAAGGGGTGCCTGTTGGAATTGATATGTCTTATACTGCTTTCGTTTGAGGCTCTGTAATTGGTTTTGATGAGCCTAATCTGTTTTCTTGCCATTGTCATACTGATTGGTTGATTTAAATGAGTATGAGACTGAACTGGCTCTGTTTGATTAAATGGGCAGTGAAATTTTGATATATTGAAGTTGTCTTGGATTACTGGAAATCCTGTTGCTCTATTATTTTGATGAGGGACTTGGGCTGTGTAGAACTAGGTCTGTGAGTGGAACTGAGGCATTGATTTAAGGGAAGGGAGGTCTAGATAACAGTACACTGATCATAGTACCTTAAGAGAGCCAAACTCAGAGTGCTTAGGATACCTTCTTTGTTGGTAGGATAGAGGGAACCTAAAAACCAGAGTTGGCACGTCCCTGATCATAGAACAGCCCTGGCCTGGTCCAGTACGTTGTGACTAGTCATACGTGTTGGTGACGAAGGTGAGTCCACTGCGGTGGACATTTGTTCCCACTCCGTTGACCAATTGGGGTATGAGAAGGTGGGAGAGAGTAGAACCCTTAGGCAAAGGATCAGTAGCTTAATTTGATTTTATTTAGTTTGGGAAGAGGGAACTAGCATAGTGAATTTGTGTGTCTGGGGTATCGGGGGTGTTTGGGCTGTTTAGTTAACTTAGATTAGTGAAATGGAACCTGTGTGAGGCATAAAATTGAGCAAGAACACATTAAAAATGACCATTAGTTCCCTAAGTCTTAGGAATGTGGAAATTCTAACCAAGAACACGTAGATCAACTCATTTTACCCTAGGAACAAATTAAAATGAACAAATTAGTTTAAATAACATATATATATATATATATATATATATATAATTTAGTTAATGTACGTAACATATATATAATTTAGTTAATGTACGTAGGTTGTATAACAAGATCTTATAATATTATAATATGAATGTTGGTTTAATATAAATTAAAAA
This sequence comes from Vigna mungo, assembly GCA_036885675.1. Lineage (NCBI taxonomy): Eukaryota > Viridiplantae > Streptophyta > Magnoliopsida > Fabales > Fabaceae > Vigna > Vigna mungo. The sequence continues at coordinate 12,456,559 of CP144692.1, read as the reverse complement.
TGTTTGTGCAATGGTTTAATAGAAAATTTATAATAGAAGTATGATTTAAGATAACTATTATAATATAGCTGAAGGGAACATGATTTTATATCTATACAGGGTTTAGGCATTGGTAATAAATTATAAAAGATGATATTGATTAACTTAGATTATATTAGGGAGTAGTTATTTTTATAATTTGTGAGTGGTAAATAATGTGTATTGTTGAGATTATGTATATGTTTGAAATTGTGAATGGTGGTTCAAAAGTATGTGAATTGGGAAGGAATAAAACATGATTTCGAGTGTGTTGATGGTGGTAAATGTAGGATCTCTCGGTGAGATCCTTAGTGTTTTAAAATGAAAGTAGGGGCTCAGCCTTGGGAGTCATTCTGACGCTTCAATGGTCAATCAAACTCACTTAGAGAGGTTGAACCATGTGGTGAGAAGTAGCAGGAGGTCTTTAGTCTTGGGGGCTCCCAGTATGCCTCAAGGCGCGGAACGGACTAACCTCATGAGTGTGGCAGGGTGGGGAACCCAAGTTTCATAAGTCACCACGGGTGCAAGACTCGCCATAGCCCGACTATCATTTTAAAGTCCGGACGAGTGAAGTCTAGAATATAACATGCTTTAGGTGGTGTGCTTTGCTGTTTTGATTTTACTTGTTCCTTTTATGCGATATATTAATATGATGTATGCTTTTATATAATTAGCTCACCCTTGCTTGCTTGTGTTTGTATCATGTTGTATGTGTTTTCTTTTGCGATGATCATCCACTTGGATGGGAGCAGATGGCGAGGAGGATACTCTGGAAACAGCTCTCGATGGGGAAGACAGTGTTGCTGCCTAGTTCTCTAGGCTTTAATTCTCTTGTCCTAGGATATTTCGAAGAAACTTTATTATGTTCTAAGTTTTTAAATTCTCTGTAATTTCTAGGGAGAAACTCTAGTACTCTAGTTTTCAATTCCACACTATTCTAAGGATGACTGTAATCCTAATTACTCTTGACTGCTTTCCTATATTATGCATGATGACATCTTGATTATGTATGTCTTTCTATATAATTGGGATGTCACATCATCCCCTCCCCCTTGGAAAGGATTTATCCTCAAATCTGATGGTTGTCTGAGGACTTATTTTTGTTGGCTTGATAGAAATTCCTCCTGGATCAAACATCAATCTGCAATAAGCATAAAACATAATTTCAATTAGTTTTGTTTGAACCAGGAAGATATAAAGATGTTTAGAAGAAAGACTACTCTTAATAGATTGAAGATGCCTTACTTCTAAAACTTTATTTTTGTCTTGAGTTAGTTGCAACCTTAGAGGTAACAATAACTCAAGTGATTTGCCACATGTTGAAAGTTGTAACATGTTTAAAGATAGAGTGGCAAATTCTTTGAAAGAAAAGTTAGATATTGGGCTTTCAAAAATAAATGGAGAAAAGTGTAAGGATAGACAATCTTCCCTTAAGAATCTTGATTCCATTGTGGTTGGGGAGGATATTGTCCCTAGTTTCTCTTGCTTATTTTCTTCCACTTCTTTTCTTTCAATTTCTTCCTTGTCTTTTCTTTCTTTTTCTTTTATTCTCTCTTCCTCTCTTCTTCTCTCTTCTTCTCTTTCACCTTCTTCTCTGTTTCTTCTCTCTTCTTCTCTTCTTCTTTCTTCTTCTTCTTTCTTCTTCCTCTCTTTTTCTTCTCTCTTCTTCTCTTTCCTCTTCCTCTTTTTTTCTTCTTTCTTCTTCTCTTTCTTCCTCTTTTCTTCTCTCTTGTTCTCTTGTCTCTCTCTCTTTCTCTAGTCTCTTTCTCTCTTCCAGTTCTCCTTTCTCTTGCTTCACTCTCTTTTCTCTTCTCACTTCTTCTTTTCTTTCTTGCTTTCTTCTTTGAATCTCTCTTTCCCTTTTCTTATCCTTTAACTCTTGAAGTCTGGCCTCAAATTCTATTTCTCTCCGAAAGAAACCTTGATCTTTTAAACTCTCAAGAAATGATTTTCCCTTTTGAATACAATCTCTCATAAGTTTCAAGTTTCTTATAATCAAAGGAGGTACAAACTTTTTTCTCATGCACGCTCTCAATTCATACCAATTTTCAATGGTGGATTTCCTACCTTTATGAACCCAATATTGCCTCTCATCCCACCACTCATATGCATGCTTTTCTAACTTAGAAAGATATAGACTAAGAACACGAGATTCACACTCTCTAGAAAGAACAATTGTACTATAAGACTCAAGTTCACTTTGTCTAAGAAGGACAGGATGCATTTGATTAATTTCTTTTTCCCAAACTAGGTATGTTAAGACATTTGTATCTTTCCCAAAGAATGGAATGTTTCTAGCTTTAGTACACAAATCATCCTTAATGTATGAACCTTGATACTCATTATGGACCCTAGATGAACTATATGAGCTAGAAGAACTATATAAACTATAACTATATGAATAACAAGACATTTTTGTTTCTAAAAGTTTTCTTGTGTTACAACTACTTAGAGTTCACCTAAGAACAAATTCCAGGTAAGGGTGGTGAACAACTAAGGTCACTTAATAACCAAGCCTTCTCCTTGCCAAAAATGTTCAAGGCTACTTACTTAGTTATTGTAACTCAAAGATCACTTTTATGATAACAAAAGATGACTCAAATAATCAAAGAAAAATGCTAGGACTCTAATGCCGGACTCTAAGACCCTTAATATGTTCGGACTCTAATGTGACCCCTATGCGTGAAACACAAATTTAAACACATACAAGAAAAGTCTTGCCAAGAGTTGAAAGAGCACCAAGGACTCTTACAAGACAACTTGGACTTTGAATGGCCTTTTACACTTTAAAGAAATCTAACACAGAAAACCTATTACAAATTCAAAACAAAATAAACAAAACAAGCTAAAGTGTTGCTGTCACGTTTTGTCCAACTTTTCTGATGCAGACAAGATGCATGTGTTCCTAGCAGCGTGGTTCCTTGAGTTTCTTGAAGATATGGAGATACTAATTGCTTGTAAGGAAAGATTTCTTCTCGGCCTTGTGCCCTTGATGCAGTAAAATTCCTTTTGCTTTCCAAGGATAAACTACACAAAGAGCGTACACCAAATTCAGTATACAGTCAACGGTATTACCATAAAGCTGCACAACAAAATTAAGACTCTTCCCTTTGCTCTTGGCTTTGCACAATTGATATGCAGAATAAATTCAGTTTGGTCTCAATTGGTAAATTGCTGCACCAGGTATCCAATTCTCATCAAACAGCACAGGTTGGTGTTCATCCAGTTTCCCACTGCTGCAGCCAATGGTTCATTGCTTTCCACGGTTCAGTGACTTTGCTGTCAATTGCAAGTACTATAGAATGAAATAAACACTGCTGCGGTGATGACTTCTGCTGTTTGAAATGATGCAGTTTTGGCACTATCTTGCAGCCATGTGTGCTTCTAATTTCCAGAATGTTGGAGCTTATCACCAACCATATTTAGAACCTGCACAATTAGAATTGACCAAGAGTAACAACTCTTCCAAACTGAGCAAAAATATTAGTGAATCAATTGGACGAATTTTGGTGACTTGAACAGCTAGAAAAGAATAACCAAACTGGTCAAAACAGTATTGTATCGAAACAGCATTTTGGCTAGCTGTACAAGTCCAAAATAATGCTCAATTGAACAAAATAAGACCAGCTTATTCAGATTTGATCCAAAAATCAATTTGACTATATGAGTTGCAGTTAAAACAAAATCTAAAACATAGTGTGCAGCTCTTGTTTTCTCAGCAAAGGAAAAGGATGGGATTTTGGCAATGCAACTTTAGCTTCTCTCAAGGAAATTCTTGGTTGTTCATTGTGCCTTAAGCAAGTCTCACAATTGCAGTACAGTGGAGGTTAATTTGCAGCTCCTAAAACTGATATAGCAGTTGCAGCTCTCGGCAGATTCCACCAGAAAATGTTGCAACACCTCAGTCATGTATCCATGTGCTTTCTACCACTTCTCCACTTCCTAGGAGGCTACCAAGGATGAAGGACCTCTGGACAGACCAAATCCACGTGATTACACCTCAAACAGATCACAATTCAGCAGGAGATTAGTGGAAGAAATGGTTCAGCTGCACAGAATTTGCATCACAACAAGACTGCACTACAACACCTTTTATCAAACAGGTGGTAGGCAAGATAGCCAAAAAAATGGACTTTAAAGCAAGAAAATGGCATTCAAACACGTAGGCACAGCAAAAGGAACTTAAGAAGTGCTCTAGATTAGATTCAGAAACCAAGAAAAGCAAAACATGCTGCAGTTATCCGTAATTCATTGATGTCATAAAATTGGCAAAACTGTTTGATGAAAGGTCTCAAAGAGAACAGTGTTTATGGCACAAAAGCTGGTTCTGGTGCATGGCTGGTTTGAGAGGCATTTTTGGACAGAGATGTTTAAACACCTAATTGGATTATTGGAGCAACTTTGTATACATATTTGAGATGTGTTTAAGCCTTCAAACAACACGGAAATGAACCACAACACAAATTCACTGGTCTACTTGCTAAATTCTAGCAAATTCAATGGCTAAAAATTGATTTTGCACTCTGGTTTGAAAATGACCAAATGAATAGTGTATATCAATTTTAATTGGCCAAATATACTTGGTGAACCAATAAAAATGCACTGGCAGTCACGAATTCACGAAATCACCTTAGTATTTGCCCAATTATGCAGAGAAATACAAAACTGCAGCAGTTTGAAAAGAAAAAACACTGGAAACAATGCTGAAAAATGGTAGTTTAAATGGTCAAATTGCACAAATGTGTTTAGATTGACATTTTAATGTTTCGAGCAAGTTTTATTTATGAAATGTGACTTGTGCAAGCTGCCAGCAGAAGCTACAAGCTATCAGATCACAAAATCACTAATTCAGTTGCTCTTTTCACCACATTTAAGAAAATTAACCAACCAATTTCAAGCAGAAGATTCAAAATGGTCTGTGAATGTATAATCTGACATTGGTCAATGCAAAGGACTCAGACATAGCACATGAAATTTGCTCAGAATGGCAGAAACGTCAATTAGATGATTAGCAATGATCTAATGCTCAATCCATTGACACACAGATTAAACCAAACTAAGAATTCTGCAGATCGGTTTACTGCAACCATGGCATTAACCGACGTCTAACAACGACTTTGTGTTTTAGTGCAGTTTTGATCCAGGCTTTCGGTAGCATTGTGTAACACTCTCCTCTCGCTAGTTTCCCCACAAAAAAAGCTTGCGTCTTTTGAATCTTCTAGTCCTTTCAACCCAAAACCGAACCTGCGTCCATGGCTACTTCCAATTATTCAACCGCAACAGAAAAAAATTACGGTGTCGAGAAGTAGACAAGGATCCAAGTTCCATTTTAGGTCTGAAGAACTAGAAAATTCAAAAGATCGCCACTCTTTTTGATGGCTCCAGCTTTCGGCTATTTCTCATATCCGTGAGATCCAGATGCAGAGACGTAGTTGCAACGAAAGAAAATGGAGATATGATGAAAAGGTGCAGCGGCAGTGCATGTTTATGGAACGGTGAAATGGTTGAAAGTGCTATGGTGGAGTGAATCTAGCTCAGAAGGCCTTCACCATGGGAAGGAAGCTAGAGGATAAGGTGGAAAAAGCACAAGAATATGACTCTCGGTGGAGAGAAGACGCTGGAAAGGCTTCAGCATATCTATTCTCTCAAATATCCAAAAGTCCCAATACAAGCCATGCTTAGGAGGATTTATAGGCTACCTCTTGGCTACAAGCATGGAAAAGGCCTAGATCCACAAATTACGGATCTAGTGCCATGTCAACATACATGTGCTAAATGTGTGGCTTTCTAGAAGCCCTTATTAAACACGTGAAATTAAACTACAAAGGAAAATTTGCACATATGGAGAGAGGTCTCATAATGCAGCCCCTATGTTTTTAAATCACACCCCTCCTTATGTAGCAATGTCCATTTTATCATTCTTCTTGGATTGGTTTAGTGCGCTTTATTTATTGGGCTTGGGCCCCGCGTATCACTTTTAGTGAGGAAACTAGCAAAGAGAGAATGTTGCACTATGTTATCCAAAGAGTGGATCAAAACTGCACTAAAACACAACACAAAAAAAGCAAATTTATATCAGTTAAATGATAAGATAATCGATAAAAAAACTAAAGAAAATTTAAACAGTAAAGCATAAGAAAAACCACGCACCTGGGATGAAGAGAGAAAAAGGAGAGGACGAAGACAATGACGTTCTGAGAAAATACAATGCAATGCCGGAAGAGATAAAAAGAAGAGGTGCGCAAGGGAGTAATAGAAGAGGAGAAGCAGAGAAAAAGGAGAAGAGATGAAGACGCGATCAGAAACTTAGAGGTTAGTAGGGTCTGCGGAGTATTTAAAATGAAATTGGGCGTCGGTTGCTCCCGAAACCGACGTCTATAGACGTCAGTGTTTCAGGGGATCTGACGTCTAGGAAGCTGAAAAGATTGACGTTTTGGTTTCCTGTCAGAGTACTTCACGTCGGTGCCCCTCACATACGACGTCTATAACCCTCGAATTTGGTGAAAATACAGGACCGACGTCGGTGCCCCTCAGGACCGACGTCTACATTGAAGAATTTGTCTCCCGCCTTCCAGCCAGGCCTTAGACCTCAGCCTTCGGCCACCTGACGTCTAATTGCCTAGGGAATTAGGTGAACAACATTAATTGTAGCATAGTCGACGTCGAGTTTTCACGGGATCCGACGTCTATCCGACGTCTAGTCGACGTCTCGGTTGACGTTTGATTTCCTGTCAGTGACTTAGACGTCTGGGCCCTTGCTAACCGACGTCTAAGCTCTTGGGAATTTGATGAGCAGCATTAATTGCAGTCTCGTAGACGTCGGTCCCCTGAAAACGCCGACGTCAATTGACTAACTTATCACATACCTCAGGTAATTGGACGTTAGGTTGCGGCAGCTCCGACGTCTATGATGTCATAGATGTCGCCTGACATCAAAACGGACGTCTAATTTTCCAATTTATTTACGATAATGCTACCGTGCAGCAGTAGACGTCGGATTTTCGTGGAACGGACGTCTAAGAGGTGACGTTAAACAACGTTTTTGCACTAGTGAATTATTTAGAATTTTAAAGTTTTGGTTCTAATAAAATACAAATACATAAATATGTTTATGTTTCGATTGTTTAAGGACTGGTACCTAAAACGTTTCCATTAATTTAAAAATGTCATTATTAAATTTTATTTATTTTTTGAACAGAGGTTAATGCTTTGGTTATTTTTAAAACCGAAGTTGCTTTCCAATTCTGGTTTCTTCTTTCCTTACAAGAAGTTCTTTCTATTTTCAAATCAAAAATAATTTATCAAATTTTGTTCTGCTTCTCAGACAGAATAAGAAAAGATAGACAAAAACAAGAAAAAACAAATATAAGATGAATATATATAAATACAATTTGAATATGCAAAAATTAAAACAAAAATGAATTTACAAATTAATGAAAAGCCTAAACCAATAAATTACACAATTAAACTACACAAACACCAACAAATCAACCAACAAATCCACGATAATGGAGAAAAAACTTATTAACTTTTTGATAAGTGAATCAATTTGTTACAAGTAGTAAACTGAAAGTCCAAGTATCGTTTTTCCAAACCATTTGGACTTGTTTGTCCAATTACAACTTTGATAAATGTCATGTTTTGATTCATAGTAAGAAAATTTCATTTTAAACAGAAAAATTATAAGAGTTATAATATGATTCACTACAAGCTTAATTAGGATTAGATTTCATGAACCAAAACAATGCAATAATTTATACAATATATCTCTATCTCCTTCAACCATTCAAATCAAAAGCAAATTAATCCTAATTCCTTAGGAACAAGTTAAAATCTATATGTTAAAATACTAATTCCTTTGTCAAGTTAACATACCATTCACACTAAGAGTAGATGTCTAGAATGACTAAGTTATTACGCCTACTACTGTACCAAAACCAATTGGGTGTTTCATCTATGTCCAAGTTCCAAACGATTCCCAATGATTATTTCATCATACAACTACTACAAAAAAGACTTTTAAAATCGCTTAATATGTTTTAGTTTTAAGAAAAATGAAGTCTTTCAAAATGTGGTGGCCTTTCTGAAAAGTTTGCACAACTACAGGTTTAGTTCTAAAATTACTGAAGCCTATATTGGTATATGCTTCAGTCAGAGGCCTATAGTTTTCTAAATAATTTCAAAAGTGTTACTGACATTTTTGTAAATAGTTGCACAATTATAGGTATCTAGAAAAGAGTACGATCTTTTCTAAATTTGAATTCTCAATGACACAATAAAAATAAATTAGAAAAGAGCGCATAATAAGACAAAGATGAGGATGTCACAATCTAACAGATTGATAATTCAAGTGAACACAAAAATGTTAATATGAGAGCTAAGATAATCCTCTCTCATAGATGGTCTTGGCTGAGTTAATTAAGTTTGGTTTGAACATGTAATTGTTTTTTTCTAATGGTTGCATGAGTTAATATGTTGTAATAGTTGAAATTTATAATCAAATATAGGAACAAGCTGAAGAATCACTATTTATTATCATAGGACCTTGAGAGTTTTTTTAGGAAAAAAGACATAAACAACAGCACATAGACAGATACAAGCTACAGTGTTGTGGATCCTAATATTGTACTTAGTTCATTCTCCACTTACTGATAAAACCTGTAATACTTTCCCCTTTATACCTTCTTCTAAGGTCCAAAACATCTCTAACCAGCTTCGTTACAATGGAAACTACTACAATCATCCTCCTTACGTGCTGTCAGAAAAGGAAGAGAACCCATTCTGCCTACAGCATTACGATGATGCTTCAACGAGTCTTCTGGCGTGACCACTGGAGCCATTTTTGATGTTCTGTCCTCTTATATATCTCTTTGATGTTCCTAAATAATGTTCCTTAATTAGGATCTGTGGATCTGTGTTTCCATTTTTGAATCTTGGAGTTGCCAGCAGGACTGTGATCTTCTCTTATTTGGGTTTTAAATTTGTGTCGTTAATATACTTAGCACACTTATACATTGTAATCACTTTATGGCAAAAGTTTAATTTTATTTAGGAAGTGTTATAATACATATATAACAAACGTCGTAGAATGTGTTGGTTGAATCTTAAACAAGTTACAGAGACGAACGTTATCTTTCCAGTTTTATTTTCTTATCTATACTTTCCATTCTTATTTCATGTAATAGTCATCTTAAATAAGTTACAGAGACTAAGTCAGCTTTATGTTTATTGGCTTCGATAGAAATTAATTGTTTCCTTGACAGTGGATTTTGAATTTGGAAAATGGAGGTCTGGTAAATGAACATCTAGGTCATTCAAATAGTGCATAGTAATCTATCCTATTAATTATTTTTTTAAAACACACTTGCGCGTATGCCAACTCCATCTTGTATCTTATTTTAATTTTTAAAAAATAATAAAAAAGCAAGGCTGGCTGACCCATCATTTAATTCAAAAAATAAAATAAAATACAAGATGCAGGTCTTGCTAGGTTGCTTTTAATTAAAACAAAAATAAAATAGAAAGGGTTGACTTGTTCCTATGTGTCATATATATATATCATTTAATTTAAATTCAATAAAAAATTTAAAACGTGGCAGACACGTGTTATTCTATATGTAAGCAATGCAGTGGAAAGTCAACTGAGACAAAATTTAATGTAATAGAAAATAAATAGAACTAATATCATTCTTTTAGAAAATAAATAAACCAAATAGAACAGAAGTTTTAAACAGGACAAATTGCAATTTTGGTTATAATGGAAGGATAAAAAAAGTTGTTTAACTTTATGTAAAAATAGCTACATTACATTATTTTTATTTTAAGAAAACAGAATATTAAAGTAGAGGAAAACCTAAATATATTTAGATAGCCGGATAATGTTACTTAAAAGTATGTGAAAGTTAAGATCAATTAATATTTATATGATTAAAAAAAATGTGTTAATTTTCTTTTCTCTGTTTTTCTTTTCTGGAACCTTATATAATATCTTATTTTGTTTTAGCTTAGAATAAACATTATAAAAAAATCCATGTAATTGACAAAGTCTTTCCAAACCTTTTAAATTTTTACGTTGTAACTTTAATTAAATCCAAACTACTAAATCCTGATACAAAAGTCTTTTAAATCTTTCTTTATGCGTGACTGTTGTATTTGATTTGATTATTTTGCAATTGTTTGTCTGTAAAATGTAAACTATGTGCGTCGTAATCAATTTCTATGTTCCAATCAAATTTTATAACTGTTTACGAAAACTCAAATTTCATGGAATCTTTTTGCCTATAAAATCTCCCATTCCTATCTTCTCTTGTAAAAGGGTATCTCTACGTTCTTATCTTTCATATAGAATTTAGTGTCACTCTGTGCGGTCAGTTTCCATGGCTATGGCACATATAATATCTTCTCCTAACGTCTCTCCACTATCAACTGGTACTTATACTCACTACGTTCTATTTTGGTTCATTATTCATTGCAAAGTTATTTTGTGAATAATACGTGGAAGCATGCATGGTAATTGTAGGTGCAAATCTTTGGGGCAGGAAACTCTCCTTCAACAGTATTTACTGTGAAAGTATGTCTAATCACTTATATTCTTTTCCTTCAACTATAACTATAATTTTTTGTTAGCACTGCTTATTCACTAATTCGTTTATTTTGTCCCAGTAGTTACTTTAAACTATATTATTTCCTGAAAAATAAAACAATAATTAAAATTGATTATTTTATAACTATGCTGGTAAATTTAATGTAATTCGCAATATTTTATATCATTTGAACTTAAGAATAGAAAATTTTAAAAATAAAGTATTATATATAGGTATTATTTACTTTTTAATTTATTTAATGAAATATATTTCACAGTAATAATAATAATAATAGTAATGATAAACGATTGAATATAATAATGTTATAAATTTGTAGCTATATTTAAAATGATGCAGGTTTTTTTTTTTTAATTTATAATTAACGATAAAAGTTAAGTACGGGGTTTTTTGTGGAGACATAAACTGTAAAAATGAAGAAAGGTATAGTTATTTAAAAATTTATATGATATAAGTTAAAATAAAATAAAAAAGAAAAGATGAAAATATTTGGGTTAGATTAATACATTATTTTTATATTTATTATTCTCTCAATTCATCGTCATGATTTAGTTTCAATAATTTGAAATATACTGTTTCAAAAGCTTCTCAGCTCAAAATAAAACCTCAAACACAATACAATCCTTTGAGGTTTCAACAATCACCTTTTAATCATCACTACAAAGGCATTGAAAGAGGAACAACAAACGAAGATAGCAATAAAAGTTATGTTGTGAAAGCCGTGACTGTACCATCTTCTGAGTCAGAATCTGAAGCTTCCAACTTCAAAAACATTGTCGACTCTGTCAAAAATTTCATGGCCGTTTTGTACCAATTTATTTACCCTTACGTATTTTATGGTCGAGTAAGTAAATACTGTTCCATCACTCTCATAATTAATATTCAAAGTTATGTCGTTCCTTTGTATTAAATTCTGATTTGGATAATTAATGCACTTCTTGTTTTAAATTAACATCTGTATTTTACAGACATCAGCTACAATTTCTGCGTCTCTCGTTGCAGTAGAAAAACTATCAGATATATCTCCATTGTTTTTTATTGGTTTGTTACAGGTGACACTCCAATTATACAGTTTTTTAAAAGACAGTTGAAAATTACCCTTTAACTTCAGTAAAAGACATTCATGATTTGAGTTGTTTTTTCTAATATTTCAGGCTTTGTTACCTTCCATGTTTCTGGATCTTTACGTTAATGGAGTGAATCAAGTGTTTGACTTTGAAATAGATAAGGTATGAAACTTGTTTCTACTAAGAATAAAATACTTTGGTTCATTGATAAATTATTTGTTTATTTATTTGTTATATACTTTGTATATATTTCATTAAAAATGTAATATAAACGTAGTTCTTGTATAAGATTGATCTAAAGTTAAATGTTCAGAAACATGTATAAAGACTAAGTTTACACAAGAAGGTCACAGGTACACTAATTTGAACAATTTATAAAATTTTTACTTTCAAAGTCCTTTTCATAGTTAAGGTTTACTGTCGTACTCCTACCTTTTTTCTTAATGGGAGCATCACCAACCTACAGCTCCCAAAATTTGACCAAAAGCCTAACCTTTTTTCTTATTTTAATTAGTTCAGTTCATGGACGTATTAAAGTAATTTAATATCTATTTCATATATAACCGAATTAATTAAAATAAAATAAAATATAGTTGGATTTTTGGTACAGTTTATTTATACTTCATCCTTGAAAAAGGTGAGAATATTGAAGAACCTTTATATTTTCTTGTAAAAATATAATCCCTTTATAATTCTGAATCTGAAGTATTCCAATAATTACTATATCCTTTGATAGGATGGGGAATGCGAGTAACCTTTTATAGTTTACAAACCTGTTGAATGTTTCTAAGAAAACTAATCTATGTTACATGTTTTTATTGCAGATAAACAAACCATATCTTCCATTGGCCTCTGGGATATTATCCTTCAAAAATTGTGTCTTTATTGTTGCCTCATCTGCAATTTTGGTGCCATATAGATTCATCCCTTTCCATAATAAAAGATTTTAAGATGAGATTCATAGAGAAAGGAGAGTTATTGTTTTATGCTATTTTACAGGGCTTAGGGATTAACTTGATGATAGGTTCTACTGCATTGATTTGGAACTTTGTGTTGTGCGCAACATTATGGACTTGCTATTCTGCCAATGTAAGTTCTTTCCAATTGCATTTAAACTTTGTATTATGTTTTAGATTATAAAGTATTGGTGCAGTGAGTAATGTTATATATATATCTGTAGTTGCCTTTCTTACGATGGAAGAAAAATCCGGTGCTGGCATCATTAGTCATGTTAGCTTGTTGGACACATATACTTCCAGTTACATACTTCCTTCATATGCAGGTTCTGCCCTATCACTAATCTTGCCTTTTATAGATCTTACTTTTGAATAAGCATGATAACAAGTTTCAAAGAATGATAACAAACCATTTGAATCCACCAATCAGAAATGGATCTAATAACTGCTAATTGATGTAACAAATGTTCAGACGTTTGTGTTGAAGAGACCACTTGTGTTTACAAGATCATTGATTGTTACTCTGCTGTTCTTGAGTGTCTACACTACTGGTTTAGCATTAGGCAAGGTAAATGTCTTTATTTTTTAAGGACATATAATAATTTTCCAGCATCAAGCTTTTGGTTCGATAATGTAAAACCTTGCATTGGATTTGTATAGGATATACCTGACGTAGAAGGAGATATAAAACATGGCGTTGATACGTTCGCAGCACGTTTAGGCCAGAAGAAAGTATGCTTCTTAAATTCAATATCTTCTTTTGGTTATCTCCACTTTGTATAACATTTGATTGATTCTATATCTTTGATAGGTATTTTGGATTTGTGTTGTCCTTTATGAAATTGCATTTGGAGTTGCTTTCTTGGCAGGAGCATCATCCTCATCTCCCTTCTCGATTAAATTTGTCACGGTAATATGTTTATTATATGTATATAGGTTAGAATTTTAGGTATGCAGAATTTATCTTGCTTTTTTACCTCAACTCATGGAGTTTGATTTTGATAAACAATAGGCTGTTTTGTTTGAGTTTTTTTTTTTGTTTTAAATAATATTAAATATGTTGTTTTTTGTTACCAAATTATTATGATAGCTGCAGCTCAGTTTTTTTCTTTTTGTCTTTTGTTTCTCATTAATACTAATAAAATTTAACTGTTATAAGTATTCTATTTGCGTTTCACATCATTTTACAATTTCTAAACTTCTAATTACAATAGGAATAGCTACATCCGTGAGATATCTGTATTTAGATAAAAAAAATATTTCTTTAAAAAAGTTTTCTTTACTGCATAGATTAATTATTCCAACTTTACTGTATATATATATATATATATATATATATATATATATATATATATATATATTTATGAATGAATGTAAAGTTATTTAAACTTTGGAACAATATTTAAAACTCAAACTGTATTATGTTTTAGTGTCTTGGAAATGTTGTTCTTGGTTCAATTCTGTGGTACCAGACCAAATACGTAGACGTGACAAATCCAGCTTCCACTAGATCCTTCTATTCATTGAACTGGAAGGTAATTCTTCTCTTATATAAACACTCTTTTATACCATTTGAATAGTTCATTATCCAGATTATAATTTAAAGGAAACAGTTATCTAAAAACGTACGAACTGGTGTCTTTGTTTTTGCAGTTGATGATGGGTGCACACGTTCTCCTTCCTTTAATTAGATAAAATTAAAAGAACTTTGCAACACATGAAACAGTATAACATAGAGACCCTTTGTTAAGATATGTCAATATTCTATTAACGGATATTAGGCAATCAAATATTGTGTTGGTCATAATTTAAATATTATTATAATTTGTGCAGATTTGTACACCTGTCATTCCTTTAATAGATGAAGAATTATAAGATCCTTGTATGTATATGTATGGTACTCTACTCTTTGAAATAATACATCAGAATTATTTTTTAAACTTTTTAATATGGTATCAATAGCCAAACACTGGTATCCTCTACAATATAGGAATCAGTGCTTTTGTTTTTAATATTTCTGATGGCGGCTTCCGATAAAAATTCAATGGGAGAAACATGATTATGAGACTTCCGCGACTTCCAAGGTGTTACCAATATATTGGTAACACCTCAAGAGTTGTTTTGATGATGCTGCAAGAAGTGTTATTTGAAAAGAATATTAGATTTGTTTAAAAAGCAACTTGTAGATTTTGAATGTAGTAGGAAAATATTAAACCTTGTAATTTTTACTGGAATAATCGATTATGGACAGGCTATAATCGATTATCACTTGCATTTTGTACTAGAATAATCGATTATCATGAAGCAGTAATCGATTATCACAAGTCTTACTTGAATAATCGATTATCACTTCATATAATCGATTATCACTTTTTGAAAACCCTGTAACTGACTTGAATAATCAATTATCACTTACAATAATCGATTATTCGTGACAGTTGTGAGCTGACCTTTGGCATTCAGTGTACACTACAAGAAAAAAGCTCATTACCGACTGATATTTATATACGGATTTTGATCCGTATGTAACTTAGATATTACATACGGATTTTATATACGAATCATGAAAAACGAGTTACATACGAATTTTATATACGGATTTTACCTACGGATATATCCGTATATAAAAATCGTATATAATATTGGCGCGTTTAAGCGGGAATTTTATCTAAGGATACAATCAGTAAGTAAGAGATAAAATCCGTATATAATTTCAAAAACTATTATCTACTAATATTATATATGGATATTTTTAATTGATTTTTTTTAAAAAAATAGTAAGAATTTATTTTCAGTTTTTCCCTTCAGAAAACTATACCTCTGTTCCAACAAGCCACTCATTCTCAGTTCTAACAAAGCTTGAAACCCTCGTAGGGTTTCTTCTTTTCACGCAGAAAACAACAGCCTTCTTTGAGCAGTCATTGCCGCACCTTTCCAGGGTTAACTACGGTGGCACCTCCATTTCCACATGTCTCTCGTTGCCCTGCCCTCCACTACGTGCTCCTTCTTTGGATTGAGAGACCATTAAATCGAAGATTCCTTGCTTAGACTCGTGTGGATACAATTGGAACGACAATGGCTAGAGTGGCGGGTGATGCAAAGGAAGAAGAGGAATTTGATGGTCTAAGATGTGTCCTACTTGACGAGGCAAATAGCGGCAATGCCATGCATGAGAGCAGAGATGAGGACAGAGCCGACACTAGTGACGAACACGACGAAGATGGTGAGCCTAGAGAGGGTAGCTAGGGTTTCAAAATCATTAATTTGTTCAAAGCTCAATTGATTTGTTTATCCCCAAAATCCCTAAATCTTAAAACCCTAAATCCCTAAATCTTAAAACCCTAAATCCCTCTCTTCTTTCTTGTGATTGTAACACCCTGATTCTTAGCACAGAACGTTGCATTGTTAGGTGATTGATATTGAAGCGATGGTGCTGCGTTTTAAGAAGATTGAGGCTTCTGAAAGTTCAAGATTAAAAGTTTCCACTGGTGAAATTGCTATACTACCTCGAGGTTTTTGTTTTTCTTTGCTGCAGTTCAAGATTTTTCTCCCTTCAATGTCTTTGCTCGCATGGTAATTATTTTCCATATAAGGTCAATAATAAATATTAAAACTTATGATATGTAGAATGTTACTTGTTTTGCTCAAGTTTCACACTTAGCCGTGAATTAGATTCAAGTGATGAATCAAATTTTCCTCTTCGTTAACAACCAGTATGTGGATTAGGAAGTTCATCTTTGCAAATGGCCAATTTTAACCATTCATGTCTATCTTCTATATTATTTAGGAACTCAGCATTGGTGAACTGGGTTGTTGAGATCTTTCTTTTTCGAATATCAATTTTCAACTTCTTGTTAGGAATTCTTTATTTTTTTTTTAATGTTATCATCATTTCATTAATGGGTGCCTTCAATTTTGGGCTTTCTTTTTGTCATGTTAATACAGGGTTTCATCACAAATACTGAAAGGGCATTAGAGGAGCTATTTGTGGGTGAAGAGGATAATTATAGCGGTGTTGCTTGCTTGAATGTGATAGCAAAACGAATTGCTACAGTGTTTTGCTTCTTTAAAAGGATAGTTATAGCGGTAATATTGGAGATTTGACATCTCTTTTCTAATTCTCAATGTTGTTTTTTGTTTTGGAATGATGGAATTTTGACAATGAAGTTTCAATTTCCCCTGTATCCAAATATTTTCTGTGTCTTTTTTTTAGAGATTTGTTGATTTCCTTTAGAAAAAAAAGTAATAGGACAAAAGCCTTTAAGGATTATATTTTATAGACATGTATTTTTAATGTATATTAATTATGATGCAAGGGCTAGTTTTTTAAATATTGTAGTTTGTTCTCAATTTGATTTTTATCTCTGCAGTCATGTCGGTATCCAGGTGGAAGATAATATATGTATTCTATGCTTAGCTTCATGATTAGAATGATATAAGTAAAAATATCCTTGATTTCTTTCTTCTATTTGTTTTTAGAGGCGGCTTGGTTTCTACTATTTAACCATTTAACTTATTTAGATTACTTAGTGTGTTTATAATGAAATTTACTTATTGCGTTTAAGTTCAATATTTATATAAGAATAAGAATCAATTTATAAGAAAAAAAGGCTTCATCGGTTTTCTGTTAACTGTTCTAACTATATAGTATTTATAATTTGTCAATTAATGCAGGTGCTTCATGCTACAATGATAAGCAGTTTGAGATTGCAGAGTTGGTGGAGAATTTGAAGGCATTAAATAGTCAAGTAAATTTCTTTTTGGTAATATTTTACATTCCAACATTTTATATGTACCAATATTTTACCCTCCACTGAATACTTTTTTATATATCAGCTTTTCTAAGCTTTGCAATTAATTACTACACACCCTCATAAAGCTTCCATAAAAGTAAAAGAGTATACAACAGACAAACCTAAATTATCAACTACATTCTTCAACAGAAAAATAATGTTATCTTTGTAAATGTATATTTTTATTCTCCGAAAGGTTGTTCCTTCTAGTTGTGTTCAATGGTTTATGGCTTTCATCAAATGTGTCTCATTATTTGTAATATTTGTGAGATTATAATTATGAACTCTCATTAATATAATATTTTATATGATTAGTCGACTAATTAATTTGATATTTCATACGATTCTCAAGAGTAGATCGTAAGGTTTTAAAAAAGAAAGAAAATTATTGTGTTATTTTTTTAATTATATATTCTTATAACTAATATTATCTACACATTTATATTGTAATTAATTTATTATATCTGTAATTTTTTTCATTTTAAATTTTTATTTTCAATATTTTTCTTGATAAATTTATAATGTTTTACAGGTGTGGTCACTGCAAGGCCCTTGCCACTGTAAGGATGTTCTTCGGTCCTTAGACTACTATTATAGCTTATGGTTATTTTATCTTAATAAGCTTCACCTGCCCGTGATTATGTCAAAGGTCTACCCTGTCCTGATAAAGATTTTACTATTTTCATACTTATGAAAAGGTTGTTGCAACATTTAACCTGGATGAAGAAGTAGTTATAGCCAATGTAGATGCTGACAAGTATAAGAATTTGGTTGAGAAGTGAGTGCGGTGGCATTTTGATTTATCTCCTATTTAAAATAGGTTGATATTGTATTTAAGAAATACACGTGCTTAATTTGGAAATTTTCCAATATAGATATGGTGTTACTGGTTACCCTACGCTGAAGTTTTTCCCTAAGAGCAATAAAGTTGGTGAAGATTATAGTGGTGGTCGTAGTTTGGATGATTTTGTAGCCTTCATCAATGAGAAATGTGGTACATACCGTGATGAGAAAGGGCAGCTTAGTTCTAAAGTTAGTTAATCACATATGTTAATTAAAATGAAAGAGACTGGAATAATATCATTATAATGACTATTAATTCTTAGTGCAGGCTGGTATTGTAGAATCTCTGATGGCTTGGTGAAGGAGTTTGTGAGTGCTGATGATAATGACAAAAAGACAGTATATTCCCAGCTTGAAGAGGAAGTTAAGAAGCTCAAGGGTTATGCTGCCAGGTTTGAATGATTTTATGGTTCCGTTCTGCTATGTGATGGTTTTCTCTGGTTTTATTTTCAATTGTGATTATTGTGAAGCCATAACTGTTAACCCAAAGTTTTTTCTTTAATTATAAAGATTTACTTCTTTGTTTTTATGACATTTGTCCTCTTCTATTATGGCCAGATATGGCAGCCTCTACTTAAAACTTGCCAAGAAGAGTATGGAAAATGGTAGACTATGCAAAGAATGATATTCTTCGTCTAGACCGCATGCTTGAGAAGGTAATTGATGACTTTCTCTTGTTTGATATCATAAATGTTTTGGAGATTAACGTAATCAAGTGCATATCATAATGTATTATTGAGCACGTTTCACTCCATGGAATAGAATAGTATGGAAACTATTTTCTTACTGATTTGTCATTATGATTATAACATGAGATTCTGGTCATGTCCATGCTGCATAGCACATCAAGATAAAGATAATGAGTATATTGGTAGAACCCTTTGCTACTCTTATTTATTAAATGTGACCAAACCTTTCCTTGTACTTTCTGTTGTATTGCTTCAAAGGAATTTGATATGATAGAAATGGAATTCTCTTGCTGGAGTCTTCAACGGAACTAAGATTTTTAATTTCAATTATTCAAATGCTTATTACATTTTCAATTTACAATTAAGACATCTTTCATTTCACTACACTAGTAGTGATTATGAAAATTGTAAATGATGTACTTGGATTTTGTTCATTAAAGGTTTAGGTAAGAGTGTGATGGTCTGATATGTAATCAATTGGTGAAAATCTGTAATTTTAAACTATAGTTAATAATTTGGATTACTCCTATGATTGAAGTTTTCTATCTTTTGAAGCAGTCAACAAATGAATTCACTCAGAAGAAGAACATCTTATCAACATTTGCTTGATCTTATTGTGATAGAAGAGTAGTTTATCTAAGTTATGCAAGCAGACATAATTTGTAATTCCCAGTTTTATTTGGTATTTAAAAATGATAGATATTTGGTATTATTTTTTATAATTTGACAGTTTTATTTGACTTTTATCAGTATATGGAATGGTTGGTTATTGGGTGTAGATGTGAGATCATTTAATTTTTTTTTTATAAAACTATTTTCCGTATGTAAATTACATACGGATTTTACATATGGATTTTCCATATGTAAATTACATACGGATTTTATATACGGATTTTTTCGTATATAATTTATATACGGAAAATCCGTATATAAATTATATACGGATATATCCGTATATAATTTAGCTACGACAGCTTTATATATGGATTTTTGTCCGTATGTAAACCGTATGTAACCAAGTGTTATATACGGATTTTGGGCTTTATATACGGATTTTGGCTGTATATAATTCAATTTTTTCTTGTAGTGGTATTTGGCTATATAATTGGTTTTTGAAATCTTCTGTAGCAACGTTTTTGAACTGAGAAAGCTTTTTAGAACACTGTGTGTCAGAGGAACGTTCTTAGTAGCTTTGTTCATTGTTCCCTTGCTTGGTCTTGTGAAAGGAGAGGCTCGCGTATCGTGTGTCCATAGTCGGAGCAGACTCTCTTCAAGTTAGCAAGGTACTCTGCCTGGTTTTGTGAAAGGAGAAGCTCGCGAATCGTTGGTCGATTGCCGGAGCGGTTCTCTTCAAGTTGGTAGAGTGGGTTCCTACCCGCAACCCGACCCGACAAAAAAAAATCCACCCGCTACTTGGATGGATACCCGCTTAAAAAATATCTGCTGATATTTTAAAACTCGCAGTTACCCGTGGATATCCATGTTTACCCGTAAATATTTTAAAAAAATATACTTTATATATTATTAAAATAAAATTTAAATATAAATTAAATTAAATATAAATTAAATTAAATATAAATTAAATAGAATTACAAATTATAATATAAATTAAATTAAATATAAATTAAAATTCAATTTTAATTAAATTTAACCTTGTAAAATATAAATTAATGTTAATTTTAATTCTATTTAACTTAATAAAATATAAATAAAATTTTTACTTTTATTTTAACAGGTAGCGGATATCCGCAGGTACGGATAGTATAATACCCTCACCCGACCCGTTTATAAGCGGATATTAAAATATCCGCTACCCATGGGTTACGGGTAGTAAATATCCGCGGTATCAACTGCCCGTTGTAGATTTTATCGGATTTTTTTGTCATCCCTACTTTCGATGTGTTGTCTGATTATTGTATCCTTCCTTCCGTAGTTCATTTACCCCGTCATGTTTTTGGATCTATTATATATGTTCACTTAAACCCACATCAACGTATAAAGCTTGAAGAAAGAGCTATCAAATGTGTTTTTGTTGGGTGTGGATCAACTCAAAAAGGTTATCATACTTACGATCCACCATCAAAGAAATTTTATATCTCTATGGATGTGACATTTAATGAGCATGAATTTTTTTATGTTGATTCTACACTTTAGGGGGGCAATGAAAGTGAAGTGAATAATCATGATGTTAGTATGTTTGATATCTCAGATATAAAATTATATTGTGAAGATAAATTATTGTGTGAGGATCATTCTACAGGAAGTGAGCAAATCCTAGATATGGACACTTCTTTTCAGGATAATATAGTGCCTTCTGATCATGACCAATTGGTTCAATCTTCTCCACAGGTTCGGCTTGACTCTTCAAAGGTTCCTTCTGATCCTATCTCTAATAATACTAATGTAAATGAAACTAATTATGAAATTGTTTCTTTTGGTCCTACCCTTGATAATACTAATTTAGATGAAATCGATCATGAAATTGATTCTTATTTGCGTGAGACCACCAGTACACCAAACACTGAGTCTACTATTATTCAATATAATCTTCCACCCCATTCTAACTATAGTCAACCTCCAACTAAGTATGAATAAGACATCTAAGCCACAGTTAAATATCTCATTAGTAAATCTCACAGGTTATCCCAATCATATGCATCATTTGTATCTCAATTATCTTCAATTTCTATTCCAAGTAATATACATGAAGCTTTGGCAGATCCTAGATGGACCAGCAATGGTTGATGACATGACAGCTCTAGAAAAAACAACACTTGTACCAAGAGGAAAGAAAATTGTGGGCTGTAAATGGGTATTTATAATTAAGCATAAAGCTGATGGAACTATTGAGAGCTATAAAGCACGACTTGTGGCTAAAGGTTACACCATATCTTATGGTGTAGATTACTAAGAGATGTTCGC
This sequence comes from Vigna mungo, assembly GCA_036885675.1. Taxonomy (NCBI): domain Eukaryota; kingdom Viridiplantae; phylum Streptophyta; class Magnoliopsida; order Fabales; family Fabaceae; genus Vigna; species Vigna mungo. Next base: position 12,434,670 of record CP144692.1, on the reverse strand, counting down.
ATCGGTAGTCAAGCTCAACACTTTGAGAATATTTCTGTCTCTAGCAGCAAACCAAGATTGGCCTCTTCTACAATTTGATATGAAAAATGCTTTCCAACATGGAGAAATTTCAGAAGAAATTTATATGGATTCTCCACCAGGCATGACAGATTCAATTGGAGTGAAGGTTTGCAAATTAAAGAACGCTATATATGGATTAAAACAATCCCCAATAGCATGGTTTGGAAGGTTTACCAAGTCTATGAAGGCTTTTGGCTATAAAGCAAGTAACTCTGATCACACCTTATTTTTTAAGAGAGGAAAAGGAAAAATTACAGCTTTGATTATATATGTAGATGATATGATTGTTACAGGAAATGACCAAGATGAGATTTCTAGTTTATAACAATACCTTGCATATGAATTTGAGATGAAACAACTTGGAAACCTCAAATATTTTTTGGGTATTGAAATAGCTAGATCAAAACATGATATTTTCCTATGGCAAAAAATATATACTATTGACTTACTATCAGAAACTGGACTGGTTGGATGTAAACCAGTTGATACACCAATTGAAAAAAATCATAAACTCTTTCAATGCTGAAATTCAACAAGCGTAATCAAAGGGAGATACCAAAGACTGGTAGGAAAATTAATTTATTTGTGTCATACATGTCCAGATATCACCTATGAGTGAATGTTGTTAGTCAATTTATGCATGACCCAAGAAAGCCTTATATGGATGTTGTTGAAAGGATTTTGAAATATTTGATATGAAATTTTGTTTTCAAATCATGGAAACTTAAAGGTAGAAGGGTACATTGATGCAGATTGGGCGGTTCAAAAGATGATAGGAGATCTCCCTCTAGATACTTTACTTTTGTAGGAAGGAATCTTGTAACTTTGAGGAGTAAAAATCAGTCTGTAGTAGCAAGATCTAGTGCTGAAGCAGAATTTAGAGGCATGACACTAGGTGTATGTGAACTTTTGTGGATTAAAAAATATGCTATCAGATTTGGGCTTTAAACCAAACAAAGTTATGAGTTTGTACTTTGACAATAATTCGACTATAGCAATTGCTCACAATCCTGTAGAACATGATAGAACAAAGCATGTGGAGATTGATAGACAATTCATCAAAGAGAATATTGAAGTTGGAATAATTTCCTTTCCTTTTGTAAGATCAAAATTGCAGTTGGCTGATGTTCTCACCAAAGGAGTGTCAAGAAGATTGTTTAATGAGTCTTTATTCAAGTTGGGAATGTGTGATATTCATGCAACAACTTGAGTGAGGGTGTTAAGATATGTTAAATATTCTATTAACGGATATTAGGCAATCAAATATTGTGTTAGTAATAATTTAGATATTATTATAATTTGTGCATATTTTTGCATCTGTCATTCTTTTAATAGATTAAGAATTATAGGATTCTTGTATGTATATATATGGTACTCTACTCTTTAAAATAATACATCAAAATTATTCTTTAAACTTTTTAATGTCCTTCACATCTAAATTAATTGAAGCAATATTTGTGTTTCTTATATACAAAAAGTTTTGAATAATTAAGGTTGTATTTGAGGAGATGAATTCTTTAAGTATACGAATGGTGGCACTAAGTTTCTTTGTGATGCAAAGTGTTATTTTAAAAATACAATCAATATAAAATCACCTATAATATCTGTAAGTTTGAATCAAACAATATAATCTCTCCTTTATTCAAATTTATAAACATTATAAAATATAATAAGAGGAACGCCAACACCTAATTTTGTCCCATAATAATAATGTAAAATACAGAAGAAAAAAAATAGAAAAAAGAAAATATAATTAACTTAAAAATTTTGAAAAAGTAATAACAAAATGCACAACTAAAGAAATAAAAATTTATGTAATTTGGTTACTACTTTAAAAAATTTATTGTATATGTCGGAATACCTCTCGATCACATCAGTATTTGTCTCGTCCTAAAACTATGTAAGACAACTTACAACTGAATAAGTTCTACGTATCTGCACCTAGTTATGCCTAATCCACAATGTATGTGACTACCACTAGACGATTTGGTCAATTTTTGTTGGTCTACCATAACTAATGTCATATCGACTACTTTGTTATTTATCAGAATATGATCACAAACTTGTTCAGATAAGGTAAATGGGTCACTGGATCCAAGTCCAGATCCATCAAGATAAGGACCTGCAAACATAATAAATTATATTATAAATAACACAATTGTTAAGATAAGATCGAGTAAGCAAACCTATTTTGAAGTTTAACGGAACGTCTAAACGAAATAACATCTAATCGTTCTAATCATCTGGGATAAAAAGTACTAAACACTATAACCTAAAAATCCTAAACACAATAAAGAACTACAACAAAATGTCTAATAAAAATAGTGTCTGACAAAGGTTAAACCGTCTAGGATAAAAGTAAAGAACGTTAAACAATACATATTAAATTTGTCCTAAACTAAGTAAGTTAGTCAATCAGATAGCTCCTAAACGATAGTACAAGTATTATGTCTAAACGCTTAGGATTTTAAACATTTATCTTCTAGTACTTCTTTGTCTATTGTGTTGTGCTATCTTTTTATGTGCAAATCTTTATCTTTATTCAAAAGTCTGCTCAAAATCAAAATAACGTTAAGAGCAAGAAAAATATTCAAAGAATGATTCATGCATGCTTTTGGCCTGTCCTTTCCATACACACAACACAATTGTTCTGCAAATACGCAATATAGCTTCTAACTCAGTACCATAAAGGTTACACACCATAGGAAAGTCAAAGCTTTGAGTAAGAAATTTGTTTTGAAGAAGTGTATATAAGGAGGACTAAATGAAGAGAAGACAACAAGAAAAAATATTATTGAATATGCTCGTGCTGCCTCTTTTTCAAGCTTTGTCTTTTAGAGTTTTTCTTTGAAAAAGTTATTTACAAGTTTTCAGAATCATATTGTATTGATTTCAAATCTTGTCTAAGAAGTTAAAATTTATGTTCTTGTAATCTTTACCAAAACACTCATTTCTTTTCTTATTCAGAAGTGAAGTAAAACTCTTGCAAGGTTAACTCGGTGGAGTTAGACCATCTAGTCAGTTAGACTAGTTGACACTAAGAGTGATCATCTCACCTTGCTCTCACTTCTCAACATCAAGAAAGAGAAAGATGAATCCCTAAAACCCTCCATTAACGGGTTCAATAAGGTAGCACTGAAGGTCAGAAACCTAAATCCCAAGGTGGTTCTTCGCTACATGATCACGACATTGAGGTCGGGTCCTTTTGCAGATGATCTATGCATGATGCATTCTACAAGCATTGACAAATTGAGGCAAAGAGCCGTGAAGTTTAAGCACTTAGGCAATGTAAGGGAGTACCGTAACAAGATAGGAGTTAACCCTAGCTATAATTTGACCAAATCAACCTAGGTCGAAATTCGACCGAGTCAGCCCCAACTGAAATTTGCTCGAGTTGGTCCCAATTGAAAGTTGATCAAGTCGGCACCATTTGAGGTCGACCGAGTCAACACTATTCTAAGGTCGACCAAGTTGGTGTTGGACAAAAATCAACCGAGTTGGCCCATGCAAGGGTCGGTCGAGTCATCTCCATCAAAGGTCGATTGTGTTGGTCCCGAGAAAAGGTTGATTTAGTCAACATTAATCAAAAATTGAGTCAAATCAACCAAATCCTAAAATTGAGCCGAGTTGACCTAAGCTTAAAAATTAAACTGAATCAACCTAAGGTGAAGTTACTTAATCCATATACAATAAATGTAATAAATTATATCGATTCCATTCAATTTAACCTGTTAACAAAGTGGATGAAATTTAATTTTAATCTAATTAGATTAAAAAATTCAAATTTTATTTATTTAATTAAAATGGATAAAGATTTCTATTTTAACTATATCAGCTATATTATATTATTGATATAGATTATAGATTCAATTCGATCTCAATTAAATCTAATTTATATATTAAAAAAATCTAATCTATCATCATCGATTGGTTCTTCGATTACTGGTCAAACCTATTACTTTGAACAGACCAATAAAGAAAAGATAAATTGAAAACTTGAACACTTACAGTTTGTGGCTTCAATTTTTCGACAGTTGACCCCAATAACTTTGACTTGACAATTTCAGCAAAGAGATTACATTCCATTCAAACTAAACAGCTGTCGACCATTTCTCGCTCATAGGTTGTGATTATTTTAAGTGATTCAAATTTGTTATAAATGAATATATAAATTATGTTTTTTTTTGTTTATGATAACTATTTTATGTTATAGTATAATGATATTATTAACTATTGATATGTTTTATTAAAATATTGAAATTCATATTACAACTAAAGATATTAAAAAATAATAAAATAAATCCTCAAAAGTGTCCTCTTCCAGGGGAAACAGTAAATGTTATCATTGGAGAATAACTACTAAAAATACTTTGATTGACAATTATTTATGTAGAAATAGATGCATCCTTTTATTTTTTTTTAAATTTAATTTAAGTTATTCTGGTATTCTTTTAAAACTATCAAAATCTTTAAAGAAAGACATTTTGGTTTTTTAACTTAAGACTGTTAACTTACAAAGAGTCATATTATATTGTTTGTTATTCCGATGTCGTGTAATATTTCAATAGAATATATAAATATCACACTTATTTCAGAATTTTACGTAAATTGTTGAAACTTTCCTGTACCTTAATTTTATTTTTCAGGATAGTTGTTAACTTTTTTCTCTTTTTTATTATATAATTTACTCTCTAGTTATTAAAGCTGCTATGAATATTTGCACTAATATTCTATAACTTTCTTGCAAAAACACAGCTACTGTGATTTTTTTAATTAAACTAATGGATAAGTATATCTTTAAATGCTTTGATAACAACATTACACTAAAATCATTGTTATTCTATTTTAAACTATTTATCTCAAATAAATAATAAAATAGATAATATAAAAAGAGAAAAAAATTATACATTACTTTCCTAAATAAAACAAAAAAAAATACGAAAACAAGATTTATATGTAATTAGTATTGCTGCATATATGACTTTTAACTACGACTAAAAATAGCCTATTAACACAGTTTCGGATCTTTCCTTATTTAAGATGTTTTAAGTTTCATCATACGACGACTGGTTAGACCGTTGTCAAAAATAAGTATTTAGCGACGGTTTATGTTCCAAACTGTAGTTTTTATTGCGATAGGGTAGAAGAACAGATGAAGAGGTGTTAAATTACTATTGGTTCATTGTTCATGGAAGGTCTTAACGAAAACCTCGTTGATGAACAAAAACCAGAGGGAAGAAATTAAGGAGGAAAGCTGCAACACGAAGGTGTGGCGTAGAAAACAAAATAAGAAGGGGAATAATGAGTACCTTACGGATATTTCTTGGAATACTTTCAATAAACGAGTCATAAATATATTTATATAAAAGATTATGATATCACACTTTCAATTCAAAATCTTATGGTGAGAAGATTGAAAGTATTTTTCCTTATGTTTTACTCATCTTGCTCATTTATGTCAAAGTCAACTTAATAACAGTATATCTCCCTATTTGTTGACCCTTTAATTTATTTTGTTCATTTTATCAATGAATACAAGTGGATAATTCATTGTAAAAGTATGGTGTGATAGACAACATGGGTAAGTCATTGTAAAGTATAACATGGATAATCATTGTAAAGTATATATAACATGGTGAAATTGACTTTATATTCGGTAGAAATGAGAAAAGTCAATAATATATAAGGAGTAAAACTCAATCACATTGATCATGACTCATTATAATCTAATTTTATTAATGTTTCTTCTTAGAAAAGCCCAACAAATGATATTAAAGTGATAAGTTTGTCTTGGTAATCAATTCAAATAAATAAAATACAGACTAAGTGAAAAATATTAAGTTTTTGGATTCCTCCATTGAACTGAAATAAATAAGATAAACAACATATAATACTCTGACCTTAACATCTGATATTTCTCTTAGCATGAATAACCTTTACCCTTTAAGAAGCAAATAACTAAGTTAAGAATTATTTTCGAAATTTCTCGCCTATATTATTGTTCCTAATGTTTCTGTGAAACAGATCAAATATCAAATAAAGAAAACATATTTGTATAATCATGAGTAACCTAGGGTTAATATTTATAAATCAAGTACAATTAAATAATTTTAATTACGCTAAATAAATAGCTATATTATACTATATATAATTTAAGAACAGAGTATTACAGTAGAGAAAAACACTAAATTTATTTAGATAGCTGAATAGTGTTACTTAAAAACATGTGAAAGTTGTAATCAATTAATTATTAAATGATTAAAAAAATTATTTCAATTTTTTTTTCTGTTTTTCTTTCCTCGAACAGTGTATAATATCTTATTTAGCATGAACGGGATCTTTTAGCTTTGAATATACATTATAAAAATCCATGTAATTCACAAAGTCATTCAAACCTTTTCATTGTAAATTTATTAAAATCTAAACTACTATATCCTGATGCAAAAGTCTTTTAACTCATTTTATGCGCGTCAGTGGTTGTGTTTGATTTTATTATTTCGCAATTTCTTCCCGAGGAAATGTTGACTGGCTGCAGTCGTGATTAATTTCTATGTATCAATCATATTTTATATATCTGTATAAGAAAAATCAAATTTCATGTAGTCTTTTTGCCTATAAATTCTGACATTCCTGTATTCTCTTCTATAGGGGTATCTCTATACGTTCTTATCTGTTCAATAGAGTTTTTGTGTTACTCTGTGTGGTGAGTTTCCATGGCTAGGGCACATCTTATATCTTCTCCTAACGTCTCTTCACTCACAACTGGTACTTATACTCACTGTCTTCTATTTTCGTTCATTTTTCACTGCAAAGTTATTTTCTGAATGATACGTGGAAGCATGCATGGTAATTGCAGGTGCAAATCTTTGGAGCAGGAAACTCTCCTTCAACAGTATTTACTGTGAAAGTATGTCTCATCACTTATACTCTTTTCCTTTCAACTAACATTTGTTATGGTTAATTATTTGATCAGCTTTCTGATGACTATCTCAATCTTTCACATCTTCTTGTTCATCTATTTGTTGGAAACTTGGACTTTACAATAGTTTCCAATTGGATGTAACAGTGGACTTATTTATATTTAATGATAACTAGATTTCTCACATAATCCCTGTTTACTATATAAATTTTACAGACAGATATTGATTTTACTAATTTTTATAATAGCCTTAAATATTACAGTACTGATTATTCATTAACTAATTTATTTCATGTTAGTTATCTTTAAAGTATATTTCCTGAAACAACAATAGTTAAAATTGATTATTTTATAAATATGCTTGTAAATTTAATGTAATTCACAATAGCTTAGTTTATTTAAACTTAAGAATGGAAAATTTTAAAAATAAACTATTATATATCGGTATTACTTTTAAATTTATTTATTAAATATATTTCACAAATAATAATAACGTAAAAATATGTAACTATATTTACAATGATGCAAAAAAAAAAATTATAATTAAGGATAAAAGTTAAGAAGTACGGAATTTTTTATGGAGACATAAACTTTAAAACTCAAACTATTTGAAAATTTATATGATATTATGACTTAAACTAAAGTTAGTAATAAAGTATGAGAATATTTAGTTTAGGTTAATACATTATTTTAAGTATTATTAAATTTATACGAAAATATACTATCCAAAATAACTTTTCTGTTTCTTGGCCAGAAATTATCTTCTAAAGTATCTCTTAATTTAAGATAGGATTCAATTAGGGCATTGTTATAGTAATTTTCTATTTGTAAGAGTATTGAATTTGATTTGCTCTCAAAACCAAAAATTTTCTTATTAAGTTTATTTAACATTTTCTCCAAAAAGTTTTTTTCAACGAAATTTCAATTTTCAAATTATTTATTGTCTTAATTCATCATAATCATTGTCAGGAATTTAAAAATATATGTATTTTTGTTGTGCATGCTACAACTTTGAACACTTGGTACATCAGGTTCTGGTGGATCAAAAGCTTCTAAGAACAATATAAAAGCTCAAATACAATACAATCCTTTGAGGTTTCAACCATCACCTTTTAATAACCATTACAAATACACTGAAAGAGGAGCAACATCTGAAGGAAGCAATAAAAGTTATGTTGCGAAAGCCGTGACTGTACCATCTTCTGAGTCAGAATCTGAAGCTTCCAACTCCAATAACATTGTCGACTCTGTCAAAAATTTCATGGCTGTTGTATATCAATTTATTTACCCTTACGCAATGTATGGTCGAGTAAGTACAAATTCCATCACTCTCATAATTCATATTCAAAAGTTATGGTCAATACTGAGTTTTTGTTGGTATTAAATTCTCATTTAGATAATTAATACTGTTTTGTTTTAAATTAATTTCATCTGTATTTTATAGACGTCAACGACAATTTCCGCGTCTCTCGTTGCAGTAGAAACACTATCAGATATATCTCCGTTGTTTTTTATTGGTTTGTTACAGGTGACACTCCAAATATGTTGTTTTTTAAACAGACAATTGAAAAATAACCTTTAATCTCAATAATAAATATTCTTGAGTTGTTTCAGGCTTTGATACCTTCCTTGTTCATGGATCTTTATGTTAATGGAGTGAATCAAGTGTTTGACTTCGAAATAGATAAGGTATGAAACTTACTATAATAATCATTGATAAATTATTTATTCATTTGTTTTATATACTTTATATGTATTCCATTAAATATTATAATAAAAACATTCTTGTTGTATAAGATTGACCTAAAGTTAAATATTCATATATATATATATATATATATATATATATAAACCCTAACCTAAGAACAAAGTTTACACAAGTATAACAATTTGAACAATTTATATAATTTTGACTTTGAAACTCCTTGTGATAATTGAGAACGACGTTACGTTTTTCTTAATGGGAGTACAGCCAAACTATAGCTCCCAAAGTTTGACCGAAAAGCTAACAACTTTTTATTATGTTAATTAATTCAGTTTACGAGACATATTAAAGTAATTTAATCTATTTTATATATTACTGAATTAATTAAAATAAGAGAAAATACAGTTATATTTTTGGAACAGTTTATTAATGTAATGTACATCAACCTTGAAAATGGTGAGATTACTTAACAAGTACCTTCATAGTTTCTTGTAAAAAAAAAAAAAAAATAAACTCTTTATAATTTTGAATCTAAAGTCTTCCTATGATTACTATATCCATTGATAGGATGGTGAAAGGATATACCTTTTTATAGTTTACGAACCTTTTGGATGTTTCTTAGAACTAATATATGCTACATGTTTTAATGCAGATAAACAAACCACATCTTCCATTCGCCTCTGGGAAATTATCCTTCAAGAATTGTGTCTTTATTGTTGCCGCATCTGCAATCTTGGTACCATATACATTCATCCATTTTTTACTTTCTTCTTTCTAAAAAAATATAAAAATTTATACTTTTATAACTATTTTATCCTATGTCTTGTGTCAAATAAATATAAAAATGTTAGTACAATTACACTTTCCATAATTGAAGATTTTAAAATGAGATTCATTGAGAAAGGAGCGTTATTCGTTTTATTCTCTTTTACAGGGTTTGGGGCTTAACTTGATGATAGGTTCTCCACCACTTATTTGGAACTTTGTGTTGAACGTTATATTAGTGAATTGCTATTCAATGAATGTGAGTTCTCTTTGCATTTAAACTTCTTTTTTCCCCTTACAAGGTTGCCAAGGGAAACATATATATAAATATCTGATTGTTCTGAAATTTTGCAGCTTCCTTTCTTACGATGGAAGCAAAATCCGGTGCTGGCAGCATTATTCGTAACCACTAGTATGACGTTGCTATTTCCAATTTCATACTTCCTTCATATGCAGGTTCTGTCCTATCACTAATATTTTCCTTTTATAGATCTTAGTTTTTAATTAGCACGTTACTAATTGATGTAACAAATGTTCAGACGTTTGTGTTGAAGAAGCCACTTATGTTTACAAGATCATTCATTGTTACTCTGCTGTTCATGGGTTTGTACTCTACTGGTATAGCATTATCCAAGGTAAATGTCTTTATTTTCTAAGACATGTTTCCAACTTCAAGCTTTTGGTTCGATAACGTAAAACCTTGTATTGGATTTGTGTAGGATATACCTGACGTAGAAGGAGATATAAAACATGGCGTTGATTCTTTTGCAGCACGTTTAGGCCAGAAAAAAGTATGCTTCTTAAATTCAATATTTTCTTTTGGTTATCTTCTCTTTGTATAACATTTGATAGATTCTAAATCTTTGATAGGTATTTTGGATTTGTATTTCCCTTTTTGAAATGGCATTTGGAGTTGCCTTCTTGGCAGGGGCATCATCTTCATCTCCCTTTTGGATGAAATTTGCCGCGGTAATATGTTTCTTATATTTGCTTAAGCTGAAATTTTAGTTATGCATAATCTGCATTATCGATAGTAAATAGAGAAAAAAATAAAAAAAAAATGTAAAAACAAATGCAAAAACAAATGCCGTATAAGCTGAAAATGTATGAGTGAACTCATTTGTTTTTCTTTCTGAATTTCTCTATACATCGAAGTTTATAAAGTTCAATAACCATCCGTTATATTTATCATTACTTAATTGCTTATGATATGCCATGTATATATTTATATTTAGATAAAGAAAGATTTCTCTAGAAAGTTGTCTTTACTGAGTAGATTATTCCAACTTTAAGCATATTTAAATACATATTATAAATGAATATAAAGTTAAAGTTTTGAACAATATTTGAAACTCAATCTCTGTGGTATGTTTTAGTGTCTTGGAAATTTTGTTCTTGGCTCAATTCTCTGGTACCGGGCCAAAGACGTAGATGTGAAAAATCCAGCTTCTAGTGGACCCTTCTATTCATTTATCTGGAAGGTAATTTTTCTCTTAAACACTGTTTACCATCTTAGTAGTTCAATATTCGTACTATAAAAAAAATATTATTTCACTAAATATTTTTACATTTATTTAATATTATCTTTTTTTTTTTATTTTTTACTCTTTTTTATTTTAAAAAATATAAAAATTCACATAATTTTATTCTTATAATACGTGTCAAATAAATATAAAAATATGTTATAATTCCATTAATCATAAATAGAATAGTTATCTAATAAGGTAAGTACATATGTGTTTGAATTTGCAGTTGATGATGGCGGGACACGTTTTTCTGCCTTTAATCAGATGAGGTGTCACTGAAGATTAAAATTGCACTTGCGACACATGCGCTACAGAACAACATAGAGACCCTTCGCATCTAAATTTCCTGAAGCAATGTGTGTTCTCTAGATATATGACGAGATTTCAATCACTAAGATTTTATTTCATTTTTAATTGTACGATGATTTTCAGTATCTATATTGAGCTTTATCTCTATAGACACGTCTTTCACGAAAAAAAATAAGATTATAGAAGCAACCTGTTATAATTAGATTTCTTTTCCATCAACAACAAAAAAACACACACAAATATGTTCATTCTCGAACCATTCATAATATTAGAAAAGGGGTATTCAAATTAAGTAATAATAATCTTTTATAATTAAGTTAATTAAATCTTTGTAACTAAACTATTAAATATTATGTAACTATGTTATTCATAATTATATTTCTACTTTTATCGTTATGTGCTCCTTTTCTGCACTCCAACACTCCCTCTTGTATTGTTGTTTGCTTACAATTATCGTCATATCTTTTTTTCACCAACAACCTACTTCCACACCCTCGCGCCCTGCCTTTCCCAACTCCTGCGCTGCTCCTCATCTTTGAGCAACCGTGAGTTATTCCATGCTTCTTGATCACTTATCTTTCTCTAGTCCTAGCAATTGCACACTCATTGCACAGTCACTGCCTCTTCTTTCTTTCTGTTATACTTAACGTCATTTCTTCAACCCACTCCAATATTGACTCTTCCTCGTGAGGTAAACCTAAATTTCATCCAACACTCATGATTATTAGTATAAAAACTAACATTCCTTTTATGTTGGACATTACCATTATGCTATGTGAGCTGAACTTTTTGAAACTCATGTTCGGACTACCATAGTTTTTCACCATATCATCTCTCAACCTAAGAAGGAATGTCGAACTCCAACCAATATTAATCACAAACAATATTACTCTTGATTCTACTGTACTTCATTGAATCTACTCTACCATCTCTTTTGATCTCCTCTCCACTATCATGGAAAAAGGTTCCACGGTTATGACTACCTAGAATCGTTTAGTTGCCATTTTTAAGGACAACCAAAATTAACGTGTTGTTACTCTTTTCGAGTAGTATTACTCTTTTAACTTTTTTAATATTTTTGCATATTGCTAACAACTCAAATAAATATTTTATCAATTGACGAATGTCGGTGCTCTTGTCAACATTCATGAGGGTCTAATATTGCTCTTTTGAGAAATAAAATTGATCTTGATTAGAACTATTGTAATACCCCAATTTTGGATATCACGAGTTATTACAAAAATCGAATATATAAAAACATTCTTATTGCATGGAAACATATTTTTTAAAAGACCTCATTATTTAAACGTGCATAATTAAATCAATTCATAATAACTCCCAAAAAAAAGTCCAATTAGCATTATTCAAAAGTAATTAAAATAACCAAGGGAATAAAAATAACTCCAAATAACATTGTCTCAAATGTCTAAAACAAATTTTTCCTTGTCATCTCACGAATCTCTCATGCTTATGGAACATATATAATATCATCTGCTCATGTATTATCCATTATATGATCATTGCCAATAATATCAATCACAAATACTGTTGAATATAGTGAAAATTATATATGGTATTAATCTCCCTTTTGTTCACATAGAGTCCTTTATTTATAATAGAAGAAATATGGGTTAAGTTCAAAATACAAATAAGAAATAATAACAAACTAACTAAAGATAAAAGATAAATATAAAATAAAGATAATATATCTAACCATACAAGCACAAACAAGCATAGGTAAGGTACCGTTGAAACAAAATATAACAACACAATATATGATTATCAAATAACATCACATAATATCAAACATGCAACCCCATTCTTATCATTATTTACATAATAATTAATAATCTATCATCAATGCAAAACAACAACAATCCCTCAATCCTCGATGTCATCGTAAGAAAAATATTCATTTGATCATTATCACATGTGCCACCGTCATTAATATCCCCATCATGAATATTGTTATGAGCATCCACATCATCATGCTCAATATCAATGGTGCAATCACCTCTACCCTCAAGTCTTGGTTGTTCAGGCATCAACCACTCAGCTCTAACATCACAGTTTCGTCCAAAGCCCTAGCCTGGTCCAATACCTAGAAACCTGACTTTTGTTGGGCTCCAGCAGCATGGTCAGTGCTTACCTTAAGCTTTGATAAACTCTTTCACCAAGGTCCTATCATCTGCAAAATAATGTGAAGTTCTTTCGAAACCCTCCCAAAGAAGGAAACTTGAAATCACTACCAGAGAAAACAACCTTGACCATGTATCTATTATTCGAAATTTTTCCCTCTAAGATTGCATTTTTTTTAGGAATACAAATCACAAATATTTGCTTTGTATCATCGTCGGGTAATCACAGCACAAGATGATCTACAAGAAATGTGGCAAGATTTGATCCTATAGCCATTCCACCACGCCCTTGAGCGTTAGGTTAGGTGGCAAGGTTAGCATCTTGTCGCCCTCACTTACCCAAAGGCAAGACATTACTTTCTTTGACACCGAGACAAGAACTGCTAAGGTAATTGGAAGAATGTCTGGTGATTCAAGATTTCATGGGAGAAAATGTATTAGGCTCAAGAAAATATTAGCTATTAGTTTTGTGTCATGATTTGCAAGCATTACATTAACTAGCCTAGAAAATTTTAACAATGATAATAAGGATTTAAAAACACATATATTCACATGCTTGAGTTAAAAGGATGTCGATGGTGCTTATTCTCAGTTTCTTTGCCTATGGGAAGGACATAAGGAAGCAAAGGTAGTCAAGCAACAATGTTAATTTAGATCGTCATAGATCTTGCACCCAAAAATAAATTTCAATAAAAGGCTCATCAGGTAGACACTCCTAGTCACACAACTTTGCTCTTTCTCCTTCTCATCTTGGAGCCTTGGTATGAAACCATCTTCGGCTTCATCTCTAAGTCTTTGTCAAAGGGTTAGTTGTACGACAACCTTCATCCAATTTCGTGGTTGCTTTTTTATACCCCTATAGAGCAACCTGGCTTCTTTCTCACTTATCTCAAGTAGTGACCATTCGGTCTCAACGCATCCTAATGCGACTGTATCAACATGGACTGGCTCCAATGTTAACTGCTCAATCACAACGTGTTAGTCTTCTTGCCTCACGATTTTGGCCATTCATGTTGGACCATTTTCCTTTTGTGTAGGGTATAGCCCGAGCAGACCTTGTTCTCTTTCCCGCCGGGTCAGTTGGACCACATATGTTCTCTCTCGTTTGAGCCTCAAATAGGCACCTCAATCCATGTTTAGTATCTCGAGCGGTGCCTATCCATACAGTCACGATCAACATTCTCAACTCTCCTACAAGTCACAAGGCATTAAGCACTAACATCTCGGTTATGAGACACATCCTAATATGGATTCCTAATTTTTGGCCTTTAAAGACCGAACGACCTCGCTTGCTTGACCATTCGGTCTTATAGCCTAAGCTAGCTAGATATTCATTGTCTAACCTCGTAAATGCGTTGCCCTGATTGGCTACACTTTTTTGAAGTTCAAATTTGAATTGTTCCTTTTCTTCTATGCAGATGACATGACCCTACATACAAACCACTTGGCCAGCTTTGAGCAAGTAGTCGACATGGAATGTTTTTCAACTCCTGTCTAGGCCTTCGCAGGTGCTTAGGAACGTTTTTCAACTCCCGACTTACCTTTAACAAGCCGGCAGGAAATGTTTTTCAACTCCTACTGAGCCTTTCTTGAGTGGTCAGGGAACGTTTTTCAACTCCTGACTTACCTTCAACCAACAGGGAATGATTTTCAACTCCTGTCAAGCCCTCTATGGGTGGTCAAAGAACACTTTTCATCTCCTGACTTACCTTCAACCAATCGGCAGGGAATGTTTTTAAACTTGCCAAGCTCTCTACGGTTGGTCAGAGAACGTTTTTCAAACTCACGACTTACCTTCAACCAACTTGTAGGGAATGCTTTCTAACTCCAACATTACTTACAACGAGTGGTCGATGAAGCTCAAGATCTTGGTCAATGTACAAGGTAAAACTAATCTGCATTGGAAGCATACTACCTAAAACCCCTTTGCACATTATATCATGCTCGAACTTGAGGGTTTGTGTATTGTATGACCACCTGGTCTGCCACGGACCAGATTGTCGACCATCTAATAATGAAATGACCGACCGGTTAGGAACAATAATTAATTGATAATTAATCTAAATAATAACTGTTATTAATGGGTATTTAATAAGAATAATTGTCATTAATTAGAAATTAATAGTAATAATGAAAATCATTCATTGGTAATTAATGGGTCAAACCTAATTGTAACCCCATTATACGATTTATAAATATATGTTTGACAAGGGAAATCAGGTAATGACTTTTGATAACTCATTTTTTATTACAGAATCATTACGAAACATCACTGACTTGATCGTCGGAGTACTTCCTACAAGTAACTCCCTGGGAGACCGAAGGACTCATGGGCTCTTACAAACTATTTAGTGATCAAAGCTTAGGAGTACAGAACAACTAAGTAAGCAGACAGATCCTGGACTCCTTAAACTGAAACACTGGTTTAGAAATTTTATTCTAGAGATCTTATTATGAAAAGTTTGTTCTAGCATATTTTCTGAACATGTGATCCAAAAACCACTTTTCAAGAGTGAAAATAGTAATCTAAAAAAATGTGGGGTGCAGAAAGTAAAAGCTTACATCCTGACTTTATGTGTATAGTTTTTAGCCTGTGGATCTTGCATTGCAACGTGTGTTGGCTTGGATATTCTACATACACCCATTTT
Organism: Vigna mungo; assembly: GCA_036885675.1. NCBI lineage: Eukaryota > Viridiplantae > Streptophyta > Magnoliopsida > Fabales > Fabaceae > Vigna > Vigna mungo. The sequence continues at coordinate 12,418,600 of CP144692.1, read as the reverse complement.
CTCCTTCATACACACACTAGTGTAGTATGGAGAAATGACAACAATTATTTTTGTCTATAGGCAGTGGTTCCGCAATCGAGGCATTTATAGGCCAGGCAAAAAGGGGTAGGCTTTTTGCCTCGGTTCTAAGGTAACTAAGGCAGTAATATGTTTTATTTATTTAATTTTATTTTAGTCCTCTGTTCGTATTGAACCGAATGGTTCGTATAGTGAATCGAACAGTTTCTATAGTGAATCAAACGGTTCCAGCCCTCGCCAAGCCCTAGCCGCGTCGTCGCTGTTCTTTTGCTGCCATCGCAGTGCCCTTGTCGTGCCCACGCCACACCCTAGCCCTGTCGTCATCGTTCTTTTCCCTCTCTGCAATACCAACCCAGAAAGTCAACCCCTAAGATGAAATGCAAACCCCAAATCACTAGAAGAACGAGGACAACACCCTCCCACCACCACTTTTGTAAAGAATCAATCAAACACCACCACTTCTACAGAGAATCAATCAAACAGAAAAAACCTAAATCGAAATGAGAAAAATGGGAGGGTAGGAACCTTCCTCCTTTACTTCGGTTAAGTAAAAAACCGAAGCCGAACGGGACTATAAGACCTCGCTTCATGCCTAAACCGAGGCATATAGGGAGGACATACTGCTTTGGTTCATAGCAGAATCGAAGCCGAACGGGCCTATTGCCTCTGGCCCCAAAAAACCAAGGCATATTAGTGGACAAAATGTGCTTGGACTGTTTGGTTCCAAAAAAGGTCACCTGTCTGGTAGGGCATACTGCCTCGGTTCGTAGTAGAACTAAACAAAATGTGCTTAGGACGTTCGGTTCCAGAAAAGGTCACCTGTCTGGCAGGGCATAGTGCCTCGGTTTGTAGCAGAACCGAAGTCGAACGGTCCTATTGCCTCTGTCCCTAGACAATCGACGCATATTAGTGGACAAAATATGCTTGGGACGTTCGGTTCCAGAAAAGGTCACATGTTTAGCAGGGCATACCTCGATTTTTAGCAAAACTGAAGTCGAACGGTCATATTCCCACTCCCCCTAGACAATCAAGGTATATTAGTGGACAAAATGTCCTTGGGACGTTCGGTTCCAGAAAAGGTCACCTGTGTGGCAGGGCATACTGCCTCGGTTTGTAGCAGAACTGAAGTTGAACGGTCCTATTGCCTCTGTCCCCAAACAAGCGAGGGAATATTAGTGGACAAAATGTGCTTGGGACTTTCAGTTCCAGAAAAGGTCACCTGTTTGGTAGGACATACTGCTTTGGTTCATAGCAGAACTGAGGCCGAACAGTCCTATTGCCTCTGTTCCTAGGCAACAGAAGCATATAAGTTCGTCATAACTACGAAAATATCACCGAGTTTTAATATGTTTCGGTTTTTACAAACTAAAGCATATGCTGCGAGTTAAAAAACAGTTTTTTTAGTAGTCACATTTGATACACATTAGTAGCTACTCTTTCCGCATGTATCCCTTATTCATTTATCCACCCGTGAAACTCCCCTTTAATTCATACCCAATTATAATATTTCAATTGTTCAAGATTTAGAACTCTGATTGTTTGTTTCACAAATATGTTATAGTTATAATTTGAACAATTTTTTAATCTTGTACTAGTTTCTCCAAATTTTTTTCTTCAAAAACGCCATCTCTCTATTCAAGAACTTCAAGAAATAATTTTCAGAATATGTTAATTATAAAATATTTTTAAAGAATAAATTTCCTGCCCTCTTAATTAGTGATTCAGCTTTATTTTGTTTACAAAACCGGTATTTTCTTTTCTTATACTAGTGCAAAAATCACATTTTATAACGTACAAAAATACCTATTATAATGTACAAACTGGGGACATAGCTCTCGACCTTATAATAGGCCTGTGCATTTTATGACATAGCGAAAAAGTACATTATAATAGATTCAGCATATTATAACGTAGTTCTTTTTACCTATCATAATATCAGAATTAACATATTATAACATACATTATCATGTAGGTTATAAAATGTTTTTTTTTAAAAAAAAAAATTCATACTTACATTTTGACATCCAATCAAATTTCCTGGTATTATCCTCATTTATTTAATTTTTCTCGTATTCTTAATTAAAAAGTTAAAAAGCTATCACATGGTTCGAAACCCCCTTTTGATAAACGAAAGCATATTTGAATATCCATGTCCAATTATACAGACATTCACTTCCAAAACATGAAAAAAAAAAAGGGTTTTGCCATTGGGCTTGCAACGTAGGTTTGATTAATTTCAATTAATAACCAACCACGTTTCTAATAATTAGGAACAGATACTCTGTACAACATTACAAGAATGATTAATACATGAAAGGAATTAAAAGCAAAAAAGCTAAGGTCTAGAAAGAATATATTTCAACACATCAAAATTGAACTATAATAAAGCTAAACTGAAACAGAAAAGGAAAGCAATTATTGGAACATGTGACATCCCAATTATATTATAAAGATATATATAATATAATAAAAGCGTCACCATGAATAATACTAGAAAGCAGTTAAGAGTAATAGGATTACAGTCATCCTTAAACAATACTTAGAATTTAGAACTGGAGTAGTAGAGTCCTCCTGAAGAGGCTAGAAATTTAAAACTTTAAATATCACAAGGTTCTTCAAAATGACATAGAGCAAAAGAAAATCCTAAGAAGACTAGGCTGCAGCGTTGTCATCCTCATCCAAGGCTGTCTCCCAAATAACTTCCTCGTCATCTGCTCCCATCCAAGTGGATGATCATCGCAAAAGGAAACAGACACAAACATGGCACAAACGCAAGCAAGCAAGGGTGAACTAATTATATAAAAAGCATGCAATGAACATACTGGATTCAACCCAAGTAAAGTATATACAAGCAAGGCAATATATACAACACAGATCCTAGCATGTTATCTTCTAGACTTGACTCGTCCGGACTTTAGAATGATAGTCGAGCTATGGCGGGTCATGCACCCGTGGTGGCTTGTGATACTTAGGTTCCCCCGCCTTGGGCTCCCCCGCCCTGGCCACACTCACGAGGTTAGTCCCTTCCGCGCCCTGGAGCATGATGGAAGCCTCCAAGACTAAGACCTCCTGCTACTCCTCACCACATGGTTCAGTCCTCTCTACGTGAGAAGAAAGACCATTGGAGCGTCAGGAAGACCCCCAAGACTGAGCTCCTACTTTCATTGTAAAACACTAAGAATCTCACCGAGAGATCCTACACATTTGGAACTTGAAATGCAACTTGGATCACACTTCCATCACCTTATAACCATATACTTTTTAGTACAATCAACATCCTTGTTTGAACACCACAATACAATACATTAACTCATCAATAACATGCATTGTTCACCAATCATAAAGTTTATAGCACAATTCTCATTACTTTCCAATCATAGTATCAATAATATACATTAACTCATTTATCACAAGTTATAAAAATAACAGCTCCATAAAATTTAATCTAAATTTATCAATACCAGAATCTTTATAATTTATCTCCAATGCCTAAACCCCTATACCTTTATGAAAAGTTGTTTCCTTTAATTTTATTAAAATAAATAAATCATAATAATATTATAATATTTATATTAAACCAACCCATAAATATTCATACATGTTATAATGTTATAAATATATGAACACTTCCAGCTATATCAATATTCTCTTTTATATACAATATTATATTAACAGAAGTTAACATCATACGCTACTACTAATTTTATATTTATAATTATATTATATTAATATAATTTATTATAACGTTGCTACTAATTTTATATGTATAATTATATTATATTAATATAATTTATTATAATCAGCATCTTTTTTTTTATATATATTACTATATTAAATTACTATCACATATTATATTACTTTATGACAAAAGAACATAAACCAACCCCTTCCTACAATTCTTCTGCCACGGTCCCACACCTCTAAAAACTATAAAACAAAAAAATTTCATCATCATTATAAAACCCAAATTATTTTCTCACTCAACATTCTCACCTTCTGTTTCACGTACACCAAGAATAATTTAACCATCCCATACATGACCCTTTTTTTTTCTCTTCATTTACAAATTCAAATATTCACTCCTCCTTTCTTCACTTTCTCTCAAAATGCTCTCTGTACCAACTATTTCTTTCATACTTTCCTTAATATAATATATATTTCCTATAATATATTAATATAACATTAACATACGAAAACTTTCTAACATATATTACATTATAATATTTTTTTTATTCAATCCTAACCAAATAAAAAGATCTCAGCATAATAGAGATCTTACTTTCTCCCAATTGGTCACCGGAGAAGATCCAGATGTCTGAACGCATCAAACTCACCTTCGACGCCAGTACATATGACTAGTCACAACTGACTGGACCAGGCCAGGGCTGCTCTATGATCAGGGATGTGCCAACTCAGGTTTTTAAGGTTCCTCTATCCTACCAACAAAGAAAGGCTCTCAACAATTAACAATTAATTTATTTAAATTATCTACCCTGTTCTCTTATGCTCTAAATCTGAAATGCCTAATTTTAATATTTCACTCCCACTCACAGCAACCTTAAACAGTACCTGTACACCTATTTAATACCCATATACATGCTATTACAGAACCCTTACTCAAAACCTTCCAAACAGATCAATTTTAGCCAACAAACTCATCCCAATCAAATAATAATCAGCACACACCATTTTCAGAGATTAAACTTATTCAAAACAGATTTAAATTCATCACATCACAACATGCACAATTTCACAGTTTCATTTGTAACACCTAATACAACAAGAGTCATAAAACAGTTTTACAAGAGCACACCAGTTCAACATTCACATACATATATTTTTATTTTTATAAAATAAATTCATACAAAAATAATTAGCTCCCCTTACTTGGAAAACATAACAGTATCACTCCTAGGAACGTTATAGCAGTACCTCCTCACAGAGGCGAGTTTGACAACAACTATAAGCCACCAAAAATTGGTGCAAAGCACATTTCTTAGAGTTGAAAGGGACAAAGAAACTAAAGGAAAAGCTACCAGTAACAGGCAACCAACAAGTTGCATGGCCTAGGTTCAAGAATGGTTGAAGAAAAGGGAAAAAGACACTTACCGGTCGGAATGGAAAAACATTCGGTTCAAACTGAAGCTCTCTACGCCAGGAGTGATTTGGCAGCACCCAATCAAGATTTGAACGGTTCAAAGTTTAGGAATTTTAGAGAGAAGTCAGAGAAAATATTTGGGCAAGTGTTCTAGAGAGAGAAAGGAAATTAACAGAAAATGAGAATCTGACTTCTGGAAGAGAAGACCTCCCTCTAAGGCTGAGGCACTCTAAATTGATGGGCCTGGCTGCCCCAATTCATAAGGCCCAATGGCTTTTTCTTTTAAAATTAAAACAGAATTATAAGGCCCTTACAGAACAACTTTCCGCTTCATATACCATTATACTTTATATAATTTTACTAATAAGGCCTAATCATGATTATTACCTAGAAAAATGAAAAATAAAAGTATATACATAATGGTGTGGCTACTTCATAACTAGGCATTTATCTACATCCACAATTATTACTTATAAATAGAAAGAGAATGTTCGACAACAACTTGTAGGGTGAAAGAAAAGGTCTGCATGGAAAAATAAGGGACATTAGTTAGTGGTCAAACAATTCTCCCAAGTTGCATACTTAGAGCTGAAGCTTCCTCCCCCACTCTGTTGGGCATGCTGAGAAATAACACTACGAGCACAAACAACCCCATTGTGTGTGCCACACTGATAACCACTCATCCACCTTCCGCCACTTCTAGGAAATCTCTTCTAAGACTTCCACTAATCTTGACTTCAAAATAACCCTTAACCATCACCCTTATCCCTGAAATCAAAATCCTGAAGCTTAAACGCTAAATCTTATACCATACCTCAAACTCTACACATTAAACAATTTAAATCATAAACTTTAAATCTTAAACCCCAAACTCCTAAATCTAAACTAAACCATAAATCTTAAACCCTAAACCATAATCATAAACCATTTCCAACATGATAACCACTCTTTATTATCAAATTCCCAACGTGATAACTTATTGCTTACAAAATTTCAGCATATTATTGTATCACACCAAATAACGTGAAAGATAATCATTTAATTCACTTAATCCCCAAGAGCATGAAGAGCTTTGTGGTAAGCCTATTCATAAAAGTATTTATGTTTATTAATTATACAAAGGGAGGTGCGAAAAAAAAGAAAGACTTTAATTACCTGCATATAAAGTAAAGAAACACCTTTTGCTAGAAGTGATACATGGTCAGTCTCAGCAGAAACTTGAGATGTCAATTCCTGTTTAATAATAATGATAGAAGCACACAGTTTAAGAACAATCAAACTGTAGGGTATCACTAAAAAACTGATTTGAGTTTTACGTGGAATTGCTTCTTGTTGAACAAAATCTATGGTCTCTAAGAACAGAATCCAAGACCTGTTGATGGATCGACAAGTGTATCGAATCGCACAAGTAATATAAAAAGGTAAGACCAAGTATCGTATCCCAGAAGACTCTCGACACTAGGTAGTCGTGTGATAACTCAATTAATTAAGACTTAAAGAAAATGAGATCATTGGTTTTAGATGCAAACATAGAAAATTAAATATGAATGCAGTTTGATCAATAGCAGAGTAGCACAATGATGAACGGATGTTGATTAATATGAGATGAATATGTTGTTGGGGTTAGATTGCACCAAGTTTTCTCTCATGTATGTAAGAATTCTTCTTTATGCATTAATATTAACGTCACTCACTAAATAACCTAAACCCAATCCCTCAGCGAATAAGTCTGTCCCAAATTACCAGTTCATGCAATTCCTAGCATTCCTAGTAATAAGATGTGATGATCAAGAGTTTTAAGACGACTAAGACTCATACCCTTATCCTTGAGAAATATTACTCTTGGGAGTAATTCAACAAGAACCTATATTGAAAGGAACCTCCTGGCACTCATGCAATTCATAAATCATGTTAATGAATGAGTTAAACACAACAAGCGTTGAAACAGATGGATTACTCTAACAATTAATGAAAAAACATATATTATTAAGAATCAATTCAAATACATGAGAGTTCACAAGGTTACATCATCCTTTAACAACAAATAGAGTTTAGTTCCCCACAGACATGGAGAAACTATATGAACAATTGAGAAGAATGAGATAGAAAAACCCTAAAAATTGGGGAAAGAAGCTCCCGTATCCAAATCCGCCTTCTGAGGGTGAAAGAGTGTACTGCTGCGCTCCTCTCTGCCAAAGATACAAAACCTAGAGTATCTAGATCCTTTAAATAGAGTCAGAACAGAGTAGAAACAGGGTCCGATCCAATAGAGTCAAAATAGAGTAGAAACTAGGCTTGATCCACGTCGCTCAAGCGCCCCACTTAGGGCGCCCGAGCAGTGGACGGCTGTCATGTAGGGCTTGTGCTTCCAAGAGGGGCGCCCAAGCCTCGGGGCCCGACGCTCAAGCGCCCAAAGGGGGCGCCCGGGGGGTGGACGCCAAATTTCAGCGCCTGAGCCTCCATACAGGGCGCCCAAGCTACGTGTTGTCTCTTCTTCTGGTGTTTTTCCAGCCCTTTCTAAGCTTCATCTCCTTGGCACTTCAACTTTGCTTTCAGGATTACCTCACTCTCTGCCAAAACAAGGGGAATTAGTTATAAAGTCATTGAATTCATCCTCGACTCTCTTATTCACACAACTTAACAGAAAAACATTATTCCAAGCAAGTTTCTAAGCAGAGAAAGGTGCATTTAATGTTAGAATTACATCACAGATAACAGTATTTTCAACCGTTATCATAACCTTAAACTTAGTTTTTTAGAACAATCACTACAATGACTCAACATTTTTCAAAAAATTTTCCTTCCAAGACAAGAAATCACTTTTTTCAATTTAGCATAAAGATATCAGTCAAGATGTTCAGATGCCTTAATTTAATCAAAATCAATGTGATGCTCATACACTTCAACAAATGTTATCCTTAAGAACGATCAATCAACCAAGCAAAGATGTAATCAGGAATTCAAAGAATCCTCACCAAGAAAAGTGTTTCACTCAAGCACTCAAAAGTGTATCACTCAACTCAAAGGTGTATAGTGAGTTGTTGGTGTCTTTTTCACTCTACTATCACAATGTCACACAAATTAACTTTGCCTTTCACTTAACCACAATCAAACATACTCACAAGCTAGTTTTCATCACAAGGGCTTTTCATGGCTTGTAGCTCGGCTGGGCTAAAAAGGAAATTGGTTTTTCTGGTCAGCAAAATCCTTGAGTTAAGAGAGACATTTATGATTTCATCATTCAAGAACAAACTCTCTTTCTTTTTCCTACCTTTCCCTTGCATTGAGTTTTTCTTTTCTTTTCTTTTCAATTTTCTTTTTCTTTCTTTTTCTTTTGCTTTTGCTTTTCAAGTACTCACTGCTTAGCTCAATGCTTTTCTTTTCAATTTTCCCAGGAACCCCAAACTTGAACCTTTGTCAATACCTCATCAAATGTTCTCAACTCAACTCAAAGTAAAGATTTTCAAAAAGGGTTTTCAAAACATGCATAAGGCTCAAGGTTCAAAGGTTACCCCAAATTGTTCTCTTTTAATTGGGCAAAAATCATGTGGAGGCTAAAGGAATAAGGGATGATAAAAAAAAATGGCCTTGATCATATGAAACATGCAAGCAACTAGTTAAATCAGAAAAAAATTGGACAAAATCATTTATGCTTCCAAAGTAATAGCAATTATTCACAAGAAAACTCTGAAGCCTATAATTCTCATACAGGAAGACTCACAAGTCCTAGAATTCAGAAAAACACCCTGCTCAGTATCTCAATCAAATTTTTCCTCAAGTACCTGTTTCATACATTGTGAGCCATCACCTGTATATTATCACATCATGCATAATCTCAACATCAATCAATACACCACAATCTCACAAAGCAATACTCATCACAAAACACAACACAATTGAATCAAAGCAGTTTAATTCATTCATGCAGAGTACAATAACAAAACAACCAATTCAAAAGGAAAAGTTCAGAAAACTTGGTTTCCATTCATCGCAACAGCATGCATCAGTAGATGATGTTATCTGAGTCCTCTTAGCATCCCTCAATAGATGTTGTCATTACTGCAAAACAAAATCAAATCCATACCACACAACTTAAATAAAAAAAAAACAGAAACTGGGTTGCCTCCCAGCAAGCGCTTCTTTATAGTCACTAGCTTGACCCACTGCAGTTGCCTGATGCCTCAATTGTTCCCTTTTCTGAATATATTTTTTTCTTTTGTTGAATTTTTTTAGGAATTTAATATAACCAAGAACCTATTGCAGTGTCCCGATCATAGGAATTTTAATCTCCAATTTCTTGAAGATTTCCATAAAACGCTCAAACTATTTTTCCTTCTCCTTCCTATGATACTTCTTTGGGTGACGAAGGGATTTTTCATATGATTCTTTCTCTTTGCTCTCATCCTCGTCCTCTCTTTTTTTCTTTTCTTCCCTCTCTTTTTCCTCCTTGGAACACTCCTTAGGGTACAGAAGATTTTTCTCAATTTTTTCTTTTCTCTCTTTTTCAACATTCTTCCCCTTTTATTTTCTCTCAACCTCACTTTTTCTCTCTTCTTTTTCTTCCTCTTCCTCTACATCTCTCTCTTTTTCACTCAACCTTTCTTTTTCTTTTTTCTCATCTAAAACTTTGTCATTTGTAGTGATAATGGCTTGACATTCCTCCCTAAGGTTAACTTCCATATTGCCCCCAAAATCATCCAACTTCTCAAGTATGTGACCAAGTTGCATCCCTATCCTTCTTAATGTTGCTTAAGTGTTTTTCTGAGTGGAGAGAGCTGCCTGCATGAACTGTTGCAGAGTCTTCTCCAGCTTTGTAGTTCTGTCAGCCATAGGAGGTTGTTGTTGTTGTTTGTTAACAACTTGGCAAGTGTATCAGATCATATCAAGTAATAAATAGACGGTAAGTCCGAATATCATTTCCCAAGGGACTCTTAGGCCTAGACGTTCATGTGAGTTGATTTCATAAGACTTGAATGAATAATAATTTGATTTTGTAATGCAAAGACGAAAATAAACATGTATGCAAAAACGTGATCCTAATCCACCCTCCTATATCTACTATTCTTATTAAATCCAACTTTGTTATCAATGTTCATGCAACTTTCTAATTTACTCTAAACCCGATTCCTCGGTGAAGAGAGCCTATTCCCAATTACTAGTTTACTATTCCTAGTCTCCCTAGTGATTAGTCACACATTAATGATAAAAGCTTAAAGCAATTGGCCATCCTATTCCTATTCCTAGGTAATATTTCATAATAAAGAGAATTCTCGTCATGTCTAGATTTCTCCGTATGTTCCCATATCGACGAAATCAATGATCATGACACTAAATGAGTTAAACAATGCAAGCTTTAGATTCAGAGAAGAAAACCCAAACTATTGATAACGAAAGTATATGAATAAAATAAGACTTCAATATAAGAGAGTTTCAAAAGGATTACATCGTTCCCCAACAAAAAAGGGTTTAGTTCACCATTGTCATGGTGAAACTAGATGAATTTAATGGAAAATATGAAAGAGATAACCCTAGCATTGAAAGATTGGAGCTTTCGCATCCAAAATCCGCCTCTAAGGAGTGAAGAGAGTGTTCTATCGTCTTTCTGCCAAAAGATATCTTCTCTGGTGCGCTCTGGGTATATTTATAATACAAAAGAATAACAAAATTTTGGCTCAAGCCCATAAGTACACCGCTCAGCGGTAGGTGTGGCACTCAAGTGGGACGCTCAGCGGTCACGCCCAAGCGTAAAACAGTGTTGTCTCAGAAAAGGCCAGCGCTCAGTGGTGAATCTGGCGCACAACGTGTGTGTCTCTCACTTTTCCCTTAGCGTTGGCGCTTAAGCGTCAGACAGTGGTTTCCTCTCCAAAGCTGGCGCTCAACGTTGAGATTGGCGCTGAGCGGTAGCTGCGATTCTTCTTTTACCTTTTTTCATCCTTTCTTGAGTCCAACTCCTTCCTCCTTCACTTTCCATCACTCAATTCTCATTTAATCCTGTCAAAACAATGTAAAACCAAGCATAATAGCTCTAAAACCACCTTTGACTCTCTTGTAACCTAACTAAAGCAATTTGCATGATTTCAAGCTCATTCTAAGTCATAAAGGTTGTGTTTTGATATCAATTTCAATTATAAAAATAACGGTTTTTAGACCGTTGTCACTGTTGTGGTGGTCTATTGAATTGTTCGGCAGCTTGCCCAATTTTTAATGCTGCTTCAGTGCTTTTATGATGAGAATCAGACATCTGTATTAATTGTTGAAGTGTGTCATCCATCTTAGCCCATCTTTCTGATAGAGAGGATTGTTGCTGCCATTGTTGTTGTGGTAGCCTATCAAATTGTTCTACAACTTGCCCAAATTGACTTTGATCCATACTTGAGTGAGGTTCCCACCAGTGGTTGAAATTACCTTGGTGGAATTGAGTGCCCGTATAGTTAATTTCTTGTTTGAATTGCATCCTGCAAGCACTAGACACAAAACCCTAGAAAACACTATTAGCACAAAAACAATAAAAATAAACAAAACAAAACACCAAAAATAACGATAAAAATAAAAATATGAATAATAAAAAATAAAATCAAAGTTAATAAAGAATCACACAAATAGAATTGCTTAAACCGTGAGTCCCCAGCAACGGGGTCAAAAACTTGTTGAACAAAATCTATGGTCTCCGGGAACGGAGTCCAAGACCTGTGGATGGATCGACAAGTGTATCGAATCGCACAAGTAATATAAAATGGTAAGACCAAATATCGTAACCCAGAAGACTCTCGGCACTAGACAATTGTGTGATAACTCGATTAATTAAGACTTAAAGAAAATAAGATCATTGGTTTTAAATGCAAAAATAGAAAATTAAATATGAATGCAGTTTGATCAATAGTAGAGTAGCACAATGATGAATGAATGTTGATTAATATGAGATGAATATGTTATTGGGGTTAGATTTCACCAAGTTTGCTCTCATGTATGTAAGAATTCTTCTTTATGCATTAATGTTAACGTTACTCACTAAATCACCTAAACCCGATCCCTCAGCGAATAAGGCTATCCCAAATTACCAGTTCATGCAATTCCTAGCATTCCAAGTAATAAGATGTGAAGATCAAGAGTTTTAAGACGACCAAGACTCATACCCTCATCCCTGAGAAATATTACTCTTGGGAGTAATTCAAAAAGAACCTGAATTGAAAGGAACCTCCTGGCACTCATACAATTCATAAATTATGCTAGTGAATGAGTTAAACACAACAAGCATTGAAACAGATGAATTACTCTAACAATTAATGAAAAAGTATATATTATTAAGAATCAATTCAAATACATGAGAGTTCACAAGGTTACATGATCCTTTAACAATAAATAGAGTTTAGTTCCCCATAGACATGGAGAAACTATATGAACAATGAAGAAGAATGAGATAGAAAAAGCCTAAAAATTGGGGAAATGAGCTCCCGCATCCAAATCCGCCTTCCGAGGGTGAAAGAGTGTGTTGTTGTGCTCCTCTTTGCCAAAGATACAAAACTTAGAGTGCCTGGATCCATTAAAGAGAGTCGAAACAGAAAAGAAACAAGGCCCAGTCCAATAGAGTCAAAGCAGAGCAAAAAATGGGCTTGATCCACGATGCTCAAGCGCCCCACTTAAGGCGCCCGGGCGGTGGTCGGCTGTCATGTAGGGCTTGAGCCTCCAAGAGGGGCGTCCAAGCCTCGGGGCTCGACGCTCAAGCGCCCAAAGGGGGTGCCCGGGCGGTGGACGTCGGATTTCAGCGCTTGAGCCTCCATATAGGGTGCCCAAGCTGCGTGTTGTCTCTCCTTCTGGTGCTTTTCCAGCTCTTTCTAAGCTCCATCTCCTTGGCTCTTCATCTTTGCTTTTCAGTATTATCTCATTCTTTGCCAAAATAAGGGGAATTAGTCCTAAAGTCAATGAGTTCAACCTCAACTCTCTTATTCACATAACTTAACAAAAAAAACATGATTCCAAGCAAGTTTTTAAGCAGAAAAGGGTGCATTTAGTGTCAGAATTACATAACAGATAACGATATTTTCAACTGTTATCACTTCCTTAACTAATATTAGGGAGAATTACAATCTAAGAAGTATCAAAAAAAAGATATCTAATAAGGGAATTAACCTAAACAATAGAAAATCATGTTGAAATTATAATTAATTATAAAGATAAACCGAACCAAAAAGGATCAATTAACTATACATTGCAACTCAATTAATGTTTTCTTGTTGGAATATCTAACAATATTTATATTTGGAAATTTGAAGGGTTGTCGTTGTTGCGGTGGCAATAGGCAGAGGCATACATTCAAGAACAACAGAAAAACACCCTGCTTCTTGCAAAGCCAATGCAGTCTCTACAACCTACACAAACACATTCGTTTGAGTTTCAGAACAACAATAAAATCAATCAATTCCCAAATAGATGGACGAGAGAGAAACCTTGAAAGTACTGGCAACATTTCTTCCTTGAGGTATGAACCACCCTCAAACACTAATGGCTTGAGGAGTAAGACCCACATGGCCCATCACAGTAATTCCAGCCTCAACAATAGCCTTCGCTGCAACAATTCTGGATGGAGACCCTCCTTCAAGTTTTATCGCATCCATTCCCCCTTCCTTTAGAATCCTAACTGCTGTATCCACCACATACAACACTCGAAAACATTCAACCATTGCTGAAACAATTAAACAAACACCACATGTGCATGAACAACACTTGATTGGGATCAGACTCATAGGTTCGAAAGGCAAGTCCCCGACGAGGAGCGGCGTCTTGGCGCCACCTGCCACAACACGCCAATGGACAAGCATCTCGTCGAGTCATGGAATTGTGAATCTTGAAACCACCAAGCTCCTTTTCAATCATTATTACTAACACACCAACACATAGACTCTCTCTTACCACACCACACCACACCAAAGAATGATGAGACTACATAAAATACCACACCAAAGAATGATGAACGAGTGATGACTCCTAGTCAAGACCGATCTGCGTAAATCCATGATTTCGGTCTAAAATCGAGTCGGGACATAGCGGAAGACGGTGAAATCAAAGGCAAACGCTAGATTTGAAGGTTTGTTCGGCGGAGATTCTAGGGTTCGAGGTAGGAAGGGATTTAATCAATGGAAAATATTGGAACAAAGGAGATTGGATGTGGGTTTTTGGTTTTTAAGTGAGTTTTGTGTGAGCGGAGCAAAGCTTATGAGTGAAGGGGAAAAATGGAGCAGAAATGAAAGCTTATGATTGAAGAGGCAGCGGAGGTAGTGTTCTCGGAGTGTTCTAAAATGCAAGGGTCTAAAGATGAAGAGCGGAAGAGACGAACGAAAGTGAGAGGGAACGTAAAATGAAATTAGAGATAGCGAGAGGGAAATGTGAAAAATTAGAGAGCAAGAGATATTATAACTGATTTCTAAATCTCCGTCATAATACATCAAGATATTCCAACAGGCCCCTATATCTATGTAATAATAGGTTTTGAACTTATTTACATGTTTGCCACCGCATTTCATATTATAACTGATATGCAACACTAGTTGACGACGATGTACATGCAATTCGGTCAGATCATGATGAGGGAATATACATATGATGAATCCATATCTTTATGTATGATATTCAATTTTTGTATAAGTATTTCCTGTTGTTACATAAGTCTTTTATTAATATTTCATGTTGGATCATGTTGGATATTACATAAGTCTTTTATTAATATTTCATGTTGTTATTTATGTTGATAGATATATGGTTGATCATCCACATTCTTCAGGGGATGAGGCTCCCTCTTCCAGATCCACTAGGGGACCCACCAGGATGAAACAACTTTTGATTAGAAAGAATCATGGTGAAAAAACACCGGTGAATGTTAACGTGATCATGGGTGTGGCAACTGGCCCCTATGCAGATGACTTTCGATCATACCTTGGAGTAGTGACACGTGAAAAGATTAATATTCTTACACCATCTTTTGACCATGTGTCCGAGGTTGATCGGAACATTATATGGAACGATATATTAGTAAGTTATTTATATCATCTCAATTAGAGTTTGTTTATTTTGATAATTTTTTATTGATACAACTTTATTATGTTTTTTTCAGCTGACATTTGAGATTCCAAATGTCGCAACACTTAGGAATAAGTGTTTGTCAACTGTTGCTGAAAACTTCAGAAATTTTAAAAGTTGACATCAAGATATATATTTGGAAGCCATAAAAATAAGTCTCCATTTACTACATATAAGTTCATTGATGAGGAGACTTGTTAGCTTTTTGTACAGAGTCGAAAAACAAAGCAATGACAGGTTAGTATAGTTGATATTATTCAATTCATCATTAGCAAATGTATATCATATGAACTAATTAATTAAATATATGTCACAGGCAAAAAGAAGCAAAGCACAACAAACAAGTGCTCAAAACAAAAACCCCCACCTATTATCTCGTGGTGGGTATAGGAAGCTTGAGAAGAAAATCATCAAGCAAAAGGCAGATGCTAGACCACCATCTCAGGGTGGTAGCCCCCCTCAGCCTCTTTCTCCACCTTCTCGACATGAGAAATGGAAGTTGGCTCGTTTGAAACGATCGGGCACCTACTCTTCTGACACTGCACATGAAATTTCTGAAAGAATTGTAAGTTACCACTGTTCCTAAAATAATCATAATTTCATTATACATACTACATTGAACTTTTTAAAGAATAATGGTCGTTTTGTAATGTTACAGGACTCCTTGTTGAGCAGAACTCCCAAGGTCAATTCACTCCAGAGGGTCGCCAGGATATTCTTACCGTTGTGATTGGACGACCTGAGCACCCTGGACGTGTACGTGTTGCTGGTCCTGGAGTAGGAATTCGAGATTATTTTGGGAGCTCTTCTCGTCAGCCTTCATATGCATACAACGAAGAACAAAGAGAAAGGCTGACACAAGAGATCACAAAAAGGGTTTGAGCCGACCTTACGGACGAGATCACAAACAAGGTTAGATGAGATCTCAGGGCTGAATTGTTCAGTGAGTTCAGCTCCATGTTTCAGCAGCAGTTTGAGACCTATGGCATGGGCCCGGTGCCATCTCCTGTACAAGAACATGAACATGTTGTGCCTCCCACAGGTAAACTTAATAAACATTTATGTGCAATTATTTCTATCTTTTGTATAATCTAACATTTACTCTGACAGGGAGAAGCGGGAAAGGAAGTTGTTCAGCACCAACCGTCCCAGGGGATGACATGGACGATGCTAGTCCATGTCTGTTATACATTTTATACGATACCGAGACGGTCCTGGTAGCTCGTGGAACAGTGTTTAAGGCAGCGACTGTTGCTCATGGTATGGAGCTATCAGAGGATGAGGTGAAGGTCTAAGTGGACAAAATAATCATACCAGATGCCGAAATTCCTCTACCCACAGATGAGATTTTCACTCTGGCACATGCATTCCAGACTTTTATCGCTTGGCCTAAACATTTGGTTGGTTCAGTTTCTGACCCCCCCCCCCCCCCCCCCCGCATGGAATTCTACTTTACACTTCTCAATTTTAAAGTTTACATGTTATTGATGTCAAAACTTATCTTATTTTTCCATGTAACAACAAACGCAAGCACAGGAGAAGATTCCTCTATCTGAGGACGATCCTCTTGGTTCATTGCATCTACTTGCTGACATCCTTGAAGATAAGCCTTTGGAGGTCGAATATGATGCTAGTGTATTTGGGACAGGCTCTGAGGTCCCATTATACCTCCATAACCAAGATGTCAGAGAGCTTTCATCGGGAACACAAAAGTTGAATATTTCAATTATTCAGCTATGGATGATGTAAGTCTATGAGCAATTATTTATATAGAAAATTGATTTGTATATCAAGTATCCTTATATCAAAGTTAATTTTTGATTTCAGGTATATGTCTGGGGTTAGTAACAAGTTGGGGCGCTCTGATGATTATGGATTCATTGATCGCCAATCCATTCATGAATCAAATGATTTTGATCAGATCAACACAAATCTGATAAGAAGTTTTGCAAGCGGCAAGAAAATATATTTTTTGCCTTATATATCCGGGTAAGTGAACTTTGTTAACATAATAAAGTTCCATATGTGATTTTAATATATAATAGCTAAGTTATTATGAATTTCAGGCGCCATTGGCAGCTTCTTGTTATATCTATACAGGAGAGCTATGCTTTGTGGTTTTGCTTATTGCATAGGCCTCCTCCTACACATCTCAAATAATCAATTGATTGGTAAGAACCTCAGTGTTTGGACTTTCTTTGTTATATAAATGAATGCTAAAACCTTTTTTTATATATAGTTCTATTCCAGCAAGTATGATGATGGTTGGGAGATCAATTGTTAACAGTAGAAAAATTGCATGGATTTCTCTCAAGGTTTGACATATGCTAAAGCCATACTTTCTTATAGTTGTTTTGTTTTAATGTTTTTCACTAACTATTTACAATTGTGATCATATATTGTAGTGTAACAGACAGAATGGGTCATATGAGTGCGGTTATTATGTAATGTATTGGATGGCCCACATTGTTCGTTCCCATATCACAAGAGGCTGGGAAACGGTAATATTTAACTTTAACAAATTTTGATTTTTTCCAAAAGTTAGAATTCATATACACTAATTAATATCAATTGTCTTGTGTAGAGGTTCAAGACTACTACTCCAGTTCCTGAGAAGCCACTATCATTCATGAGGAAAGTTGTTGCAAAATATTTCATTAGATTATATAATAAGTCATAGTTATTAGATTTAAACATTCTATTTTATTAGATTGTATTTTATTACACTTTGTACTTTATATGATATTAAAATACATTTGAACATCTGTTTGATGTGTTGAAATTGAATTTGAACATGTATTTCATATGCAGGTCTGTTTTTGTGGTAGTGGATATCACAAAAACAGACCTGCTATTTAAAAAAAGTACAGGAGAATATGTCGCGGTTGTTACCAAAACCGCGGTACAAAGTAGGACCATATCCCACGGTTGTGACCAAACCCGCGGTAGAACGTCTGTCGTTTTTTATTTTTTTTTTAAATGACTTTTGGCCGCGGTTGACGCCTTAACCGCGGCCTATAGTGGAACAATTTTTTTTTTTTAAAAAAAAATGGGGTTTTGGTTGCGGTTCCTTATGCAACCGCGGTCTATTCCCAGAACTTTTGGCCGCGGTTGCAATTGCGGCCTATAGTCACAGACTTTTTACAGTGCCTGTATATGTCGCGGTTCTTAAACCGCGATGTATAAGGAAAAACAACCGGTCGTTTCCCTACGCTGCACTAGTGACTACGTTATAATATGTCTTAAACTTATTTACAAATTTGCCACCGTATTTCATATTTAACTTATTAACAAAATTACGTTATAATATGTCTTATTTTTATTACCATTCTGTCACCAATCAACCTATTATGATGGATAATTTTTATCCGTCATAATAGGTCGTCATATAAAAGTATTTTTCTACTAGTATTAGATTAGAGACTGTGTTAGAGAATCTAGCATCCAATAAAAAAAATTAAAAGATTTATTTAATCTTTTTAAATCCTATTTATACACTCATGAAGTCATATTCATACATGTATATTCGGTTGCACCATCGATTCATCAATTAATAGTCAAACCTATTTGTTCGAACGAGTCCAATAAAGATAACATTTAAATTAAAAACTTCAACACTTCAAACTTAATAAATTTGACTTGACAATTTCAAGCACTTGTTCAATTGTCAAACGACAGATTGTTCATGAATTGACTGTCAAATTTAATGACATTAATTAAAAATAGCTTGTAAGTCCAAAACTCTAAATAAGGTCTTTGAAATGTCCTCAAAGTCCAATTAAAAAAAGTCTAAGAATAAATATATTTACGTGAACATAATTAAAACATATGGCAATTCTATAATATATTTTTTTTATCAGTTTTTTCCTTAATAAAAAAGCTATTAACTTATATATTTAATAGTTTATTTTTCTTATATAATATTTAATTTTATTATCTTTTTCTAATCTAGGACTTACTAATGTTTAGATTATTTCGAACAATCCTTATCTGTAGAGTGAATACTTTTTATATTGTGATATTTAAACTTACATTTGCATTATTTTCAATAAAATTCTATTACAATACAATCGAAAAAAGAAAATTATGTGCATATATATCCTATATCTTGGTGAAGTAGTTTGAGCCACAAGTCTCCACACATAGTCCAATAACCATTTCTATATAAGTTTAGTTTTTAATTGGATATAGTTAAAATTTTATGCTTTTTGCTTTTCCATAAGATTACCTCCTAAAAATTTTAAGTATTCAAAGATATGAGATATACCAAGAAGTCTTTTAAATAACTACATTATATTATTTTTTATTTAAAAGAATACATAACGGTACAGTAAATCAAGTACAATTATTTTAAATTTTTCTTACGCGTGTTGATTATTTTGCAATTCTCGTACAAAATATTGACTATGTGCATTGTGTATGAATTTCTGCTTACGAATGAAATTTTATTTCTCCCTAAGAAAAATCAAATTTCATGGAGTCTTTTTGCCTATAAAATCTGGCATTCCTATCTTCTCTTTTACAAGGGTATCTCTACGTTCTTATCTGTTCTATAGATTTTTGTGTCACTCTGTATGATCAGTTTCCATGGCTATGGCACATATAATATCTTCTCCTAACATCTGTTCAGTGACAAATGGTACCTATATTCACTATCTTCTAATTTTGTTCATTTTTCATTGCAAATTTATTTATTGAGTAATATGTGAAAGCATGGCAATTGTAGGTCATTTTTGGGTTAGGAAACTCTCCTTCAATAGCATTTCCTGTGCAAGTATGTCTCTTCAGTTATACCCTATTCCTTCAACTAAACTTTATTATGGTCATTTTATTAGATTTCTTATCTCACTCTAAAATCTTTATGTTCATCTATTAGGTTCTGGAATGACCTTTAATTATCACCCTTCACTGCATAATATATATATATATATATATATATATATATATATTTAAAGAAAACATAAAGTTAGCATTTAATGTAATATGAAACAAGATTAATTTTAAAATAATAAAAAAGAGTAAATTTATTTATATTTTTTTTATTAAATAAATATTTGTCTTGGTATAGACTACTAAATAAAATAAATATTAAGATTAAAATGTTTTAGAATCAGCTTAGCAAATGTTAAAGATTATATATTTTTGTTTCTTTTTATAGTTAGCATCAAGTAACATTGACTTAAATAAATATAAATATTTAAAAATAAGTTTAATATATAAATACTAGATTAATCTTATTTATTTTTAATATTTATTTTAGTTTCTTTTTATAATTTGTATTTACTTAACTAATATTAAGATATTTATTATGAATTTATATATGTCATTCTATGAATGTTATTCTCCCATCTTTTATACAATTTTTATGAGACTCATCTTTCGTAAATCTCATCACACTAATATTTTTACATTAAGACTCATCTCCCGTATTCACACTCATATTCTTCATTTATATTTATCAATTTCATCTACGTACATATCTTTCATTCATATTTTTTCCACATCTTTTTAATCTATATTTTTTCTCACATACTTATTTTCTTCATTTATACTCAATTAATATTTATTTAGCAATTTTTTCTTGTAACAGTTTTTTTACCAACTCTAAATACCTATTTTCTCGTAGTATATATCTGTATGTATGCAAAGAAACTTGATTTTTATTAGCCATTGGAAATTTAACGAAAATAATAAAAGTTAACGTCTCGGATTTTATTTTTTTTTTTGAAAATAAAAAACTCATTCATTTTATAAAAGAAATATAATAATGTCTTTCTTTGTGTTAATATAAAATAAATATTTTAAAAGAATTTAAAGGCATTTGTGGATAAGTTTTTTTTTTTTTCAAATATTTATATACGAATTAAAATTATTTTTAAAGAAATAAAAGCATGAAACATATCTTATAAATTACCTTATAAACTAATTTGAGTTTAGATAAAAAAGGCTACTTATATTTTCTTTCTTTTACATTATCAGAATACATATAAGAATAAAAACTAAATCTTTAAATTTTAGATTGAACGAAGTGAATTGAAATAAGATTTTACTAGAATTAAATTTTGGCAATCAAATCCCCTTATAAAAGACCCATAGGTATCCTTCATATATCTAGTATCTCAATATTATTATAATTATATATTTTCTTATAAAAATTTTATTACAAGAAAAAATACAACATATATAGAAGACCACGTCAAACAAATATTGAGTTTGAAAATCAATTAAAGTTGTTTTCTTTTTTATAAATATTATACATTATTAATAATTTTTTTTTAAAACCAAAATCTTGTCATATATAATTTTTTTTAAGGTTTTCTACGAAAAAAATCTACAGTTCTTTGATTTTTCTTATTTCAATTTTCAAATTTATCATTCTCATCTTTCCATGTTTAGTTTCAATAATTTTAAATATACCTTTCTTTTGTGCACCCTACAACTTTGAACACTTTGTACATTGGGTTCTGGTGGATGAAAAGCTTCTAAGCACACTATGAAAGCTCAAATACAGTATAATACTTTGAGGTCTCAACAATCACCTTTTAGTCATCTCTACAAAAGCATTGAAAAAGGAGCAACATATGAAGATAGCAATAGAAATTATGTTGTGAAAGCCGTCACTGTACCATCTTCTGAGTCTTCCAACTCCAAAAACATTGTGGATTCTGTCAAAGATTTCATGGGCGTTTTATATCAATTTATTTACCCTTACACAGTGTACGCTCGAGTAAGTGCAAACTTTCCATAGCTCTCATAATTAATATTGTTATAAGTTTTGTTCCTTTTCATTAAATTCTCATTTGGATAATTAATATTAGAAAATCTATATGGACAAAATTGGTACAAAATTGATTTTAGAAACTGGTTTTGTGAGGTCGAATTAGTCTTAAACTTCACTTCTTAACTTGGTATCAGAACCATGATTTAAAGTCTATCTTAATGAAATTTTGTCTCTTGGGGCATATTGTTCCATCTCTGATCGTTATTGATTTATCCATTAATGTCTAGTTCCATGCTCGAAACCTATATACCTCGATACGAGGGAATTGAGTTAGAATTCTCACATAAACTAGAGATAAAACCAATTTAGAATATATTAGTAGATGCAAACTTTATCTTATAAAATGATTTTGTGCGATTAATTAGACTTAAAATCTAATTATTAACATCATTGTTGTTTTAAATTAACTTTATTTATATTTTACAGACATCAGCAGCAATTTCTGCATCTCTCATTGCAGTAGAAAAAGTATCAGATATATCTCCATTGTTTTTTATGGGTTTGTTACAGGTGACACTCC
Source organism: Vigna mungo (assembly GCA_036885675.1). Classification (NCBI taxonomy): domain Eukaryota; kingdom Viridiplantae; phylum Streptophyta; class Magnoliopsida; order Fabales; family Fabaceae; genus Vigna; species Vigna mungo. The sequence goes on along the minus strand of CP144692.1, from coordinate 12,396,112 downwards.
AAATATTGCGTTCTTTTAAATATACAATTGAAAACTACCCAATAATGCATTCTTTTGAGTTGTTTCAGGCTGTGCTACCTCACTTGTTCATGGATCTTTACGTTAATGGAGTGAATCAATTGTTTGACTTTGAAATAGATAAGGTATGAAACTTACTATGAATAAAAAATTTGGATCATTGCTTAATTAGTTCTTTATTTCTTTATTTATACTTTTTTATGTATTCCATAAAAAAATACGATGAAACATGGTTTTTGTGTAAGATTTGTCCGAAGTAAAGTATTCAGAAACATAGACTAACACAATAACATCACGACAACAATTTGAACAATTAATATAAATTTAACTACCAAGCTGATTTTTTATATAAATCTAACATGGGCAAATATAGATAGGACAAAGTGTTTACTATTAACAAAGCTGATTTTTTATATAAATCTAACATGGGCAAATATAGATAGGACAAAGTGTTTACTATTAGCAATATAGATAGGACAAAGTGAAGGGACAAATTAAGCAGGCACACAAAGAAGGGTAGAACCATATGTAAGGGAACGAGGACACATGTATGGCTGGGTAAAAATAACTTATCTGCAATGTATCATAGTTAACGATACTATATTATACTATATTAAAAACGGAACTTATAACAATTTCGGTTAAATTAACTGTGAGAACTGTATCTATTCTATTCTTTTCTATAGTTTCATTTCAACTGTTTCGTCTTGTCAAGAAAACGTTATTTAATAATAAAATATTAACAAAAGGAACTTTTCACATAAAAAATAAATAATTAATTTTTTAATACAAAATTTTTTTATCACAAATTTTTATATTTTTTTATCAATAAACATATATTACTTTTTAAATAATATTATTTTAAAGTAATAAAAGTAAAACATATTGTTTTAAAATTTAATTTTATTAAATGATTAAGTAATAGAAATCATAAAAGAAAAAAAGACTATAAAAAAATAATACTTTAAATATATTATATTCTTTAACATATTATTAAACATGTAAAAATTTGTTAAAAAAAACTTTTAATGATATTAAAATATGTGTAAGCGCACACACTAAAACAACTATTTATTTTAAAAATCAGCTTACTTTAAAATAAATATCAATATTATTATTTTTAAATGATAGTATTTTAGAGACTAAAACTAGAATATATTTTTTAATGTTAAATTTTATTACATGACTATATAATGAAATATCATAAAAAAAATAATATAGCAAAAAAAGTTAATATTATAGAAATATCAAATGACAAAAAATTAACAAACGTTTATTAAGAGTAACTTTTTTCTAGTATCATCTTTTATTATATTATAATAATTAATAAATATTTTTTTAATTTTTACAAAATAAAATATAAGTAATAAATAATTGATTAATAAAACAATTTTATGGGGCAACAAAATAAATATAAATAAAAAATTATTTTAAAATAAAATAAGTAGATAAAAAGATAAAATAAATTATATACACATATAAAACAAAAAAATATAAATAAAAAATTTAAAAAATAAATATAAAAGTAAAATAATATTCATGAAAAAATAAATATAAATAAAAAAATAAAAAATAAAATAAAATGAAATAAATAAATAAAAATAAATAATTTCCATACACATCATAATAAATGAAATATAAATAAAAAAGAAAATAATAATATCAAATAATTAGAAAATTAATTTGTAAGACATTTATGAATAAAATAAAATAAATATTAAACTAAATTTCAGTTAAAAAGAATATGTATTGTTATATTATTCATTTTAAAAACTAGTATAACTCAGTTTAAAATTAGTACAATTCAGTTTAAAATTAGTACAATTTAGTTTAAAATTAGTATAGTTACTAGTTTAGTTCAGTTTATATTGTAGTTTAGTACAATTTAGTATAGTTCAGTTCAGTCCATATTGATAAAACAAAAAACAATTCAGTTTAGTTTGTCTGAATTATTTTACGGTTCAGTTTAGACAAACTAGTTTTTAGTTCAGTACATATTTTAGTAGTACAGTTCAGTTCTATTTGCCCATCCCTACACATGATATTATTATACAAATCAACCAAATTTTTGAAAAAGGAACTTTATTCAATGGTAGCAAATTAAAACAGATAAGGGTTCAAAGAAAGTACACAAATATACCATTCTCTCTTTTTTTCTTCTTTATGCGTTTATTCATTCATTCACTTCTTTTATCCTACCAAAAATGAAAAGAAACGAAATCACACACTAAGACTATACTATCTCATTACATCCCCTTACTACTACACTACAAAACCGTTGGAGTTTCTACCTCAAGTCACTTTCCAATCTTCAATTATGTCTTATTTCAACTACAAACCAATAATGTTTTTAATCAAATAACATACACAAAAACAAACCAAACAAGATGTGATCAATTTTTCCATTGACAAATTTTTCCATTGAAAAACATACTGACAAATATATCCATTGGTAAATGAAACACAAACATCCGTTGATTATTCTGATGGTAAATTTAACCGATGAATCTTCTACCATCGGTAAATACCACACATGTGTTTGTCCCGTCCGTAATTAAAATTTTATCGACAAATATTCTATTGTCGGTAAATATCCATCAATAAAATGCGTTTTTTTGTAGCGCTCATTTATTACCAAGCCCTCAATGTCAACATTCTCTACCAACCTTCCTAGGCTATTCGGGAATCCCGTCAACTTGGTTAGGCTTGTCACATACTCCACAATTCTCTCTACATACTCCTCCGAGTTGTCAGATGCACCACCAAGCTAACCAGGTTGGCTACCGAGCTACTTGGTCTCCACATAGAACTATATGAGCTTCGTACATGCTCATCTGTCATATTCGAGATCTTTAAATGTCATTCGAGCTCACTAGTGCCCATTAGTTGTCCAAGCTCTCCATAACACTTTTCGCTAAGCTCTTTGCCAAGCTCTAGCTCTTTACCAAGCTTTTCACCTAGCTTGAGCTCCTTAGAAAATCTACATTGAGACCTCCACCATCACTAGTGCAACAACGATTGTTTTTGACAATTCGCTTCAGTTTTTGAACTGAGGCCTATACTGGTGAGGTCAAAAGGTGGGGGACTTTTGGCCTCAGTTCCAACTGAGGTAATATACCAATGGATACTACTTCGATTCTTCTACAACCGAAGTGGTATGGATGAAGAAAAGGGGGGGGGGTGGGTGAGGGGTTATTACCTCGGTTCAACCGAGGTAATAACGTGCTCCTATGACAACAATTCAATCTAGAACCGATGCTAGAGCCCTTTATTTTTTTTATTTTTTTTAAAAATCACGTTCTTCCTATGGCACCGGTTGTGGTTGAACTGAGGCCATAGACATGCTTTCTACCTCGGTTTTGGCCACAACCAAGGCCTATTCTCCTGGAATTTTTTTAATATCAGGTTTGTTTTTGTGATATCTACCATCACAAAAATAGACCTCCATATAAAACACAATATATACAACACAGAATCAACATAGAATCATTATTTACAACACATAATGTTTAAAGCATAATGTACAAAGTCTAATAACTATAAATCAAAATGTGCTAATGTATTTTAAATTCTAATAACTATGAACTATTGTATAATCTAATTAAATGCTTTGCAAGTGCCTTCCTCAAGAATGTAAGTGGCTTCTCAAGAAGTGGAGTAGGAATCTTGAATATATGCACAAGACACATGATATTAATTAGTGTATATGAATTCCAAATGATGGAGAAAAACAAAATTCATTAAATCTAAATATTAATGTTTCCCATCCTCTTGTAGTATGGTCTCGAATAATGTGTGTCATCCAATACATTACGTAGTATCCACACTCATATGACCTTTTTTGTCTGTGACACTACAATATATCATCATAGTTGTAAATAGTTAATGAAAATCATTAAAACAAAACAACTATAAGAAAGTATGGCTTTAGCATATGTCAAACCTTGAGAGCCAACCATGCAAGCTTTCTACCGTTAGCAGTTGATCTCCCAACAAACATCATACGTGTTGCAATGGAATTATAAAAAAAAGGCTTTAGCATTCGTTTATATAAAAAAAAAGTCCAAACGTTGAGGTTTTTATCAATCAACTGCTTTACTGAGTTGTTTGGAGGAGACTTGTGCAATGAGCAAAACCACATAGCCTAACTCTCCAGTACGAAAACAATAAGTAGATGTCAATGGTGCCTGAAATTGATAATAAATTAATTGTTATATATTAAAATCGCAGATGGAACTTTGAAGTTAACAAACTTCACTTACCCAGATATATAAGGAATAAAATATATGTACTTCTCCCTTCCAAAGTTGGTGGTGAGGTATGTTCTGATGTCATCAAAATTATTTGCTTCGTGAGTGACTTGGGGATCAATGAACCCATAAACATCATTGTACCTCAAGTTGTTACTTACACCAAACATATACCTGAAATAAAAAATTACCTTTATATAAGTATACTAGATATATAAATCAATTTTATATAAATAATTGTTCATAGATTTACATCATCCATAGCTGAATTAATGTAATTTTCAACTCTTCTTTTCCCGACGCAAGCTCCTTGACATCTTGACTATGCAAGTATATTGGGACCTCATAGCCTCTCCCAAATACATTAGGATCATATTCAACCTTCATAGGCTCATTTGCAATGACGTCACAATGTTGTTGTAATGCACCAAGAGGATCGTCCTCAGATAAACAAATCTTCTCTTGTCCATGCGTTTGTTATTACATGGAAAAATAGGATAAGTTTCGACATCAATAACATGTAAACTTTAAAATTGAGAAGTGTAAAGTAGGAGTCCATACCAGGGGGTCAGAAATAGAACCAACCAAGTATTTAGGCCAAGCGATAAAAGACAAGAATGCTTGTGCCACACTGAAAATCTCATCTGTGGGCAAAATTTGCTCCACTGAGACCTTCACCTCATCCTCTGATAGCTCCATACCATGAACAAAATTTGCTGCCTGAAACACTGTTCCACGAGCTACCAGCATCGTCCCGATACCACTTAAAACTTATAGCCAACATGGACTAACATCGTCCATGTCGTCCCTTGGGACGGCTGGTGCTGAACAACTTCCTTTCCCGCTTCTCCCTATCAGAGTAAATGTTAGATTATACAAATAATAAATTATTCAACAAAAATGTTTATTAATTTTACATGTGGGAGGCACAAAATGTTCCTGTACAGGAGATGGCTGCGAGCGCATCCCGTAACTATCAAACTGCTGCTGGAACTGACGCATAACTCTTTCAGTCACTTCTTTAGTGACTTCGTCATACAATTCTGCCCTAAGCTTGTTTAGGATCTCTTGTATCACCCTTTGTTCATACTCTTGGTTGTGTGCACATGAAGTCTAACGCGAGGAACTCCCAAAATAATCTTTAATGCCTACTCCAATAGCAACAACACACACTCGTCCAGGGTGCTCAGGTCATCCAACATGCATGTTGTGAAGGGACCCTAACTGGTTGTGAATAGACCTCCATGGGCTATCAAGGAACCTCCACTGGCTATCTAAACTTTCTTTCCCCTCTTTAGCCTCTCAATTGTTTGATTGGGCTCCCCATTATAATCAGTTTGCATGGCAGTGTTCCTTGTGCCACCCGATTGTTTTACGAAGTTCACCGCACTGCCCAACGAGCTTTGCGTCGAACTTTTCACAAAACTCTTCATCGACCTTTGCGTTGAGCTCTCCATGCACAATGTCAACCTATCCATGTTACTTGGTTGTATAGCTTACCTCTCCCTGCTACTCGACAATGTTGCATAGTCCTTTTGTCATTCGGCACACTTGCCGAGCTCCGCCTTCTACTTGTTCTCTCTCCTCCATCTTCATGTTTTCAAACTGACCCTAGATAGTTTGAAGTCGAACTTGCTTAACACAATCATCTCCTTTGTATGCCTGCTCTAGAATCTCTCACACTTCTCTTGAAGATGCACCTTTTACTATATTCTCAAAGTCGGACTTGTTCATGGCTCTGTACAATATGGACAAACTGCTTTGTCCTTTACCTGCGTTTTTCTAAACCCATCAATTTGGGCAACCATCTTCTCTTCATCATCCGCTAGTTCTTAGTACCTATTCTCCACTACATCCCACAGGTCTTGAATCTAAAAATAACTTTCATCTACAAACTCAAATTATATAATTAGCTTTCTTCGTTAATTGTGATAGGGACATACAGTTTACAAGAATAATCATCTCTCTTTCACTTCCTCAAACAATTAAGCACGCTATCTCTCTTTTCCACTCAAGAATTCTCTCTTTTTTTTTCTCACTCACAGCATAAAAGCTCTAATATCAATTTGTGAAATATAAATGCGACACAAACATTGATAATTCATTGTAAATCACTCTGTCGTCATTAATTTGAATGTTGCAGACCATTTAAATAGCCGCAAAACCAAGTACAATAGAAATTGAAAACAAAATAAGAATTACCATATAATAATAACTTACTGAGTATAATAGTTGGCCGGGTATAAAAACAGAAACAGTAACTAACCACGATAACTGAAATCAAATGGCAACATAAACAACTAAAATAAAGACTCAAACGACATTACAAATAATTAAAACTCTTCTAATTTAAGTTTATCCAATACAAACTGCTACTAATGGGAGTACCTCAATCTATATAGTTTTGAATGAGAGTATATCAACATAGAAAAAGGTAAGAATATTTAGTAGTAATATTACTACCACTAGTGCAAAAACGTTGTTTAACGTCACACGTTAGACGTCGGTTAAGGGTAAGCGCGACGTATATTGATGATCGGTGGCATTTCCGTAAGGCGTTAATTAGTTGGATCACCGACGTCTATAGTATTTTAGACGTCGGGCATTCCAACCTGACGTCTATATTTCTGACAATTAGGTGAAAAGTCATTTCTTTTAGCCTTATAGACGTCCGTTCGGGGGGCCCCAACATCTATGTGTCGGAAATTAATGCTGCTCACCTACCTGTCAGACATATAGACGTCAGACTCCTGCTAACTGACGCCTATATGTTTGCCAGGTAGGTGAATAGTCACTCTTTTCAGCGCTATAGACGTTGGATCCCGCCACATTGACGTCTATATGCAATTGTAGACATCAGTTATCTCAGTACCCGGCGTCTAAAATCCTACCAGGTATGTGAGTCATTCGTTTCCGCCTACGACACGTCTCATCCCGCCAAGCCCGACGTCTATATACAACACAAATGTTAATTTTTAAATCGAATGGACGTCATATTAGTTAGGCGACCGACGTATATGCGATTATAGACGTCAGTGTTGTGTACAACAGACGTCTAATTTCTTATTAAATAATCCTTCGAACCAGCGGTTTGCGAACCAACATTTTTATTGTCTTTGCCTTTTCTCTCCGCTGCTCTGCATTTCCATTCAAGTTTCCTCTCCTTTTAAGTATTTAAAAGTTGTTTTTACTCCGATTAAAGAAATGTTTGATGTATTATCTCTCATTTGAACCGATTAAAATGAGTTTTCATTGTGTTTTGGTGCGTTTTTTTTGTTATCTTTGTGTAACGTAGTGCACCTCCTCCCTTTGCTAGTTTCCTCGTAAGAAAAACTTGATTTTTTGGATTTTTTATGGCATTTCAACCCAAGGTCGAACTTGGGTTATTGCCTATGTCCATTCCGACCGCCAAAGAAAAAGTATACGATGAGAATACACTGTATTCTCACCATTTTCTTTTTCATTGGCAGTCGGAATGGACCTAGGCAATGACCCAGGTTCGTCTTTCGGTTGAAATGCCATAAGAAATCAAAAAGACTCAAATTTTTCTTACGAAGAAATTAGCAAAGGAAGGAGGTGCTACTACGCTACCCCAAGACACGACAAAAATCGCACCAAAACACAACGATCACTTCATAGACGTCCGTTAATGTTCTAATCGACGTCCATGGGTACTATAGACGTCAGTTCATGTACAAACCGACGTCTATGATGTCCCAAAGACGTCTGTTAATGCAATGTTTGACGGCTTTATAGACGTCCAAAGTGTTGTAGACCGACGTCTAAAATCACCTTAGCCGTCGGTTAGTGCAATGTCTGATGTCTTTTTAAACGTCATTTTTTGAGCTAAACCGACGTCTATTTCAACGTCGCACTTGCAAAAAAACGAAGTCCCGTTAACGTCGGTTTTGAGGTGACGTTAAAAGCTCAAAATAACTGACGTCTAAAGCTCTTTCTGCACTAGTGTACCTTTTCTAATTATAACAAATCATATAACTTTTCTTAATTTTTATACGTTGAATATTTAATTTAAATTATTTAACAAAAAAAAAAATCACTTAAAAGTTGAGTAAAGTTGTGTGACTTCACAGAATCCGTTACCAACTTTTTACAAACACTAGTGGAAAAACGCTGATTAACGTCACCCATAAGACGTCAGTTTCGTGAAAAACCGATGTCTATTATTGCACGGTGGCATTATTGTAAATATATTGGTAAACTAGACGTCAGTTTCCATGCTAGGCGACGTCTATGACATCATCGACGTCACACCTGCCACAAACTGACGTCACATTGCCTGAGGTATGTGATAAGACAGACAATTCGACGTCGCCTAGAAAAGGGCACCGCTGTTCCAGTCTCTGACAGGAAATCAAAAGTCAAACGGTTCAGCTTTAGACGTGGCATAGACGTTGGATCCCCTGAACAAGCGACGTCGACTGGGCTGCAATTAATGTTGTTCACCAACTTCCTAGGCGCTTAGACGTCACGTAGTCAAACCGCGACGTCTAAGGCCTATCTGGAAGGCGGGAAGACAAGAAATCCTTCAATTTAGATATCGGTTCTGAACGTAAACGACGTCTACGTTGAAGTAATTGATTATTTTCATTCAATTCGAGGGTTTGAGACGTCGGCTAGAAGGGGCACTGACGTGAAGTACCCTAACAGGACATCAAGCATCAATCTTTTCAGCTTCTTTAAGAAGAATAGACGTCAGATCCCCTGAAAAAGCGACGTTGACAGGGCTGCAATTAATGTTGTTCACCAACTTCCCGGACAATTTCGACGTCGGTTAGAAGGGGCACCGACGTCTGTAGACGTCAGATCCCGATCAAACACCGACGCCCAACTTCATTATAAATAAACCGCAGGACTTCTAACCACTCAGTTTCTGATCGCGTCTTCATCTCTTCTCCTTTTTCTCTACTGTTCCTCTTCTTTTACTCCCTTTGCGCACCTCTACTTTTTATCTCTTCCGGCATTGCATTGTATTTTCTCATAACGTCATTGTCTTAGTCCTCTTCGTTTTCTCTCTTCATCCCAGGTGCGTGGTTTTTCTTATGCTTACCGTTTAAACTTTCTTTAGTTTTTTATCGATTATCTTGTCGTTCAACTGATTAAAATTTGCCTTTTTTGTGTTGTGTTTTAGTGCAGTTTTGATCCACTCTTTTAGTAACATAGTGCAACATTCTCCCTTTGCTAGTTTCCTCATTAAAAGAATGCGATCTTTTGAGTTTTCTAGTTCTTCCGACCCAAAACGGAACTTAGATCCTTGTCTACTTCTCGACACCGTAATTTTTTTTCTGTTGCGGTTGAATAATTGAAAGTAGCCATTGACCTAGGTTCGGTTTTGGGTTGAAAGGACCAGAAGATTCAAAAGACGCAAGCTTTTTTTGTGGGGAAACTAGCTAGCGAGAGGAGAGTGATACACAATGCTACCGAAAGTCTGGATCAAAACTGCACTAAAACACAAAGTCGTTGTTAGACGTCGGTTAATGCAATGTCCGACGTCTATAACAACATAGACGTCGGTTAGTGTCACTTTAAACCTCTTTATATATTCATCTTGACGTCGGTTTTATGCATAGGTGGATGTCTATATAGAGAAATTAGACATCGGTGTGGGTTTAAGTAGACGTCTATATGGATGTTGGTGGGTATCATGAACTGACGTTTATATGGACGTCAGTGGAGATGATTTCCGACGTCCCATAGACGTCACCCGTTTAGACGTCGGTTGTGAAAGTGACGTTAAAAGCCCAAATTAACCGACGTTAAACAGCGTTTTTGTACTAGTGAAACCTGTTGAATGTTTCGTAGAAGTAATATATGTTACATGTTTTATTGCAGATAAACAAACCATATCTTCCATTGGCTGCTGGCAAATTATCCTTCAGAACTTGTGCCCTTCTTATTGCCTCATCTGCAATTTTGGTGCCATATATATTTATCCCTTTTGAGAATAACATATTTTAAGATGATATTCACAGAGAAAGGAGAGTTATTGTTTTATTCTGTTTTACAGGGTTTAGGACTTAACTTGATGATAGGTTCTCCTGCATTGATTTGGAACTTTGTGTTGTGCTTTATATTAATTACTTGCTATTCTGTCAATGTGAGTTCTTTTTGCATTTAAACTTCCTTTCCCTTACAATATGTTTGAAGGCATAGGTATGAAAAGGACCCATGGTGCACTCGTTGCTGTCATGCGTATTCTGATATATATATATATATATATATATATATATATATATATATATATATATATATATATATATATATATATATATATATATATATATATATATATATATTTGATGGTAATAAAAGTGTTCTGAAACTGTGCAGCTGCCTTTCTTACGATGGAAACAATATCCGGTGGTGGCAGCATTATTTACGATTATTAGTTGGACATTTATATTTCCAATTTCATACTTCCATCATATGCAGGTTTTGTCCAATCACTAATCTTTTCCTCTTATAGATCTTATATTTGAATAAGCATGTTTAAACTTATGTAATAATAATAATTCTTTAATTAACCCAAGATATTTGGGTTAGTTTCATTTGAAACACACTCAACCATTTGAATCTACCCATCAGTACTGGATTTGTTAAATTGCTAATTGATGTAACAAATGTTCAGACGTTTGTGTTAAAGAGACCAGCTGTGTTTACAAGATCTTTGATTGTTTCTCTGTTGTTCATGAGTTTCTACACTACTGGTATAGCATTAGCCAAGGTAAACTGTCTTTATTTTCTCAGGATATATGTATTGAATTTTCCAACATCAAACTTTTGGTTTAACAGTGTAAAAACTTGTATTGGATCTGTGTAGGATATACCTGACGTAGAAGGAGATATAAAACATGGCGTTGATACTTTCGCAGCACGTCTAGGCCAGAAAAATGTACGTTTCTTAAATTCAATATTTTCTTTTGGTTATCTCATATTTGTATAACATTTGATCGATTCTAAATCTTTGATCGATAGGTATTTTGGATTTGTGTTTTCCTTCTCGAAATGGCATTTGGAGTTGCCTTTTTGGCAGGAGCATCATCTTCTTCTCTGCTTTTGATTAAATTTGTCACGGTAACATGTGTTTATTATATGTATATAGTTTGGAATTTTATTAGGCATGCAGAATTTATTAATTTTTCCCTCGGCACGGAGCTCGATTTTGATAGACAAATGTCTTATAATTTATAATAATTAGCTTTTTTGTTTGATTATTTTTTTAAAGGAATTTTTTTTTCTAATAAATTAAACAGATTTGTACTTGTTTTCTATATTTGTCTAATATTTTTTTTAAAGTAGTTTTTATTTATTTATTTATTTTGAGAAATAATTTCTTTCCACTTCTTTAAGATGACATTTTTTTAAATGTATTAAAATTCTAAATATTAGGTGTACTCGTTGCTGTCAGTGTGCACTCTAGAAAAGGTTGTCTTTATTGTGTAGATTATTTCATCTTTTTAATATCGACAAAAGGTAAAAAGTGATCTTTAAAATAAGTAATATATTAGTACAAACTTAAGGTTATTGTTTTTTACATATCATTATCGTAAAGTTATTTAAACTTTTTGAACAAAATTTAAAGTTTAATATGTTCTATGTTTTAGGGTCTAGGAAATGTTGCTCTTGGTTCAATTCTCTGGTACCAGACCAAACATGTAGATGTGACAAGTACTGATTCCACTAAATCCTTCTATTCATTTATCTGGAAGGTAATTTTTCTCCTAAACACTGGTTACTAGTAGTTCAATATCCAACAGTTATCTAAAAGTAATTTTCCAACTTTTTTGGGAAACATGGTCAGTTAATTTCTATTTATTTCAATTTTCAAAACAAACATTTTTATACATTAGTGCAAAAACGCTATTTAACGTCGGCTATTTTGGGCTTTTAACGTCTATTAATAAACCGATGTCTAAACCGGTGACGTCAATGAGACGTCCGACATCCTAACCACAGACGTCTATAATGACGTCAGTTAGTGTCAGAGACCAGCGTCAATAAACGTCGTTTCTGGTTTAACTGGACGTCTGAAGGTACTATATAGACATCGAACAAAGCATTAACCGATGTCTAAGAGGCACTAAAGACTTCGGAAATGACACTTACTGACGTCTAAGAGGTACTATAGACGTCGGTGTGTACATTAACCGACGTCTAATACAGTGGTTGAGTTTTAATGCAGTTTTGTTCCCGTATTTGGATAGCCTAGTAGCACAATCTCCTTTTGCTAGTTTCACCTAAAAAAAGCTTGTGTCTTTTGAATTTCTTATGGTCCCTTCAACCCAAAACCGAACCTGGGTGGTTGCTTAGTTCCCTTTTTCATCCGCAAGAAGCAAAAATCACGGTGAAACGAAAACTAGACAACGACCCATGGTCGCTTTTGGGTTGAAATGATCAAAAGAAATTCAAAAGAAGCCGCAATTTCTTTGAGGCAGCTAGCAAATGGAGAATGTGTTACTACGTTACCCCAAGAAAGGAACAAAACTGCACTAAAACACAACACAAAGAAAGCAAATTTTAATCAGTTGAACCAGAAGATAATAGATGAAAAACTAAACAAAGTTTAAACGGTAAGCATAAAAAAAAACCACGCACATCGGATGCCGCAAGAGAGAAAAAGGAGAAGAGGCAGAGCATAAAGAAATCAGATACAACAACGGATTGCCGCAAGAGAGAAAAAGAAGAGGTGCCGCAAGCGAGAAAAGGAAGAGGCCGCAAGAGAAAATGGAGAAGAGGAAGACGATATCAGAAACTGAATGCCGCGAAGAGTTTGCGGTTGTATTTAAAATGAAATTGGGCGTCGGTTGCTCCAGACACCGACGTCTATAGTCACCTAGACGTCGGTTATATCACTAATATGACGTCCAAGTTAACATCTAAACTGACTTTTTGAATACCCATTAGACGTCGGTGTCGAGGGGATACGACGTCTAGGAAGCTGAATCGATTGACGTTTGATTTCCCATCAGGGATGTTCACAACAATTGTGATGGGGCGCCGACGTCTATAATGATGAACATAATTACTTACTGGCACATAAACGTTGGTGCCCCTTTTATCCGACATCTAAGCTCCTCGAGTTTGGTGAACCTAATTAATTACAGGCACATAGACGTCGCTTCCACGGATCCCCGACGTCTAAATTGAAGATTTTTTGTCTTCCTGCCTTCCGTTCAGGCCGTAGACGTTGCCTTTCTACTACGCAACGTCTAAGCGCCTGGGAATTAGGTGAAGAACATTAATTGCAACCTCATCGACGTCGGCCCCCGTGAACACCGACGTCAAAGGACTGTCTTCTCACCTACCTCTTAGAATTAGACGTTGGTTTGCGTCAGTGTAGACGTCTACAGTGTAATAGACGTCGCCAGAACCTAAAACCGACGTCTAGGTTACCAAGCTATTTACGATAATGCCACCGTCCACTCATATACGTCAGGTTAACAACAAACTGACGTCTATTGGGTGACGTTAAACAGCGTTTCTACACTAGTGATAGTTAAAATGATGTAATTAGTGATATATCAAACTAATGTTCTATTTTAGTTAAAAATTCAATATAATTTAAAGCTTGGAACAAACCACCACGTGAATTATTGCCAGTTTATCTATATATTATTAGGAAATTTTTGTACTAAATTATTTTATTACTCAAAGTGGAACATGATAACGTAGTACTTTTGTGTTTGTTTTTGCAGTTGATGATGGCGGCACAGCTTCTCCTGCCTTTAATTAGATAAGGGGTGTCACTGAAGATTAAAACATATTTGCAAGACACATGCGCAACAGAATAACTTAGACCCTTTGCATCGTAATTTCCTGAAGCATTAAAAATTACACATATGTGTTCTCTATATACGATGACTTTTGTATCACTAAGCTTTTTTTTACACTAAAGAATATGAGTGCTAGTAAGTCAGTTTTTTTTTTTTTTGTTGTAAAGTGTTAATTTATAAATACACTCAATATAAAATCATCTCCCTAAAATATGAATCACAGAAAGCAGAAGTCTTTCATTGTATATGTTAGGTTCACAACAATAATAACAAAAAAACACTAGATAGGAAGATTTTTTTTTTCTAATTGAAAGGTTTTAATAAGAACTCTAAGAAGTTTGTGGTGAATAAGAGTTTAATCTGATAGGATTAGTCATGTGAGAATGTTTGCTTCTAAGAGAATACTATGAACATACACAAAATTAACAAAAAGAGCGAAACAACAAAAGAAAAGAACAATAACAACGTGGATATTTCATAACAAAAGAAAAGAACAATATAAAGGTTAGAGATCAAAATGGAATTGACAATAGATTCCAAAAAAAATTACTAATTCAAGTTATCATACAAAATCAACTCATCTGCACTAGTAAAAAAGAGGGGCTACTAAAGCGCCCATTATGCTTCGATTGGTCAGAAACCGAAGCATAAAATTGAGCAGTGGCATTTTTGAAATTATTGAGAGAGTATATATGTTGAGTCTCTAAATTTACCTATTTTTCTGTGTTTATGAGGTAATTTTAGTTTCTTTTAGTGTATAACTTTTTGGAATTAGAGTAGTTTAGCATTTTTTCTTTAATTTTAGAGTTTTGTTAAAATAGTCTTAATTTTGTGTTTTTAAGATGATAAATAATAGTTTTCAAATAAATAATATTTTTTTAATAACAATAAAAAATGTTTTGCTGTTATGATTTTTTTTTTTCAATTTCTTTCCTCTTTGTAGATAACCATAGTCAAAGGAGCCCATTTTGATTTGGGGTGGAGCTGATTTGGGCTGCAAGTCGTTGACGCTACTGCTATGCTATTGGCAAAAGACGCTTGAGTGTGCTTGATCTTGACTTCTTCTTGGGGCTGGATGATGGTCAATTGTGCAAAACTAATGAACCATAGTCGGAGCTGATTGGGCCTATGAAATTGAGAGTTATCTGCTGCTGAATTGAAGCCCTTTTGGAGGAATAATGAAGTTGTGCTGGAGTTGGGCTGAATCTTCTGTTGGATTAATGAAACGTTGTGTTTCGAGCAGCGGGCTTCTGATTGAGGAAACTGCCTTTGGGGGTAAGGCTCAAGCACTTGAGCAGAGAAGCTCGAAGCAATTGGGATTTTTTCTCCCAATTCCTCTCAACCCAACAGTTAGGGTTCGTGCAACTTCGAGAGACTTTCAAGAGGGAGTTCCATGATGCAAGAATCAGAATCTTCACGGCCCAAAGGAAGCAAACCCAACAGGTTGATCGGTCATATGCTGAGTTGGATTGTCGGTTGAAGAACGAAGCGACAAAAAAGTTAGTTGGAGGACACTGAAGAATTTATAGATTCCATAGCTTTCATTGACGGTAGATACATTGTTCTTTGCTGCTGATTTCGCGGAGGGATTTCTCGTGGGTGACGGCCGAGAGGTTCCCTTTTGTGATGTTGGGTACAATTCTTGTATTTCAAATATTTAATATTCAATACAGTGATGTTCTTTTATTTTCATTGCACGATTTTCAGTTTCTTGCTCTATTAATTTTGATTCTTGCACTTGATTTTACTTTCCTTGCTTTACCATTCAATGATTTTACATTCTAGTTTTATATTCTGAGTTTCTTGCGGGATTGTTTCTTTCTTTTATGATTTTCTTTACATATCCATTTGTAGTAGAAGTTTTCATTTCCTATATTTTGATTTGTTTTGATATTAATTGATGATTTGTTTACTGAGTTAGTTGATATGTGATTAGGTTAGATTTCAATTCTGTTTTTCGGTGTTTCAGATTTTATAAATTTCCATTCACAGTTACTGTTTTAATTTCTTTCTTCGCATTCATTCCCATGATAGTCTTTATTGTTCATTCACTTAGTTAATTACCAAATTAGGATTTCCTTCAATTAATTGACCATATGTTTCATGCATTTATGGTCTGTCTGCATTCAATCTCAGATTTCAATTTTGATTTCTTTTCCCCACTTTGTTTTAATAAAATTAGGCTATAATTCTATAATTCTAAACTTGATTTTGCCAAGTCCTTGGATTGATCCCTAGTCAGCCCTATACTACAATAGTGGGGACTAGGTTTTGTTGACTTTTATGCGACTAAAAGCCTTTCAACAATATGTCTCGGTTCTTTCTCAACCGAAGTCATAGAGAACCTATGGCTTCGGTTACAAGGGCAACCAAGGCCATAGATCCCTCGAAATTTGCCAAGAAAAGAATTTTCAGCTGAAAAATATCTCTGTGCAGAGTTTTTGGCCACGGTTACTATCAGAACCGATGCCAAAACCTGAGTAATTGAGGCGATAGAGCCCTCGAAAGTCGCCAAGAAAAGAGTTTTCAGTTGAAAAATAACTCTGTGCAGGGTTTTTGGCCTCGATTACTATCATAACCGAGGCCAAAATCCTCCTGCTCCAACTGGCAATCCTATCTACAGTCTGACAAATATCTCTGTGCAGGGTTTTTGGCCTCGATTACTCTCAGAACTGAGGCCAAAACCCCTCTGTTCCACTGAGATTCTCGCCCTGTACTCTAACGTTTGAACTGACAAACTTTTTGAGAGGGAGCTATGGCCTCCGTTTTCACAAAGGGTAATTACTTTTGTGCAGGGGATTTGGCATCGATTCTCTTTGGAACTAAGATAAAAAAGTTTTATACCTCGGTTTGGCATTGAACTGAGGTAATATGGTTCATTAAAATTGCAAAAATGCCATTTAATATAATTTTTGAAATTTTCTGGACACTTTAGGCCTCGCTTGTTTGGAGAACTGAGGCCATAACTACCCTACTACCTCGGTTTTAAAAGCAACTGAGGCACTATTTCCTGCCAGGGTTAATATTTCTCAAGGAAGAAAAACAGTGTTTTCTTCTTCGCGTAGCAGTTCGCTCCCATCTACATTCTCTCCTCCGCCGCGCCAGTTTTCTACCTTGCTTCTTGCTGTTTTTACGCAACCGTGATCACTTTAGACGATGTTCTTCTTCATTTTTCGTTGTGAACGTTTGTATCTAAACAAATTTAGCTTTTGTGATGTCATCTTTTTTCTTTTCTTGCGTTTTTGGATTGTTTGATGCGTTTTTTATTGTTTTTTATGATTAAACTTATGTTTTATTGTATTTTTGTGTAGGTACTATGTTTTTGCTGTTAAATTTGTTTCGTTCCAAAATGTGGGTAGTCACATCTTCTTCGTTGTTGTCTGCTTTTTCATGTTCTCAAGTTCCTATTATTGTGTTTATTAATTTTCTTTTGTTAATTTTTAATTTTTGTATATTGAATATATGTAATTACGTATGATTGAATGTTTGAATTGATCATTTGAGTATATGATTGAATGTTTGAATTGTCCATTGTTATTGGATTTTCACACTATCAGGTTCTTATATTAATGTATAATGTTCACTTTTTAATAGGATCATATAATTTTGTATGATTGAATATGTGATTGGATGTTCATATAATATGTGTATAATTTTGTATGATTGTATGATTTTAAATTTTAGTTTTTTAATTTTGTAATGTTATTCTTATAACTTCTTATGTTGAATATGTGATTATTTGAATCTTTATTAATTGTATGATTGAATTGAATTAACCTGAATTTGTTGTTAAATGATCAATACAAAAATTATTTTTGTATTGTAATTTTGTAGAATAATTTGAAATATTTACGTATGGGATATCGTATGGATCAAAATTGGATTAATTTACCATGCATTAGTGCTAAGTATGAGAGAGAAGTAGAGGAATTTATACAATTTGCGCAACGTAATGAAGGTAGAAGTGATGATAAAGTGAAGTTCAGATGTCCTTGTGTGAACTGTTTGAATGGGAGAAAGTTAAATGCCACCCAAATTAGGGATCATCTTATCTGTTATGGTTTCCTACGATGCTATTAACATGGATATGGCATGACAAAGAAATACACTTTTTGACTGCCTCCCAAACTGAAAATGTTATTGATTCCACCATGGAAGAAGATCGATCGGATGAAGACAAATTAGAGGACATCATTCGCGATGTTGGTGTAGGAAATTTTGCCAAAGCTCATGTGTATGAGACGATGTCGACTGATGCAGAAACACCTTTGTATGTCGGTTCAACTAAGTTCACATAGTTTTCAGCGATGTTAAGGGTCAAGAATTTGAAGGCGACCAATGGATGGACTTATAACAGTTTCACAGAATTGTTGACATTATTGAATGAAATGCTGCCAAATGGAAATACACTACCCACTCATAATTATGATGCGAAGAAAATTCTTTGTTCGATGGGTATGAAGTATAAAAGGATACATGTTTGTCCCAATGGTTGCATATAAAAAAGAGTTTAAATTTTTGAAAAAGTGTCCAAAATGTTGGTTATCACGATAAGAGTAAAAAAAACAATAGTGAAGATAATGGTCAGATAGAAAAAAAATGGATATGCTTTGAAAGTAGTTTGGTACCTTCCAATTATGGCCAAATTTAAGCATTTGTTTGCGAATTCAAAAGATGCTAAAAACCTTAGATGGCTTGTAGATGAAAGAAACATTGATTGGCTGCTTCGTCATCCAGCTGATTCAAAAGCAATGAAAAAATATTGATCAACAATTCCCCCAATTTGGTCATGAATGTAGAAATCTTAGGCTTGGTTTAGCCACTGATGGAATGAAGCCATTTGGTAATCTAAGTACCAATCACAGTTGTTGGCCAGTTATATTGATAACTTACAACTTATCTCCTGCATTGTGCATGAAGAGGAAGTACATTATGTTGTCTATGATGATATCTAGTCCAAAGCAATCTGGAAATGACATAGATGTTTATCTAAGCCCACTAGTTAAAGACTTGAAGTTGTTGTGGGTTGATGGGGTTGAAATATTGGATGCGTTCACTTATGAAACTTTTGTGATGCATGCAATGTTATTTTGCACTACTAATGACTTCACAACTTATGGTAATTTGTTAGGATACAATGTCAAGGGTCATAAATCATGTCCTATATGTGAAAAAAACATTGTAGCTCATCAATTGAAACACGGAAGGAAGACAGTGTATCTGCGTCATTGGAAATTTCTAAATTGTAATCATCCATATTGAAGGTAAAAAAAGCATTCAATGGATATCAAGAGAGGGACGAAGCACCAAATCCACTTTCTAGCCTTCAAATTATTGAAAAAGTTAATAAAATACATCATGTATTTGGGAAAACATCCAAGAAGTCATCTGTAATGACCCCTTGAAAGAAGAAATCAATATTCTTTTATCTTCCATACTAGTCAAAGTTAGATGTTAGACATTGCATAGATGTGATGCATGTAGAAAATAATGTTTGTAATAGCTTGATTGGTACACTACTCAACATGCAAGGAAAGAAAAAAGATGGAGTGAATGCTCGTTTGGATTTGGTTGACATAAAGATCCTATGAGAGTTGGCACCTAGGGAGATTGGTAAACGTACATATTTACCCCCTGCATGTTACACAATGTCCAAACAAGAGAAGATAAGTTTTTTCCTTTGTTTAAAGAGGATCAAGGTACCACAAGGATACTCTTTAAATATGAAGAGTTTAGTGTTGATGCAGAACTTAGACCTTGTTGGCATGAAGTCTCACGATTCCCATGTCATAATGCAACAATTGTTATCGGTGGCTATTCGTGGAATTTTGCCCAAAAATGTTAGGCAGACCATAACTCGGTTGTGTTCATTTTTCTTGTCAATTTGTAGTAAAGTCATCGATCCTAGAAAGTTAGATGAACTTCAAGGCGTGATGGTTATCATTTTGTGTCAACTACGAGATGTTTTTCCCTCCATCCTTTTTTGACATCATGGTACATTTACTTGTTCATTTGGTTAGAGAAATCAAGTTGTGTGGACCAGTATACTTAAGATGGATGTATCCTATTGAGCGTTATATGAAGATTTTGAAAGGGTACGTTAAAAATCCATATCGTCCCGAAGGTTCAATGATTGAAAGGTATATTGCTGAAGAAAGTATTGAGTTTTGTTCAGATTACATGAATTCAACAAATCCAATAGGAGTTCCTCGCACATCATGGTTGAATAAATGTTCTACAAGTAAAAGCATCCAAGGTGTGAATGTGGTGACGAAATATTGCGAAGAATTGTTGGAAGCACATCTTTATATATTGAACATCACAAATGAGGTGATCCCTTTTTTACAAGCACACAAAGCCATTGTGAAGGATGAAAATCCAAGACAATAAGAGAAATGGCAGTTGATGGAACATAACAAAACATTCGTGTGTTGGTTTAAATATGAAGTTGACAAAGAGCCACATTCTTCTCAGGCTTTGTTGTGCCTTGCAAATGGTTTAAAGTTTGATGTCGTGTGTTGTACAGGTTATGAAATCAATAATTGCATATTTTATACAAATACTTTGGATGATAAAAGCACAATACACAATAGTGGAGTTAGTCAAAAAGCTGAGTTGCTCCAATTTTTCACATCAAAAGATCAAAATCCTATACTTGGATCAATAAGATATTATGGTATAATAGAAGAAATATGAGAGGTTGATTACACTAAGTTTTCTATTCCATTGTTCAAATGTAAGTGGTTTGACAATAAGAGTGGTGTGAAAATAGATGAACCGGGTATGACACTAGTTGATTTTAGAAAGGTGGATTATCGAGATAAAGCATTTATCATGGTACATCAATCATATCAGGTTTTTTATGTCAAAGATCTTGTCTCTGATCATTGGTATGTCGCGCTTCAAGGAAAAAAACAAATTGAAGTTAACGAAGACAATCTGATTAATAATCATATTGCTGAGAACCATTCATTGAAAATAACAACAAATTTGGATGACCACCCTCTACTTGACGATGTACGAGCAATTCAGTCAGATCATGATGAGGGAATATACATATCACCAATCCATTTATTTATGTATGAATTTCAAATTTGTGTATAAGTTTTTTATTAATATTACTTAAGTCTTCTATTAATCTTTCTTATGACCCCTATCACATATTTTGCTAAATTATATGATATTACATAAGTCTTTTATTAATATTTCATGTTTTTATTTATTTTGACAGATATATGGCTGACCACCCACATTCATCAGGGGATGAGGCTCCCTCATCCAGACCTACTAGAGAAGCCATTAGGTGGAGACAATTGATGGTCAAAAGAAATAGTGGTGAAGGGACACATGTGGATGTTAATGTGATCACTAGTGTGGCATTTGGCCCAAATGCAAATGTCTTCAGATCATTCCTTTGAGTACTGGCACGTGATAGGATTAATATTCTTACTCCATATTTTGACCATGTGTCCGAGGTTGATCGTAACATTATATGGAATGATTTATTGGTAAGTTAATTAATATCATTTGGTTTACACTTTGGTTATATTGATACAACTTTATTCTATTTATTGCAAATGATATTTGACATTCCAAATGTCGCAACACTTAGAAATAAGTGTTTATCATCTATTGTTGAGAAATTTTGGGGTTTTAAGAGTAAGTTGACCTCGAGATATGTATTTGGAGTCAAAAAAACGAGTCTCCATGTACAAAATATAAGACCATTGATGAGGAAACTTGACGCCTCTTTGTAGAGAGTTGGACATCAAAGGCATGGCAGGTTAGTATAGTTGATATTATTCAATTCGTTATTAACAAATTTATATCATATGAACTAATTCATTATACGTGACATGAAACAAGAAGGAAAGCACAAGGAATAAGTGTTCAAAATAAAATGTCCTCCTACTATTTCATAGTGGGTATAGGAAGCTTGAGGTGAAAATCCTCAAGTAAAAGGCAAAAGGTAGACCCTCATTTTAGGGTCGTAGCCCCCAGCCTCCTTCTCCACCTTCTCGGCATGAAAAGTGGATGTTGGCTCGTTTAAGATCATTGGGCGCTTAGTCTTCTGAAATTGAACGTGAAATATCTGAAAGAATTATAAGTTATCATTGTTCTTAAAATAATAATAGTTTCATTATGCATATTACATTGAACTTTTTAAAGAATAATGGTGTTTTGTTATGTTATAGGACTCATTGGTTGAGCAGAGCTCCCAAGGTCAATTCACTCCAGAAGGTCACCAGGATATTCTTACCACTGCAATTGGACGACCTGAGTACCCTGGACGAGTATGTGCTGCTGGTACTGGAGTAGGCATTAAAGATTATTTTGGGAGTTCCTCGCGTCAGACTTCATATGCACACAGCCAAGAGTATGAACAAAGGTTGACGTATGAGATATAGAAAAAGCTTAGGGCGGAGCTTGCTACAGAGCTTAGGGTGGAATTGTATGATGAAGTCACTATAGAAGTGACTAACAAAGTTATGCACCAGTTCGAGTAGTTTGAGAGTTATGGGATGTGCCCGCAACCTTCTCCTGTACAGGAACATGTTGTGCCTCCCATAGGTAAAATTAATAAACATTAATGTTGAATAATTTACTATTTGTATAATCTAACATTTACTCTAAAAATGAGAAGTGAGAGAGGAAGTTGTTCAGCACCAACCGTCCCAGGGGACAACATGGATGAAGTCAGTCCATGTCTACTGTACGTTTTAGATGGTACAAGAACGATTCTGGTAGATCGTGGAACAATGTTTCAAGCAACGACTTTATTCATGATATGGAGCTATTAGAGGATGAGGTCAAGGTCTCAATAGACGACATTATCATAGCAGATGCCTTAGTTTCTCTGCCCACAAATGAGATTTTCACTATGGCACAAACATTTCAGTCTTTTATCGCTTGGCCTAAACACTTGGTTGGTTCTGTTTCTGAACCCCCCCCCCCCCCCCCGATATAGAAACCTACTTTACACTTCTTAATTTTAAAGTTTACACGTTATTGATGTCGAAACTTATGATATTTTTCCATGTAACAACAGACGCATGGACAAAAGAAGATTCATTTATCAAAGGACAATCCTCTTGATACATTGCCTCGACCCTCTTGATGCATTGTCTCAACCGCTTCCGAAGACTCCTCAGACGAAGAAAGGTTCACAATAACCATTTATTACCTGAAGTAAAAAGAATACGAACAACATTCTGTTCTCGTGAACAAATGTGAAAATGACATAATGGGCCTACCCTTTTTATAGACAACAAATTGCAGACCTAGGTATCACCCTAACCGTCAAATAAAAAGAATTCCAATGATCCAGTTTAAACGTCTCGAAACTACCATCCAGCACGGGAAACATAAAACCTCATCAAACAGTTATAAATGACTGACCCTGCAACTTCCTCTCAATGCGGGAATTTCAAACCACTAGTTAACGGTAACAATTTCAAATGAACGCTCCAATTGCCTGCATATATCACAAATTGTGGTAAAAGTCCCTTAGCCAAACTATTTGTCTCGGACTGTATTGTAGGGCTCGATCGGCCCATACTTACCGTTCGATTAGAGACTGTGTTAGAGAATCTAGCATCCAATAAAAGAATTAAAAGATTTATTTAATCTTTTTAAATCCTATTTATAAACTCATGAATTCGTATTCAAAGATGTATATTCGGTTGCACCATCGATATATCAATTAATAGTCAAACCTAATGGTTCGAACGAGTCCAATAAAGATAAGATTTAAATTAAAAACTTCAACACTTCAATTTAGTGCTTGAAAGTAATCGATTCCTATAATATATTAAATTATCATTCTGCTGACTTCACTTAATAAATTTGACTTGACAATTTCAAGAAAAAGACTATACTGTATTCGAATTTGTTAACATTCACTATTTCTCCCCATAGGTTATTATCAACATTTTTGCTACTAACACTAATCTTTTAGCACACGTATAGAATGAATGGTTATTTTATGTAATTAATTTTTTTGATAAATCTATATTTCTATAACTTGCATTATAATTAAAGCTTATAATAAATTAATACTTTGAATATATAAATCATATTTTTCATGTATAATGTTTCGGTATAAATTTTGGGACCGAGGGACTGACCTTGATGACGTCGTCTTCTGTCTTTCTGTCTGCTTCTTCTGGATCTCAACTGCACACTTTATGTTGATTTCGACCTTCCGGTGATCTTCAAGTCTGGACCGGGTGGGGGAGGTACCTGAAAAGGCGCTCCGACGCCCAAGTTAGGCGTGTATCATAGATTCTCAATAGGAGAGAATTTAACCCTCTGTGGAAGAGGATTGGTAATATGTTTTAGCAGGAAGTGTGCTAAATGAATTGTGATTGAAGTGTATTTGGAACGTGATTCGAAGGTACCTGGCTTGTGGCCTTGGCTCTCTATTTATAATTTGTCTCATGCACCTTGAACTGATATAAGCCCAACAGAATAAAATATAAACAGAATATAATATAAACAGACTTACCTGAAAATTTGGTTAGCTGCTAAATACCTTTAAATAGATATTCTTGATTATTTTATATCTTTAATAAGATATATCTTTAACCGTTCGGCCCAGATATCATATTGTACATTATGTCCCCCAAGTCCGAGTTAATCGTTTGGTTTTAGCCAAGGTTAACTATAGGACTTATGAGTTTGAAGGAGACTGTGTTGGGGAGCGTGCTTCTAGGTGTTGCTCATCTGTGGACCTTCCAGTAGGCATGAATGGTTGTTCGTGGCCCAGGAGTTCCTGGAGAATCTCCCAGTAGACAAGAACGGTTGTCTGTGGCCCAGGAGTTCTTGGAGAATCTCCCAGTAGACAAGATTGGTCGTCCATGGCCTAGGAGTTCCTGGAGAATTTCCCAGTAGACGAAATTGACCATCCGTGACCCAGGAGTTCCTGGAAAACATCCCAGTAGACGTGATTGATTGTCCGTGACCCAGGAGTTCCTGGAGAACTTCCCAGTAGACAAAATTGACCGTCCGTGGCCCAGGAGTTCCTGGAGAACCTCCCAGTAGACGTGATTGATTGTCCGTGACCCAGGAGTTCCTGGAGAACTTCCCAGTAGACAAAATTGACCATCTGTGGCCCAGGAGTTCCTGGAGAACCTTCCAATAGACGTGATTGATTGTCCGTGACCCAGGAGTTCCTAGAGAACTTCCCAGTAGACAAAATTGTCTGTCCGTGGCCCAGGAGTTCCTGGAGATCCTCCCAATAGACGTGATTGATTGTCCGTGACCCAGGAGTTCCTAGAGAACTTCCCAGTAGACAAAATTGTCTGTCTGTGGCCCAGGAGTTCCTAGAGAACCTCCAAGTAGACGTGATTGATTGTCCGTGACCCAGGAGTTCCTGGAGAACCTCCCAGTAGACGTGATTGGTTGTCCGTGACCCGGGGGTTCCTGGAGAATTTCCCAGTAGACAAAATTGTCTGTCCGTGGCCCAGGAGTTCCTGGAGAACCTCCAATTAGACGTGATTGACTGTCCGTGACCTAGGAGTTCCTGGAGAACCTCCCAGTAGACGTGATTGGTTGTCCGTGACCCGGGGGTTCTTGGAGAACTTCCCAGTAGACAAAATTGACCGTCCGTGGCCCAGGAGTTCCTGGAGAACCTCCCAGTAGACGTGATTGGTTGAGATTGTAACTACTTCAATAATCAGCAAGATACATAATGTCAAGGATATAATAAGATCGGTCGGTTAAGATGTAACCGCTTTAGTAATATTCAAGATATATATTATCAAAGATATGATCGATACCGATCGGTTAAGATTTGTAACTGCTTCAGTAATATGCAAGATACATAATGTCAAAGATATAATTGAGATCGGTTGGTTAAGATGTAACCGCTTTAGTAATCTGCAAGACATATAATATCAAAGATATATTGAGACCGGTCGGTTAAGATTGTAACCGCTTTAGTAATCGCTTTTGTAATCGCTTTAGTCTTGTTGATGAGACTTCACGTAAAGGTGATGATGCATATTGTGTAGCTTTCGTTTTGTTGAAAATTCCTAGTGTTGATCTGAAGCAGTGATGTTGATACCGAGCGCTTGTCTTGGTTCCTTGCAGCTTTCAATGGGATGCCTCCGGCCCCACGGTGGGTGCCAAAATGTTTCAGTATAAATTTTGGGACCGAAGCACTGACCTTGATGACGTCGTCTTCTGTCTTTCTGTCTGCTTCTTCTGGATCTCAACTGCACGCTTTATGTTGATTTCGACCGTCCGGTGATCTTCAAGTCTGGACCGGGTGGGGGAGGTACCTGCAAAGGCGCTCTGACGCCCAAGTTAGGCGTGTATCATAGATTCTCAATAGGAGAGAATTTAACCCTCTGTGGAAGAGGATTGGTAATATGTTTTAGCAGGAAGTGTGCTAAATGAATTGTGAGTGAAGTGTATTTGGAACGTGATTCGAAGGTACCTGGCTTGTGGCCTTGGCTCTCTATTTATAATTTGTCTCATGCACCTTGAACTGATATAAGCCCAACAGAATAAAATATAAACAGAATATAATATAAACAGACTTACCTGAAAATCTGGTTAGCTGCTAAATATCTTTAAATAGATATTCTTATTCTTGATTATTTTATATCTTTAATAAGATATATCTTTAACCGTTCGGCCCAGATATCATATTGTACATATAATAACAAATTTATACAGTGATAAAAGGGTAGTTTTAACTAGTAATATTTTTTGTTGGAATATACAAATTCGTATTAGAACTAAATAAAGATATTAAATATAATAATTTAACTCTTAAAAAATGTTCTCTTTCAAGGAAAAACAATAAAATGCTACCACTGAAGAGAAACTACTAAAAATAGTTTCCTTCGAGATGATTATTTTATTTTAACATATTTCATAATACAAATATATTTTATTTTTAAAATTTTAATTTAATTTAGTTTTTTCTAGATGAAGATTTATGAATGATAAGATACAAAGATGAAGATTTATGAATGATAAGATTTTTACACACAGGAGTAATATTGAATAATTTTGGACTCTCGATAATTTCAATTTTATATACCAATTGGGAGCATTTGGAAAGAGACAAAGGGATATTAATTAGGTATTTATTTAATGAAGCACTTGGTCAATAAGCTCTTGTGAAACGACAGATTATTCATGAATGGACTGTCAAATTTAATGACATTACTTAAAAATAGCTTGTAAGTCCAAAACTTAAAATAAGGTCTTCGAAATGTCCTCACTCTAACAATAAATATATTTACGTCAATATAATTAAAACATATGTGACACAACTGGAAACTCTTATTACTTAACTAATCTTACAACTTAGAATCTATAATATACGATAATATTTTTGTCAACTTAAATTTGGTACACTTTAAAAAGTTACCTAAATTACAAACCTATATATATATATATATATTTTGTTGGGATAAATTTAAATTTTAGAGATTTATTATTTTATTAGGTTTGGGTACAGTAATATTTGGTTTGATTTGATAGAGATAAAATAAGAATGAATAGTTGTGATTTTCTGTTTATATAGGTAGAATATTATTTTATGATAGAATAAACAGATTTTATTTTTAGGTAAGTTGATATTTTATTGTCAGTTTTTATTATTTGTAATTGGCTCAAGGCCTGATTTGCACCTATTTAAAGGTTGCTAAAGTTTAATAAAAATAACCCACCATGGATTGAAGAGTAATATTATTTGTGTGGGTCAAACCCACAATGGATTGGAGTGTAAAATTATTTGTGTGGGTCACATTATGAGTGTGTATGGTGAGATTTTCCCAACAGTGGTATCAGAGCTCTATGCTCTGAGTACCGAGAGAGAAAAAGAGAGAGAAAAGAGTCAACCATGAGAGAAAAGAGAGAAAAGAGTCAAACACCGTGAGAGAAAAAGTGAGTGCTTGATTTTTTTTTGTGAGAGATGGAAAAGGTTGTCAATGGTATGAGTGTGCCACAATTGACGAGAAAAACCAATTATGATAATTGTTGCCTACAGATGAAGGCATTATTGAGATCCCAAGACGTTTGGGATATGGTGGAAGAAGGGTACGTTGAACCTGATGCGGACAAAGATCAGACGGTGGCCTAGATAGAAACATTGAAGAAAACAACAATGCAGTAGATGAGTCGGGATTCGAAAAAATAGAGAATGCTAAATCAACAAAGGAAGCCTGGAAGATATTGGAGGTTGCGTATAAAGGTGACAACCGCGTTAGACAAGTCCGAATACAAGCTCTTAGAGGAGAGTTTGAACAGTTGAAGATGGAGCCCAAAGAGCATATAACCGAGTACATAACTCGGGTGGAGAAGGTGGTCAACCAACTCGGCAGAAATGGAGAACAAATGCCATCTAACTGTGTTGTGGGAAAATTTTTAAGATCTCTTACAAAAGATTTCGAAAGTATTGTGTGCGCCATCGAAGAATCAAAGGACTTGTCGGTTCTCACAGTGGATGAACTTGCTGGTTCATTAGAAGCCCACGAACAAAGGAGAAGGAGTTGGGATGATCATGTTGAACCCGAAAATCAAGCACTACTACAGGTACAGTTTGACTCAAATAAATCTCGGATTACTCAGAGCCGAGGTCCTGGTGGAAGTGGTCCTGGTGGCAGGGGACGAGGTGGACGTGGTAGAGGCAATGAAGATCAAACCGGTCAGCAGAATTGGCATGACCGAAGACAAGGAAAAGACCGAGGAGATCGATCAAGGGCAGAGTGTTTTAGATGTGGCAAGTACGGCCACTATACAAACGATTGTATGTCAACAAAGTGCTACAACTATGGCAAGTTTGGTCATATTGCAAGGTATTGCGAGACCGAGACAAAGGGGGAGACAAATCTTGTTATTGATGATGGGGAGACGAATCTTGTTACTGATGATGGTGAATAAAAGTGTGGAATCCTGTTGATGGCAAAGAGCTCGAATGTAGTGGACATGGAGAGACCAATCCCAACAATGGATGAAGTGATCTCGGTAAAGGATGCAACAATTGTGGAGAAGCAAAACCTGGAGAAAGAACTCAAAGGAAAAGATGAAGCGATTCGGCGAATAGGGAGGCTTCTAGATGAAGCTAATGAAATTATGAATAAACAGAGGGTTGAGATTGAGGAGATGAGGAAGACGACTCCTAGAAAGGAAGAGAAAGTATCTAGTGTTCTTGAACCAGATAAAATTAGGGAAGAAGATGAAGAGATGAAGGCTGATGAGATTTCTACCAACTCAGTATGGTATCTAGATACTGAAGCAAGCAATCATATGTGTGGGAACGAGAATTTTTTTATGAACTCACCAAGGTGGAGGCCATATTTGTGTCTTTTAGAGATGACTCCAAGGTGGTCGTGAAAGGACGTGGAATAATTCGGCAAATTCAGAATAATAGACAAGTTGGAGATATTAAGGATGTTTATTATATTCCGGGGTTGAAGAGCAATATTTTAAGCATGGGTCAGATAATTGAAAAAGGTAATTCAATTTTTATGAAAAATCAGGTATTGTACTTATAGGATAAGCATGGTCGTCTAACAACCCAGGTAAAAGCAAAGAAGAACCAGTTGTATGAACTGAAGCTGAAAATCTTGGAGAGAAGAAGCAAACCCGGTGTGGGATGATGCACATGGAAAGCAAGAAAGGAAGAATTTAAGTTTATGGGGGAGTTTGTTGGGATAAATTTAAATTTTAGAGATTTATTATTTTATTAGGTTTGGGTATAGTAATATTGATTTGATAGAGATAAAATAGGAATGAGTAGTTATGATTTTCTGTTTATATAGGTAAAATATTATTTTATGATAGAATAAGCAAATTTTACTTTTAAGTCAGTTGATATTTTATTTTCAGATTTTATTTTTTATTTCCATAATATTGTAAGTATCATGGCTATTTAAAGCCTTCAATTATCAATGAATAGCAAGACTCAATTTTGGAAAAATATATGAGTGTGTATCGGGATATTTTCCCAAAAAAAATATATATATATATATATATATATATATATATATATATATTATAGCAATTAGTTCAACATAAATAATAATGATTACAAAATAAAATTCATTTTATAACATTTTGCATATAGATGCATTGTTTTTACAATATTTTATTCTTACAAATTAGTAACTAATTGATAGAGTTTATAAAACAAAATTTCTAACTATGTAATATTTTGTATCTCAAATTAAATTTATAATTTACCTAACTTAATATTTTCATGTCAAAAATTCTCCTCAACATGGATATGATATTTCTAAATTTTTTAATAATCTCTTAAAAATCCTTACTTATTACAACTTTAGTAAAAATATGGTTAAACTCCTTTGGAAGTCCCTATTTATGATGATTTTTCTCAGTTAGATCCCCGTTTTATAGGTTTCGCCAATTTGGTCCTTTATATTAAAAAATTTACTCAATTGGGCTCCTACTGTTAAATTGACTTAACGAGGTTAAGTTTTTTATGAGTTGTGATGTGGATGTGGATAGTTTTTTAAACGTGGCATTCACAGACCATTATACGTGGCATTTGATAAAAGAAACGTTTTAAAAATTAGCTTTTCTGAAAGATTTTAAAAGGTGGCCTCGGTGATTTTAAAAATTTCGGGATTTAGGGTTCGTTGTTGTTGAAGATTGGAAAGCACTTGATGGTTCGAAAGAGGGAAGTAGGAAAGTACAGGACACAACAATGTATATGGGGGCATAAAAACAAGTTCTTGTTCTTGTTATCATTTTCAAAAGTCTTTTAAATTTTTTTAAAATTCTTAAGTGTTCAACACTATCTGCAGACCATCTAACTCCTACAAATAACTTCTAACGTTTTAATGCGAAAAAGTTTTAAACTCTATTCAACCCCTTCTTTTTGTAGTACGCCTATTTTTCCTAACTTGCGTACGCCTATTTTTCGGTTGGTACATTTTAGCAATGTGTACCGAGTTTTAGTAGACAAAAATATCTTAATATATCTTGGATTCTAAGTTTTAAGGTTAGGGGTATTTTAATAATTTTTATTCTCAAAACTAAAAAAGAAACCCAAACCCTTGCTCACCTCCCTTATTCCTCTCAACCCTTTCTCTTTCATCTCTCTCACTCCAACATTTTCTCTATCATCCCTACACTAGTCCCAATTGAAAATATCAGAAACACTCGCCTAACCCTAATCTACCTTCCTCACTTATCCAATTTGTTTTTCTCACATCTCCATACTTTTCCTCACCCACACACAACAACCCGTGACACCGTAATTTGTTGCTCTTCTTTGTTTGTTCATTTGTTTTCCAGTTTAATAACAAAATAATTTCTAATTATTATTATTAAGTCTACAATAATTTCAATAATGTTAAAACTACAACCTTATAAGTAAGAATATATTATTGTTTGGTGCTACAAGTTTTTTTTCTTTCTTTTTTACAATCAACTAATAAGTTTTTCATATTTCCTTTTTTTTAAGGTTGGAGTTACTTTGAACATTAGAAATCAAGCTGGAAAAGAGGCGAGAATGCGTCAAAAGTATCATAATCCTCTAATGAAAACGAGTTTTCCAAATTATTCAAATTATTGTAGACTTGAGTTTTTAAAAAATTTAATAATAATCAGAAGGAAAAATATATAACACAACTCTCTACTAAAAAATCAACATCAACATCATCAATTATTTTGTTATTAAGCTGGAAAACAAATGAAGGAACAAAGAAGAACAACAAATTGTGATGTCGTAGATTGTTGTGTGTGGGTGAGGGAAAGTATGGAGATGAGAGAGAAACAAATTGGATAAGTGAGGAAGTTAGATTAGGGTTAGACGAGCGTTTCTGATTTTTTCAATTGGGACTAGCATATGAATGACAGAGAAAATGTTGGAGTGCGAGAGATGAAAGAGAAAGGGTTGAGAGGAATGAGGGAGGTGAGGAAGGGTTTGGGGTCTTTTTTTTAGTTTTGAGAATAAAATTATTAAAATACCCTTAACCCTAAAACATAGAATCCATGATATATTAGGGTATTTTTGTCTATTAAAACCAGGTACACATTGCTAAAATGTACCAACTAAAAAATATACGTACGCAACCCCCCCCACCCACCCACCCACCCACACACACACCCACCCACCCACACACCCACACACACACACACACCCACACACGCGCACCCACCCACGCACCCACCCACGCACCCACACACCCACCCACCCACCCACACACCCACCCACACACACACACACACACACACACACACACACACACACACACACACACACACACACACACACACACACACACACACACACACACACACACACACACACACACACACACACACACACACACACACACACACACACACACACACACACACACACACACACACACACACACACACAAGTTTTCCTGGTCCTTGTTGATAAGGATGGGATAAAAAGAACTGTTGTTTTGGAGCTAGTTAATTTTTTTTCTTTTTGTTTTGATTTATTATGGATTGCTTGTGGTTGGAATTGATTACTGTGAATAATCCAAACTCTGATACGTTAGTTATATCAGTTACACTTGTACAAAGCCTTTCTATAAGCAACATTCCTTTTAATGAGAATATCTCAGTTCTCACACTTTTTCACTCTTACTGTTATTCATGCTCTGCATAATTCATCTTCTCTTTGTCATTCTTGAATACTTATCATCCTCACGCTGTTAGATATCCTACGCTATCATTAATGAGTTATTAAGTTCCGTTATTAGTTAATTGATATAAGTTCAGTTTTTCAAAACTGAAGTCTTAAATAATAGAGTTACATATTAGATCAAGTAGTTTAGTTAGTTAAAAATGAAGTTAACTATAATTTAGTATACTTTAATGAATTATGCCCAGTCCTATGCATACCCTATATCTTAGAGAAGTAGTTTGAATCACAAGTCTCCACATAATCCAGTAAGCATTTCTATATAAGTTTTTCTTTTATAGTAGATCTAGTTAAAATTTTATGCTTCTTGTTTTTCAATAAGATTACCTCCTAAAAATGTAAACTATCCAAAGGTTCATTTTCAATCATCAAAAGCACATACCTAGTTGCATGAATATAAATCATTACATTTTTAGAGTATTTTTTTATCAAAACTCATTTTTTAAAAGCAACTTCATGTATTTTAAAATATATTATAAAAAATGAAAAAAAAAATAACAACAACAGTATAATAATAATGATCAATTCGAGTCGAAGGTCAATATAGACCAACTTGGGTAAATGAGAGAGATAGGTCAGTTCAGGTCAAAGGTCCAAGATAGGTCGATTTTAGTAAAAGGTCAAGACGAGTTTGTCTAGTCCGAAGGTCAAAACAAGTCAATTTAGATTGAAGATAAAGACATGATTTGGGACATACGTAAGAAGGGTCAACCTAGGCCGAAAGCCAAGAGGACTTGACTTTAGGTCGAAGGCGAAGATGGATCAATTTGGATTGTAGATTGATATAAGTCGACCCAAGACAAGTCAAAACATGCTGACATAGGTTGATGGTCATTAAGGGTCGACCTAGGCCAAAGGTTGACATAAGCTAGTTCAAGTCAAAGTTCAAAATAGGTTAACCGAAGCTTCGCGAGGGTTGGTCCTTATAAAAGATTGAGATGGACTAACCATTCGAAGGTCAAGACAGGATAGTCCCCACCGAAGGTCAAGACTATCTTAGCCAAGGTCATGACAAGCTTGCATTAAGGATAAAATTGAGTCAACCAAAGTCTGGTGCAACCTTGTCTATCTTAATCTTAGACCAACTCATATAAATTAACTCATGATCTAGCCTTGACCCATTTAACTTTTAGAACTTTTTTACTTGAACTTTTTATTATGGGGACCTTTTGAGTGTGTAGACTTTTTTTTTTTATCCTAACTCATCTAAATCATGATCAAACCAATGTGCACATCACCAAATTACCAACTCTATAAATTGTAGTTGTAAAAGCATTATCGTCTAATAACAATACACATTAAAAAGATTTTGTATTTTCTATTATATTATATTGATGTTTAAATCATTCTCACTATGTCAATTTACGGAGGTTTGAGTTTGTTTGTTTTCTTCCAATCCCCTAAACTTTCTATATTAATACACGAAACATTCCTCACTTCCTATCATGTTGAATGACCATAGGGTACACTCCAAGTTACATATCACTAATCAAAGAGTTGCTTTTTAAATTTCTGAAGCTCCATTGGTCAAGTATAAAATGAAGAAGAAAACCTAATTTATATTTATGCACTCATAAGTGATCTAGGATTACACATTTAATAAACTAACTAAGTAAATATATTATATTATGTTTTCTATAAAAGAATACATAAGGGTACGCTAAAAGAAAATATATTTAAATACCTTTTAGATATGTGTGAAAGTTACAATCAATCAATTATTTATTGAAAAAATTGTTTCAATTTTCTATTTTTTTTTCTTTTGTCCAACCTTATAATATCTTTACTATCATTAGTGGATTTTTTTAGCTTTGAGTATACATTATTAAAATCTATGTAATTCATAAAGTCTTTCCAAACCTTTTAGACTTTTACGTTACTAATTATTAAAATCTAAAATACTAAATCATGTACAAGTCTTTTAAATATTTCTTACACGTCTCTGTTATGTTTGATTATTTTGCAATTCTTCTCCTACAAAATGTTGACTTTGTGCGTTGTGTATGAATCTCTGCGTACCAATGAAATTTTATCTCTCCCTAAGAAAAATCAAATTTCATGGAGTCTTTTTGCCTATAAAATATCCCATTCCTCTCTTCTCTTGTAAAAGGTATCTACAAGTTCTTACCCGTTTTGTAGAGTGTAGTGTACTCAGTGTGGTGAGTTTCCATGGCTAGGGCAGATGTTATATCTTCTCCTAACGTCTGTTCAGTGACAAATGGTACCTATATTCACTATCTTCTAATTTTGTTCATTTTTCATTGCAAAGATATTTGTTGAGTAATATGTGAAAGCATGGTAATTGTAGGTCATTTTTGGGTCAGGAAACTCTCCTTCCATAGCATTTCCTGTGCAAGTATGTCTCTTCAGTTATACCCTATTCCTTCAACTAAACTTTCTTGTGGTTATTTGATTAGCTTTCTTAGTATCTCACTCTAAAATCTTTATGTTCATCTATTAGGTGCAGGAATGACCTTTAATTGATGTTGATTTAAATAAATATAAGTATTAAAAAGTAAATTAATAGACTATCGTTTTTTTTTTATTTTAAATATATATTTTTTTAATTAGCATTCACTGAGTATACATTTAATTTTATAAGAATTATAAAATTATTAATAAAAGAAAAATATACAAAAATTATAGAAGAACCGTCAAACAAATATTAAGTTTGAAAATCAATTAAAGTCGTGTTTATAAATATTACACATTATTAATACATTTTCTTGTAAGTATGTCATTATTGAATTTGACTTCTTTTAAAACCAAGATCTTTACATATAATTTTTCTTCAAGGTTTTCTCCTAAAAAAACTACAGTTATTTTACCACGATTTTTCTTTCAATTTTCAAATTTATCATTCTCTATATTCATCATCTTGCCATGATTTAGTTTTAATAATTTTAAATATAGCTTTCTATTGTGCATGCTACAACTTTGAACACATGGTACATTAGGTTCTGGTGGATCAAAAGCTTCTAAGCACAATATAAAAGCTCAAATACAATACAATCCTTTGAGGTTGCAACAATCACCTTTTAATAACCATTACAAATACACTGAAAGAGGAGCAACATATGAAGAAAGCAATAAACGTTATGTTGTGAAAGCCGTGACTGTACCATCTTCTGAGTCAGAATCTGAAGCTTCCAACTCCAATAACATTGTCGACTCTGTCAAAAATCTCATGGCTGTTTTGTACCAATTTATTTACCCTTATATAGTGTACGGTCGAGTAAGTGCAAACTTTTCCATCACTCTCATAATTAATATTCAAAAGTTATGGTCAATAACAAGTTTTGTTCCTTTGCATTAAATTCTCATTTGGATAAATTAACTTTATCTGTATTTTACAGACATCAGTTGCAATTTCTGCATCTCTCATTGCAGTAGAAAAACTATCAGATATTTCTCCACTGTTTTTTATTGGTTTGTTACAGGTGACAATCCAAATATGTTGTTCTTTTAAATAGACAATTCAAAACTACCCTTTAACCTCAATAATGCATTCTTTTGAGTTGTTTCAGGCTGTGCTACCTCACTTGTTCATGGATCTTTACGTTAATGGACTGAATCAATTGTTTGACTTTGAAATAGATAAGGTATGAAACTTACTATGTATAAAATATTTGGATCTTTGATAAATTATTTCTTTATTTCTTTATTTGTACTTCTTTATAAAAATTCCATAAAAAAATGCGATGAAACATGGTTTTTGTGTAAGATTTATCTGAAATAAAGTATTCAGAAACATAGGTTAACTCAAGAACATCATGCGTACAAGAACTTGAACAATTTATATAAGTTTAAATCCCAAACTGCTTTTTATAATTGAGGTTTATAAACTGCTCCTACCCTTTTCTTAATGGGAGTACATCAAACTAAATACTTTTGAATGGGAATACATCAACGTAGAAAAAAATCTAAGAATATTTAGCAATAATATTCTTATATACCTTTTATATTTATAACAAAAAATAAAAAGGTAAAAAAAATCACTTTATTGTTTTGAATTCGAAGTCTTACTCGTTACTATATGGATCCTTTGAGAGGATTGCAAAAGAATGTAACCTTTTTAGTTGCAGATTTAGTCACGTTTTTTTAGGAAAGACATAACTTTTCTTGATTTTTATACGTTGAATGATTAACTTCAATTTTCTAAAAGAAAATATATAAAAGTTATGTGACTTCACCGAATCCGTACCCAACATTTTATACTTTACAAACCTTTTGGATATTTCTTAGAAGTGATGTATGCTACATGTTTTAATGCAGATAAACAAGCCACATCTTCCATTCGTCTCTGGGAAATTATCCTTCAAGAATTGTGTCTTTATTGTTGCCTCATCTGCAATCTTGGTACCATATATAGATTCATCCATTTCCATAATAAAAGATTTTGAAATGAGATTCATTGAGAAAGGAGAGTTATTCGTTTTATTCTCTTTTACAGGGTTTGGGGCTTAACTTGATGATAGGTTCTCCGCCATTGATTTGGAACTTTGTGTTGAACATTATATTAATGACTTGCTATTCAGTCAATGTGAGTTCTTTTTGCATTTAAACTTCCTTTCCCTTACAATATCTTTGAAGGCATAGGTATGAAAAGGTTATTACCAGTCCTTGCTGTCATGCGTATTCTTTTATATATATATATTTGATGGTAAATATAACAGTGTTCTGAAACTGTGCAGCTGCCTTTCTTACGTTGGAAGCAATATCCAGTGGTGGCAGCATTATTAACGATTATTAGTTGGACGTTTATATTACCAATTTCATACTTCCATCATATGCAGGTTCTGTCCAATCACTAATCTTTTCCTCTTATAGATCTTATAATTTGAATAAGCATGTTCAAACTTATGTAATAATAACAAATCTTCAACCCAAGATTTGTGTTAGTTTCATTTGATACACAATCAACATTTGATTCCTCTAGTAATCAAATTGTTTGTAACAAATGTTCAGACATTCGTGTTGAAGAGGCCACTTGTGTTTACAAGATCATTCATTGTTTTTCTGTTGTTCATGAGTTTCTACTCTCCTGGTATAGCATTAGCAAAGGTAAATTCTTTATTTTCTCAGGACATGTATTCATTTTCCATAACCAAGCTTTTGGTTCAATAATGTAAAACCTTGTATTGAATCTGTGTAGGATATACCTGACGTAGAAGGAGATATAAAACATGGTGTTGATTCTTTCGCAGCACGTTTAGGCCAGAAAAATGTATGTTTCTTAAATTCAATATTTTCTTTTGGTTATCTCCTCTTCGTATAACATTTGATTGATTTTAAATCTTTCATAGGTATTTTGGATTTGTGTTTTCCTTTTTGAAATGGCATTTGGAGTTTGCCTTTTTGGCAGGAGCATCGTCTTCATCTCCCTTTTGGATTAAAATTGTCACGGTAACATATTTTTATTACATTATATAAATGTTCGAATTTTATTAGGTATGCATAATTTATTTGTTTTCTTTTTCCGCAACATGTAGTTTCATTTTGATGAGCAAAGTCTTATAATAATACGCTGTTTTGTTTGATTATTTTTTTGAAAGGAAACTTTTTTTTTTCTAATAAATTAAAGAGTTTTTTACTTGTTTTGTATATTTATCTAATATTTTTATTTTTACTTTTTAAAAAGTAGTTTTTTTAGAAGTAATTTCTGACCACTTCTTTATGATGTCATTCGTTAAAGGGTCTTATCTTAAAAATACTTAAAATTATAAATATTAGGTGCATTCGTTACTGTCATGGTGAACTCTAGAAAAGTTGTCTTTAATGTGTAGATTATTCCAACTTTTTAAGCTTTACAAAGGATAAAAAAATGATCTTTAAAATAAGTAATATTTTAGTACAAACATAGGGTTAATGTTTTTTCCATATCATTATCGTAAAATTATTTAAACTTTTGAACAAAATTTAATCTGTTCTATCTTTTAGGGTCTAGGAAATGTTGTTCTTGGTTCAATTCTCTGGTACCAGACCAAATATATAGATGTGAGAAGTACTGCTTCCACTAAATCCTTCTATTCATTCATCTGGAAGGTAATTCTTCTCCTGAACATTTTTTACCATTAGTAGTTCAATATCCAACAGTTATCTAAGTAATTTTCCAACTGTTTTCGGAAACATGGTTAGTATTGATTTCAATTTTCAAAACAAAAATTTTTATATTTAAAATGATGTAACTAGTCATATATCAAACTAATGTCCTATTTTAATTAATAATTCATTATAATTTAAAGCTGGGAACAAACCAGCACGTGAATTATTGCCAGTTTATCTATATATTATTAGTAAATTTTTGTACTAAATTATTTTATTATTCAAAGTGGAACATGATAACGTAGTACTTATGTGTTTGTTTTTGCAGTTGATGATGGGGGCACAGCTTCTCCTGCCTTTAATTAGATAAGGGGTGTCACTGAAGTTTTTTTTTTTTTTTTTTTAGTTGTGTGATGATTTGCAGTATCTATATCGAGCTTTATCTCTATATACACATCTTTCATAGATGGAATAAGAAAATAGAAGCAACTTGTTATGATAAGTTTGTGGCTTAATAAAAAATGAACATACTCATTTTTGCTTATAAGGGAATACTATATATGAACATACTCAAAAATGAACAAAAAGATTGAAACAAGAGGAGAGAACAATAACAACTTGGATATTTCAAAGGAAAGAAGAATATAAAAGTTAGAGATCAAAATGCAATTGGCACTAGATTCCAGAAAAATTACTAAATCAAGTTATCATTCAAAATCAACTCATCTTGTACAATTTATGGATTAATCTTGCTTTGATGATCAAATAATGAAAGTTTAACTTGAATTAGTTTAGAGATTAATAAATTTGAAATGTTTTATCTCTTTATTATTTAGAATATAAAAACACTAATATTTAATACCGTTACTATTATAAGATTATACGAGTATAAAAGTCTACTTCCCAAAACAGAACAAGAACACTATAAAAATGCAAATAATTCAAACAAAAAAAGTAAAGAATATATCTATGGTGTATTATAGGCACAATGTAATTCTTAGTTTCTTTTTAATAGACACGTCACAAAGATTTGATATCAAGTGAGCAAACTCATATAAGACCCTATCACATTACTTTTCAATCTAAAATCGTAAGAAAATAAGTTTATAGGTTTTTATTTCATGTGTTATTCTTCAAGCATATTTCTATCCATGTGGTAGCTTTACGTGTTTAAAGAGAGAGATTTTTTGTCAAGTGGCACTCCAAGTTTTTTCTATGATGTTCAATCATTAAAAAAACCTAAATTAGTAATTTGAGTTTAAAGTGTATTGTAACCTAAGCTTAAAGACTCTTAAAGCAAAATTAATCACCATCTAATCAATTAAGAACAATTTTGACATGAAAAGAATTCATTTTGAAAAAAAAATATGTCAATTAGGTGATGGAATATGTTAATAAAAGTAAAGTATAACCTTTAATTATTATCCTTCAATACATAATATATATAAATAAATAAAAGAAAACTTGATCTAAATGTTAACTTAAAAAATACAAGATTTATTTTAAAAAAATAAAAAAGAATAAATTTATTTATAATTTTTTGGTTAATAAGTCGAGTATTGGAAATAGCATATCGGTTCCTCAATTTTTTTTTTAACAATTGAAATTTTATTTTTGAAAAATTGACACAAGTCCTTGCCCTGAGTTTATATTGGGGTTAAATATGTTTTTAGTACCTATACTTTGGGGCGATTTTGATTTTAGTCCATCTTTCAAACTAAGGTACAATTTAGTCCTTCAACTTTAGAAAACCTGGTTTTAGTTCTTTTTACCAAATTTTTTTAACTTTATTTATTGTTTCAAATGCGTTTCTCAGTTAACATTGAAGCAAAAATGTGCCAAACAGTGTAAACAATCCAAATGCTATAATGAAACATGGTTGAAATAACAAATAAACTTAAAAAAATTTGGTTAAAAGGACTAAAACCAGAGTTTTCTAAAGTTGAAGGACTAAATTGTACCTTAGTTTGAAGTTTGAAGTTTGAAAGAGGGACTAAAACAAAAATCGCCGCAAAGCATAGGGACTAAAAAGATATTTAACCCTTTATATTAAGACCATTAAAGAAGGAGTCACGTATCAATTAATTTTTTTTTTAAAATATTTTTATTTTTATTTTTTATTTTTCTATATATTTTTTTCTTAAAATATAAACATATGTGACATGTCAAACTGAGATTGTGTCACGTGACAATGACATTCTGACATAGTAGTGACAATGTCACGTGTTACTATCATGTTCTGTGTCATTGTATGAATTTTAATTTGGTCACTGTATTCTTATTTTATCTCAATTTAATCTTAATTCTTTTCAAAACTTAAATAATCTTATCGTTTTCTAAATTTAAACGAAATTTAATTTGTATATGAATATCATACAAATATTTTTATTAAAATTGGTATTTTTTATTATATATTTTTAACAAATTAGAGAAAATTAGTTAACCTTTAGTTTTTTTAGTAGAATTTTATGTAGACAAATAAACCATTGGTTGATAGAATTTGGATAAAATCATTGTTGAATTCAATAAAAAAGTTTAGATGGATAGAGTTTGTGTAGTTCTGTAATTTATATTAATTGATTATTAATAAAGTTGGATTGCATTAGTTGTCAATTCAATCATATCTTTTGAATATTTTTATTAAAATTTGCAATTTTTAAACGCTTTTAAATTTTTTAAAAGATAAATATATTGAATAGTTTAATATTTTAAAAATAAAATTAATTAAATATTTGTTGCCGGATGACTGGAACTCTAAAGGAATGGTATCACAACTTAGGACCTGTCAGGCAAGACCAATTTCACAACTTGGGATCAACTGCTGCAGTTTTAGGAGCACTCCATGAAGAGTTTATTGGAGATGGAGTTGTCATTGATAGGAAGATGAGACAAGAGTTTTTTGAGATGAAGTGTTGCTCCCTGAACATGAAAGATTTAGATAGACATTTCAAACGAATGCTACAACGATTTTATCTGCTAAATGGAGCAAATGATGTCAGTCTCAAAAATACGTATGTGGCCTCTCTTCCAACCCAGTTGCAACCAGAATTAAACAGAATGGCCATGGCAGCTGAGAAGGACTTATCCACCATGACCATGGGACAAATCCACCAGATGACTAAAGAGGCTGTTAATAAGTTATGTAGGCAACACCAATATTTCTCTGATTTGATGAATAATAAAGGGAAATTTGGAAAGGCCTGCAAAAAATCTTATTTGGAGATAAAATGCAAAGACAAATGCAGTTGCCAGAACAAGAAAAATAAGGGAGAAAAATCTTACAAAAGAAAAGAGAAGAATCTCAAGTTTTTCAAAAAAAGAAATTTCAGGAAAAGGCCCCAAGGACAGAGGTGTTATTTGTGTGGCAAAAAGGGACATTTCGCTAAGTCTTGCCCTAACAAAGCAGACAAGGCCATTAAACTTGTCACGTCCCTTAAGATTAGAGATGAAGAAGTTGAGTCACTATATTCAGAACAATTTTCCCCTGATGAAGATACAGTTTTCGCCCTGAGAAATTCCTCCGAGGAAGAATATTCTGAAGAAGAAACACTTCCAATTTTCTCAACCGAAGAAATAAATAGCCTCAATCCATCTCCTCCTCATCCCAATATTGAAGTTCAGATTCTTCCAACAAAGTTCAACAAGCCTGTCAAAGCAATCGCATAGATTGACACTGGAGCATAAAAGACAATGATGAATCCTGACATCCTTCCTGAAGAACTCTGGTCAAAGAAGACATCATATTTTATGGCTGCTGATGGCAAGATATTCAAAACTGAGCTCATCACCAAAACATTTATCGGAATCAAATTTTTCCCTGACTGCATCATCTGGGCCAAAGTAATAGGCAGCAAGCTTCCTGGGAAGGATATTTTGATTGGCATGGACATATTCTCTGAGGCAGACAAATTGTAGATATTTCCCTCCGGTCTAAAATATAAAAGAGAGTTCAAACCTTTTGTAGAAACCTCTACACTATTCGCTCTTTCAACATCCCCTTTAGAAATGGAAGAGATAAAAAAGAAGTTACTATCTTTATGCGCTGATAATCATGGAGGATTTTCTTACCCAAAACCTCTATGGAAAAATCCAAACTTCTTTGTTAAACTCCCATTCAAGCTTAATGAGGATGTTAATCCTACAAAAGCCACACATCCTGGAATGACACCATCGGATCTACAACTGGCCAGACAAGAATGCCAGGAGTTGTTAACTCAAGGTTTGATAGAACCCACACATTCCAACTGGGCATGTCAAGCCTTTTATGTGGAAAAAAGATCAGAAAGGGTAAGGGGAAAAAAGAGGTTAGTAATTGATTACAAGCCTTTAAATCATTTTCTTCAAGATGACAAATTTCCTATTCCCAAAGCCTCTTCTCTCCCCATCCTATTGAAAGAATCCAATATTTTTTCAAAATTTGATTTAAAATCCGGATTCTGGCAAATAGGTATTGATCCCTCTGAAAGACATAAAACAACCTTTTGCATACCCAATGCCCAATATCAGTGGACAGTACTCCCATTTGGCCTCAAAGTCGCTCCCTCTTTGTTCCAAAAAGCCATGACAAAAATCTTTGAACCAATCTTGGAAAATGCTATCATCTACATTGATGATATTCTTCTTTTCTCCAAAGACATAGTGACCCATAAAAAATTATTAGACCAGTTCTTCAGTTTAGCCAACCAATACGGGATAATGCTTGCTGAAAAGAAAATCCACTTGGCTCAGTCCGAAATTGATTTTCTAGGGATGCACTTTTCTAAGGGTTTCTATCAGCCACAAAAACATATAGCAGAAGAACTCCTTAAATTTCCTGATCACTCACTAACCACCAAACAGATCCAACAATTTTTAGGAATCCTCAACTACATCAGAGACTTTATTCCCAAAGCTGCTAAATATACCAGTCATCTGTCCAAACTACTAAAAAAGAACCCCCCTCCTTGGGGAGAAGAGCAAACTGAAGCCGCGCAGCAAATAAAAAAGGTAGCCCAAAATCCTCCTGCTCTAAAGATCCCTGGTGATGGAAACAGAATTCTCCAAACTGATGCAAGTGATAGATACTGGGGAGCAGTCCTGATAGAAGAAATCCATGACAAGAAATTCTATTGTGGACATGCAAGCAGACAATTTAAAGACGCTGAGGTCCACTACCACACCACATACAAGGAAGCTCTTGCAGTCAAAAATGGAATAAAAAAGTTTGATTTCCACCTCAGAGGCTTTCACTTTGAAGTACAAATGGACAACTCCTCATTCCCAAAAATCCTTGAATTCAAAAACAGAATGCCTCCAGACCCTCAGATATTGAGACTCAAGGATTGGTTCTCTCGATATGATTTCACTGTAAAACATATCAAAGGCAACAAAAACCTTATTCCAGATTTCCTATCTCGACCAACAAAAGTTGTACTAATGATCACAAAGACTCACAGTTTCCCTTTAATTTTCATGGTAAGACCTTTACCCAATTGTGCCAAAATCCAAAAGCTTTATCCTCCAGGGTTATCTCCCAGAACCCCAAAAGATATTTTGGATTATGCTAAATCCAGATACTTCTTTTTCCTTCATGAGACACTAAAATTTAAGGTCATTCCTCCTTCTGCATTTGATCCCACAAACCCAAACGGAAATATTTTTGATCTATTCTGTGACATTGGATGGGATCTTTGTGAACCCGCATTATGGGCTATATGGTGCAAAATAGTACAACAACCCACTCCAATTGCCTTGCAGACAAAAAAGGCCTATCAGATTCTGACAGATCCTCTCAAGCATGATTTTTTGTTTTGGACTGTACTCGAATGGTTTAGTCCTATCACCTGGTGGAGGTCAGAATTGGAACATATACTCTCATATCAGGAAAATCAGAGAAAGACAAATGCACTAGCATTAGTCTCCATCTTTATTGTCTACAGACCCTATGCAATTAACCCCTCTGGGCAATTATTC
This sequence comes from Vigna mungo, assembly GCA_036885675.1. Classification (NCBI taxonomy): domain Eukaryota; kingdom Viridiplantae; phylum Streptophyta; class Magnoliopsida; order Fabales; family Fabaceae; genus Vigna; species Vigna mungo. The sequence continues at coordinate 12,351,389 of CP144692.1, read as the reverse complement.
TCACAGAACCATGCTCATACTTGGGGCACTTTCGAAGAATATCCATTAAATGATAGCTATAAAAGGCAGTTAAAAAGACATCTTCAAGAGACTAATCTCAGTAATCATTCCCCTTCAAACAGGCTAATTCAATCCAGTTCCAGAAGCCGGCAAATCACTGTTTGCTCGGAATATCATATTCCAGCACAACTATTTCAGAGAACCGAGGATCTGGTATCTCCTGAAGACTTGATGGATGAAGATTCAGATGATCCCAACCTCTCTCCAAGTCACGAGCCTATCTGTAAATAATAAAGCCATTACAGGCCTATTGTACTGGTCCCGAATAATATTGTAAGAAATAGTGGACCCAATGTAATCTAGATAAGATAAGATGATGTGTGTAATCTAGATAAGATAAGGTGTGACATGTAAGATAAAGGTTTGTTATCAGGATAAGGTGGGCCCAAGGTAATCCACATGAGCCAATTACCTTAGGGAAGAATCCTTATCCCATAAGATGTAAGATAAGGTTTGTTATCCTCTTCTCCTCTATATAAGGAGGTATCATCCTTGTGGAGAGGCAGAAAGCAACTAAATAAAATCCTTTGAGTTTCTTCAAAATCTATGAGTTTCTAAATCCCTCTTCTTCTCTCTCGAAAATCCTTCTCTTTATTATGTCTTGGTTTTAGTAGATTAGGGAAGGCAAGGAAGTAGCTTACTTCGGAGTACGTATGCTCTGCACTTGCCTCTTTGAGGGGATCTTGTGCATCAGAACGCTCCGAATATATGGCATATTTCAGAGTAAGTATGCTCTGCACTTGCCTCTACAAGGGGATCATGTGCATCAGAAAACTCTAAATATGGTCCTTGAATACCATACTGTGTTCCATAAGAAGGAACAGTGTAACATTCTAGCAGACCTGGATTTCCAGGTGCTCTTAGTGAGCTAGACTGCTATGTTGTTACAATCTTGTGCTGCAGATAATAGAGGATAGTCTGATGGAATCATTGTAAAAGGGCTCCAAAAAAGATGATAAAAAGCCCTACGTATAATGAAACATTTGGTTATGCAATATTATCTCAGACACAAGACCAAATGGTATCAGAGCCAAAAGTTAAGCCAGCCTACTTCCTTGACTTCTCTAAGAACAGGAACCATGATATAATATGGAACAGGATGAGTAGAGGGAGATATTGACTACCCATGGATACACCTGCAGAATCACAACCTATTCTCTTAAATTCCTCTTTGTCTCTCCCAGACAATATCTCCAGAACACTTTCTTCAAAAATCGAAAACCTAATAAAATATTCACATGTCCCAGAAGATGCACAAATCTCTGAGTCTTCAACTCCCTTGCTCAGTCCATACAATATCTTCAGAAGACGAAGATCCTCCATCCGATCCATTGCCAGACTCATTACTTCTCGAAGACCTCCTAAAAAGGAATTTGTCCAGTCCTCTCAAATAGAACAATGTTCACTTGTGGCCACACCAGAAGAACAGTATGTGACAATAGAAATACCAAAAGAATTAATCCGTCATTGGCAACATGAAGGATATACTCACCTTCATTATGGGGCCATCAGACTCATTCTTTCCCTTCACGGAAGAAGAGGCCTTCCTGTCTCTGCCAGGGTCTCTCTCTTAGATTCTAGCTTTCTTCACTACGAAAATGCTGTCATAGGAACAGTACTTACCACCTTACATGCGGGAAGCGTAGTTCTCACTATGTTTCCTAATTATAATGTCAGCCTGAGAGATCCAACAGTGCCCCAAAGGCTTAAAGTGCAAGTACAGATAACGGGAGCCGGACAAGTAGCTGAAGCCCTTTGTGCAACACTACATCATCAAATCATCTATAGGTTGCAGAATCATGCAGTCAACCTATCTTTACCATCGAGTACTGAAGGCGCTCTATTTGTTATGGCTAATCCCCACGAAGAGAGCCCATCCATAGTCCAGATCCCCAGAAATATTTCCAGACAACAGTTAGAGCAACTGATTCCACTACAATGGGTGACTAATTACGAGAAGCTACACGAGAATAAAAAACCTCTCCAGACTTCTGAAGCTACTTTCAGAAGATCAGTAGATGGGACAGTCAGAACCATATTCAAGCAACTGGGAGATGAAGCCAGTACTAGTTCCTCCCAGATCTTTCAGTCTATGATGATCAGACCAGTCACCAAAGAAAAAAAGATCCCTATCTGGGGAGTTCTTCCTAATGGAAAGCCCATATTCACAGATAAAGTCAATGGTCATTTTATATGGGATGTTGATCCTTCTATGTGTGACCCAAACTGTGAATGCAGCAAAGATGACGACAACTCAGAAGATGAATAATCTGAAGAAGAAAACTCTGACCATGGTGATGACTGCAGACCTTTTCCTCCTCCTAGGAGAAGATCAGATCCTTCCTCTAGACCATGGATTGGCATTCATGAACCCAAAGAACCAGGTCCTTTGTGGTTTCAGAAACGATGTACAGAAATTCTGGGGAAAGAATAAAGTTTCTCCTTCCCCACTAAGATTTCTCAGTCGCCAATTCCTTGTTTTATGATTTCTGGTTCCAATTACGAACAAGAATTTCCTTCTTTGGAAAGAACAGTAGATCCTACTACTAGGATCAGCACCAATCCGAATATCTGTCCATCAGAAATAGGACCTGATGGGAGGTCTAAACCTCTAACTCAAGCAGAAGAGGTGCTCAACTGGCAAACAGAGAATGCTAAAGTTCAAAACTTTATGCTTAGAAGAATTGATCAAAAGATAGATGGACTCTCATCACAAGTGAAGAATACAGATGCAAGATTAGAGCTTCTCTCTGAAAGAATGAAAGAACATTATGTCCATCTTACAGCTGAGATCTCCAGATTAGAAGAAGAATGGAAAATGACCACATTTGGTGAAGCTTCCCATGCCACAGAAAGAGAGATTAAGAAGTTGAAGGCACAACTCCATGACTTAGATCATTATATCGAGTCAAAAATAAAGGAAAAGCAAACCATTCCCTGATACTCTCAGCCCTCCTCCTTTCACCCCATACCGACCCTTATTCCAACCATCTTCCTCTACAGGTCACAAATCCAAACAACTATATTCTCTCCCAACCGCTACAGCATTTAGAAACAAACAAAACCCATAACCTCTATACCTTCAGTTTCTACTCAAGAGACCAGAAAAACTCCTACTCAAACTCTGTCACAATCTCCTATGGATTCATCTGAAAAGGAAGACTATTTCCAGGACTCCCAAGATCCATACGCTCAGTTCACCATTGAGAATACCAGCATAAGATCTTCTGAATATACATCCTCTGACGAAAACATTGAAAATTACTCTGATAATTATTCAAAGTCTTCTAATGAATATGCTAACGTACTTATGGCCAACACAGCAAGTTCCAGTACAAGACAAGAACCCATATATGAATCTCCTGAAGAAATTGAGCCACATTTAAGAGATAATCCCTCCAAACCGAATAGTGGGCCATGATTTTCCATAGACGACCTTTCTCCCAATCAATGGAGAGCCAAACTTATTGAATTCGGAGCCTGGTTGGACACCAAACTCATCAAAGATGCAGATTCCTACAAGGTCATAGAAGAGTTCTGTTGCCAGATGACTGGAACTCTAAAGGAATGGTATCACAACTTATTGTTTTCTCCACACAATTTACTCCAACTTTTAAAAAAAATTTAATAAAAATATATGTATAACAATATACACAAATTAAATTTCGTTTGAATTTGGAAGGGTTAAAATTGTTTAAGTTTAAACAAAATTAAGACTAAATTGAGACACAAATAAGAATACAAAAGAATAAATTGAGACTAATACAATGATATATAGTATGATAGTGACACTTGACATTATCAGTGTCACGTCACACTATAATTGCCATTGACACAATGTCAGTTTGACATGTGAAATTTTTTAACATTAAAAACAAAATAAAAATAAAAATTAAAAAATTAAAAAATATTTAAAAAATTAAAAAAAAAATGTGAATGAGACACCCTCTTAAGAGGGTTAGTACGGAATCTACGATTTACAACAATAAGTAACCGCTAAAATGATTAAACCTAATTTTTTCATTCACATTCATAAATCTCTTCAAACTTATATTTTTCATAAACACTCATCTCATTCACTCTCATTGATTTCTTTCGTATACACCCATATTTTTCATCCACACATAACTCCTTCATTTATATTTTTTTTTCCTCTTCTTAATTCTCTTTTTTCTCCTCGTCTCCTTTGTTTGTAATCATCTCCTTTCATCTACCTTCATATTTTTCATTTACACCCATCTTCTTAATATATTATAATTAATTGGTTTAATTAAAAAAACTAATTTAAAAATAGTTAAGAATTAATCTTAAGTTAAGTCAACTTTTTTTTTTTTATCAGAGTTGGTTTTCAAAGACTTACGCTAACAAATTAACCTTCATGATTTTGGTGTTACATATTGTAGCGTAAAAGCTAATGTTAAATCAGTTAAGCGTGGCATTTACTTTATTAACACCAACTTTTGCCGACAGTAAATAATAATTTTCTCATAATATATGTCTGTGTGCAAATTCATGGTTAAGGATATAAATGAAAAAAAGGAGAATGCTGATCGAAACTAAAACTTTACAATAGTCTTTAATAGGATGTAATAATTTAGTGGATTTGTTTATGATGATAAGTAAATTTCTCAGATAATTTATATTTACTATATAAGTTTTACAAACTCCTACTACTTATTCACTAATTCATTTATTTTATATAATTTATTTCACAATGTATTTCCTGAAATAAAAATAATTGAAACTATTTAGTTAATAAATACGTAGGTAAATTTTAATGTAATTCACAGTATTTTATTTTATTTAATATTAAGAATGGAAACTTTTAAAAATAAACTATTATATCGGTATACGTTACCATTTAAATTTATTTATCAAAATATATTTCACAAATAATAATAATGATAATGATAAATAAATTAATGTAATAATGTTATAAACATGTAATTATATTTAAAAAATTTGTTAATTTATAATTAACTTTAAAAGTTAATTTAGAATGAAGCAACATATAATTATTTAAAAGTTGATATGATATTATAATTTAAATACAATAAAAAATAAAGTATGGAAGTATTGATTTTAGGCTAAATATAAATTTTAATTATTATTAAAATTTTCTAGTAGAAGAAAATACTATTAAAACTTTCTAGATGTTTTCAAACCAATTCTCTTTCAGAAGTATACCTTTCCAAAAATATCTGTGAAATGAAAAACTGTTTTTTTCAAAATTAAAACTAGCCAGTTAAAAATATTAGTTGCAAAGCTATACGTCAGTTTGACTCTTTAGTATCAACTATAAATAGAAGTGATATATGGACCGGTGAAGCTAAATTTTTGTTTTCAAAATAAAAATTATTCCCATAATGCCTTTCTTTTTTACAATAGATAAAATAAAGTGTGAAAGGCATTTGTCGATACTTGTTTTTTTTTTTTTACAATGTTTAGGAGAATAAAGAAAAAGAAAGATGAAATAAAGTTTTGCATAATATTTATATGAATTAAAAATTAGTTTTGGAGGAAGAAAAGAATGAAACAAATTTTATAAATTACATATAAACTAGTTTTAGTTTAGAAAAAGGTTATTTATATTTTCTTTCTTTTAAATTATTGAAAACAAATATATAATTCTATGGTATATATCTATTTGAAATTTAAATGTGGATTTAAGTTATTATATGAGAAAGTTAAACATTATATAAACATAAATATTCATAATCTTTAAGGTTTTGATTTGAAAAGTAACATCGATCTTGAAAAGACTATCAATATCATTATGTAACTTTAATATTTGATGGGACTTTCTTGAGGAAGACAACATAACCTCGACCTGAGCTAAACATTTATAAGAGATTAAGACGACCTCCAACCCTTAAAAGTAATGAGTCTTGTAGGTCTTCATCCTTACGTTTAATTTTCTCATTTTTACTCAATGTGACAATTATACTCACATTTAGATTTCCATCAATCTTCCTTTCAAGTGTGACTTCATTCACCTTGGCACTTTCTCTTCGATCTAAATCACGAGTATCCCTTTTTGCACTTTCATTCATCTCAATGTTAGGAAGACTCTCAATACAAAACCGACCACAAAGACAAAGCTTTGGCTCTGAGACAACAAATGAGTTTTTCAAAGTAGGATTACTAGGGATATGCACTACAATTGATACCTATGCCCAAACATCATAAGGGATTGACATCAGTTGTAATTAAAAGCCTTAAGATTTTGGATTGAAGGTGGTGTCAATCACTTATGTAGTATGGACTTAGGTCTTATTGGTGTTATTGTGTCCTAGTGAGTTCTTTCCTCTATAGACCCATCACAGAATTTATAGGTTTTCATCCTTATTTGGTGCTCAATTTTCTCATTTCTACCCAATGTGTTAGGCTCACACTTAGATTCCTAACAATCTTTTTCGATATGGAAACCTTCTTCAAGCAACTTGAAGGAGACTCCATGGATCAAATGTTGATGATGCGAAATCATTAATTAATGAAGGACATAAGGTGAGTAGAGTGCTTTGGAAGTGTATCTTGAGGGAGGTTGTGCTAACCATCAAGGGAAAGGGTTAGGAGAACTTAAGTAGAAGCAAATCCTAATGAACTTAGAGAAAAGAAAGATTGTTAAATTAAGTAGAGGTTCTTTCCATTAATTATAAGTTAATAGTACAAAGGTCTGGTAATTGATAAACAACATTTTTGGTCTCCGGCAACGGCGCCAAAAACTTATTAGGACAATACGATACAATTGGCAAGTGTTCCGAATCGCTTCAAGTAATATAAAATGGTAAGTCCAAGTATCGTTTTTCCAAGAGACTCGTAATATAGAGAATTGTGCAATTAACAACTCATTTTGGCTAAAAAAAACATACCAAATTTACAAACAAGTGCAAGAAAAGATAAAATTACAAATAATTACAAGGTTGAACTTTGGTAATGAAGACACTTAGACATGGATTAGACTAGAAATGGTGTGAAATGACATGGCTAAGGTTAGTTTTCACCTATTTCACTCTTGTGCTTACCCAATTTCATCTCCTTTCCATCAATTAACTAAAGTCAACCCACAAAATTACTCTATCCCAAATTCCCCAAGTGAAAGAGGTTTTCCCTATTAAACCCTAATCCTTTGGAAAATCTAACAAGGAAACCCGAATTAAAGTGCTAGGATCTTAAGTCAACATGTAATTCATCTTCCATGACTAGAATAAATGAATTACAAGGACTCTTGTTTCAGTTCTAGGTTCCATCTTATGTCTCCATAACCATGAAACCACAAAGTCTTGAACATTCCTATTACATGCAAGCTTTAAGATTGGAAATAAGAATACTAGAAATTGATAGCAAAGGCATATGAATAATCCAATCAAGCATCGATTACACAAGAGCTGGTTTTAATAAGATATTTGAAAAACTAGTCGACTCTATTTTTCTTTGATTCGACTATATAAACCTGGGGATGACTTCTATTTCGTATTCTAAAAATACTTATGATTTCAAAATTGATTTTGTATCTGCAGCTTGCAATAAGAAGTCAAAGTCTGTAACTGATGGTTTTTATGAATCTTTTGAAACAGGAAACTTGGAACACAAGGCAACTCGAGATGGTGAATCTTGTCCAGAAATGTAAAGATCAATTTTGTCAAATAACAGATTCACAAAATTTATGATAAAGAAAGACGAACAAAGCCAATCAGTTGATGCCAAGAAGGCCAAGAACAAAGAAGAATTAACTATGATGGCAAAATCCAAAATTATCAAGACTGGTCTGAAACATTCATCCAAAAGTTCTATGTGGTATCTTGACAGTGGATGCTCGAGACATATGACTGGAGATTCCACAAAATTCACAGATATCTCCTACAAAGCTACTAGTGATGTCACTTATGGTGATAACAACAAAGGGAGAATCATTGGTATATGTAAAATAGAAACTCCATCATCTTATGAAATTAAAAATGTATTACTTGTTGAAGGGTTGAAACACAATCTGCTTAGCATCAGTCAGCTATGCGAAAAAGGTCTTAAGATTACATTTGAAATACTGTCTAATTAGCAACGAGACAACAGATGAGCTACTACTAGTGGGAAAAAGATTGAACAACATCTATGTAATCAACTTCACAGACAACTCATTCGACTCTATTGTGTGTCTGATGACCAAAGAAGAAGATGCTTGGTTATGGCATAAAAGACACGCTCACATCAACATGAATCAGTTAAACAAATTGGTCTCCAAGAACCTGGTAAATGGTCTTCCCAAAATTCGTTTTAATGCTGCCAGATTATGTGATGCATGCCAAAAAGGGAAGCTGACCAAACAACCTTTTTAAGAGTAAGAAAGAGATGTCAACCAAGAAACCTCTGCAGTTACTCCACATGGATTTATTCTGACCATCAAGAATAAAAAGTCTCGGAGGAAACTCATATGGACTAGTCATTGTTGATGACTACTCACGGTATACTTGGACCTACTTTATTGCAACCAAAAATGATGCACTCAAGGTTTTCAAGCGATTTGCTGCTATTGTTCAAAATGAGATGGATCTTAAGATTAAAACTGCTAGAAGTGACCATGAAGGAGAGTTCCAGAACAAAAAATTTAATGATTATCTAGCTGAAATGGGAATTACTCATAACTTCTCTGCACCTAGGACTCCACAGCAAAATGGAGTTGTTGAAAGAAAAAACATAGCTCTTGAGGAACTGGCAAGATCTATGCTGAATGATAGAGATATGCCAAAATATTTTTGGGCAGATGCTGTAAGTACTGGATGCTATATGCTGAATAGAACTTTTATAAGGTCTATATTAAAGTTGACTCCCTATGAATTGTTCAGAGGAAGAAAGCCAAACATCTCACATATGAGAATTTTTGGAAGCAAATGTTTTGTGCTGAATAACGGAAAAGATAACCTCGGGAAGTTTGACTCTAAAACAGATGAAGCTATCTTTATAGGATATTCTTTAAACAGCAAAACTTATCGTGTGTACAATAAAAGGACTATAAGAATACTTCTAGCCATTGCATCTACACTGAAATTTAGATTATATCAAATGGATGTCAAAAGCACTTTCTTGAATGGATATATTAAGGAAGAAGTTTATGTTGAACAACCACCAGGATTTGAAGATTTTGAAGATCCTGATTATGTCTACAAACTAAGAAAAGCTCTATATGGATTGAAGCAATCACCAAGATCTTGGTATGAACGATTAAGTGAATTTCTCTTAAGGAAAGGTTTTTCGAGAGGAAAGGTTGACTCAACTCTGTTTATCAAAAGCTCAAATGATAACAAAATATATGTCCAATATATGTTGATGATATTATTGAGATTGTTGACAATATAAACTCTATATCAAACTTGTTTTTGATGATGACAACACAATGCTTAATAACAGTATATATGTTCCAATATTACATGTTCGTGTGTTTTATTGTTTGACATATCTGCTGAACATGTTTTAATGAATTGCAATGTATGCTCCTATGCTTGACTATGTGATATTATTGTGGAACATGCTTGATGACTTGGGTCCAAGCCCATCATGGACCCATCACTTGAAGACTAAATTAGTCTAAGGGAGGGGTAAATTGTCCAAATAAAGACCCATACTGCTGGGAGCACCCCCATTTTTACTAGCCACACCGTAGCCAATATTTTGCATATTAAGCACATGTATTCCGTGCTTCTCTTCTAGAACCACACGACACTTTCTTTGCTATATACACGTGGCAGCTGATCCACAAAATTAAGCTGACTAACAACCATGCACATGGCCTTGAATGTAGTATAAATTCATGGTAGCACTTGATGTAAAGACACTTTGGAATTTATATGAGATATCTTCTTCTGCTGATGCATCTTTCCAACACAGGAAAACTCTGCCAAAGTCACTCCCTGAGCCTTTTCCCTTCTCCACCTAGCTTTCTTCCTCTAGAAGACCGTCTGAGCTAGTCATCTCACCATAGGCTCAAACCGCCATCACCGATTCACTGTAATATGCATTCCGCATCACTGCTGCTTCTGTGTTCTTGAATTCTTCCATCAGTTTCTCATGAAAAGCATTATGCCTTCCGTTACCACACTGCAATTCATCTCTTCCGCTGCATTCAAGCCCTATGACTGTGTGGAGCATTGTCATCAATGCTTGTCTTGAAATATGAGATAAAATGTTTTTAATTACTGCACATTTCAGAAAAGAAAAAGATCACAAGCACCTTTATGAACTTATATTTGTTGTGACAAAGTTCTAGTTCAGTCGAATACACTCATAATTGATTCGACTATGCTAAAACCTTTGCACAAACTTTGTGCAACTGTGCTGTGTGAGATTTTGAGTTGAACAGAATTTCAAAGTCTTTTCTTATGTGTCAGTCGACAGTGTGGATCACACATTCGACTGTATTACTGTTATATTTGGAATTCTGTTAAGCCTACACGCTCCAACGACTATATTTTTCAAAAGTTAGTTAAGATTGACTGACTTGGTCAACTGTCTTAAATGGGTATTGATTTAGTTGACTGAGGACCCTTATGTTGACTGTCTGTTATAATTGTTTTAATACAGTCGACTTTATTACTAGGCTATTCGACTGAGATGTAATCTGAAATAACAGAACACTATAAATAGTCAAAACGCGAATTGTTCTGAGACTTTTGTGATCTAACATTTTTATTGTCCTATTTCATATTGAATTATCTATTTTAGAAGCTCCAAGAATTCTCCAAGAAGACGGTGGTGATCTTTCTTCAGAGAGATTCAAAGGGAGGAGTCTTTCGCGCTTACTGTTTGAACAACATCTGCAAAAAGAAGGTGGTTTTGGTTTGATCTTGATAGGCTTGGCATCCTGTGAAGACTGCTGCATTTGACTGAAGGCTTGACAACCTGTGAAGTCTGTTGTGATAGGGTTGGCAACCTGTGAAGCGTGCTGTGATAGGCTTGACATCCTGTGAAGAGTGTTGGTTACACGTTGAGGATTGTTCGACGTGGGTGCAGATTACAAAAGAGGGGATTCTTGCTCTAATTCTAGTTTTGTGTGTGCAGCTATATTTGGTTTTGGGTTAGAGAGGAGATTTATATTTTTGCGTGGTGCTTCTATAAATTCCTTGTTGTAAAAATCGCAACCATTATAGTGCATTTACTTCCTAGATTGGAAGGACACTGGATGTAGGCATTGTTGGCCGAACCAGTATAAACACCAGTGTTTGATTTTCTCTATCCCTGCACTCTTTATTTCCAGTCGACGATAATTGTTTAGCAGTCAACTACATTTTTCCGCTACATTGAATTTTCATTACTTGCATTTCAAGGAAAGATAAAAAAGCTTTGAATTTTCATACCAAGATTGCGAAAAGATTTAGTTTTTGAACTAACACCAATTCACCCCCCTCTTGGTGTAAAATGAAGCCAACATGTTTCCTAACAGACATAATTTTTGGTTCCACTAATCCTATACTGTGCAAAGAATTTTCAAAAATTATGCAGCAAAAATTTGAGATATCCATGATGGGAGAATTAACATATTTTCTTGGTTTACAAGTCAAGCAAACCAAAGATGGAAATTTCATTCATCAATCCAAGTATTGCAATGATTTACTGAAAATATTCAAAATGCTGGACTGCAAGGATGCTACAACTCCTATGGCAACTAAGTGTTACTTGATGAGGCTGGAAAAAATGTTGACCAAAACATGTATTGAGGTATGATTGGATCTCTACTTTATCTTACTGCTAGTAGGCCTGACATAATGCATAATGTATGTCTCTGTGCTAGGTTTCAATCTGGACCAAAAGAATCACACTTAACTGCTGTAAAAAGAATTTTGAAATACCTTAAAGGTACCAAAAGTCTTGGACTGTGGTGTCCAAATGGTACAAACATTTTTCTAAATGGCTATAGTGATTCTGATTTTGGAGGTTGTAAACTGGACAGAAAAAGCACAAGTGGCACATGTCACTTACTTGGATCATCATTGATCTCTTGGCATTCAAAGAAACAAGCATGTGTGGCGTTATCCACCACAGAAGCTGAGTACCTAGCAGCTGGAAGGTGTTATGCACAGTCTCTTTGGATAAAGATTCAATTAGAAGATTATGGTATAAAACTAGATAACATACCTTTAAAGTGTGACAGTACAAGTGCTATAAACTTAACAAAGAACCCTATTTTGCATTCGAAAACTAAGCATATTGAAATAAGGAATCACTTCATCAGAGATCACATCCTTAAGAGTGAAATCAAGATTGAGTATGTCGATACCTTACAAAACCTCTGAACAAGGAGAGATTTTTCACAATTCAAAATGAACTAGGAATTCGAAATGATAGTAGGGTAAAGTGAATTGATTTGACTGTGATTTGAATGAAGTCGAATATGCTTAATTTGTTTTACATCTTTACTTTTTGACTTCTGTTACTATTGATCATATTTCTTGCTTAACTAAAATGCTTGATCTGGAAAAGATCTTTGAAAGGTTTTGCAGGAAGAACATTGCTTTTGGAACTGCAAATGGAATTCAACAACCTTGGAAAGCAATGCATTCGACTGGGGAAATAATGCAATCGACTGATCTAAACAGGATTATAAAATTACTGGAATTTCATTTTCTTTCATTGATTGCTTATTCTGAATATCTTATATTATCTCTGATATAAACTATTTTTAAATGTCTTGATTGAGATAATATTGTGAGATTGTTGATGATTGTATCATTGCATGACTAAGTTGTTCGATATCTTGTCTTTGATACAAATCTATATTATTCTGCTTTGTGTACTCTGTGTTATACATTGTGCATATGATCTGGTTTTGATATCCATGCATAATGACATGGGGAGTATCACATATTACACATTTGTATTTCACATGCCTGCATTTGAGGGGGAGTTATCATTTACATGTGATTAATTGTGCTAATGAGAGCATCATTGCATCTTGAAAATTGCATATTCTTTTTTATGCATCTCTGTTTGATATTTCAGCATAAATATCTAGAGCATACCTTTTTTGCTAATACACAAAGGGGGAGAGAATGCATGAAAGCTTTATGAAAGGGGGAGAATGTTTATTCTGTCTCATAGTACTTGAACTGTGATTTATCCTTTATTACTCTGTTTTGTATTAGATTGTAAAAACATGGTTGATTATTAATCATGGTTGTACATCATAAAAAAGGGGGAGATTGTTGAGATTGTTGACAACACAATTTCTATATCAATCTGGTTTTTTATGATGACAACACATTGCTTAATAACATGCATACGTTGTTTGCTGTTATTACATGTTCTTATGCAAATTAATTGACATATCTGTGAACATGCTTATGTACTGTGTTACATGTTCCTATGTTGATTGATTGATATATATGTGGAACGTGATCGCATGCTTTATGTGCTATGTGCAATGCATCTTTACATATCTTTTTCTGCACATGTTTTAAAGCTGAAAATCACAAGCACTTTCATGAACATATAACTGTTTGACAAAGTTCTATTGCAGTTGACTACATTATAAATGAATTTGACTATGCTAAAATCTTTGTGCAGATTTTGAGAATCAGTGCTCTGTGAATTTTTGAGAAGAAAAGAATTTCAAAATGTTTTCCATGGTTGAAGTCGACTATGTGCGCCACACATTCGACTGTCTTTATTATCTGGTTTGAAATTCTGTTATGCTCTTGCACCCCAACGACTATATTTTTAAAAGTTAGTTGAGGATTGATGACTTGGTTAACTGTATTAAATGTGTTTTGTTTTTGGTTGAGTGTATGCTACCTGGTTGACTTTTTATTATAACTGGTCGACTGAATTAGTAGCATAATCGAATGAGAATATGTCTGTCTAACAGAAATCTATAAATAGACTGATTATGAATCAGTTGAGAGACTTTTGAAGAACTGACAATTTCATTTCTGTTTCAGATCAAATTCTCTGTTGTAAGAGCTCCAAGAATTCTCCAAGAAGACGGTCGTGATCTTTCTTGAAAGATATTCAAAGGGAGGTTCTTCTGCGCACACAAAGATCGATCAATATCAGCACAAAGAAGGTGTTTCTGTATGATCGTGTTTCAAGCTTGGCGTCCTTTGAAGACTGCTGCATTGTTTTTTCTGGATTGGCATCTGAAAAGGCTGCTGGTATTTGTACCTGTTGGATACGAGGGATTGTTCACTTTGAGGATTGTTCAAAGTGGTGTTGCAGATTGCAGAACAGGGGATTCTTGCTGCAAGTCTGGTTTTGTTCTGCAGCTATATTTTGGTTTTGGGTTAGAGAGGAGATTTATATTTTTGTCTTGGAGGTCTTCTATAAATTCCTTGTTGTAAAAACCACAACCATTATAGTGCATTTGTTTCCAAGGTTGGAAGGACACTGGATGTAGGCATTTTTGGCCGAACCAGTATAAAAACTTAGTGTTTGATTTTTTCTATCCCTACACTTTTACTTTGCAGTCAACTTTAATCTTTTTGCAGTCAACTACGTTTTTTCGCTGCATACAATTTTTCATTACTTGCATTTCAAAAAAGTGTGAAAAGTTTAATACTTTGATTGCAAGATTGCGAAAAGATTTTGTATTTGTAAAAACACCAATTCACCCCCCCCCCTCTTGGTGTAAAAACGAAGCCTACCCGTTTCCCAACAATATGATATTACATAAGTCTTTTATTAAGATTTCATGTTTTTATTTATTTTGACAAATATATGGCTGACCACCCACATTCATTAGGGGATGGGGCTCCCTCATCCAGACCTACTAGAGGAGTCACTAGGTTGAGACAACTAATGGTCAGAAGAAATAGTGGTAAAAGGACACCTATGGATGTTAATGTTGTTAGGAAACAGGTTGGCTTCAATTTACACCAAGAGTGGGTGAATTGATGTTAGTTCAAAAACAAAATCTTTTTGCAATCTTGGTATGAAAAGTCAAAGCTTTTGATCTTTCCTTGAAATGCAAGTAATGAAATTTTTAATGCAGCGGAAAAACGTAGTTGACTGCTCTAAATATAAAGTCGACTGAAATAAAGAGTGCAGGGATAGAGAAAATCAAACACTGGTTTTTATACTGGTTCGGCCAACAATGCCTACATCCAGTGTCCTCGATAACGGTTGAAAAACAGTTATTTTCATATGCCAATTTGGACTAAATTACGCCCTTTATTGCTTAGAATGAGCTTGAAATCAAACAAAACTCAATAAATAAGTCAGTCGAGGGTCAAAAGCTGTTTTTAGCGATTTTATGCTTGTTTTGCATTGTTTTGCAGCTAAATTGACAGAAGTGAAGATTGGGAATAAAGATGAAGGTCATAGACTCAAGAAAAGAGAGAAAATGAGAGAAAAGAAGAGTCTAGGCACCGCCCGGCGGTAAACTCCTGGCGTCGGGCGATCAAATGGGGAGGAGAAGACACCAGTTTTGGGCGCCGGGCCACAGACCCCTGCCGCCGGGCGGTTTTGCGGCACGACGGAAACCGTCGGGCGGTAGACCCCTACCGCCGGGCGGTGGTGCGATTCAAGGTCCACCGTAGGGCGGCAAAGTGTGACGCCGGGCGGTGGTCAGCTGCGCTTGGGCCTATTTTTCTGCTGCGCTTCTCACCTATAAATAGCCCTACTACGAATTCCAGTTCATTTTTTTTACAGAGGAGGGCGGCCATACGTACTTTGCACTCTTTGGAGAGGATCTCTTGGATGCTTAGGCTCCTTTTCGTCTTTTCTAGGGTTTGCTTTCCATATCTTCCATTATTTTCATCTTGGTTCACCATGACTGTGGTGAACTAAACCCTTTTTGTTGTTGGGGGAACAATGTAATCTTTTGATACTCTCAATTATTGAAACTCTTGTTTGAATTATATGTGTCTCATATGCGTTTATTATTAATTGTTGGAGTCTCATACTGTGCTTAATGCTTTTATCCTTTAACTCATTCGGTAATCGTTGTTTGACTTTATTGGTACGGGGACGTACAGTAATGACATGAACTGGTGAGATTTTTCCTTGGTTAAGCAATACCGCCTAGGGATAGGGGAGTAGGACGACCAATTGTATTTGCTTCTGTTTGTAATGCGTTGCTGGTTACTAGGGGAGGCTAGGGATAGCAAGCCGGTAATTAGTAATAGGCCCTTTTCACCGAGGGATCGGGTTAAGGGGAGGCCAAGAAAGTTTGCATGCAATTAGATAATAACGCTATTTAAACAAGATAAGTAAATAAAAGAGAGAGGATTAGTTGAAACTGTAAACCCCCAACAACTCCATTCATCCATTGCCCAAATCTCGTCAATTGAATCACATTGCATATTTATTTTCTGTCATTGCATCCACCACAACTATTGATTTTTCTCCGCAAGTCTTACTATTTTGATTCACGCGAACGATAAGGCCTTTCGAGTCTCATGGGAAGAACGATATTGGGATCTACCATTTTTATTACTTGATACGATTTGGTACACTTGCCAATCCGCTAACAAGTTTTTGGTGCCGTTGCCGGGGACTCGAGGTTTGACTTATCAAGTAGTGTGAATTCACTGAATTTGACTTGTGTGTAATTATTTGTTTATATTTTTCTTTTTTTTTGTTTTATTTTATTTTTCTGTAAAAGTGCTTTTAGGAGTATTTTCTCTTGTGTATGCAGGAAGGAGTACACACTAGGAGCAGAAAAGATCAACAACCTTTTCTCGAGGGGCTACCAAACAGGAGAGGGAGGAGAGTTAATCATTCTGAACGTGAAAACTTTCCTTCTCCTGAACCACTTTTGAAACCTTTTGCATAGGACTTGGAGGAGATGACGGAACAACTCCTCCTCAGAGACGTACACTGGGGGACTCAGCCAACACTGTGGGTCCCTTGAATTTCAACAGCATTGTCATTCCTACAGACAATGCAACAAATTTGGTGATGAGCCCTGCACTTATTCAGTTGGTCCAAAGCAACCAGTTTCATGGATTGTCAAGTGAGAATCCCTACAAACATTTGACCATCTTTGGCGAAATTTACAATACTGTTAAGGTGGCCAGGGTCTCAGATGAAAGGATCAGACTTAGCCTATTCTCGTTCTCTTTAGGAGGAAATGCCAAGGATTGGTTGAACTCATTTGCTGAAGGGACGTTCAGAAACTGGGATGCATTGGCGAAACAGTTTGTCACCAGATTTTTTCCACAAACCAAGATTCATCAAGGAAATCTTGAAATCTCTTAATTCAAGCAAGGGATGGAGGAAACTCTCGGACAGGCGTGGGACAGATTCAAAGGCCTGTTGAGAAAGACTCCCGTCCATGGATTTGATAAGACTGCTTATTTGCTTGCTTTTCTAGGAGGGCTTAACACTCAGTCAAAAATGATGCTGGATGCCTCAGTTGGAGGCAGTATTAATAGGAAGACTGAAGACGAAGCCTATGATTTAATTGAAGACATGGCTCTGAATGAAGCTTCCCAAAGTGAGAGGGGCGCACAAAAAGGAGGAATATTGCATCTTCCTGCTAATGATGCAATGGCTGCGCAGAATCATCTTCTTAACCAGAAATTGGACAAGCTGACAAAGGTCCTTTTTGAATTTCCAACAGGGTTAAGAAATATTTCTCAAACTCAACAACTTTGCAACTTATGCGGTGGTGACCACATCAATGCTCAATGTGCTTTCACTAAAGAAATGCAGTAGGATGTCAACTACATGGGAAATCAATTCCAGTATAAACAAGGTAGTACTAACCAAGGCAACTCTAGTCAAGGTTGGAAGAACCACCCCAGCATTGGACAAAATCAAAACACTTCTTCTGGGCAAGTAGGAGGCTTCGGGCAGCAGCAACCATCACCTTTATGGCAACAGGTGAGCAGCTTGACGGAGACTGTCAGAGAATTAAATGACCGGTTTGATAAATTCCTGAAAGTCTATGAGTCTCAACAAGCAAGTGACCAAGCGAGTTTTAGAGCACTAGAGACACAAATTGGGCAGCTGTCAAAAAGAGTTGACACCGCAGAAAGAAACCAGTTCCGGGCTAACACTGAGGTTAACCCCAAGGATGAATGCAAAGTGGTGATGACGAGAAATAAAAGGAAGCCAGTAGAAGAAATAATTGAAATTGGGAGCAGTGAAGATGAAGAGGAAAAGATGGTTGGTAAGAGTAAGTGCAATAAGCAGAAAAATTGCAAAGAGGAAGAGAAAAAGGAAAGGAAGCTGAAGAGTCCTTATGAGTTATTCCGTGAAATTTTTAATTAGGTAACTATCATGCCTGGAGCGTTTCTGCAAGTGCCTAAAGATGAGAAACGGAATGAATACCGTCCTCGCAAGGTAACTGATCTTGATGAGGAGGAAGAATCTCAAGCGCGGATCGTTAAACCAAGGAAGAAAGACCATCCCCAAAAATTGAAGGATTTAGGAAGTTTGACTCTCCCTTGTGTGATCAATGATGTGGATATAGGGAGAGCTATGATCGATTCAAGATTTAGTGTGAACTTAATGTCCTTCAGTGATTTCAAGAAAATTAGGGGGCTAAAATTGAAACCAGCATACACTTCCTTGACAGTTGCAGATGGATCCATAAAAAAACCTTTAGGAATGGTGGAAGACGCAATTGTTCGCATTGAAGAGTTGGAATTCTTGGTTGATTTCATGGTAGTGAATATGGTCAATGACGAAAGAATCCCATTAATTTTGGGAAGATCTTTTCTGAGGAGTTCTCAGATGATGATACGTGTTTATGATGGGAAAATAATATTAAGAGATCAGGACCAAGTGATAGCCTATAAGGGATTTGAAGGAGAAAAAGAGAGGATAATAAACAGATCTAGATATAAAAAGGCTAGAGGAGAAGCTGGCAGAGGAGAAAACATCACAGGTAATGATCATCTTAACAGTTGTCCTATTTTGCAGGTACAGGAAAAGACAGATAAAGGAGAGTCACCCCACTTAGAGGACAAACTATTTCCATGGGGTATACCTGTTATATAAAAAAACAGGAAATGGATTGTCAACAGGAAGCTCAAAGAGGAAGGAATGATGGAAATCAGAAGGCCATATTCCTCTACTATTTGCCAAATAGAAAGACAGAAGCTGCGAAGGTGGGATGATGAAGATTCCAGTGTGAGGAAGAAGAGTTGACTGCTGAGAAAAATTTTTGTACTTTAAGACAATTTTTATTTTTGTGATTTATTTTTATTTTCGAACTTGTAAATTTTGGAACAATTTTTGGGTAGCATCTATTGAGGGATGCTAATTTTTGGCATCTACTAAGGGATGCTAAACTTTTGGTATCTACTGAAGGATTCCCGGAAGGTACACCTGCTGAAGGGTGTTGGACGGCTAGCATTTACTGACAAATGCTAAACAGGTTTGGTTCAGGCTCGCGGCGTTAAACAAGCGCTACTAAGAGGCACCCTAAGATTTCTTCTTTTACTTTTGCATTTTAAATTTTTGAATTTTCAGTGTGTATGCTTGATTGGAACACTTTTTCTGAAGATGTTTGATTGACTACTTTGCATGATGAATCTATTTGATGATGATTTGATGTGAATGATTATTGAGTTGTATGCATGTTAACATCCTGTGAAACAGTTGCGTGAGGAAGTATGATTGTGGTCATGATGCTAAACAGGATGTATGAATGACTGTGCGTGAGAAAGCATGTTGTGTGAGGTATTGAGCCCCAGAGTTTTTATTGTTGTATGTATTGTTCACATTGAAGCATAAAATTTATTGCCTTAATCTTGATGATTGATTGAATTTTATGTGAATGTCAAATGATCAAGGCCATGTTTGAAAACCTTTTTCTAGCCAAATGTCCACCCAAAAAGCTTTAAAGATTATACCCTTTTTGAACCTTAACCTGAAACAGGATGAAACCCTTTGATTTGAAATTATTTATCTTGAGTTGGGTTGAGAATAATTGTATGGAATGAAAAGGTTCAAGTTTGGGGTTGCATGGGAAAATTGGAAAGGCAAAAGAAAAGCATTGAGCTCAAGTATTGAAAAGCAAAATACATGAATAGAGAAAAAGAAAAGAAAAGAATAAAAGCATGAAGATGAGCTCAATGAAAAAGAAAAAAGGAAGAAGTTGGGAATGAGTGAAGTTGGTAACAAGAGAGAGTTTAAACTTGAACCTTTTCGTTGATGAAATAGTTCTTTTGACTCAAGAATTTTGTTATCCAGAAAAACCATTTTTTCTTGATAGCCCGACCTCATTACAAGTCTTGAAAAGTCCTTTTGATGGCATTTGCATGGATAGATGTTAATTGTTTGAGATGAATGACAATTTTATTTTATGTGATTTGTGAACAATAAAGAGTGGAGTGCTACCTTAAACACTTGAGTGATTGAGTTAGACACTTGCTTGGTTAGAACTTCTCAAGTTCATGATTGCATTCTTGGTTTAGTGGACTGATCATTCATACTGTAGCATCTGTGGAGGAACGCATGAGCTAAACTAAGAACAAGCATGCATCTTGATTTGAGTTCACTGATTATCTGAAATTGAGTAAGTTTTGTCATGCATTTTGGAAATGTTGAACCATTGGATGAAAAGGTAGAAGGTCAAGCTCTGTTTTTTTTTTATGATTTTGTTTTGTTTTGCTTGAGGACAAGCAAATTTCTAAGTTTGGGGTTGTGATAACGGTTGAAAAACCGTTATTTTCATATGCTAATTTGGACTAAATTACGCCCTTTATTGCTTAGAATGAGCTTAAAATCAAACAAAACTCAATAAATGAGTTAGCCGAGGGTCAAAAGCTGTTTTTAGCGATTTTATGCTTGTTTTGCAGCTAAATTGACAGAAGTGAAGATTGGGAATAAAGATGAAGGTCATAGACTCAAGAAAAGAGAGAAAATCAGAGAAAAGAAGAGTCTAGGCACCACCCGGCGGTAAACCCCTGGCGTCGGGCGGTCAAACGGGAGGACAAGACACCAGTTTTGGCCGTCGAGCGGCAGACCCCTGCCACCGGGCGGTTTTGCGGCACGAGGGAAACCGCCGGGCGGTAGACCCCTACCGCCTTGCGGTGGTGCGATTCAAGGTCCACCGTCGGGCGGCAAAGTGTGACGCGGGGCGGTGGTCAGCTGTGCTTGGGCCTATTTTTCTGCTGCACTTCTCACCTATAAATAGCCCTACTACGAATTCTAATTCATTTTTTTTGATAGAGGTGGGCGGCTAGACCTACTTTGCACTCTTTGGAGAGGATCTCTTGGATGCTTAGGCTCCTTTTCGTCTTTTCTAGGGTTTGCTTTCCATATCTTCCATTATTTTCATCTTGGTTCACCATGACTATGGTGAACTAAACCCTTTTTGTTGTTGGGGGAACAATGTAATCTTTTTATACTCTCGATTATTGAAACTCTTGTTTGAATTATATGTGTCTCATATGCGTTTATTATTAATTGTTGGAGTCTCATACTGTGCTTAATGCTTTTATCGTTTAACTCATTCGGTAATCGTTGTTTGACTTTATTGATACGGGGACGTACAATAATGACATGAACTGGTGAGATTTTTCCTTGGTTAAGCAATACCGCCTAGGGATAGGGGAGTAGGACGACCAATTGTATTTGCTTCTGTTTGTAATGCGTTGCTGGTTACTAGGGGAGGCTAGGGATAGCAAGCCGGTAATTAGTAATAGGCCCTTTTCACCGAGGGATCGGGTTAAGGGGAGGCCAAGAAAGTTTGCATGCAATTAGATAATAACGCTATTTAAACAAGATAAGTAAATAAAAGAGAGAGGATTAGTTGAAACTGTAAACCCCCAACAACTCCATTCATCCATTGCCCAAATCTCGTCAATTGAATCACATTGCATATTTATTTTCTGTCATTGCATCCACCACAACTATTGATTTTTCTCCGCAAGTCTTACTATTTTGATTCACGCGAACGATAAGGCCTTTCGAGTCTCCTGGGAAGAACGATAATGGGATCTACCATTTTTATTACTTGATACGATTTGGTACACTTGCCAATCCGCTAACAGTCATTCCAACCTTGGAAGCAAATGCACTATAATGGTTGTGGTTTTTACAACAAGGAATTTATAGAAGCACCACACAAAAATATAAATCTCCTCTCTAACCCAAAACCAAATATAGTTGCACACAAAACCAAAATTGTAGCAAGAATCCCCTCTTTTGCAATCTGCACCCACGTTGAACAATCCTCAGCGTGTCACCAACACTCTTCACAGGATGCCAAGCCTATAACAACATGTGTCACAGGTTGCCAAGCCTATCACATCACACTTCCCAGGTTGCCAAGCCTTAAATCAAATGCAACAGTCTTTACAGGATGCCAAGCCTATCAAGATCAAAACAGAAGCACCTTCTCCATGCAGATGTTGATCAAACAGTAAGTGCAATTGGCTCCTCAATCTGAATCTCTCTCAAGAAAGAACACCACCGTCTTCTTGGAGAATTCTTGGAGCTTCCAAAACTGAGAGATAACTCTGAAACAGGACAATGAAAATGTTAGATCACAAAATTCTATTTTTCTCACAGAACAGATCGTGCTCTGTTCTATTTATAGGTTTCCTGTCATTCTCAGTCGAATACCCTACTAATCCAATCGATTGTATTAAAACAGTTATAACTGACAGTCAACATAGAGGCTCCTCAGTCAACCAATTCAATGCACATTCATGACAGTTGACTTAGTCAGTCAATCTTAACTTACTTTTGAAAAACTAGTCGTTGGAGCAAGTAGGTATAACAGAATTCCAAAAATAACAACAACACAGTTGAATAGGTGTTCCACCATGTCGTCTAGCACTTGAAAAACACTTTGAAATTCTTTTCAACTCAAAATCTCATCAAGCAAATGTTCACAAAATCTGTACTAAGATTTTAGCTTAGTCGAATCGAATACCAGTGTATTCGACTGAACCAGATCTTTGTCACAGCAAATATAAGTTCAAAAAAGTGCTTATGAGCTTTTCTTTAGAAATGTGCACAAGATAATCAAAATCATTTTATCACACATTTCAATACAAGCATGTTCCAAACATATAACACATAATGAATCAAGGGAACATACGTGCAAAAAAAAAACATGTTCAACAAAATCATTGTACAAAACAGTATAGCATATCAGCTGAACATGTAATACTGGAACTTATGTACTGTTATTAAGCAATGTGTTGTCATCATCAGAAACCAGTTTGATATAGAGTTTTGTGTTGTTAACAATCTCAACAATCTTCCCTTTTTTGATGATGCAAAACCATGATTAATAACTTAACCATGTTTGTACAGTTCCACATTTTAAGAGAGTAAAAACACATAACATAATCAATACAAGCAGTTCATTTACTCTGTATACACAACAAAAATATCAGGAAGCAGATAAAGTATGATGTAGCAATTCTCCCCATATACACTTGCTTTCATACACTCATGAAAGTTCTCCCACTTTGTGCATTAACAGAAAAGGAATGCTTAGATATTTATGCAGTTTTGAAAAACAGAGAAACATCAAACAAATATGCAGTTTCAAAATAGTAAGGATGCTCTCAAAATCACAAGTTCATCACAAAAACAACATATGTAAACTCCCCCTGAAATGAAGGTGTGTGATGAAACATTGTGTAAAGAAGTGATACTCCCCCTGTCATTATGCATGAATTTCAAAAATAGTTTAAGCACAAATGAATTATGCACAATGCAAAATATTAAAAATCAAATACCAGTTTAAGCACATATTTGTATCATTGTTACTCAATTCAAACATATATGTGCAATGACACAAATATCAACAATCTCACCATACTATCTCAACTTAGATATAAAAACAAGTAAAGAATAGAGATAATATCATAATGTTAATGATTAAAGCAGTCAGTAAGGATAGGAGATAATTCCAAAATTAGAATTTTTAACCCAGTTTGGACGCAGTCAAATGCTTTAACTCATTAGTCAAATGCAATGCTTTCCAAAATGATGAATTTCAAAAGTATATGTCCAAAGCAATGTTTTTCCTGCAAAACCTTTCAAAAACCCCAGATCAAGTACAGTGGTTATGCAAGAATAAAAACAAATCATAACAGAAGTCAATGTATAAAGATGCATGACAGTTATAGCATAGTTGACTTCATTCATAACTCAGTCGAATCAACCAAACAGAGTATCATATTTTATTTGACAGTTTAAGTGAATGGTTAAGCATATGGATTGATTCAAACTACTAATATTATTTTCTTGATATAAAAAGATATTACATTGATAGAGCAAAACAAGGAAATACAATCTTGTATGGCCTTTATTTTTTCTGGGTCCACATGAACCCCATTTTTGGTGACCACAAATCCAAGAAATATGACACTATCAACACAAAAGGTACACTTGTCAAAGTTTGCAAACAATTTGTGTTTTCTAAGAATTGTGAAAACAATTCTCAAATGATTTTCATGTGCTTGCAAATTTTGACTATATACCAAGATGTCATCAAAGTAAACAACTACAAACCTCCCAATGCATTCCCTAAGGACATGATTCATAAGTCTCATGAATGTGCTTGGAGCATTTGTAAGACCAAAATGCATAACTAGCCACTCATATAATCCAAACTTGGTCTTAAAGGTAGTTTTCCATTCATCACCCTCTTTAATTCTTATTTGGTGATATCCACTTTTTAAATCTACCTTTGAAAATATTTGTGCTCCATGCAATTCATCCAACATATCATCAAGCCTAGGAATGGGATGTCTATACTTGATTGTGATGTTGTTGATAGCCCTACAATCACAACACATGCGCCACTTCTCATCCTTCTTTGGTACAAGCAAGACTGGTACAACACATGGACGTAGACTCTTTTGAACTAAGCCTTTATCTAGCAACTCTTGGACTTGGGTCTCAATCTCCTTAGTTTCTTGGGGGTTTGTCCTATAGGCAGGCCTATTAGGAAGAATTGCCCCTGGAATGAAATCAATTTGATGTTCTATTCCTCTTATGGGTGGAAGCCCTTTTGGAATTTCTTTTGGAAATAGCTCA
The DNA here is from genome assembly GCA_036885675.1 of Vigna mungo. Lineage (NCBI taxonomy): Eukaryota > Viridiplantae > Streptophyta > Magnoliopsida > Fabales > Fabaceae > Vigna > Vigna mungo. The sequence goes on along the minus strand of CP144692.1, from coordinate 12,326,384 downwards.
TCAAATTCTTTCAAAAGTTTTTGAATGGGTGGAGAAAGAGTTGAAGTCTTGGAATCACTAGATGTGCATGTAAGTGCCCCTTGACAAAGAAGAAGGTATGAAGGTTGTTCAACTTGAAGTGTATTGATTAAAGTCTTTTTGTTTAAAAGGACTTCATGTTGAGTGACCTTAGATGGCTCACTTGTCTCACCACTCTCCTTTCTTTTTGACTTTTTCTTTTGATCATGTTCTTGCTTTCTTAAAGACTTCATTTGTGCTTGATCCTTAGCCACTTGAGTAGGAGTCAAAGGATGAAGCACAAACTTCTTGTCCTTTTGATGGATAATAATGGTATTGGTTAGACCATGATGTATAGTTTGATGATCAAATTGCCATGGTCTTCCCAATAACACATGACATGCTTCCATGGGAACTATATCACATAAAACTTCATCTTTGAAGTTCCCAATGGAAAATGCCAATTTCACTTGATTCTTGACTATTATATCCCCATCTTCATTTAGCCAATGAAGTTTGTAAGGTTTTGGATGAGGTATAATGTCAAGCTTCAACTTCTCAACCAACCTTGTGCTACAACAATTGCAACAAGATCCACTATCAACAATGAGAGAACAATGATTTTCTTGAATTTTACATCTTGTGTGAAAGATGTTCTCTCTTTGTGATAGGTGTTCAAGACTTGGTTGGCTATTAAGTATTCTTCTTATCATGAGAAGTTGTCCATCATCAGCATATATTTCCTCTTCTCTTTCTTCTTCCTCACTCTCACTTTCACTAGTTGGGGTGTCACTTTCACTACTATAAATGTCCTTGCCTTTCAAAATGATGTTTCTTTTTGTAGGACATTGAGTAGCTACATGACCCCTTCCTAGACATTTAAAGCACTTGATCTCACTTGTTCTTGTGTGTGAGGGTGTTTCTTTCTTGGGTCTCTCTTCTATTTTGGCTAGAGGTTTAAATGGCTCTTTTTCTTTAAAAACTTTCTTTTCAAAAGTAGGTTGAACTTGAATTCTTTTAGAAGAAGATTTTCTCAAGTTTTGTTGTTCTACCTTTATACACATTTGAACAAGATCATTCAAATCTCTATAAGGTAGAAGTTCAACCCTATCTCTTATTTCAAAATTGAGCCCACTTAAAAATCTAGCTAAAGTAATTTCTGGACCCTCTACTATGCCTGCCCTCATCATATATAACTCCATCTTTTGTCTATATTCCTCAACTGTCATAGACCTTTGTTGTAACCTTTGGAGTTTATCCATGAGTTCCCTATTGTAGTAGGAGGGAATGTGCCTCCTTCTAAGGGCACACTTAAGAACATTCCAATAATGGATGGGAGGGGCTTGATGTCTAAGCCTCTCTTGGACTAAGGCAGTCCACCAATACATGGCATACCCTTGAAAGCTTAGGGTAGCTAGAGAGACCTTCCTCTCTTCACTCGCTTGGTGGCATTCAAACAATTGTTCCACCTTCATCTCCCAATCAAGATAAGCCTCTACATTGTCCTTCCCATGGAAGTGAGGCAACACCACATTGACTTGTTTTGGGGGTGGGGTGACATGAGAATTTCTTCTATGCCTTCTTGAAGAAGAAGGCTGATGAGGGTAATAATCACCCACAAGTATCCCTCCCTCTTGAGAATAATCACTATGACTCCCCCTTGACTTTTCCCTCAAAAATCTTAATTCATTTTGAATGACTGCATTTTGAAGATCCCTATTGACCTTTTCCTCATTTATTTCCCTTCTCATTTCCTTGAATTCATTAACTAAAGCTTGAAGAGAAAAATTTTCTTTTTCACTATCACTAATTCTAGGAGAATGCCTTCTAGACATTATGATGGACTTAAAGACAACAAAGAAAACATAAAACAAAGAAAAACAACAAAGATTCGGACTCTAGGCGCGCTCCTAGTCCTTGAATGAAAACAATGAAACTTGAAAGTAAAGATGGAAAAATAAAGGTGAGGTCTCCTATGGTGAGGCTTAGACTTTGGATCTAAGACACACTCACCGACTACTCAATTTTAGGTGGTGAGACTTCTTGAGCCTAGTTAACAAATGAGGGAAGAACACTTATGAACTCTACCACCTCACTTGCTTGAATTGGCCCCTTACAAGCAAAAACCAATGAACAAGAATTACACAATTTTCGGCAATAGAAAGTAACAATGGAAGAGGGTTGGAAGTGCAACTTTGGCCTCTCTTCAAAGGAATCTTGCTTGCACTATAGGCAGCCACACAAAACTCACAGTTGCAGAAGGAGTGAAGTGGAACTCTTTAGTATTTCTCACACAGTCCAGTAGTTGCTAATGCTGCAACTGTGACTGGAATTTTACTGAATTACCGAGCTGCAATCTGCTATGCCAAGCCACTCTTCAACCAACTTTATCCTCACCAAACTTCTTTCTAATATGCTACCAACAATAGGAGGTTACGTGATGCTTTTCTGCAGCCACAAAACACTCACACAAATCCACCAAAACTGAGGTTAACTGCCACAGAAAATGAATTTTCACTGCTGCTGAAATGATCAAACATAACTTGCACCAAGGACTTTCATCAAACACTTCGTGACAGAATTTCAATCAAGACAATCAAGCAATTAATTCGGTTTTCAATGAAAGTTGGCACTCAAAAGGAACTTAGAATGGCTCTAGAACAGATTCATAAAGCAATAAAAGACACACATGCTGCAGTATAACAATTTTCACATAAATTCTCCAAATTTGGCAAAGTGTTTGATGTAATGTCTCAAAGAAAATTGCATATATTTGTTTCTTTTGTTACTGACTTTTATCTCTTGGATTGCGGGAGTTTTAAGCTTCTTTTAGGTGTTATTTTTCAATCACAATGGTTAGGAAAACATAGAGACTTTTCTCCCAGCTTTTGCCAATCCACACAATCAAAAACTAAACTCAACTTTAAGGCCTTTCAAAACTATCTGCACATTGCAAATTGGGCTGGAAATTTCGAATTGATGCTTAGCTGATATGAAACATAGGGTATGATGATTTTCCACAAGTTTATATGGTGATAATAACCAGGTGCAGCCGGCTAGATACTCACAAAACAAAACACAGCAGTATTTGACTATGACACTTCCAAAATATGACCAAAATGAGGTAACCAAGCAAGGGCTTACAAGCCAATTCGACAATTGACCACTTGAATAGTAACCCCTCAGTTTGTATGCACTTTTAACAGATGTTTATCTCTTCAATTCAACATAAAACAGCTGTTTAAGAAATTTGGCTATGCTACTAGATGAATTGAAGCCAAATGAGGAAGTAATCTAGTGATTTTGTGCATTGGTGTAGATCTCACCATAAAATCAGTTTGGACACATTTTGAATGATCAAACAAATTGGTTCTGAGGTTCCAAATGCACAAAAATCAGCAAATATGCAATTTCACCCTTCCACTTGCCAAATTATGCAGAAAAACGTATAAACTGCAGCAGTTCAAATAAATTCATGCGTGACTGGATTCAAATGGTTTAAGCACAAGAAATTCAGAGGAATTTTGATTTAGAACTAGCTCTAGAAAATTAAGCTAGCAGAAATTGAATGCCAACTGAAATTGCAAAGCTTGGAACACGGTGCAGAGTTCAAAATACAACCAAAAACATCACAAAATTCATGACAGATTTGAATGCAGCAACGTAATTGCTTTAATTCCCAACATCAGATCTGAATTATATCAATTATTGAAGTGGTTAACATCAATTCAAACCATCTAAACAAATTGCACACACCTCTGAATCACAGATTTTAATTTCCATACAGAAAAATGATATACAGAGTTGTTGCTGCTGCATTCTCGGGAATTTACGGAACTCAACTATGATTTCTGTGATTCAAGAATGCAACTGACTTGTATACACGTGAGATAAGTTTCAAATCACGAAGGAAACTTGTTGCAAACACCAGACATCACAGATCTGGATTAAATCAAAGATTCACAGTAGCTCCAGATTTCTCAAAAATGGAAAAACACGTGGATGCAGAATTTGGAAATATTTGCAGAGTTGAGTGTTTACTTCAATGTTAAGCTCATGTGACCAAAGCTAGACAATGTCTTGTTGCTTTTTAAGATCAATGAAGAGCTATCACTGCACTGGACTCACTGACACATCATCACTGAACAGAATCAATGTTATGACAGAGTTAAAAACGGCAAAACTTGCACATGACAGTAACAAAACTGGAAAATGAAATTTAAAGTTGAATAAAATGAAGAACACACAAGATGCACCGATTAAAATGTGGAGAAAACACTAAGGAACATGTGAATGATCATCAAAGACTCACTCACACAGATTTACCAAAGAAAAACTCAATGAAACAGTGAATTTAGAAGTAGAACAGCACAACACGGATGAAGGCAATGTAACAGTACTTATCTGGAATGTGGATCAGCAACAAGGCTCTGAATACCACTTGATAAGCCTCTCCATTGCTTAGTTGAATATAGAACCCGAGATGGCAGAAGTTCCAGCAGTTGGCAGCGGAAAGTTGATGGAATCTGAGTGAAGGTTGGTTGCGGCAGAGAAGGAATGAGGTGGTCCTAGCTTCAGGCAGCGTCCATTACTGGAAGAAAGCTAAGAGGTGGGAGAGAGTTGATGGAAAGAGGGACTTTGGTAAGCATTTGCTTGGCAGAGATGAATTTCAGATTGAAGAAATTTCTCATATATCCCAAAGTGTTTTACAAGTGATGCTTTCATGAATTTATAGATGCATTCATGAAGCTAAAGCATGGAAATGGTGATCCGTAAATGGTGGATCAGCTGCCACGTTTTCACCCATGTGCACCATGTGAATGCCTTCTAGAAAGGCTTATTAAAACATGTGAAAAATCTGAAAAATGCTACATCCGTATGTGAGGGAGAAGTTTCTAATGTAGCCCCATATCTTGATAAGAACACCTCCCTTTTTGTGGCAATGACCATCTTACCCTTCTCCATGTTTTGGCACATTTGTAGCTTCTCTTTGTTCTCCAATTTCCCTTCCAAAGATAGAAAAGAGTACTTGACCTTTGGGAGAGTGCTCATCTTGAAGCTTCTTGATCATCCCTCTTGTGATAGGTCCTATGGTGCTGGGCCTTCTTGTATCAGACTCTCACCTGCAAGGCCATGAAACTTGGGCAACAAATAGATCAGTCCAGTCTTGAGAACATATGGAACGTCCTCATCAGGATATTAGATGCACAAGCTTTCAATATCGAAATCAGGTGCATCCATCTCCCTAAAAGTCCACTCACGAGGTGGAGGTTGTGCCATATTGTTCTCAATGTGAAAAATGACAAAATCAGAATCAAAATCAGGTGCAGATGCAACAGATGCAGTGGATGCAGTATGCACAAAGTACTCAGTAGTGGATTCAGATTCAGCAGTGGATTCAGATTCAGCAGTGGGATGAATAGTATCTAGTGGAACAGACTCAGAAACAGACTCTAAAGACAAATTCCTAGAATGCCTAACTAACCTATGAAACGTCCTATCAATCTCAGGATCAAAGGGTGGTATGGGTCCATGATTTCCTCTAGTCATGCACTAAATTACAACACCCTGTAATCATGAAACAATAGCACAAAAATTTCAAACCACAGAAAACAACACATGACAACATAAACACAAACACAACACAAGACTTAAAACTGAACCGTTGGTCCACGGTAGCGGCGCCAAAACTTGATGGGTTGTCGCAACCCACACAAATTTAATGTGCAATTAAGAAATGCAGTATAGCTAGGAAATGACTCCTAGGTCGTCTCTCAAGGACCAATTTTGCGGTTCAGGAATTAAGTCAGACACGAAAGGGGGGGTTTGTGAAAATGTTGTGGTGAATACGAAGGAATTAAATTAAAACACTGACGCAAACAAAAATACAAACACAGATCTAAGAAAGCGGTCAAAATAAAGTTGCAACGCAAACCTCTAATCCAACAAAGTTAACCAACTAAGCGAAGGTTAACCCTGTTTTCATAAAAGCGAACTAAGCGGATGCAGTGTTAATATCAAATCTAATTTACACCACGCAGTTACATCAACTAAGCGAAGACTCACACTAACTGCGCAACTAAGCGTATACCCAATTGCAAGTGCAAAAATAGATTTCACATTAACCAAGTTAGAGTGGCAAACACAATCACAGTCCAGTTATCTCAAGGAAACAATGCAATATCGTTAATGACCAACCAAGTTGATTTAAGCTATCATGATAATTAAAGTAACAAGACCAAACATATTAGACAACATTAAAATAAAATAAAATACTAGACCCCAACAATGTGACAAACAACTGTCCAACAAGGTTAAATTAAATTAAAAGCAAAACTAAATTAGAGAAACTAAAAAGCAACTAATCCTACTATGCATATTATTTCAAAACTAAGGAATAATCAAACATGCTTTTTCCTACACATTCATGTGACCAATATTCATCTACCAAATGAATTTAAAATTGCAAATGGCACAAATAAACCTCTTGGCCGTGAGGTGCAGCCCTCCAACCAAAATGCCCCTTTCTTTCTTCAAATAAACCATTCATATGTTGCCTCCTTTTGTCCCATGTGCTTCATTCTCCAAGAAAACATGTGCCTTCTACTTTATTGTGAAAACCATGCTCTTCTCTCTCCCAAAAGTCCAAGTTTGGAAATCAACACCCTTCCAAAGCCAAATTACCGAGACCAAACTTCCTCCAAGGTTGCAAACGTTGCCTTCCACATTCCACACTCCAAAAGGTGCTTTAATTTCTTCTACCAAGGTGCAACATGCGCATAGTCAAAGGGAATAAAAACAAACACAACCATCCTCTTCTTCAATGCAGTTCTCGGTCAAGCTAGTAAAGGGGAAAGACCAAAATGGCAATATTCCTTCTATGGTAAATGTGTCTCAACATGTGCTTGTCCAAATCGAGTAAAAATTAAATACTCCATTTCTCTCTCCCTTCTACACTCCAAACGGTTTCTTCACTTCTCAACAAACATCTAAAGCTTTTCTCCACCTCCCATTACCGAGAATACACATAATAAACTTTCCATTCCCAAAAATTACAAGAACAACAAAGCCAAGTTCTACAACTACTACAAACCAACCCAACACTCACTTTTCGTCAAACTTTTGATAAAAGCAAAATGAAATCCCTAGACTTCAAGTGCAGACCGTCCAGCCATCATCAAGAGACACAATGTTCCATCTCAAAAATATTGCTTCCAACCATCAAACAAAAGCACAAGAAGAAAATAGTTCAAACCTTAAGCAGCTATACTCCAACTCAAACTTTCTTCACTACAAAACTCAACAAGAGCTTCATTTTCATCATCCAACCAAGGAAACTAAATAGAAACACGAAAATATGGTATCAAAGGAGAAGCAAAACGCAAATAGCTCTTCATTCAAACCAAAGACCCACCATAAAAATGCAAGAAGAAACCACTTCCAAGCTAAAGCTTTCAACATTCAATGGAAAATGCAAGAAGAGGAGTGATAGATCTCCCTTCCCTTAAGCAAGAATAAGTAAAGTTGCAAGCAAGAGAAGAAGAAAAATGCATTCTTGGTCATTCCATAGCTCAAAAAACCGAAACCCTACAAGCTCCCAAGAGAGAGTTCATGAAAACCATGCAAAATGAAAAATTGGAGGCTTAGAAATGTGTGTCTCAGCAATTGCTAGTTAAAATGCCATCCAAGCCCTAAAGTGGTGGGTCCACCTCTAAAGAAACCATAGAGTTTGGTGTCATGTGTCCCACACATTGGGCTTCTACAAAATTGCCACTAAAAAGGGCCCAATACACAAAATCCTAATTAAAGTTTCTAGAAAACTAAGTTACAACTTAATTAAAATTGAAATGACTAAATGTTGAGTCTTTAATGTGCACGTCAACATCCTAATGCTCCAAATAATGTTTCCCAAAATTCCCCTGCAACCAAAAATGGAATTAATCAACTCAGAAAATTCAAATTAGTGAAAATACGAATTTTCGACCAAATTAAGCAAAATTAGGAAAAACAGGGAAATAACGGACAATTAAACACAATTCCCTGATTTATTTAAATGCAATAAAACAAATATAGTCACTAAAATAACGACTCATCAAAATAGACCACACTTAGTCTTTTGTACTCCTTGGCAAAATCAAGACGCAAAACAGGGAACAGTTCAGAAGACATCAAAAAGGGAACACAGACTTGACAGACATAAAACAAAGACTCACAAGAACAGACACAAAGTTACACAGTTCTCAAGAAATCTGGACAAAGAAGGGAGAGTAGACAGTATCCAACACAGAATCAAGGAAAGCAGATACTCAAGAAATCATTCAAGCAGTTCAGAACATGGAAAAACAGTCAATCAGTTCAAGAGGTGAATCACAAGCAACAGATGCACACTATCAGTGTTTCTCTCAAGTGTCTAAGGTAAACCATGTCAACTCAATGCACTCAAGAAAGCAAACACAAACAGACTTGGCAAGCCTCTAATATCAACACTCAAACACATATGCATGTTCAAATCAAAAGGTCTTTTATGGATGTAATGGGGCCAAGGACAAGGGAGGATATAATATGGATGAGAAGCTACAAACCAAAAGGAATAGAGGAGCAATGGGGAACAAGTGTAAACACATTCAAACACACCCAAAATCTCTAATTCAATCCTCTTCTTGCCTCCATTATTCACAAAAAAATTTTAATTTTCTCATTTTTTCTGTATTTACGGCGCCAAAGTTTTGATGGGGTGTCGCAACCCACACAAATTTGATGTGCATAAAAGAATGCAGTATAGCTAGGAAATGACTCCTAGGTCGTCTCTCAAGGACCAATTTTGCGGTTCAAGAATTAAGTCAGACACGAAGTGGGGGGTTGTGAAAATGTTGCCATTAACTTAATCACAAACTAATAACTAAACTATGAATAAAATCAAAACACTAACGCAAACTAATAACTAAACATTGTTTGCCATTAACTTAATCACAATGCTTCCTATCATAGATCAACAAAATAAAGCAGCGACTCAAACCTCTAATCCAACACAATTAACCAATTAAGCGAAGGCTAATCATGTTTTCATAAAAGTGAACGAAGCGAACGTAATGTTAACATCAAACCCAATTTACACCATGCAGTTTCATCAACTAAGAGAAGACTCAACACCAACTAGGCAACTAAGAGTATACCCAATTGCAAGTGTAAATACAGATTTAACATTATCCAAGTCAGAGTGACAAACATAATTACAGTCTAGAAATCTCAAGGAGACATTATAATATAGCTAATGACCAACTCAATTAATCTAGGCTATCATCATAATTAAATTAACACAACCGAACAAAATAGGCAACATTAAAGTAAAAGAAAATACTAAACCTAACACTACAACAAACAAATATCTAAACACAATTAAAGCCATTAAAATACAACACTAAATTAAGAATATAAAATAAACTACTCAACATATAATGTAAAATATTCTAAACAAACAATTAAGAAAACATAAATTCTTTTCCACTCATTCACGTGACCAATGTGCTATTAAAATGGAAGGAAATTTATTCCTCTCTTCTCCTAAACCCAACGTTACTTTCATCTCCTAAGAGCAATGGAAAATTAAAGATGCTTTCAAGAACTCCTCTCATGCCATCATAACACTGCCGTGCTACACCTAAATGAAACATGTATCAACTTCTCCAAAATGAATTCATTTTCTTCTCTCAACACCACCACCGTACAAACATCACCTAATCCTATCTAATCAACTTTCTTCACTTTCAAAAAAAAAATTAAATCTCTACACCTACTGCTGTCAAGAGTCCCATCATCTAGCCTCCCACCTAATCTACTTCTCATTCCATAAAAACAAAAGTAAAGCTATTTCCTTCTAGAAACCATAACATCAATTGCAAACCAAAATAATAAATCATGTGGTTCCTCTCCAACGCTTGCAAGAAGAAATGAAAAAGAAAAGTAAATGTGCTTCATTCATTCTTCATAAATAGCAACATGAAAATTGCACCGTGCAGCTCCAAATAAATCATTGTAACAGCGTAAAAAGAAGGAAACTCTCCCATGTTCCAAAAACTAAAAATCTCCCCATGAGAGTGGCTACTGGAAGCATTTCTCAATCAACCAAAATCCAATAATAATAACATGGTTCAAAAAAAAAGAGAAAAACTCCTCCTCTGGTGCGCGTGGCGGCTTCTCTGCTCCTTCCAGCCAATGTAACAGTGTTGGCTTCTCCCCCTCTAAGCAAATAAGAATGTCCTACTTCAACTTACTGGACCGTGTGTAGCTAGGCTGTCCGTGAAGATGTGAAGTTGCTGCTTGCTCTCCCAAAAAATACTAGATGCACCTCCTTAGTGGCTATTAGATGAACGTGGTGGAGCTTGTTGGATGCTGTAGCTTCTAGACGTGAGAAGATTTGCTGGATGCACCTCCCGCTTGAAGCTTGCAACGTGCTGTGTTGATGGATGAGCTTGATTTACTATATCTGCTAGATGGGCCGTTTCAGCAAGACTTCTCAGAGAAATGTGAGCTCCTCCCACGTGGTATGCTGCTAGATGAACTTGGTGGCTGGACCGTGTGAATCTGTTGGATCATTCCAGCTGAATTTCTTGGACACGTGAAGGCTTCTGAAGTAACTCTACTACCAAGGTGCTGTGTGCGTGACTTTGCTGCTGCCAGTGATGTGCACATGGGCTGTGAGTGGTGAACGAATGCTTTCAACGCTGCAAGTGAGTTGATTTCCCCTGGCCGTGAGCTGCTAGATCCAATTGCTATACGTGTGCAGTTGTTGGACCGTGATGTTGCTTTTTTTTGTCTTCTCAATGTGTTGCAGCCCAAATAATAAAAGGGTCCCGATATTTTGACACCAAAATATTGACACCATTTTGACACTGCCAGGTGTCGGCAGGTGATTGGCTGTTTTTTTTTTTATTTTAAAAATCCAATTTGTGATGTCACTGCAGAGATTCATATTTGAAATTTTCACTTCCCGTTTTGCCCTTGACCTGTTTCATAGGAACTTCAACGTTCTCTTTCATCTCATTTCTCCGTCTCACTGCCGCCATCTTCGTTCTTCCAATTTTTCGATTTCTCCATCTTTTTTGTTCTGATTCCGGTGCGGTTCAATTTCTCCACTTTTTTGTACATAGGAGACCAAGATGTCAAATTTTAACTTTTTGGAAAACTTTGCATGGGTTTTTGATTTTTTTGGTTTTAAGATGTGTGTTGGGGGTGGTGAGTTGATTTTGGAGACCCCAAATACCATTGAGGAAGGTCTCGTGTTCACAAAAAGTAGTTGGATGAAATCCAAAGTCAAATGCCTTGAAAATGGGTGGTGTAATCGTTTACCAATAGGTGGTAAACGTTTACGCATGTCCTTTCTTGAATTTGTACAGAAAGTCGTTCACAAAGGACCACTTTTTTGTACACAGGAGACCAAGATGTCAAATTTTAACTTTTTGGCAAACTTTGCATGGGTTTTTTATTTTTTTGGTTTTAAGATCTGTGCTGGGGGTGGAGAGTTGATTTTGAGGCAAAAAAATTAACAATATGGTCATTTCACCCAATGACAATTAGTCCAAATAACATTAAACATATATTTTATTAATAAAAAAACAAGTACATGAATCTAAAATACATTGATTATAACGTTTAAAAGTGGCTCCCTGTTAAGAACTTTCTGTACAAATTCACAAAAACTCTCGTGTAAACGTTTACACTGTCCTGTAAACGTTTACAATGGCCTGCTTCCACTTAAGTTGCTCAAGTGACTAACAAGGACACATTCCATGAACCTTGGGTGCCCAACCATGACCTCCAACACTCCTAACACACTTTACCAACCATTCCCAATAACAACGAATGTATTGATGTGAAAAAAGAAAAAACAAAGTTGGTCCCCTGTGTTATAAAAAGTGGCTCCCTGTGAAGAACTTTCTGTACAAATTCACAAAAACTCTCGTGTAAACGTTTACAATGGCCTGTTTTCACTTAAGTTGCTCAAGTGACTAACAAGGACACATTCCATGAACCTTGGGTGCCCAACCATGACCTCCAACACTCCTAACACATAGTAACAATCGAATTGCAAATAATATTTATTCCATATAAATCCAAATGCCAATTGCTATACATTTATAGATGTCTGTAAGAATCATTACTTATTACAATATAAGATTAATACATATGTCATTGTTCATCTAAATACATACATATTAATATGTCCATATACATCCAATTCTACAAGAACCCATATTCATCGAGCGCTTCGAATAATCTAATGTTTTCGTTGTCTAGGATCCAGTACTTCACATAGTTCTTAATTTGACTCAACTCCGCCTGAAACAAAATATATTTAATCTTAGATAATATAAACAAAATCATCAGTTGTTGCTAACATTGAAATTATTACTTACATTCGTGTACTCTGGCATGCTCTTCCTGTTGTATTTGTCCTCTCCATCCCAAATTTTCATGGCTTTTAACATGATAACTCCACAATCATACCTTTAAAAATACATCCAAAAAATTATCGACTTATTACAACAAACACTGATACAATATCCACTTATTACAATACAATTATGTAAACAACTTACAATATCCATTAAGCCTTACACTTGGTTTTCGAGATGCCATTGAACCTGCAGTCAAAAGGGCAAATGTGCAACAAATCTTTAGCTTTCACCAAATAAGAACAAAACTTCTGTACTAGACATTACAACACTATTCCATCACTTCCACTTAACAATATAACCAACACAACAACACAATGCACCACAGCGACACAACGACACAGTGCAACACATGCTCTCGCTTCATAACACACACATGTGCGAAAAAGTAACCATTTCACCACAATCAACGGTGGCTTTACCAATTCAACACTCACAGAAAACACATTCAACAACATGAACCGTGGGTTCACACACAACACACTCATCAACGACCCACTAACGCTTCAAAACAAACATAGACACATGAGAGCAAAACCCACCAACGGTTCAAAACAAATACAGAGACAAGCAGTGGCTTTACCTCAAACCAAAACGTTCGCCGGAGAATCGTTGACACACCCAAGGAGAAAACACTCCACACAACGATAATGAGATGGTGGAACCAAAATGAGATGATGGTCGAGGATGACAACGTCAATCCCCATAGAGAACGAAAACCAAAGTGAGATGGAGATGATGGAACGAAAATTACATGATAGTTGAGGATGGAGATGGAGCCCGACTCTTCACAAGCCCTAGACACAACAAAAAAGGAACCACCAAAGTGAGATGGAGATGGAGCACGATTGATAGAACGAAAATTAGATGATGGTTGAGGATGGAGATTGAGCCCGTTTCAATACAAGCCCTAGAGAGAACGAAAAAGGAACCGCCAAAGTGAGATGGAGATGGAGCACGACTCTTGAAAACTAAAACAAACCGCTAAACCCAAATTTCCCAAATTTTCATATTTCTCTTTCCAACTATACCCATACCAACGTCCCAAATTAAGTTCTCTTTTTAAATTCAATTGCCCCAATCACCAATTGACACGTGTATAGTGTCAAATTGGTGTTAAAAAAGAGTGTTGAAATATCATTTTGCATAATAAAATGGTCAAAGAAAAGCGTGGCGGTTGGACAGCTTGATCTCCTCTCCATGTGCATTGTTAAATCAAGAAATGAGTGATGTCTCATGGGCCTTGCAGCTGGACTTTTTAATTGTCCGGACGGGTGCTACTCTTTTTTTGTGAGTCAGCATGTAGCACTTCAAAATAAGCACCATGATCTCCAGCTTCTTCACCATGCATGTGTTTCTTCTACATTGTGGGTCGTGGAGTGGTGCCAAGAATTTAAATTCAGCCCTACATTTGCTTGCTGGACTGTACCGTTGCACACAAGTTGTTGTGCTTACTTTTTGATCCAGCATGTGCCTACCGTATGCAGCAAACTAGACGTGGGATGCTTCAGCATCAAGCCCGCTGGACGTCACTCACGTGGACATTCATTCTCCAAGCACACAAAAAATCAAGTGGGTGGCAGCTGCTGCCTTTCCGTATGCACCCCCAAATTCAACATGTTGCACCCTTTTTAATAAGCCCAAAATAATTTAACTCATGCTCAATATTTTTGCTGCAATAAAATCAGTGTGCAAGGCAAATAAATTGCAAGTAGGTGGTGACTGCACCACATTTAATCTCCAAATGTCCTAAATTGTATTTTCAAATTTTTCCTACCATTAATAATGCAAATAATTGGCTCAAATAATTCAAATTAACTAAAATAAGAATTTCTGGTCAAATTAAGCACTATTCATATAAACGGGAAAATACCGGACATTTAAGCACAATTCCCTGATTAAATTCAATACAATAAGCTAAGTGAAATCAAGAAAATATTGACTCATCAACGTTCAAGGCCAAAGACAAAACCATGGCGGTGGAAGGAAAGAGGACGTAAGGGGACACGTTTAGTTCTCTAGCACGGTGGGTAACACGGTGGGTAGCTGATGAATCAATATTTTCTCGACTTTACTTAGTTTATTGTGCTAGGATTAATCAGGGAATTGTGCTTAATTGTCCGGTATTTTCCCATTTTCCCTAATTATTCTTAATTTGTCCGGAAATTCTCCGTTTTCCTTGACCCCATTACATCCATAAAAGACCTTTTGATTTGAACATGCATATGTTTTGAGTGTTGATATTAGAGACTTGTCAAGTCTGTTTGTGTTTGCTTTCTTGAGTGCATTGAGTTGAAATTGTTTATCCTAGACACTTGAGAGAAACACTGATAGTGTGCATCTGTGAGGTTCTGTTACTTTTGATTCACCTCTTGAACTGATTGATCATTTTGCCATGCTTGGAATTGCTTTGATGACTTCATGAGTATCTATTTTCTCTGATCATGTGTTGGATACTGTCTACTTCCTTTTCTTTCTCCAGATGTCTTGAGAACTGTGTAATTCTGTTTGTTTCTTTCCTTGTCAGTCTTTGTTGTCTGTGTGTTGAGTCTATGTCAATTCCTGATGTCCGTTGAACTGTTCCCTGATTTTCGTCTTGGTTTTGCCCAGGAGTGCAAAAGACTAAGTGTGGTCTATTTTGATGAATCAATATTTTCTCGACTTTACTTAGTTTATTGTGCTAGGATTAATCAGGGAATTGTTCTTAATTGTTCGGTATTTTCCCATTTTTCCTAATTATGCTTAATTTGACCGGAAATTCTAATTTCAATTAATTTGAATTTTATGAGCTAATTATTTGCATTATTATTTTCAGGGAAAATTTTGGAAACACAATTTGGGACATTTGTAGGACACCAAATAATTCAAGACTCTTGTCATAGACATTTCAAATTTAATTATTTTGAAACTTAGTTGTCTAGATAGTTTTTAATTAAATTTGTAAACATTGAGCCAATTTTTGGCAAAATAGTTTGAGCCCATTTAGGAAACATGACTTGGCACCTAGGGTTTTGCAAAGGGGTGGACCCCACCTCATTTTAGAGAACACTTGGCCTCTTAGGAGGAGACCAGCCATCACTTACTTGGACCATAAACTCTCGGCAGATTGGACGAAGTGCGGGAACGTTATTTAGAGCATTGGGAGATTTTGCTGAAACGCTATTTTGGTGGAGATGAGAGTCAGGCCACTCACATACGGTTCTCTTTGCTTTTGAACTTTTATTTTGAGGATGAACGCTTGAATGTGGATGCCGCTGGTTCAGGGGAATGAAGTAGCACACTTGTTTTTCTTTGGCAATTGTTTGCATTCATGTTACATTTTTTTTTATTTTCCATAAGCACATTTTTATTGAAGCGGTGATTCACGCACACACACTTCTATCACACGCTGGCATTCAATCTTGGAATTAAGGGAGGGGCTGATTTATTTGCTTTACGTGATGTAGGAGCTGCTAAGAAGCGTGCATTACAATGGCTAGTAGATTAGGTGGTAGTTCAGACGATTGGACGTTTTACAGCAAGGTGCAACATTTTGTTCTTTTCTTTTTTTTATTTTGAAGAAAGCATGAGTTTCACGGCTGATTGATTTAGTGTGCAGCAGCAGCCACCTTCACGGCTTTCTTTGCTTATTGTCTTTGAATGTTTTTATTAAAAAAAAATGGAAAAGGAATTTGGAATGTTACGCTGGTCACAACAGTTACCTCTTGGATTGGCAGAATCATCTTTCACTTAGAAAAGTACAATATGGAGGGTTATGGCTAGCATCTTAGACAATTTTTTTTTACACTTTTTGTTTATTTAAAAAAGCATTTCAAGGAGAACAAGAAAGCTGACGGTGCTCATGAATGGGAACTCCAAACTTTTCTTTTTTTTTTACACTTGATTCGAGAGACGGACACTTGGGAGTGTGCTGTGACATTCTAGAAGGAGATGGCTTATCTCAATTAGGTTATTTTATTTTAGAAAAGGTAGCAGCGCACATGGTGACATATGAAGCTACATCCAGCAAAGGAATCTTCAATTTATCATTTTGCTTTCTTGAAGAGAGCCCACGGGTTACATAAACAACTTAGTCATATTTATTTTATTTCTTGTTTATATTTTTTTTTCTTTTAAAGTGTTGACTCCATGATGAATAGCATTTTACTTTTTAGTTCAAGCGTTACATTTTTAATCGCTTTAATTATGTTTAGATATTTGTTAGTTACAGTGTTGGATTTAATATTTTCTTTTACTTTAATGTTGTTTAGTTTGTCCGATTGTGTTAATTTTACTGTCATGTTAGCTTAAGTTAATTGGGTTGGTCATTAGCGACATTACTTGCTTCCTTGAGATGTCTGTTCTGTTTAGTTGTGTTTAATTTCCATGCATTTTAATTAAGTTTAATTATCATCTTAAAAACACTTTTCAAAACCCCCCCTTCATGTTAGACTTGACTCTGAACCGCAGTTAGTCCTTGAGAGACGACCTAGGGGTCATTCCCTAGCTGTACTGTATTTCTAAAAATTGAAATCAAATTTGTATATTCCCCTGTTCAATTTATTGCAGGTGTTGTCTGATGGGGCATGTCAGGATGTTACAGGGAATATGCCGCGGTTTGTCAGAGAACCGCGGCATATACCCCTGTTATTAAATTTTTTTTCCTGACGTGGCGTCAAAGGGGTTGGTTGACTGGGGTATATGCCGCGGTTAAGAGGGGAACCGCGGCATATAAGTGCAATTTATTTACAAAATTGCCACCGCGCAGCATTATGCTGCGGTTTCTGGTGAACCGTGGCATAATGTGCGCTGTAAAATCCTTTTTTTTTTACTAGTGGACAAAGAACTTCAGATTGTTTTCCTTTAGTTGTTATGCAAAACAAAAACATTCAAACTATATATACACTTGTTCAAACCCCTGAAATGGTGGTGTCTTTGGAGATTTTATTTCATCAAACCCATTCAATGATGAAGGTAGAAAAAATGGCATGTCTCAATTGAAATTATTTTTGAGAATATTTTTTTTATGTTTTCATTAACTTAAACTCTTATCAAATGAAAAGAAAAAATTACAGGGTGCTTTATCGTTTGTTAAATGAACCATTTTCAATTTTCAGCATGTAATTCTTTGAAAGCATCTTGAAGCAGATCATATTTGACTTATACCGGCTCATTTGATATGTCTGCATCACTGTCATAGTCGTCCCATGTCACACCTGTCATATAGCACATATTTGATTCCTCCATTTGATCAGAATCCTCATCACTTGAGCTTTCAGATTCAGAATTTTCCCAAGCAATGTAGGCTCCTTTCTTTTTCATATTTCTACTTTGAGGAAATCTTTTCTTCCCTTTCTGCTTTGGCTGTAATTCAGGATTCTCAGGCTTAATGTCACCTTCTTTTCCACATTCATAGCACTGGACAATGTTTGTGCTGAAGCTTTTCTTCTTGCTTTGACCTGCATGGTTAGACAGTTGACTATCATTTTGCATAAGTCGACTAAACTTTCTTACCATGAGAGTCATCAGCTCTTTGTCATTCATCATTGCTTCTCTGAGATTATTACTTGCAGCTTCCAGAGCAATGGACTTCTTTTCTTCAATCTCTTCTTCATCCTTTAGTCTACCAAGTTCTAATTCATGTTCACGTAGCTTGCCAAACAATGTAGCCATATTCATAGTTGTAAGATCTTTGGATTCAGAGATTGCAATGACTTTAGGTTACCAGTTCTTGTTCAGACTTTTCAAAATCTTGATGTTGATCTCTTCTTTCTCAAAGGCTTTGCCAAGAGCCATCAGGTGGTTTACAGTATGAGTGAACCGTTTCTAGACATCATAGTTGTTCTCACCAGCTTTCATTATGAACAACTCATATTCCTGTATCAATGAATTCTTCCTGGCTCTCTTGACTTCATTCATGCCTTCATGTGTTACCTCTAGAACATCCCACATTTCCTTTCCAGTTTTGCATTGGGATATCTTGAAAAATTCATCAATCGTTAGTGCAGAGGCAATAATATTTCTAGCTTTAACAACATACTGAGCTTTTCTATTTTCATCTGCAGTCCACTCAGTAAAAGGTTTTGAAACAGTTTCACTATTATCAGTTTTTGTAGGCACATATGGACCATTTAAAGTGGCATCCAAAATTTCTTTATCTTGCGATTCAAGAAAGATCTGCATGCGAATTTTCCAAAAAAGATAGTTTTCACCAGCAAACAGAGGTGGTCTATTTGTTGAAGCACCTTCACCAAAAGTTTGAAAATTTGAAGCCATCCCGGTTTTACAGTCGAATAGAATAAAAACAGAGTCGACTGAATTTTCAAATATCTTATCAAAACCAGCTCTGGTGCCAATTGTTAGGAAACAGGTTGGCTTCAATTTACACTAAAAGGGGGGTGAATTAGTGTTAGTTCAAAAATAAAATCTTTTCGCAATCTTGGTATGAAAATTCAAAGCTTTTGACCTTTCCTTGAAATGAAAGTAATGAAAATTTCAATGCAGCGGAAAAATGTAGTTGACTGCTCCAAATATAAAGTCGATTGAAATAAAGAGTGTAGGGATAGAGAAAATCAAACACTGGTTTTTATACTGGTTCGGCCAACAATCCCTACATCCAGTATCCTTCCAACCTTGGAAGCAAATGCACTATAATGGTTGCGGTTTTTACAACAAGGAATTTATAGAAGCACCACGCAAAAATATAAATCTCCTCTCTAACCCAAAACCAAATATGGCTACACACAAAACCAGAATTGCAACAAGAATCCCCTCTTTTGCAATCTGCACCCACGTTGAACAATCCTCAACGTGTCACCAGCACTCTTCACAGGATGCCAAGCCTATAACAACACGCTTCACAGGTTGCCAAGCCTATCACAACACACTTCCTAGTTTTCCAAGCCTTCAATCAAATGCAGCAGTCTTTACAGGATGTCAAGCCTATCAAGATTAAAACAGAAGCACCTTCTCTGTGCAGATGTTGATCAAACAGTAAGCGCAATTGGCTCCTCAATCTGAATCTCTCTCAAGAAATATCACCACCGTCTTCTTGGAGAATTCTTGGAGCTTCCAAAACTGAGAGATAACTCTGAAACAGGACAATGAAAATGTTAGATCACAAAATTCTATTTTTCTCACAGAACATATCGTGTTCTGTTCTATTTATAGGTTTCCTGTCATTCTCAGTCGAATACCCTACTAATCCAGTCGACTGTATTAAAACAGTTATAACTGACAGTCAACATAGAGGCTCCTCAGTCAACCAATTCAATGCACATTCATGACAGTTGACTTAGTCAGTCAATCTTAACTAACTTTTGAACAACTAGCCGTTGGAGCAAGTAGGTATAACAAAACTCCAAATATAACAACAACACAGTCGAATAGGTGTTCCACCATGTCGACTGACACTTGAAAAACACTTTGAAATTCTTTTCAACTCAAAATCTCATCAAGCACATGTTCACAAAATCTGTACTAAGATTTTAGCTTAGTCGAATCCAATACCAGTGTATTCAACTGAACCAGATCTTTGTCACAGCAAATATAAGTTCATAAAAGTGCTTGTGAGCTTTTCTTTAGAAATGTGCAGAAGATAATCAAAATCATTTTATCACACATTTCAATACAAGCATGTTCCAAACATATAACACATAATCAATCAAAGGAACATACATGCAAAACAACAAAACATGTTCAACAAAATCATTGTACAAAACAGTATAGCATATCAGCTGAACATGTAATACTAGAACTTATGTACTGTTATTAAGCAATGTGTTGTCATCATCAAAAACCAGTTTGATATAGAGTTTTTTGTTGTCAACAATCTTAACAAATGTGATCACTAGTGTGGCATCTGGCCCAAATACAGATGTTTTCATATCATACCTTGGAGTACTTGCACGTGATATGATTAATATTCTTACTCCATCTTTTGACCATGTGTCCGAGGTTGATCGGAACATTATATGGAATGATCTATTGGTAAGTTAATTAATATCATTTGATTTGCACTTTGCTTATATTGATAATTTTGTACTGATACAACTTTATTCTATTTATTGCAGATGACTGTTAGAATTGCTGCAGCGGAATGGTTAGCGTGGAATAACAAACCAAGAGGGTTTTTAATATTAATTTGTGCCTTTTAATTTCTACTCAATTTTTCTTACTACGCAAATAATAAATATAAATAAAAGAGTAAGGTGAGAGAACTTTGCACAGATGATTTTTATACTGGTTCAGATCACAAAGATCCTACGTCCAGTTGTTTATCTCAAACACGAGATAAACCTTTCACTAAGCACAAAACAATTACAAATTACAATCACAAAGAAACAATTTGTAAAAGTTTAGAAACCACCTCTCCTGATGCCACAAGAGATGAACCTGCACCTCCTTTGAATCTTCACAAAGGATGAGACACCTCCTCTGAATACTTCACGAAGGATAAAACACCTCTTCCGAATACTTCACAAAGGATGATCCTGTTCCAAACACCTCCTTAGACACACCAAGGATGAACCAGCTATTCCTCCGTCACCGTAGTAGCAATGTACCAGCACCACAGACAAGAGTTTCCTTAGCTGAGCAAGAGCACACACTTCTCAAAGAGTTCTGAGTGTTTTAGCACAAGGGAAGAGTTGTTATTGATGGATAAAGAGAGCCTATTTATAGACTCAAGCAAAAACTCTTCCATTCTTCGAAACTGGCCATTTAACGCTTTTAATCGATTAATATTAGTGTTAATCGATTAAAATAAGTACAACGGCTAGTTTTTCAAATCAAAAACCTCCAACGGCTAGTATTAATCGATTATTCTCAAGATTAATCGATTAACTAATCGATTAAAACTTGCTTTAATCAATTATTCCCAAACTGATTGGGTTTTGGCTTCTGCAATGATTTTAATCGATTATATCAGGAATTAATCGATTAAAACGGGGAAGTTTTGATTCTAAACAACAAATACAAAATATAAAGGTACAAGAATCAAAACCTACTACAAATCTAAGTCCTAAACAATTAAACTACAATTATTACAAAAGCTTTTCATAACAAAAATAAGTCTTCAAAGGATCTTCATGGATCTTGATAAATCTTGACTTGATTTGGGCATCATCAAAACTTTATCTTCATTATTTTGCTAACAATCTACCCCTTTTTGATGATGATCAAAAACTCCTTTGATTTAAAGCTTTTGGTAATAATCTGGATAAAAACACAACTCATGAAAGACAAGGGTAATAGTGAATAACAATAAGCTTTAAGATATTTTCTCCCCCTTTTTTATCATAATTAAAAAGTTGTGTTGCATGTTTTCCCCCTAAGATAATACTCCCCCTTAATAAAAAGCATGTATGCATAAAATATATTTCAAATATAAGGATCCATTCAAACATACATAATAGGAGATTTAAGACACATAATTTTGGGATAAAGAAATTTTAAAAAAAAATCTATTTTTTTTAAACAGGCATTGAATCATATCAGATAAGAATTTTAAATCATAAAATAAAATATGGCTAAATTTTCAAAAATGCATAAAAATGCATCAGATAAAAAAAACGCAATCCTAAGAAATTTCAAATACTCCTAAATCTCTTCTAATGTTACCCCTTTAGAAATGTCTCCAATTTCATAATGATAATTTGTTGAGATCTTCATCTTGGGGATTGTCATAATTCTTCTCTTCTTTTGTTGTCTTCTGCAAGTCTTCATCATTACCTGCATCTAATTCAACTGACTCAAGAGGTTTTGCCTCAAGGTCCACAATTTTATCATAGACAACATGCTTGAAAAAAAAATTCTTAAATTTTGTTTTTCAAAAAAAAATTAAAATATTTTAAAAAATATTAAAAAAATAAACATTGTCCTTTGGGTTATATTTAAAAAAAATGAAATCATTTTACAACCCATACATATCTACCACTTGGAACACCAAAATGCTTAATTTTACATTTATTTGAGGTATGACCATTTTTCATACAATAAAAGCATGATATAAAGTTTGTGTTCCTATAAGTTGTTCCTTTTTCTACCCATGTTCTACGGGTTCTATTATTATGATTATTTTTAATTTTAGGAACATACTTATTTTCAACAACCTTATTTTCATTATTTTTACTACATTCTCCCAAGGTTGTGTGTTCTAGTAGTTTCTTAAAATTTTCACAAGAAGCACATTCATCACTACTAGTAAATTTTCCCTTTTCAAAAAGTAAAATTTTACTCTACAAATTTTTATTTTCTTCAAAAATATTTTCAAAATTTGATTTTAACTTTTCATTTTCTTCAAAAATATTTTTCAAATCTAATTTTGAATTTTTGAAATCCTTTTTCAAATTTTGATTTTCATCAATAACAGTTGCAAAATTTGTTTTCAAATTTTTGTTTTCTTCAAGAATATTTTCAAAATTTAATTTTAATTCTTTAAAATCTTGTTTCAATTTCTTATGAGCTTTATCTAATTTTTCAGTTTGTAATATCAAGGCATTATAAGTTTCAAACATTTCACTTTCACTATAATAACTATCATTATCAGAATCGTCAGATGTACTTACTTGATTGTCGTCGTCCGCCATCAAACAAATGTTTGCTTCTTCATCTGAACTGCTCATGTTAGAAATTGTTTCATTGTCATCGTCCCATGCGATGTATGTTTTCTTCTTGAAGAATTTCTTTTCCTTTATTTCTTCACTCTTCTTTTGATTTGGGCAGTCCGCTTTTAAGTGCCCCCTTTCTCCTCAACCATAACATTTATAGTGGGAGGAAGATCCTTGATTTTCTTTCTTTTCAAATTTTAATCTTCCTTTGTCTTTTGATTTCATGAACCTGTTGAGCCTTTTTATCATGAGTCTCAAATTTTCTTCATCTTCTGAGTCCTCGTCTTCTATTTTGTTCTTGCTCATTTCTACCTCAGATTTTAAGGCTAGACTCTTTTTCTTGGTTTTGGCTTTTGCTTCTTCTTCATCAAGTCTTCCAAGATCAAGTTCATGCTCTCTCAACTTTCCGAATAATGCCGCCATGGTCATTGTGTTGAGATTTTGTGACTCAGAAATTGCAGTCACTTTTGGTTGCCACGACCTGTCTAAAGATTTCAAGATTTTAATATTAAGTTCATCATTTTCAAAAGACTTACCTAGTCCAATAAGATGATTGACAATGTTGGTGAAGCGTTTTTGAACATCTGAAATTGTTTCTCCTTGCTTCATCCTAAACATCTCGTACTCTTGGATCAAGGTGTTCTTTCTTTCCCTTTTTACATCATCTGTTCCTTCATGCGTCACTCTGAGTACGTCCCACATCTCTTGAGCAGTTTTGCAGACAGAGACCCTGTAGAACTCATCAACAGTCAACGCTGATGCAATGATATTCCGAGCTTTCACGTCATTATGAACCCTTTTCTTTTCTTCAGTGGTCCATTGACCACGGGGCTTTGGTTCCTGTGTATTGTTAGTAGGAACAGAAGAGCCAGACGCAATAACATCCCAAATTTCACAATAAATGGATTCAATAAATATTTGCATTCTTACCTTCCAGAATGCATAGTTCTCACCTGTGAATAGTGGGGGTCTATTGATTGATGCACCCTCTGCAAAGGTTTGATGTGATCCTGCCATTTGAATGACTATCAAAGCAAGCTCTGATACCAATTGTTAGAATTGCTGCAGCGGAATGGTTAGCGTGGAATAACAAACCAAGAGGGCTTTTGATATTAATTTATGCCTTTTAATTTCTTCTCAATTTTTCTTACTACGCAAATAATAAATATAAATAAAAGAGTAAGGTGAGAGAAATTTGCACAGATGATTTTTATACTGGTTCAGATCACAAAGATCCTACGTCCAGTCATTTATCTCAAACACGAGATAAACCTTTCACTAAGCACAAAACAATTACAAATTACAATCACAAAGAAACAATTTGTAAAAGTTTAGAAACCACCTCTCTTGATGCCACAAGAGATGAACCTGCACCTCCTTTGAATCTTCACAAAGGATGAGACACCTCCTCCGAATACTTCACGAAGGATGAAACACCTCCTCTGAATACTTCACAAAGGATGATCCTCTTCCAAACACCTCCTTAGACACACCAAGGATGAACCAGTTATTCCTCCGTCACCGTAGTAGCAATGTACCAGCACCACAGACAAGAGTTTCCTTAGCTGAGCAAGAGCACACACTTCTCAAAGAGTTCTGAGTGTTTTAGCATAAGGGAAGAGTTGCTATTGATGGATAAAGAGAGCCTATTTATAGACTCAAGCAAAAACTCTTCCATTCTTCGAAACTGGCCATTTAACGCTTTTAATCAATTAATATTAGTGTTAATCGATTAAAATAAGTACAACGGCTAGTTTTTCAAATCAGAAACCTCCAACGGCTAGTATTAATCGATTATTCTCAGGATTAATCGATTAACTAATCGATTAAAACTTGCTTTAATCGATTATTCCAAAACTGATTGGGTTTTGGCTTCTGCAACGATTTTAATCGATTATATCAGGAATTAATCGATTAAAACAGGGAAGTTTTGATTCTAAACAACAAATACAAAATATAAAGGTACAAGAATCAAAACCTACTACAAATCTAAGTCCTAAACAATTAAACTACAATTATTACAAAAGCTTTTCATAACAAAAATAAGTCTTCAAAGGATCTTCATGGATCTTGATAAATCTTGACTTGATTTGGGCATCATCAAAACTTCATCTTCTTTATTTTGCTAACAATGACATTTGACATTCCAAATGTTGCAACACTTAGAAATAACTGTTTATCATCTATTGTTGAGAAATTACAGGGTTTTAAGAGTAAGTTGACCTCGAGATATGTATTTGGAGACAAAAAAACGAGTCTCCATGTGTAAAATATAAGACCATTGGTGAGGGGACTTGGCACCTTTTTGTAGAGAATCAGACACAAAGGCATGTCATGTTAGTATAGTTGATATTATTGAATCTCATTAATAAATTTATATCATATGAACTAATTCATTATACGTGATTAGAAACAAGAAGAAAAGCACAAGGAATAAGTGCCCAGCCTCCTTCTCCACCTTCTTCACCTTCTTGGCATGAGGAGTGGAAGTTGACTCGTTTAAGATCATCGAGCACCTAGTCTTCTGAGACTGTACAGGAAATATCTGAAAGAATTATAAGTTATCACTATTCCTAAAATAATAATACTTTCGTTATACATATTACATTGAAATTTTTAAAGAATAATGGTGTTTCGTTATGTTACATTACTTCTTGGTTAAGCAAAACTCCTCACATTACAAAAATAATATAATATAATAGGGGTTTTTACCGACAGTTTAAAAAACCTCCCTAATTTCCGAGCGGTTTTCATAAAAAACCACAATTAAGTTTTGATTTAACTTTATTCGGCAGTTTAGAAACAAACCGCAGCTAAGTTTCTCCTATTTTTTCCATTTTTCATAAAAAACCACAATTAAGTATCTCCTATTTTTTCCATTTTTCGTGCCTCTATTTTTATAGTAATCCCTAATTTTTCTCATTGTCGCTCCTCTTTTTGTTCTCTTGCAACTTTTTTTTAACTCAACAAAATCTCCTTTACTAAAAATATAAATAAAATTTTAATATAAAAAATATTAATTATAAAGACATAAAGCTAACAATTTTAGAAATTTAATTTAAAAAAAAGTATTTTTGTCGTTAGAAAATCTATTATATAAATTTATATGACTAGTTATGAATTAACTATCATAATAAGACATTAATACAATAAAGGGTTTTGATGTTGGTGTTTTTCGATCTTTAACGTCCAATAAAATACCAATATCAATTAATGTCAGAAATTATCATTTTCGATTTTAATTAAACTCGAAAATTGTCATTTTTTTGACATTAGTCAACGTCTTTTTTTTTGTCATTTTATGTCGTCAATCAATTCTTTTTTGTTTTCTTTTATAATAAATAGTGATCCAGTTTTACAATTTTATAAGATCTGAAAAACAAAAAATAAACAAAGGCATTTTATATATACAGAACTAAAGTATAAAGTATAAACTATAAAAAAAAAAAGCTATGACAAGTTAATGGTGTTATAGTGAATATAGAAGTGTTTGTTGACTATTAACTTGTGATTTTTTGGTTTTGATAGTTATGTGTATAATTTTTTTAGCACTCCTTGGAACCCTTATTTTAGGAGAAATATTATTTGGAAAGTTAATTGCTACAAATCTTTAAACGAGCATAACATTTGTTTTAGGTTACCGATTTAGCAGTATTATGTATTGATTTAGGGTAGAAAAAAATTTTCCATCACGTGGCAACCAACATACCTCGTTGTTCTTTCTAGATTTAAAAAAAAGTTGTTTTCTAATTTTTTTATCATTTTTTTTTGTTTTTTGCAAACTTTGCAATAATATTTGACAAATTGAGACTTTGAATTTTCATTTAAATTTTTTATGGGGCCTTCTCATGGTATTTTGGTGTTTTGAACAAATTTTAAAGTCATTTGTAGTTGTTTTGTATATACTCTCAATTTTACCCTAAGTTTTCATGTATGTGGTGTGTGAAAAACAAACAAGTTCAATTATACTAGTATCAATAATAACAACAGGTTCAAAAATTTTATAGCCCATAAAAAACATAAATGAAAACAAAACTAACCTTAAAGGTGAGTTCCCTAGAATAAAGGGTTGTTGCTAGTGGGGGAGAAAGGACAACACGCAAGGTACCTTTACAAGAAACCAATCAGTCAAAAAAAAAGAAAATCATACCTAAAGTAGTTAATCAGCGTTTATTTGTATAAAATGAAAGAAATATTACATGTCTTGGTTACCGAAAGCTTCGCCCGAGAAGAGTGAGTAGAGAAGAAGGTCTCAAGCTCTTGTCCAAATTTTTAATAAATTCACTAACATATTGTTGAAAGGTGATATTTCGACGTCTTATGCCTTTTTGACGTCCAAAACTATGGCATTCGACGTCATGCGTGATTACATTTTCACCTTCATACCAATGATTTTCGTAAAAATTACCCAATATGATGTCGAAATTTACAAATTTCTGACATCTAATGACTGTATGACGACGGAAAATATACATTTTGACTTCAAAATTGAATATTTATTTTCAAAAATTCCATCAATCATGTTTTTATGTTGTCTTTTTCGTAATGTGATGTTGAACGCAGTACGTTAAATTTAAAGTCCAATTTTGTACTAGTGAAGCCTACTATGAGAGGTCTAGAAGACCTGTACACATGTCACAATTAATTTTGTCACCACGTCCAATCTAATTATAAAGATGACATCGGTCAATATTATAATAATATGTAGATTTCACTAGAGCTGTCAAAATGGTCACAACCCGCGGGTCAACCCGGCTCGTCACGGGTTCGGGTCGGGTCGGGTCGGGTTTAAAAAAATTGTATTTTTTTTATACGGGTCAGTTTCAACCCAGCTCATTTAAACCCGGCTCATGCTGGTTGAACCCGTGGTGGACTGGGTTGGGCCACCAACCCACTTACCTAATTTTATTTTATTAAAATTTAATTTTAATTTTATAAAAAAATATTTATTATTATTTTTTTGCTTGAAAAAATTATTTAAGTTCCATATTTTCAAAATTAATTAAACATCGATGTTAGGAGTGAAATTTGGGAGTGAAATTTGTTTAGATTTGAATTATAGAAAATTTGTAATTTTTTTTTATTTAAAAAAAATTGTAATTAAGTGGGCGAGTGAGTCAACTCATTTACCCACCAACCCGTGGTAGGTCGAGCCGGGTTCGAATTTTTCTAGCTCGCTAATAAATGAGCCGGATTATGTTGACTCATTAAGTGACCAACCTGTGGTGGGCCGGACCGAATTGAACCGAGTAACCTATTTTGACAGCTCTAAATTTCACCTAATTCTAGTAACTCATCTTAGCATTTTGTTTTCCATTAATGTGGTTAAGAACTAGCAGTCTTCTATTGGAATTGATGCTATTATTAATATTTGAGGAGAATTTTCCTTACCTTTGATTTCCGTGCCTTGCCTTTGCATTCATTTATTGCCTCTGATTTCATTTTTATTGGGTTTATTTAGGGTATTAAGATAGATTTGGTTGCAGAGTTACATGCTTCTATGTGCCTCTAGGATGACTTGAGAAGGTTGTGTATTTAATATTTGTTTATATTTTCTTAATTTAATACCCAACATCTACCATATACAACCAAAATCTTTCTTACTTTTCTGGTTGAATTTTAGTTCATCTTCCTTATAGTTGACGGGTCCAGCACAAGTAAGAGATTATTAGTTGCATTATTTAAAAGTATGATTGCATGTTTCACAAATTTGAACTTCTTTTTGTCTCTCTATACTCGTCACACCAATTTTGAATCAATTTCCTGCCCTCTTAATCAGTGATTAAGCTTTATTTTGTTTACAAAACTCGTTTTCTTCTAGATTAGAGAATGTGTTAGAGAATATAGCATCAATAATAAAAAAATATTAAATTATTTATTCAATCTTTTTAAATTTCTACGTTCATGAATGAATGCATATTTGAACAGGTATTCGGTTACACCATCGATTTATCAACTAATAGTCAAAAACCTACTATATCGAACGAGTCCAACAAAATACAAGATTTAAATTAAAAATTTTAACACTTCAAGTAATGGATTCCTATAATATATTAAATTATCATGCTGCTGACTTCACTCAATAACTTTGTCTTGACGATTTCAAGAAAAATACAATATTCGAATTAGTAAACAGTTCATTATTTCACCCATTGGTTATGATTATTTGTGTTACTGTCACTAATCTTTTATTACACGTAGACTGAATGATTATTTTATCTAATTAAAATTTATGATAATAAATCTATATTTCTAAATGTATAACTTGCATTATATAATTAAAGCGTATAATAATTTAATATTGTGAATATTTAAATTATATTTTTTTATGTATAATAACAAATTTATACAGTGATAAAAGGATCGTTTTCATTATTGATGTTTTTTTAATTAAAATATACAAATTCATATTAGAACTAAATTAAAAATAATAAATTAAATTCTCAAAATTGTTCTCTTTCAAGGAAAAATAGTAAAAAGCTATCACTGAAGAAAAACTACTAAAAATAGTTTCCTTCAAGATAATTATTTTATTTTATCTTATTTAAACATGTAAATATCTTTTAGTTTTAAAATATTTATTTCATTTACTTTTTTTCTATAGCCTAAATTATGATGCAGATACATAGATGAAGACTTATGGATTATACCTTTTACACCCAATAGTAATATTAGAATGATGTTGGGCTCTCGATAATTTCATTTGTATATATCAATTGGGACAATTTGGAAAGAGCATATTTTAATTAAGCACTTGTTCAATAAGTTCTTGTCACAGAATTTTCAAACATTGACTGTCAAATTTAATGATATGAATTAAAACCGCTTACCTTATTGATTTGTGAGGTAGTTAAATAATGGTCATTGAATCGTCAATATATATATATATATATATATATATATATATATATATATATATATATATATATATATATATATATATATATATATATATATATATATATAATCACTTAATGATGTACATGCACTATTTTTATAATATTTTAGTCTTACGAATAACGAGCTAAATGAATGAGTTTACAAATCAAGACTCGATAATTTAGTTGACTTTTAAACTCGCTTAAAGAAGTATATAAAACTACAGTGACAATTTTAAAAATTTCACAAATTTATAATTCTGAATTCTTAAAATAAATTTAAGTCTATCAACTTTTATGATACCATTGTTCTAAACGTTTGTTAAAATTTCAAAAAATTTTTCTCTGTTTTATTTACTATATATGAGAGAAGAGACATAAGTCCGGATTGTTGAGAAAATCAATCGTAAAGACCTTTAGGCTTTTGAGTTTTTAATAATCCAAGACTTAAAATTTTGACAAGTGATGATTTTGAAAGAAATGAAGTTTGAAAACTCATTTCAAGAAAAGAAGCACACCAAGTTATAGGAAAAAAATGTGTTTAGAAACAAACTAAATAACATGGACATATAATCAAGAATAAAGCTAAATTTGTTGCAAAAAGATACAGTCAAGAAGGTATATGATTAAACTTATGCTCTTGTTGCGAGATTAGAATTTATACTTTTACTTCTTGCTTATTCTTCAATTATGAAATTAAAATTATATCAAATGGATATTAAGAGTGTATTTCTAAGTGAATTTATTAAGGAAGATGTTAATGTAGAACAACCCCCTTGGTTTGAAGATTATAAATTGTCTAATCACATCTATAAATTAAAGAAAGTACTTATGGATTAAAATAAACACCTAGATCTTGGTATGAAAGACCTAACAATTTTATATTGAAAAACGATTTTACTAGAGGAAAAACTAGTTAAAAATTATTTATCAAGAGAGTAGGAGAACACATTCTGCTTATTCATGTTGATGTTCATAATATTTTTTTTGGATCAAATGATGATTCTCTTTGTAAAGCATTTGCAAGTATTATGCAGTCAAAATTTGAAATGTAAATGATGGGAGAATTAACATTTTTTCTTGGCTTACAAATTAAGCAAATGGAAGGTAAAACCTTTTATATCTTAACACAAGTATGGTAAGGAAATACTTAAAAAATTTAGAATGGGTACAACAAAGGAGGCAACTACTCTTATGGCAATGTTACTTAGATAAAGATGAATCAAGTATGGAAGTAAACCAAACTATGTTTAGGAGCATGATAGGATCAATATTATATCTTATACTAGTAGGCTGATATAATACAAAGTGTGTGTGTGTGTGTGTGTGTGTGTATGTATGTACCAAATATCAGTCTAGTCCTAGAGAATCACACCTTGTAATAGTTAAGAGAATCCTTAAGTACCTTAAGAGAACTATCTCTTTTGGACTTTGATATCTTTCAAAGGCCTCTACTAGTTTAATAGGTTATTGTAATAATGATTATGAGGGATGTAAAATTGGTAGGAAAAACACTAGTGGAACATGTAATTAGTCTTTTGACACTCTAAGCTTGTGTGGCACTATCAACATCTGAGGTTGAGTATATTGCTACAGAAAATTGTTATGCTCAAATCCTTTGGATGAAAAAATAATTAAAATATTTTCTTATTTTTCTCGATTATATTCCACTAAAACGTGATAATGCTAGTGCTATTAATCTCACAAAAAATCCCTTAATGCACTCCAAAACTAAGTATATTGAGATAAGACACCATTTTCTCATATCTAAAAGGGGATTGTGAAATCAAATATATAAACACCAAGAACTAATTAGCAGACAATTTCACCAAAGCATTGCTTAAGGATATACTTTTCCTTTTAATCTTAGAGGGGGATTAGGAATATTAGATATGTCATAAAGGCTTTAGAATACTTTAAATTAGATTTTTCCGAAAATTTAGTTGTAGATAATCGATTATCAAGGGTGATAATTGATTCTCAAGGTCTTAAAATGTTTTAATTTGGCTCTGGAATAATCGATTACCTGCACACAACTACAGAGTACAAATTTGCCTTTGGAATAATCGATTATCCAGGATGATAATCGATTATCACTATTCTACATTATATATTAAAATTGCCCCAGAATAATCGATTTTCCAGGATTTGAATCAATTATCATTATTATGCTTTATAAATTGAAATTAGCTCTAGAATAATCGATTATCACATGTGATAATAGATTATCTTAACTTCTGAAACCAAAAAGAAGAAACAATAATTAATTGTCTTGTATAATAATTCGACTACCACAAGTTTGAGAATATTAAAACTTTGAAAACTAGTCATTGCAACGACTCGTTTTGCCTTTATGACAGTGAATATGATCGTAAGAGCTTCATAATAAATTATAATCTCAAATTACTCCTATATTGAGTTATCCATTGATTGAAATCCTAACCTATTGTCTCCATCTCCAAAATTATGTGTTTTGAACTCTAATCTCTTCTCCCACATCCATCAATCCAAAATTCTCAATCTCCATTGCTGAATCATCTCGCACAAAAATTCTAACAAGAGGAATATTGAGATTGTTGACAACACAAACTCTATATCAAACTTGTTTTTGATGATGACAACACAATGCTTAGTAACAGTACATATGTTCCAATATTACATGTTCGTCTGTTTTATTGTTTGACAAACCTACTGAACATGTTTTAATGAATTGCAATGTATGTTCCTATGCTTGACTATTTGATATTATTGTGGAACATGCTTGTCTTGAAATGTGAGATAAAATGTTTTTGATTACTGCACATTTCAGAAAAGAAAAAGATCACAAACACCTTTATGAACTTATATTTGTTGTGACAAAGTTCTAGTTTAGTCGAATACACTCATAATGGATTTAACTATGCTAAAACCTTTGCACAAACTTTGTGAAACTGTGCTGTGTGAGATTTTGAGTTAAAAAGAATTTCAAAGTGTTTCCTTATGTTTCAGTCGATAGTGTGGATCACACATTCGACTGTATTACTGTTATATTTGGAATTCTGTTAAGCCTACACGCTCCAACGACTATATTTTTCAAAAGTTAGTTAAGATTGACTGACTTGGTCAACTGTCTTAAATGAGTATTGATTTGGTTGACTTTCTGTTATAAATGTTTTAATACAGTCGACTTTATTAGTAGGCTATTCGACTGAGATGTAATATGAAATAACAGAAAACTATAAATAGTTAGAACACAAATTGTTCTGAGACTTTTGTGATCTAACATTTTCATTGTCCTGTTTCAGATTGAATTCTCTGTCTTAGAAGCTCCAAGAATTCTCCAAGAAGACGATAGTGATCTTTCTTGAGAGAGATTCAAAGGGAGGAGTCTTTCGCGCATACTGTTTGATCAACATCTGCACAAACAAGGTGCTTCTGGTTTGATCTTGATAGGCTTGGCATCTTGTGAAGACTGCTGCATTTGACTGAAGGCTTGACAACCTGTGAAGGCTGCTGTGATAGGCTTGGCAACCTGTGAAGCGTGCTGTGATAGGCTTGGCATCCTGTGAAGAGTGCTAGTTACACGTTGAGGATTGTTCGACGTGGGTGTAGATTGCAGAAGAGGGGATTCTTGCTGCAATTCTAGTTTTGTGTGCGCAACTATATTTGGTTTTGGGTTAGAAAGGAGATTTATATTTTTGCGTGTTGCTTCTATAAATTCCTTGTTGTAAAAACCACAACCATTATAGTGCATTTGTTTCCTAGATTGGAAGGACACTGGATGTAGGCATTGTTGGCCGAACCAGTATAAAAACCAGTATTTGATTTTCTCTATCCCTACACTCTTTATTTCCAGTCGACTATAATTGTTTAGCAGTCAACTACGTTTTTCCGCTGCATTGAATTTTCATTACTTGCATTTTAAGGAAAGATCAAAAGCTTTGAATTTTGATACCAAGATTGCGAAAAGATTTTGTTTTTGAACTAACACCAATTCACCCCTTATTGGTGTAAAACGAAGTCAACCTGTTTCCTAACAAGGAAGAACTGGCAATCCAACTCCTACACAAGAATATTTGCTTGCGAGTATTGAACGCTGAGTCTTTGACAAAAAAGAATAATAGAGTTCATTACATTCTAGAAAGGGAAAAAGTTAATAGCACCAAAGTTCATTAATGTAGATTGGTTCAATTTGGTTGGTTTCAAATTTCCTCAACTATTGGCCAATCATGGGTTACAACACCTTATAGAACTAAAAGGTTCATTCTACTTAGATCTTATCTGTGTGTTCTACTAGAATTTTAAATTTAGAGATGGTGTAGCCTCCACAAAGGTCAAGGGTACTGATATCATTATTAATGATGATATATGAGCAAATGTTGCACACCTTCCTATTCGAGAAGATGTCATTAATATACACGCAGGGTTGAACGATTCAATAAGGTGTTAGCCTTTAGGTCTTTCTTGAAGAATCTTCAACAAACAATTCAGAAACAATTATTGGTGAGTGGATTGGAAATGGATGAAAGACTCATCCATATTCTAATTGTCTAGATTCTATGTCTAAAGGTGTCAAATCATACATAGTACTCTGAGACAGACCTCCTAATAATACATGGATTGCTCAATCATGTCACTATTGATTGGTTCAGTCTAATAGTTGACACATTGCGCAAAGCAATTAGATTTCCTGCCTACTCTTTTCCTTACTCCCTTTTGATTATATGTGAGTATAAAGGAGTGAGCACTAACGAAGAAAAGGCCTAGAGCCCTATGGCGTCAAACAAAATTGGCAAAGGTCACCTCAAGAAAATTGCTTCATTCTTCATGGTGATGCCTTCATTCACAAAGGAGATGTGCCAACTAAAGAACATGAAGATGACTAAGAAATGTCTGACACTAGTCTTGTTGTTACATTGTTAAGTTCCGTTAGAGGGCCTTCATCCTCTATGGAAGAAAATATTGTAAATATTAGTAGGAGGATGGAAGAGATGTTTCTTCTTCAAGCCTTTAGGCACGAAGAATTGTGCACCTTAATTAGAAACTTAGACAATAAATTGTCTAATACAGAAACCCAATTGGATGATTATATGTATCATTATAATTTTAATAATGAAATTTGAATTAGATATGACGATTATAAGTATCATTATGATATTAGTGGTGAATTTTGAATTAAATACCTATTTTTCTATTTTTATCTAAGATATATGATTGAGGGAGAGCTCAATTCTAATTCAATTAACTAACTTAGGGGAGTATAAAGATTAGATAATTTTTTTTATGATAAAAAAAGGGGAGAATAAGTTAAGTTTAAAGCAATGCACTTTTTTTTTCTAAGTCCATTTAATGACATTTTCTTGTCTAAGTTCTATATCCGCAAGTTATTAAAAAAAATAATAATTTAAATATATTTTGATAATCCTAAAAAAATGGGAGATTATTAACAAAAATAGAAGAATTAAAGCTCGCGATATTTTATTGATGACAAAAAGTAAGTGCAAGAATTAGTTTAATTTTAAGCTTTAATAATAAGTCTTTTATATTTGTGTATTGGACTTGATTTAGAAGGTTACACAACAACTTGTATAAGATCACTCACGAAAGTGTTTAAAATATTTCAAAAACACTTTGTAATAATCGATTAACTTAAGTGGTAATCGATTATCCCAATTAAATTCAGTTTTTCATAAAACTCTGTGATAATAGATTATCACTGATGGTAATCAATTATCACAGCTAGAAAATATTTTTTTCAAAAAGTTTCTGTAAAACTTGATTATCACTTATGATAATCCATTATTAGTGACAATTACGAATAAAGTCTTCAGTTTCTTGATGTAAGTGTAAAAAATAAGAGTCTATATATTTTACCTAAATCTAGATTTAAAAACAACTTTTATATTGAGAGGTTCATTGTTGTCTTGCCAAAAAAAACTCTCTATGTTTTGAAAAGAAGCTCATAAAACATAGACTTGATAGGATGAGAACTTTCACTGAGTGTGTCTTCATTAATTATATGCATATGTTATGATAAGAAAAATTGTTCATTCTTAGTGTATCAAATTAAGTGTTGTTTATCTCTTATGTTTTTTTTAAGAGAGGTGTTTTCTATTTTAACTTTTCATTCGCATGCACGCATAAGGTTTACACATTATCGCCTAAGTTTTGTACGTTAGCTTGCTTATTTTATATTCTATTATGATGCTATTACCTTCGTAAAGTTTAGATACAATATTTAGAATTATATATTATATTAATCCTATAAATTTTGTTCTTATCTTTTTTGAAAGCTAGTTCAATCATTTACTATGTGTAAAATAAAAAAAAAATATCAACCTTTACTCGAGTTGTATAGTTTGAACTTTACTCATCAAAATGATCATAATGAAAGTTCATACACACTATTTTTTAGTGAACCCAATGTTGATAATTTTGTTAATAGATTTTTCTTGATTTTTTAAAAAATCATGCCTAAAATGATTATAATTTATAAAAGAAAAATACACTTTCCAACATATTTCCCACATAATTGTGTACAAAACCATGCCATTTTGGTGAAGCTTTAATGTTTCTCTTTAATGTGCCCCCACATATCCATGGGCTCAAATTGCATCTTTTAAGGATGAATCTCAAAAGCAATCTCTAAACCAAAGGCATATCCTACGTCTTCATGGTGTAATCCCATTGTATGTATCTCAAAATGTTTGTAGCTCTTTGAAAATACAGTCTAAATATAGGTAGTCGAATGATATAGTTGTATAGGTTGTATCATCTGACATATATTTTACAAAATTGAATTTTAAAGACTCCACCTTCTTTAACTTAGCCTGAAAGATACAAATTGTAATATAAAAAATTTAGGAAAGAATTACTCTATTTTTATATTGATTTATATGATAATATACATTATATTTAGTTATTGGTCAACTAGTCAAAACATAACTTTTGGCAAAATAAAAACGAGTATTCTTTCGAATTGCAATCCTTTTCTAACTGTTGTGAAATTATAAAATCATTTTGAATATCTTCTTATCATTCTATTGTCTTTTGAAATTGATGTTGGAAAATCATAAAATGTACCGAATGCAAGATTAATTGATCTTCTCTTCACAAAACATTTTTTATAGTAGGCAATATTTATCTTTCTATATTATACAATCTTATTTTTTCCTAATAATTAATTTGTTTTACAATTTTACCACACCTTAAATATAAAATCATTCTAACACATCACAAAATTATATATACTATTCTTTTCAAGTCATGTGAGTACTAAAGCAATCCAAAGCTAAAAGTATCAAAAGTAAATTAATTAATGTATTAAACAAAAATAGAATTGTTCCTAATGGGAAGGTGTAGGTCATAAGTCCATCTCTAGAGAAGATACACTATCCATTCTTTCTTAATTGTGTCTTCTAATATAGGTGATGTATTTTTGCAGCGCTGCAAAGTTAATTCAAATTCATTATGTTTGCATACTAATGTTCAAAGCTGAATCTGATTTGTAATGTATGGAAGGTAAGTATTATTACCTCAATCAATTCATCTGTAATTCCTTCTCGAATGATGGCTTTAATCCAAGACATGACATAGTAGCCACATTCCCATGAATTTAGATGCTTGTTACACTAAAATGACAAAGGAAAAAGTCACACACGTAGATCATACAATAACATAGAAGATGAATAAGTAAAATATCAATGAGTTGCAACCTTTGGATATAGGATTTGAATTAGTTATCCTTTAGGTTTACCCATAACTTTATTTATATTTGAAAAACATAGGTTAATGTTAATATAACTATATTCATCATAAGAAAATCATACAATTACAACATGGATTTTTAACATTTGAAACTTTAAAAAGAAACACTTACGTTTGTAGCATAAATTTCAAGTCATTTTTCACACTCCTATGCAGGGAACAAAACTATAGAATTGTGCATTGTCTTGGTATGATGTGTTAAAGACAAAATCATATATACACCTAAATGCTCTCGTGTTTTGAAGTTTAATCAAATAACATTGAAACGAGATAATAATGAGAAAACAACTTAGGCTGAAAACACAACACTTAGAGCTTGAATCCCAAACACACAAAACCTAGAACCAAAATCCCTAAGATAGAAAAAGTTAGGAAAACACTTAGGTTCTTAGAAAATAGAAAAACATCTAGGTCAAAACACCAGATGCATGGCTAAAGACTACTTTACCTAAAAAGTCTAAGAGAGTTGAAATTAAATGCTTGATGCTTATCATACCTGAAAAAGGTATTCAGCGTAGCTCTAGAAAATAGAACAGGTCAAGACAATGTCTCTCACAAGACCCTTTAAAAGACAAAAAAAAAAATCAAAATACAAAAGAAGGCTTGAAAAACTTTGTAAGAAAAGTAATGTCTTATATCTCAAGCCAAGAGGGGGGGTGAATTTGATTAGCCATTTTAAAATGATATTTTCAAAATCTTTATGAGTTCTTTGGCATTCTTGAAATCAATAAACAAAAGTGATGAATCAACAATAAAAGAGAAAGAGTAGAGAAAGATCAACACGAACAATCTATACTGGTTTGGGTAATCACAAGCCTACATCTAGGCCTCCTTCAACATCCTTAGTTGAACGAAATCCATTATAATTGATTGAGTTTATAGAAATGCAGAGATACCCCTCTCAGTGCACTCCTCTCAACAATCAAAATCAATATAGTAATACAAAAGATGAATAACCTCACTCTCTTACAACAATCGAGAACAATCACCACTCTCACCCTTGACAAACCCGCACATGTATACAATCACAGGTTGTTTATGATGAATCTTATCTCCAAGTCACACTCCTCTAGTGTAGATTGATGAATCAATATTTTCTAGACTTCACTTAGCTTCTTGTACTATATTTAATTAGGGAATTGTGCTTAAATGTCCAATATTTCATCAGTTTTTCTATTTGTGCCTAATTTGACCAGTAATTCTTATTTTAATTAATTTGAATTATCTAGGCTTATTTATTACCATTATTATTTTCAAGGCAATTTTAGGAATTGCATTTTGGAACATAAAGAGTGGGCCACGCCATTTATCTGCCTCAAATTTATTTATCCAGTTTTTATTTTATTTTCATTGTATTTTTGGACATGATTTTTTATTACCGGACTAATTTAGGTTTTGGACCCATTTTTGGGCAGAATTGGAAGGGCACATTTTTAGGGGCTAACCTAGTTTAGTGTGCCCATGCAGTAGCCACAAGAGAGCACTTCTCATTTCTATCATTTTTGTTTTTAGGACCTTGGGATGTGAACAATAGTTTTCTCTGGTTTTAGGTTTGATTTTCATTTTGCATTTATATATAAAAACATTCTATTTGAACTCCATTTTTGTTTCATTTAGAGATTATGCGTTTTCTTCTCCCGCACCTTTGCAATGTGATTTTCCCATTTGTTTTCTACAGTCTTCACAGCATTTCTGTTTCTGATTGCAAATTCGAATTGTATTTCGTTTTGTTGTTGAATATCAATTAGGGTTCGAATTTCGTTTTTATGCTTGAATTCGTTTAGAGTTTTGATTTCTATTGTACTTTGCTTTCTTGTGTTACTGCTACTACACTGTGTTATGCGTTTCGTAATTAATGGCAGCTTAATTCTACTAGCTGGTGATTAGTGATGTTGCATTACTTTCATGAGGTTTCTACATTGATTTTGCAAATCTGTGGCCTTGCCCTTGCTCACATCCAATTTGTTGGTGCAACTGCACTTAGGACACGCTTAGTGATCTAATTGGGAGTTTAATGTTCGCTTAGTAATTAATCTATATGGTTCATAATAGATTGAATGTGTTTTATTCGTTTGCTCAATTCATTTTTAGGAAAATCCAATTAATGTTCACTTAGTTGGTTGATTAGTTTTGGAATAGGGTGAGAGCATCATTTAATTTATTACTAATCAAGGATTGGAAGTATTTGTAACCGAGCTAATACCAACGTGTCTTTAATTAGTGTTTTAGTTGTTAATTGCAATTCGTAAACTGTCCACACCCCCACTACGTGTTTGACCTTTTTCCTGAACCAATTGTTGGTCCTTGAGAGACGACCTAGGAGTCACTTACTAGTATATACTGTACTTAATTGCATATTAATTTGATTTTGGTACGACCTTGATCATAGATTAAATCATAACAACTTTAACACACTTTTCAGGAAAGAATCTTGATTGGTAAACGGTTACTTAATCACATAAGCCAGTTATTAATTTATTTCACCGTTATAACATATCAGGCTATAAATGCAAAAGATTAAACAAAGTAAACTAATTTGATCAATTAGACAACTTATGTAATCGAATATAACACTTAGTCAAATTGTTTATCCAATTTCCAATCTAAACAGATTACATCCCTTATGATGCATATTATGGCATGTTTTCTGTTTCAATCGATTAAATACCCTATATAATCAATTACTATAGAACAATTTGCCCATGTTAAGCATACTAAGTGATTTGGTGAAATCTAACAGATTATATATTATGTTTAATCGATTATTTCAACCAGAAATGTACTTATTAATATATTTTAAGTATGATTCTTTTAATAATAATGAATTCATATATCAAGCACGAACAAGATAAAGATAAAACAATTGTTATGCCATTTGTTATGCAAGAAACCATAAAATATTTATTTTGTTCATCATAAAAAAACAAAGATATATAAGGAGGTTAAAGCTCCCCCTATCAACAAAGTTAAACGTTGTCTTTCTAAAAAGAGACAAAAACAAAGGAAGCATTTACTTGACTAAACGATACCTTGAGCTTAACAAGTACCTCGTATAATGATGAAGTAGCTATATACGCTTGGTATGTTCAGAATAGAGCTTAATCGTAAAATGCTACCTAACAGTAGAAAATCAAAAAGCACTTTGTTGTTCTGAGCAAACATTAAATGACATTAAATTCTCAATGTTCAAAAACAACAAAAGTAATAAGAAAAGACGTATCTGCTGCTTGCACAATTTACTCTAATCTTGCAGATAAGCTATTATACACGCATCTATAGTGCTACAGATCAAATATAAAAAAGTGGACGTTAGAGACAAAGGAGATATTCATAGAATGTTCCTTAATTAAAGCAAAGTCTAAAAAGATCATACAACTTACTCTCAGCAAAGTACTGGAAAAATATATCTGCTCTGAAAATTTGACTTACCCAATGGTCGATGTATGATGAAGAAATAGAAAGCACGAGTATCAAGGCTACAAGCTCAGTATAATGGACAAATATCTATGAAGCCTATAAAAAGAATATTTCTCGAAAAGAAAATCAAGAGGACAGTGAAGCAAAGCTTACAATGAAATATTCATCCTAAGAAGAAAAACAGAAATAGTTCAAGAAGAGAAAAAGAATACATCTGAGCTGAAGAAGAGAAAAAGAGAAAGAGATACTCTCAAGCTTAATTGTCAAATTGCTTACTATTGTAAGAGAAAAGAGAGAAACACCTACGAGTGTTTAGATTGCTTTGTATTATAATCAAATTCTCTCTATGAGAGATATAGTCTGAACAGCTTGTAAGCAATTATTGATTGCAATTCTAAAGAGAATTAAAATACTTATAACTGAACTCTATTTGAGTTGAGAAATCTTAGCAAGGTTGCTGAGGTTCAAATACTTAAAGGAAATCTCGACTAAGGTTGTTGAGTATCAGGAATGGTGCTAATACTCAAAGGAAATCTCGACGGGGTTGTTGAGTATTAGGAGAATGTTCCCCACCGCTCGGTTTAGGATGAGAGTGAGTCCGTATAGAACCTCACCACTTGGTTTAGGACTAGGGGTTCTCGAAGAGCATTCCCTGGGTTTTGGGGACGAGAGTGAGCGTTTACGGAGAACGTTCCCCACTGCTCGGTTTAAGACGAGAGTGAGTCTGTATAGAACCTCACCGCTCGGTTTAGGACCAAGGGTTCTCGGAGAGCGTTCCCTGAGTTTTGTGAATGAGAGTGAGCGTTCACAAGAACGTTCCCCATCGCTCGATTTAGGATGAGAGTGAGTCCGTATAGAACCTCAACGCTCGGTTTAGGACGAGAGTGAACTCATATAGAACCTCACTGCTCGGTTTAGGACCAGGAGTTCTTGGAGAGCGTTCCTTGGGTTTTGTGGACGAGAGTGAGCATTGACGGGGAACGTTCCCAACCGCTCAGTTTAGGACGAGAGTGAGTTCGTATAGAACCTCACCGCTCGGTTAAGGACGCCACTTGGCCGAGTGGTTTGTACGTAAGATCCTGTCATCTGTAATGTAGAAATACAACAACTCTAATTTGACAAGTGAGAAACCGATCACCTGTGAGGCCGAATGGCCGAATGGTTGAACCAAGGCGCTGAAGTGTTTTGATCCTGAGTTTTTTTCCAGGTGATGCATAGGATGCTTATATATTGAGATGGATGATAATATTCAAAATAATTTAGAATTAAATAATAAAATGAATAATTATCTGTAAAGACGCAGAAGCTTGTTGATGTTGATGGTTTCTTCTATCGGGATCAATATGCTAGGGTGTGGTTGACATGATGATGTTGAGACTGCGTTCTTTCTTGGTTCCTTGTGGTTTCAGTGGTATGCCCCCCGGCCCTATGGTGGGTGCCAAA
This sequence comes from Vigna mungo, assembly GCA_036885675.1. NCBI lineage: Eukaryota > Viridiplantae > Streptophyta > Magnoliopsida > Fabales > Fabaceae > Vigna > Vigna mungo. The sequence continues at coordinate 12,283,862 of CP144692.1, read as the reverse complement.
AACGAAACATTCCTCACTCTTCTTATGTTGAATGACCATACTTTACACTCCAAGTTGCATATCACTAATCTAAGAGTTGTTTTTAAATGTTTGAAGCGCCATTGGTCATGGATAAAATGAAGAAGAAAACCTAATTTATATTTATACACTCATAAGTGATATAGAATTAAACTTTAATAAACTAACTAAATAACTATATTATATTATTTTTTATTTAAAAAAAATACATAAGGTTACGCTAGAAGAAAGACAAAATATATTTAGATACCTACATAGTGTTACTTTAATATGTGTGAAATCTACAATCAATAAATTATTAAATGATTCAAAAAAATGTTTCAATTTTTTTTTTCATTTTTGTCCGACCTTATACATTAAAAAAATCCATGTAATTCACAAAGTCTTTCCAAACCTTTTAAACCTTTACGTTGTTAATTAATTAAACTCTAAACTACTAAATCCTGTTATAAAATTCTTTTAAATTTATCTTTCGCGAGACTGTTCTGTTTGATTATTTTGCAATTGTTTGCCTGCAAAATGTTGACTATGTGCGTCGCGATAATTTTCTGTGTACCATTCAAATTTTATATCTGTATAAGAAAAATGAAATTTCATGGAGTCTTTTTGCCTATAAAATCTCCCATTCTTATCTTCTCTTGTAAAAGGGTATCTCTACGTTCTTATCTGTTCTGTAGAGTTTAGTGTCACTCTGTGTGATCAGTTTCCATGGCTATGGCACATCTTATGTCTTCTCCTAACGTCTCTTCACTCTCAACTGGTACTTATACTCACTTTTATTTTGGTTCATTTTTCATTGCAAAGTTATTTTGTGAATAATACGTGGAAGCATGCATGGTAATTGTAGGTGCAAATCTTTGGGGCAGGAAACTCTCCTTCAACAGTATTTACTGTGAAAGTATGTCTCATCACTTATTAATTTTTATTATCTTTATATTAACTCCTATTAATTTTAATAATCTTTATATTAACATTAAATATTATACACCACTACTTATTCACTATAATTCATTTATTTTATATAAGTTACTTCAAAATATATTTCATAAAACAACAACAATGAAAATTAAGTATTTAATATAATGCGTAGGTAAATTTTAATTTTGTTCACAAAATTTTATTTATTTAAAATTGAGAAAAGAAAAATTTACAAATAAACTATATATCGGTGTACTTTACTTTTAAATTTATTTAATACATGGTACTTCACAAATAAAAATAATGATAATGATAAATAACTTGATGTAATAATGTTACGAAAATAATGATTTTATAATAATAATAATAATAATAATAATAATAATAATTGGATTTTTTTAGACAAACCTATAGTTTTATTAATTAGCACATTTTTTTAATTTGAATTTTCAAATTTACCATTCCTTCAATGCATCGTCATCTTGTCATGATGTAGTTTCAATAGTTTTAAATATAGTTTTTGTTGTGCATGCTACAACTTTCAACACTTTGTACATTAGGTTCTGGTGGATCAAAAGCTTCTAAGCACAATATGAAAGCTCAAATACAATACAATCCTTTGAGGTTTCAACAATCACCTTTTAATCACTATTACAAAAACAGTAAAAGAGGAAAAACATATGAAGAAAGCAATAAAAGTTATGTTGTGAAAGCCGTTACTGTGCCATCTTCTGAGTCAGAATCTGAAGCTTCCAACTCCAATAACATTTTGGACTCTGTCAAAAATTTCATGGCCGTTTTGTACCAATTTATTTACCCTTATGCATTGTATGGTCAGGTACGTACAAAGCTTTCCATCATTCTCGTAATTAATATTCAAAAGTTATGCTCAATACTACCTATTTGGATAACTAATACCGTTGTTGTTTTAAATTAAATTAATCTGTATTTACAGGCATCGGCTGCAATTGCTGCTTCTCTCATTGCAGTAGAAAAACTATCAGATATATCTCCGTTGGTTTTTATTGGTTTGTTGCAGGTGACACTCCAAATATATATTTATTTTTTAAAAGTCAACTCAAAATTACCCTTTAACTTCAACAAAAGACATTCTTTTTAATTGTTTTTTTTTTAAATTTTTCAGGCTGTGTTACCTCACTTATTTATGGTTCTTTACGCTAATGGAGTGAATCAAGTGTTTGACTTTGAAATAGATAAGGTATGTTACTATGAATAAGATGTTTACTGACGTACTCCTTCCTTTTTATCAATGGGAGCATCACCAAATTACAACACCCAAAATTTGACCAAAACCATGACATTTTTTTTATTTTAATTAATTCACTTTATGGACATATTAAAGTAATTTTACATATATTTTATATACTGAATTAATTAAAATAATTGAAAATATGTTTGGATTTTTGGAATGACCTTCAGCGTTAAAAATGGTGATAATACTTAACAAGTCATATTACCAAATAAATATTTTTTATTATTAGAATTTGTTACAGTTTTGTCTTATTCAATGCCCATGTGTAAGTTTTGTCACGTTTTGTTTCGTACGGATGATTTCTTTATCCTTCCTTATATATGACTTTTGCTTTTCTCTACGTACATGAACATTAATTAATGAAATATTTTTTTCTGCGATACCTATGAATTCTGTTTATTAGAATTATCATATCCATTATATATAAATATTAGTCGATGAACTAAGTTATATTTAAAATTTATTTTTAGAATAAAATTAATTTAAAATATATAAATAAATAGAAATCAGATATTATCAATTGGTTTTATAGAGTTGACGTAGATTTATTGTATAAGTTTCTATTATTCTAGTTCTTCCTTACACCACGACGGTTGACCAGGGCTCCGTTCATGGTGATTACCACATTAATCTTTCGAACCCTCTTTATCTTCATGCTAACTTGTCATCCTCATAAACTTTAGTCTCGTCTATGGAGAATATTAATCTAGTGTATAACTTGGGTTGCATATTCATTGATTGAGAAGGCTATAAAATAGCCGTACGTGTACAGACGCGATACTGGATCAAATAAAAATTAGGACTGGGCAAAAATAACTTATTGTAATGTAGTTAATTGTATTATATTATATTAAAAGAATTGATCCATTTCTACTAAAAGTTCACTTAACTGTTTTATGGTTCAGTTTTTTAAAACTGAATGTGAAAACTGTTTTTACTCTTTCCTTTTCTCTAGTTTTCGTCTTGTCAAGAAAAAATTATTTAATGATAAAATATTAATAGAAGAAATTATTCACATAAAAAAATTAATAATTAATTTTTTAAGACAATTTTTTTATCACAAGTTTTAATATTTTTTATCAATAAATATATAACATATATAAATAAAAAAGATAATTTATATTTTTATATTTTTTAAGTTACATAATATATATATATATATATATATATATATATATATATATATATATATATATATATATATATTGTATTACGTTATTTTTTATATTTTTTAATTAATAAAATAAAATAAATAAAATATAAAATAATTTTCATACACATATAATAATAAAAAAAATATAAATAAAATAGAAAATTATAATATCAAATAATAAAAAAATTAATTTGTAAAACACTTATGAATAAAATAAAATAAATGTTAAAATAAATTTTTATTATATTAAAAGTAACGTTGACTCGAAACATTTTCCAATATTAAATCACTGTAACAATTTTTATTCAAATAAAGAAACAAAATTTTTATTCTAAATAAAAAAAAGAAATTGTTTTACAAAACTTGCAATCAAAATGATTTAATTTCATATTATAATCTAAAGTTACTTTGTTATTAGATAGTGTTAAAATTAGTACAATTCAATTTAAAATTAGTAGTTCAGTTAAAATTAGTGCAGTTTAGTATTCAGTTAATAGTTCAGTTAGTGTAATTTACAATTCAGTTAATAGTTCAGTGCAATTTACAATTTAGTTAATAATTCGGTTAGTGCAGTTTACAATTCAGTTAATAGTTCAGTTTAGTTAGTGCAGTTTAAAGTTCAATTAATAGTTCAATTAGTGTTGTTCATAATTCAATTAATAGTTTAGTTCAGTTTATACTGCAGTTTTGTACAATTTAGTATAGTTCAGTTTGATAAAACAAAAAACAGTTCAGTTCAGTTTGTCTGAACTGTTTTACAGTTCAGTTTAAACAAATTAGTTTTTAGTTCAGTACAATTTGTAGCAGTGCAGTTCAGTTCAGTTCGATTTGTCCACCCCTAATAAAAACCAAACGAAATAAAAACATCTGAACTAGAAACTGACTGGGTTGCTACAGTACAACTAAAAATAGGAAAAACAACCAACAACGCCTCATGACCTAGCTGTTACAATAATAATAATCACCAAGGTCTGTCACAAAGTTACTACAATACAAGAAATAAAATCAGAAAACACGACACACTGAACTTTAATGAAACAACAGATCAGCAAAGTAGTATTACAAAAATATCCTAACTTAAGTTTATCCAACAAAAACTCCTCCATAAACTTAAGTTTTTCTTTCCTTCATTTTGATTAGTTTTCTAAGCTTCTGAAATGATATTATAGGCAATGGTTTCGTAAATATATCAATTATTTACTTTTTGCTTCCTACGTGTTCCAACTTCATGCTCCTTAGTATTTTAGGATAAAATGAAAACAAAGATCAATAAGTTTGCTTCTTTTGTGATTTACTTGGTTCTTTGCCAACTCGCTGGTTGATTTATTGTCTACTCGAATCAACATTTTCACTTCTTACATCATCTCCAAATTTCATAGAACGTTTCTACGTCAAATTGCATGTCGAACACTCCAGAATTGTACCACATATTCAGCTTCACACGTTGGTAGTACCACAATGGGTTGTTTCTTTCAGAGCCAAGTAAATGTTGTATTTCCCATGAAGAAAACATAACTAGTTGTACTCTTTCGATCATCCACATCTCAGTCACTGTCCGAGTACCCACTAAGTTGGTAAATGTCTGACTTAGTATACATTAATCCAAAAGATAATGTTCCCTTTACATACCTCAGTATCCGGTTTAATGCTTTCCAATGAGAATACCTTGGCACCTCCATAAAATGGCTTGACCCTCCCATCCTCAACACAAGGTCTGGCCTTGTGTTTGTCAAATACTTGAGACTCCCAATTAAGCTTCAATATCTACTCGCATCAACATGATCCTCTTTCCCATCATTTGATAGTTATGTTCAAGGTTTCATTGGAGTGGAACTGGATTGCACTTCATCATCTTTGCCTTTCTTGGTATACCCTCAATATACCCTTTGAGACACAAAGATCCCTGCCGAACTTTGGTCCACCTCCAAACCCAAAAATATCTCATCATGCCCAAATCGGTCATTTCAAACTCCTTCTTCATTACTTCTTTGAATTCTTCATCTAGCTTGCTTTGCTTTCCATAAAAATAAAATCATCTACATAAAAGGTAACAAATAACAAACTCGTCATATGCTTATTTAGGTATATAACATGTTCATATGGGCATTGCTCATAACCATTCTTCTTGAAATAGGCAATTCTCTCATTCCAAGCTCGTAGACCTTGCTTCAAACCATACAACGCCTTCTTCAACATTAACACCTTATTTTCTTTGCCTCTTCTAATGTAACCTAGACATTTTTCTACATAAACTTGCTCTTCTAGAACTCCATTCATAAATGCAGACTTTATTTCCATTTGTTGTATCTTTCAACCTTGTTATGTTGCTAATGAAAATAATAACCAAATTTTTTCCATCCTAGTTACTAGTGCAAATACCTCATCATAGTCAATTATTTTCTACTTTATGGCCCTTCACCACTGGTCGGGCCTTATAGTGCTCCATCTCTCCTTTTGCATTGATCTTCTTCTTGTACACCCACTTCACACCAATTGGCCGAGCTCCTATGGATAAATCTGTCAGTTCTCATGTTTCACTTCTTTCATTTGAACTGATCTACTTATCCATAACTTTCTTCCATCTCCCATCAAGCACAACTTCTTAAATACATCTTCTGCACTTGCCAACAAACATACTATATGTACCTTATCAGTGGAGTTATAAATATCATTTAAACTCCTAGTTTGGGCTGCATAGGTTCATCATCTTTTTCACCATGCTCATTTGTGATCTCTGGGCACCTGGTAGTGTCATTTGAGCTCCTATTAACCATTGTGGAGTCTTCTCCCTAAGAAATCATGCTTTCTGAAGGCTTTTCCTTTGAATTAGCGTAGTTTCGTTCACTATTTTCATCTACATAGACATATCCACTTACTAAAGTCTTGCCTAAAACTGGGTTAACTTGTAGGGTTTTGCTTGCTCATTATAACTAATGTAAAGATACTTATTGCTTTTGTCATCAAGCTTCATTTTGAGTTGACTTGGGACATTTTCATATGCTATGCTACCAAAATATTTGAAATTCTTGACACTGTGTTTTTTCCTCTCCATATTTCCTACGGTGTCATTCCATCCAGCTTTGCATGTGGACACCTATTTTGTACATATATAGCACCTACACAACCTTTTTCCATTAATCCTTTGACATATTCTTCCTTTTAAGCATTGTTCGAACCATATCAAGAATGGTCTTATTCTTCCTCTATGTTATACCATTATGTTTGGTGAATATGGACTTGTTAGAAATCTCCTTATCCCTTGTTCTTCACAATACTACATAAGACTTATAAACACAAATTACCTCCCCTGTTAGACCGTACTACTTTAATCAGCTTGTTAGTCTCTCCACCATCACCTTGAACCTCTTAAACATTTCAAATGCTTTTAATTACTTTTGTAAGAAATACACTGAGGTCCTCCAAGAGAAGTCATCTATGAATGGAATAATGTATTTCTTACCACTGAATGAACCAGGATAAATTGGTCCACACAGATTAATGTGTATTAGTTTGAGTTGCTCTTCTACCCTATTAATAACCGAGTTTGGAAACTTCAATCTTGAATGTTTTTCGAGCTTGCATTCTTCACAAAATTTCTTCTCGTATTCTATATCGGGTAGTCCAGGTACTATATCTCTCCTTGACAGTTGGACCAGACTTCCAAGATTTAGATATCCAAACTAGAAGTGCTACATCATAACTCCATCTTTAATGTCCAGCTTCAAACACCACTCTTGCAATATCTTTAACTTCAGTCATACATCCGATTTTCTTCATTTCTACCTAGGCTGCAAGACGACCATACTTATCCTTCAAATACAATACTTGGTCCTTCATTAAAAATGAATTATCTGTTTCAATCAACTACTTTATGCTTAAAATATTGCTCTTCACTTCAAGAACATAGTAAATGTCTCTGATTTCTCTAACTCACCCCTTATTCTGTATCTCTCAGATTGTTCCACACCTTTTTACATCCACTCTAGAATCATCTCTAAAACACACGAATCCAGCCTCTACCGTAATGAGATCATGGAAAAAGTTCTCAATTATACATATATGATTGATAGCCCCACTGTCGAGGTACGACACCGAGTTGGTAGAATTCTCCTTAGCCTTTGATTTGAAGCATGGCACTACATCTGAGTTCACCATCTCCACTTTCAAGTTCTCCTTTTCAATACCAAGTTGTATGTGCCTGATCCCGAGTTGTTCTCCTTCATTTCCGAGGTGATCACCTACGTTTTCGAGTTTCTCCCCTACCTTACCAAGCTGTTTGAATGTGTCGTTGAGCCCTTCAAGCATATCGTCAAACTTCTCTGATTTGAATTTTAACTCTATCTCACTAGTTTCTTGAATAACTCCAAATCTTCTAGCACAGGCTCACAATAACTCAGTAATGCTTTGTCCGAGTTCTTCACCTTTATAACCAGGCTCCCCTTCTCCTTTGTCGGGCTCTTTGTCAACTTAGCGCTCAATAACCTGGATTCATCTTCTCATCCCTTGACAATTTAGCCTTCGACAATTAGCTTCTCTCAACCTAACCTTCATCTGCTTGGTCTAAGATAGCCTGGTCTACTTCTTTTTGGCACTAGACACCCTGGTTTATATATGATCAACCTCAAATAACACTGTTTTCTTCAGCTCGGATCTAGACACCATAAAACGCATCTGCTGATTCTTAAACACTTTGGTTTTCTCCAACTTGGCTCCATACATCACATAATGCATATGCTGAACTCCAGATACCTAAGAATGCATGTATTAAGCTCTAAACACCTCGATCTTAGCATTATAGAGTTTGGTCTCTACATCAAACAACTTGGTCTCCTTACTAAACAATTTGGTCTCCTCTTGCACCACCTCAAACAACTTAGTTGAGAATGTGTCCGAGCATTCTGAATCTAATAAAATCCTTATCTTTTACACATCTTCTATTACATGATTTTTTTCAACTTTCCTTCCAGCTCAGCAAAATTTTACTATGTGGTTGACTTTCCCACAATTATAACAATTTCCTAATTGGTATTTGATTGCCACATTTGAAGCACTCCACACCTATTTGGGATTGACCTTCACGACCTCTTCCATGACCATGGCCATGCCAATTTTGTTGCCCAGTCTGATTTGTGTCGACTTCATTTTCACCTCAGCATTGTCCACCTAGTACTTGACCACCATGTGTTTGGCCTCCTCGTTATCTACCTCTAAAACCTCGGCCCTGAGTGTTTTGAGTTCCATTCATATTGCATTTTACATGTAGTGTTTGATCACCGAGTTTCTTCATTTTCTTCTTCCTTTGTTCGTGGGCTTCCAATGATCTAGCTAACTTGTTCACTATGAGAAGTGACAAGTTCTTTGATTCTTCAATGGCACAAACAACGCCCTCAAAATTATTCGTCAAAGATCTCAAGATTTTTTCTACAACCCGGTTAGGTGACATTTCTTCATCATTCGTACCAAGTTGCTTGACAACCTTCTCTACCCGAGTGATGTACCCGGTAACCAACTTTGTTTCATCTCTAAATGTTCAAACTCTCTCCTGAGATCTTGTACCCATATCTGACTCATGCGATTGTCTCCATTGAATGAAATCTCAAGAATCTCCTAGGTTTTCTTTGTTGGCAATGTATTTTCTATATTTTCGAATCTTGATTCGTCTATTGCATTGTATAGAAAATAAAATGTTCACCTATCTTTCCTTCATGTTTTCTTCAACACAAAAACATGTGCCACAGTCTAATGTTCTTTCTCATCGAGTTCATCGTATCTGGCTTCCACTACATTCCTTATGTCTTGGGATCTCAAGAACACCTTCATCTATAAGCACCAATTGTCATAATTGGTCTTCTTCGACATTTGTGGCACAATCATATATTAACAACTTTTTCCATCTTCGCCACTCTTTTTCAAGTACTCACTGTCCCTCACTGTTTCACTCACTCGCTTTCTCTTTTTTTTTTCTCTCATACTCGACACTTAACATAAAACTTTGACACCATTTTCTTAAAATAGAACGCATAAATGAAGAATATTAATTTGTTGTATAACTAGCATTGCGTATTCATTGATTAAGAAAGCTATTAAATAGTCGTGCACAAACATGATCCTAGACCCAATAAAAACCAAACAAAATAAAAGCAATTGAACTAAAAACTGATCTAGTTACTATAATGCACCTGAAAACATAAAAAAAGAACAAACAACGCCTAATGATCGAGATGTTTCAATAATAATAACCACCAAGGTCTATTACCAAGCTGCTACAATACAATAAATAAAAACTAGATAATGTGACACACTGAACTTTAATGAAACGACACAACAAAAATCAGAATTAGAAAAATACCCCAACAACCTAACTTTATCCAACAACATGGTACTCACTTGTATTCACAAATCCATTGACGATTCCATTCTACAATCCATTTTGAGCATGGACGGTTTGGCAGGATCTCCATGATTACTTTTCTCAAGATGATACGGTTAGGACTTCTGAACTTAAAGAACAATTTTTTCGCTTACAACAAGGCACCCTCAATGTTAGTCAAAATTTCACTCAGTTAAAAGTCTATGGGATGAGTTTGACAATTACAAACTTGTTCCCACCTGTAAGTTTCCTTATAGGACTGAGCAATCATTTTAACATGTTAGATACCAAACCGAACTTCCCCAAATAAACAAAGTATTCTCTCTGCTCAACAAGAAACGTAGATGTCTACTATATGAATGACTGAACCTTCATTAGATATGAAAATATTTACTATCAATACTGGTAAAAGAATTGGTTCTGAAAGGGGTCTTCTTGTTAATCCAAACCAATATGCTAGAAATGGCAAAGGTCGTGGAAATAAAGGAAGAGATTGTAACAATACTAAAGAGGCCAAATATTCTCCAATAAACTCTGTACTCATTGCGGTAGGACCAATCAGACAATTGACACTTGCTATTTTAAGCATGAATTTCCTTTTGGTTACAAGCCGAGAAAAAGCAAAGCCAATGGGTTCACTTCCAATGATGCCACGAAAATAGTGCCTCAAACCCAGTTAAGGATTACTACCTCAGGTTTTGGTTTTACACAAAAGCACTATCAAGGTCTTCTCAATTGGCTTCAAAAGTCCAACTTAGATAGTTGCGATTCTTTCCATCTTTCAAATTTTGCCCACACCATAGTTTTTCACATTTATTCAACTTCTTCCGAAGGTATACATTGTGATCAATGACTCGTTGATATAGGAGCCTCTAATCACATGACTTTTACAAGTTTTCTCATTTTTCCTGAAATTTCACCTATTCTCATTACCTTACTTGATAGATCCAAACCTCATGCAAAAATTTCTAGTACTGTGCAACTTTTTCCATTTTTAACCTTAAGCAATGTCTTGTATATTCCTGACTTCAAGGTCAATTTAATATCTACTACAAAACTTATTACTAACTCCAATTTTTATCTTGTTTTTAACTCTGCCTTGTTATAACAAACAGACCCTAGTCGGAAGACAATTTGAATAGCTAAGCAGCTCTAGGAGACTGTACATTCTAATATCTCAAAGCTAATCCTCTTACTACCAACTCAACAAATTCCTTTTGTGCCTATGTTAGAGTGAAATCAACTTTTACAAATTTGTAAAAAATTAAGCTATACATAATCTGAAAAATTAGGATGGTTGGTTCTTAATTATTAGGTCTATTTAGTATGATTGATTTTGTATTATGCTATAAATAAATTTTGTGTAGCCTACATTAGGCACATAATATGTTTAAAACATATCCAATGCTACATCATAATAAAGTCGTAGGCTAGAGCCCACTAGTGCAGTAAATGGAAATGGCCTTGGTTGTTTTGCCCTATACGCACCGATTATGTAACTGAGGTATATAAAGGCGAGGTAAAAGGTCTATCACTTTTGGCCTCGGTTCCAAACCGAGGTATAAATATTTATGTTTTTGCCTCGGTTAAAATGAAATCGAGGCAGTAAAAGGGGTTTTTATTTTTGTCAGATTTTTGGTCTCGGATTCTGGTGCCTTTATGACTTTATGCAAGAATGGATAATATGCATTTTTAACATCAGGTCATGAACACATCACCTCGGCTACACTTCATCAATCTCTTTCTTTACATATATAGGGAAAATAATTCATAAAAATTAACATTATTATCGACTACAGTTATGAACACTAGAACATAATGCCTCTATAATGCTCTTTGCACAAACAAATATACTAATTCCATTTCAAACACTACAAATCGGATCAGTAACATCTTATCCAGTCAATCCATCAACCCCTTTTAGCGCCAATGATGACCTGAATCCAATCTTCCATTGCTCCATTCTCTACCAAGCAATATACCAGCTCATACTCTTCCTTCATCCTTAAGCATCAAACAAAACAAAGGGACCAAATCATGTCTCCTCGCCAACTCCTTTCTGTTCACCAAGAAATTATCATTATTGTTAGTGGAACATCAAAGAAAATATTTCTCATTCACGAGTGAAGAGGCTAATGAATAAAAGATTTAACTTACCTAGTCAATTGCCTATCAAAACCTGAAGCAGCCAAGACCCCTTTGTTCTCTTCAGCTCTTCTAATGAGGTATGGCATAGTCATTTCTACTGGCCCAAATGGAATATACTTGCTAACCTGAAACCCTATATTGCTCAACCCGTAGGAAAGTGCCTCTGACATTCCATATAGCTGTGAAAATTCTAGCTTCTGATTCACTTTTTCAACTCCCAATACATGTGTTTTCTCCACAGCCAATTTGCCTGCAAACCATTCACACATAATCTCAAACACTAAGATTTTCTTACAAGCAAACAAACAGTTCGAGAAGTGATAAAACTTTTATATTGATAAATCATTAAAATTTAACTTTTATGTCATAAGAAATTGAGTAATACCAGATTCAATATTGTGGGTTGCAAGAACAACTGAATCAAGTCCATTGGCAACTTTCTCGAGCATAAATGATGAGCAATCATTGAAGCAATTGTGTGTCTTGAATGGTATTGTGAACTAGGGATGCAAATCCAAGAGACTTGGCCAATTTACTCTCTGGACATGTAAGCACCCCTCACCAATTTCAACCTCATTGGAACTCCCATTTTTTCTGCTACCTTTGTTGTCAACAACAACCTCTCATTAGCATCTTTCAAGTAAGTTTGAATGGTTCCAAACACAATGGGCTTGTTATCTTTCAGCCATCAACCATCCCATTCTTGAATTTTCACCTTCTCCATTTTTCCGATCATCAACTATTTCCCCATATTCCCAAATGGTGAATCCCTCGTGTGAATCCTGCATCAAAAGCCAACATCTTCGTTGTTCCATCAAACTCCAAATAGCATCGTCACTTTTCCCCTACATCACACAAACCTATAAAGAGAAATCCCTGGCCAAAATTTGATTCAATTAGATTCAAGTTTCTTTCATTTCCCTTTTTGAATCCAATCATATATAAAAGAAAATACAAGACAAGGGTTTCCCATTATCTGTGGTTTCTCCCATACTATTGCCACCGTCCCCCGTCACTAGAGCCAATAATCTCCAATGCATCTCCATCTTCTTTGTCAACCACAACCATCGTGAGCGCCTCCACAGAAACCAACCGAGAATCGCGCCCTGACTATCTATTCAGCAAGCCACCGTGACCAATGCTCTTCCGGTGCGTCACAACTCATCATCTCCATCTACCATTGTCGTCGCTGCCAAGGAACTCCGTTCAACTCTTCTCTTCGAGCCGTGGCACCATTTACACCATCTTCTCTGTTCGCCAAACGCCTTAAATCGGAGAGCCTCCCATCATCGCCACCGCGGTACTCGTCTCTAGCATCACGCCTCCCCTTCGCTTTCAACGCCGACCACCATCGTCATCCTCGCCGGAGGGCAACCTGCTGCAATGGAGGAAAGAGCCTTCCTGCGTCATGGCTGTCAAGTGGGAGAAGAAAGATTGCTCTCTTTGTGCCAGAGGAAACACAACCCTAGAATAAAAGCTTTAACTTGCAAAGGCCCTACTGCCTCGGGTCCAAGGGGAACCGATGCCGTAACCGAGGCATTAATTGAATTCCTTAAAAGTTGTGAGTTGCACAAAGTCAATTGCAGACCATTCGGTCTCGATTTTCTGACTAACTGAGACAGTAGGTCTATTTTAAAATAATTGTTAGGCAAACAGTCAGTAATAGGTGGGAAAATGAAAAATATTATGCATCGGTTCTAATATTAACCGAGGTAATACACTCTTTATGCCTCGGTTCCCCTTAAATAGAGGCCTATAAAGTCGCTGAAATTACAAAAATACCACCGTGTTTGTATATGTTTCGGTTTTTGTAAAACCGATGTCTATAGCAACCGTTAGAAAGCAATTTTTTAGTAGTGGCCATAGGTCATGGGAAGCCATTAAAAGGCCTAGAAAGATATCATTGCCTGGTAGGCAAACTCAACTATCTTATTATCACCAGACCCAACATCACTGTTGCGGTTAGTGTGGTAAGCCAATTTCTAAGTGCCCTCCTTATGATAACAATTGGGATACTGTGACACATATCCTTCAATACATAAAAAATGTTCCAGGATGAGGATTATTTTATGAAGACAAAGGTAGTACTAAAATCACTTGTTACTCTGATGCAAATTGGGTAGGGTCACCATCAGATAAAAGATCCACTTCTAGGTATTGTGTTCTTATGGGATGAAACCTTATCTCATGGAAAAGCTAGAAGCAAAATATAGTTGGTAGATCAAGTGCAGAAGCAATCGTGTGGTGGTAGTAACCACTTGTGAGCTTACGCGGCTTAGGCAATATTTATGCTACTAAACATAGGAGACAACAATGAAACAATGCTTATTTGTGACAATCAAGTTGTACTTCACATTGCATCAAACCTAGTTTTCCATGAAAGAACCAAACACATTGAAATTGATTGTCACTTTATTAGAGAAAACGTGTTCTCTAGAGAAATCACTACTAATTTTTTCAACTCTAGCAATCAGTTGACTAACATGTTCACCAAGTCCCTTAGAGGCTCTCAGATTGAGTATATTTGTAACAAGGTTGATACATATGACATATATGCTCCAACTTGAGGGGTAGTGTTAGAACGAAATCAACTGTTACAAATTTTTAGGGAATTAATAGTTACACAATTTGAGAAATTAGGATGATTGAATCCTAATTATTAGGTGTATTTATTATGATTGATTTTTTTATGCTATAAATACTTTATGTGTAGTCTGCATTAGACACACACTACATGCAAAATATATCCAATTCTATAGCCTTCAATACTGTTTTTACTCCTAGGCTTTAGCATCTATGACCTAGTCATATTTCATATTTAAAATTAGTTATTATCTACACAGCTTCCTTTGGTAACCTTTCAAATATCATATCCTTGTGATGTATGCTAATTTGCTAGACAAAGAAACCTTCCTTTTGTTTCTTGTGCGACTAAATCAATACAAATGTTTGATCTTTTACATGTTGGTATTTGGGGACCATATTTCACCACCTCCATTATGGGTTATAAAAAAATATTAACCACCATTGATGATTTTTCACTCTTTAGATGGGTTAAATTAATGAAATATAAAAGTAAAACTAGAGATCACTTGAAGAATTTTGTTAATTACATAGAAACACAATTTGATGCAACGCTCAAGGCAATCTGAAGTTATAATGGACCATAATTTTTTATGATAAATTTTTACCTTGAAAAGAGAATTTCTTATCAAACAACAGGTGTTGAAACACCTCAACAAAATGCTATAGCGAAAGCATCAACATATATCATGAATGTTGCTAGAGCTTTAATGTTTAAAATTGATTTACCAAAATCTCTTTGGTCCTATGTTGTCATCCATTTAGTTCATCTCATTAATAGATTACCTACACCTTTGCTACAAAATATACTATAAATAACAACCTTACTTAAATCACTTAAGAGGTTTTGGTTGTTTGGCCTATTCAACAACTTTAGAGCATGGTCGAACCAAATTATCTCCCAAGGCCAAAAAAATTGCTTTTTATTGGATAGAAAGAATGTACTAAAGGATACTTGTTGTATTATATTCAATGTAGGAAAATTTTGTCTCCAGAAATGTGGTTTTTTTTTTTATGAAACTTTCTTTCCTTTTAAATTAGAAGTTGAATTTGATATGACTAAAATATGCCAAAACCAATTTTGTAAGAATACTGCCCTCTTTAATACAGATGAATCCAACATTTTTTTAAATCCAGAAAAAGTAGATGACCCAAATCATATTATTGATCCAACATCACACACTGCTTCACAAACACCTCGACACTCCATGTAACAAAGACAATTCCCACATTACTTGAGAGATTATCACTACTTCCTATCTATTAATATTGTATCAAATGCAATTTCCTAACTCTTTACCTCTCACCTATATTTATAAATTTCAGAATAAGTTTTTATTAGTGCATCCATTGAACGACTCTTTAGTCTTATCTCTCAGCCGTACAATCACCAAGGGAGCTCATGTGGGTAAGTAGATCGTTCGGTCCACATAATGGATCGAACAATCATACTGTACATCTTATAAAAAAAGTTCTCCTAATTCTAGAAATTTTTGTTGTTCTATATCTTCCCTAATTGAGTCAAAAACATATACTCAAGCTTCCAATATGAATTTACCTTGGCATGGCATCTTGCCATCCAAATAAGGTTTGTAAATTGAAAAACATTCTTGTATGGATTGAAACAAGCTAGTAGATAATGGTATGTTAAGCTCTCCACAACCTTATAAATTCATTCAATCTTTGGCTGATCATTCGCTCTTCATAAAGAATATAGGGGTATATCTTTCACGGTTTCATTAATCTATGTTGATGATATAAGCAGTGATTCTAATGAAATTGAATTTGTCAAGACACACTTGGACAATGAATTTTGAATTAAAAATCTTAACAAACTTCGTTATTTTTTGTGCTTGAAATATCATGTTTTGAATCTAGTATTGTGGTCAATAAGAGGAAATATGCAGTAGAAATACTAGAAGAAAATATCATGTTTGCTGCCAAACCAGTATCCACTCCTGTGGTGCCTTTTACCAGATTAAATAGCTCTTCTGGCACTCCTTTATTTGACCTTCAATTTTTTTTCCAATTGATTGGTCAGCTGATGTATATTACAAGCACCAGACTAGACCTAGCTTTTTCATTCAATAGCTTAGCCACTATGTTTCTCAACCCAGGGATACTAATCATCATTCTGCCATGAGAGTGCATCGTTATCTCAAAGGATTTCATGTTAAAGGTCTTCATTCTGTGGCCAACTCATCTTTCATTCCTTCTAGTTTTGCTGATTCTGATTTGTTGTATGCAAAACTTGGAAATCTATCACTTCATATTGTGTCTTTCCTGTCTCTTCATTAATTTCTTGGAAAACCAAGAAGCAAACAGGAATATCGTGGTCTTCCTCTAAAGTTATAGAGTTCTTACAACTCTGAATTGTGAGTTACAGTGGCTTCATTATTTACTCACTACTTTAAAAGCTCCTAGTGCTGCCCTTATTTCAGTTTTTTGTAACAATCAATGCGCTATATATCTGGCTCACAATCCTACCTTTAATGAGCAAACAAAACGTATAGAAATTCACTGTCATGTCATTCTTGAAAAAATTCTAAGTGGTTTTCTTCATTTGATGCCAGTTTCTTCTTCTACACAAATGGCTGATATGTTTAGTACGGCTCTCCATCCCAAAGCTTTCATACATGTCCTCCAAGCTAGTACTGTTCGATGTTCACAGTACCGCTTGTGGGGTGTATTACCAAATAAATAAATATCTTTTTGTCTTATCCAATGCCTACGTGTAAGGTTTGTTACTTTTTGTTATGTATGGGTGATTTCTACATCCTAATATATATGACATTGCTTTTCTGTAGATGACGGCACATTAATCAATGAAATATTTTTTCTTTGAGGTCTATGAATTCTATGAAGTCCCTTTATAGGTTCTTGTAGAAAAATAATCCCTTTATAATTTCGAATCGGAAGTCTTCCTATAATTACCACATGCTTTGATAGGATAGTGAAGGCATGTAACTTTTATAGTGTACAAACCTTTTGGATGTTTCTTAGAAGTAATCTATGTTACATGTTTTATTGCAGATAAACAAACCGTATCTTCCATTGGCTGCTGGCAAATTATCCTTCAGAACTTGTGCCTTTATTGTTGCCTTATCTGCAATTTTGGTGCCATATAGATCCATCACTTTTTAGAATAAAAGATTTTAAGATTAGATACATTGAAAAAGGAGAATTACGGTTTTATTCTATTTTGCAGGGTTTAGGGTTTAACTTGATGATAGGTTCTCCGCCATTGATTTGGAACTTTGTGTTGTGCGTTACATTATGGACTTGCTATTCAGTCAATGTGAGTTCTTTCCATTAAACTGAGTATTATGTTTTAAGGTATACGTATTGGTGCACTGAGTATTCTTATATATATATATTCTGCAGTTGCCTTTCTTACGATGGAAGCAATATCCGGTGATGGCATCATTGCTCATATTTGTTTGTGGGACACTTATAAATCCAATTGCATACTTCCTTCATATGCAGGTTCTGTCATATCACTATATCTTAGTTTTGAATAAGCATGTTCAAACTTATTATCACTTTCAAAGAATAATAACAAATTTTCATCCCAAGATTTTTGGGTTAGTTTCATTTGATATACAATCAGCCATTTGAATGCACCAATCAGAAATGGATCTACTAAATTGCTAATTGATGTAAGAAATTTTCAGACGTTTGTGTTGAAGAGGCCACTTGTCTTTACAAGATCATTCATTGTTTTTCTGTTGTTCATGAGTTTCTACTCTACTGGTATAGCATTAGCCAAGGTAAATTCTTTATTTTCTCAGGACATGTATTCATTTTCCAACACCAAGCTTTTGGTTAAATAATGTGAAACCTTGTATTGAGTCTGTGTAGGATATACCTGACATAGAAGGAGATATAAAACATGGCGTTGATTCTTTCGCAGCACGTTTAGGCCAGAAAAATGTATGTTTCTTAAATTCAATATTTTCTTTTTGTTATCTCATCTTTGTATAACATTTGGTTGATTTTAAATCTTTGATAGGTATTTTGGATTTGTGTTTTCCTTTTTGAAATGGCATTTGGAGTTGCCTTCTTGGCAGGAGCATCTTCTTCATCTCACTTTTGGATTAAAATTGTCACGGTAACATATTTTTATTACATTATATATATGTTGGAATTTTATTAGGTATGCATAATTTATTTGTTTTTTTTTTTCGCAAAATGTAGTGTGATTTTGATGAAGAAAGTCTTATTATAATACCGGTTTTGTTTGAGTATATTCATTCAAAGTAAATGTTTTCTTTCTAATAAACTAAGTAGATTTTTGTTTGTTTTGTATATTTATTTAATATGTTTTACTTCTAAAAGTAAATAGTATCTTTTTTTTTCTTTTAAAAAGTAAATTCGATCTAGTTCTTTTTTTTTTAAATGTCTCATATTAAAAATACTTATTTTAAATTAAGAAAATAGGATTATGGTTTTTTTAAGTGATGTATACATTAATTTTTAAAATACCACTTATTATTTCTTTATTTAATCAGGCATAAGGTTCAATTATTAATATCACACAAGATTTTTTTAAAAAAAACTTTTTTGACAATTTTTCTCACTAATACTAATAACATGTAATTGTTTTGAGTATTCTATATTTCGTTCGTCCAACAAGAGAGACTGCGTTGTGTATAGCAAAATAGACTAAACATGAAAAAGAAAATGTAAAAGAAATTATATATATAAACTGATAATTAAGTTCATAAAGTGAAGTAGACGTTGTCGTTTCCTTTTGAACCTCTCTATACATACGAAGTTTCTTAGAGTTCAACAACATCCCTTATGTTTAACATTACTTGCTTATGATATGCCATATATCTGTATTTAGATAAACAGATTTCTATAGAAAAGTTGTCCTTATTGTGTAGATTATTCCAACTTTTTAATCTCGAAGTGAAGGGTAAAAAATGATCTTTAAAATAAGCAATATTTTAGTACAAACATAGGTTTATTTTTATATATCATTATAAATGAGCATAAAGTTATTTAAATTTTGTAATAAAATTTAAACAAAATCTGTTATATTTTAGTGTCTTGGAAATGCTATTCTTGGTTCAATTCTGTGGTACCAGACCAAATACGTAGATGTGACAAATCCAGCTTCCACTAGGTCCTTCTATTCCTTTATCTGGAAGGTAATTCTTCTATTAAACACTGTTTCCATTTGAGTAGTTCAATATCCAGATTATAAAGGAAACATCTAATAACATAAGTATTTATGGGTTTGTTTTTGCAGTTGATGATGGGCTCATACGTTCTCCTGCCTTTAATTAGATAAAGTTAACTCAAGATTAAACATAGAAATAACATAGAAAGCTTTGCATCTAAGTTTATTGAAGCAATAAAAATTACACATGTATGTGTTCTCTAGATCTGATGAGTTTTGTATCAGTAAGTTTTTCTTTATTTATTTTTTTTAATTGTGTGATGATTTTCAGTATATCTATATCGAGCATTATCTCTATAGACACATCTTTCATTAAAGGAATAAAAGAATAGAATCAACTTGTTATGATATGATTAATCTAAAAGTATATCAGTGCTAGCATATGAGCTTTTATCAACTGCAAAGTGTTATTTTATAAATACACTCAATAAAAAATCATCTCCCTAAAATATGCGTAAGAGAAGCACCTGTCTTGCATTTTATATGTTGGTATATGTTGATTCACAATAATAGAATAAAATAAAAGCAATATTGGATATTAACAAAAACATAAATTAGCAATATATAATTATTTAATAGGTTAAAAAATTATTTTTAATAAAAACATCAATATAACATTTATAGAAATAATACATTTTATTTGGTAAAATACCATTTTTCTCCGAGTTTTGGTTGAGAATATTCGAAATGGTCTTCATTTTATTTTTTTGTTCAATGTAGTCCTAAAGAACGTAATTTGTGTTCAATTTAGTCATTTTTACAAACTCTGTTTAAATAGTTAACGGCGAGATGTCCAGATGTGCAATTAGAGAGTGAACTAGATCAGTCATCATCATAGGGACCACATTCGGAAATAATTAACATAAATGGGGACTAGATTGAACAACCTTCATTCATTACAAAACAAAGAGCCACATCACCATCTTCTTCAACCTTCAGCCCAATCAAAAATCGAATTGTATTTTATGAAACCCTTTACAGAGGTGAAATGGGGTGGATTCTCAAATTAGGGTTTTTATTTTGTTATGTGAAAGTCATAGTGACGTTGGAGGTTAACCAATCTTCTTCCCAATCTTCGTAGTTAATGAGCCATGTCTGCTTCCCAACCATCTTAATGAGCCCAATCTTCTTCCCAATCTTTGTGGGTTCTTCTTTACTTCTCTCGACAAGTTAAAGTTTTTACTAACCCAAGTTCATGAACAATGTACAAGTTTCCTCTTTTTCCTTGTTGGTTCTCTTCAATTGTAAAGTTAGAGTTGTTGATGCTGTAATTTAAACCGTTGACAGGGTTTTGATAAAAACGGTGTGTGAATGTGATTTTGTTCAACAAAAATTTAGAATTTTCGTTTGCAGGTTTGTGGTGATTGCGGTGGCGGACTGAAGGTTTAGGTGTGGCAGCAATAGGGTTAGGTGGCTAGAAAGAAAGTAGGGTTTCGATTTTTGGTTGGGTTGAAGGTTGAAGAATATGATGATGTGACTCTGTGTTTTGTAATGAATGAAGATTATTCAATCTAGTCCCCTCTGTTAATTATTTTTTAATGTGGTCCCTATGATGATGACTGATCTAGTCCACGTCAGAGTATAAATGACAGTTCACTCTTTAATTGTACATATAGATATCTCACCGTTAACCATTTAAATGAAGTTTGTAAAAAGGATTAAATTGAACACAAATTACGTTCTTTATGACTTAAGTGAACCAAAAACACAAATGAGAACCATTTCGAAGGTTACCAACCAAAATTAAAACAAAAAAAAATATTTTATCCAAAAGATTTGAAACTAATTGAATCAAAAAGTCATAATAACTAAATTGAAATTAAGTTAATGATACATCACATCAAAATTGACACGTGACAGTTGTCACATTAAGGACATGACATGACAACAAAAGTTTTTAAAAAAATAAAAAAATTGACATGTGGTCCATTATTTCGGTTAGTAAGAGAACCTATTTGAAACAGTTTTTCAAAAATTAAGACGGAGTTGAAATTTTTTTAAAATCGAAGATCAACTTCACACATTCTAACTTGGACAGTGATTATGCTTATAAGAATCTAAACCATTAAAAAAAATGAATCAATTTAACAATTATATGACCGAATAGTGGAAACCACTAAGTGAATTAATTAGGCAAAGTAAAATGGGCAGCCCACCATAATTAATTAGACCGTTGTGTGTGTCGCTATTCTTGTGAGTTTTTCTTCTTCTTAACAGTGAAAGCGAACCTCTTAGTGGAGAAAACACAACTTCCTTCCCTCACTGTGCAAAGCAACCTTGTTTAGTCCATCTCACCAGTGATCATCGTTGTCCATGTCATGGTGTCAACTGCTAGTAGTAAGTCTTTCAAAGTTTTTGTGAAGGGGAACGGGTGGGTGGGTGGGGGGCGTGGGGGTTGGCCTCGAATAATAACTGAATCTTGATTTTGTCTCGGTTATTGTCGTAACCATTACCTAAAGCACTTTATGCTTTGCTTATTATAGCAATCTTGACCAAAAGTAATTAAAATATTTAATTAATTTGAGGATATTTGGTTTCGGTTGGAACCATAACCAAGGCCATAGACCATTTTCTGTCTCAATTTTTACTATAACTGTTTCCTAAATTTTGTTTTTGTTTAATGATAGTTATGTTTCTGTAACATTCTATACCATAAAAATTGACCTATATGTAAAAACAAGTATCCACAACACATAAATACAGTCCAAAATAAATTTTTCAATAAGTAATATATATTAACTATTCAATTATGATTTTTGATTTTGATAAGTAAGGTTATTATTTTTGGTTGAATTTTTTTTTACCATTCCTTGGAACCCTTATTTCAGGAGAAAAACTCCATAAGTTCTTATTTTGGGTGAATCTGAAATTTAAAAATTATTTGGAAAGTTAATTGTTAATAAGTCTTTAAACAACTATAAAATTTGTTCTAGTTGACAGATTTGACATTATTATATATTGATTTGTGGTAGAAAAAAACTATATAATACCGTCGTGCCCATCGAAGCCAGCTAATCCTCCTACATTTTTTAAAATATGTCGTTTTCTATTATTTTTTTGTCAATTTATTTATTTTTTTCAAACTTCGCCAAAATATTTCACATACTTACCCTTTGAATTTTCATCTAAATCTTGTTGTGACGGTTTTTCAGATTTTTTGGGGATTTTAACAAATTTTCTGGTCATTTGGAATTCTCTTGAATATATACTCTCAATTTTATCCAATGTTTGGCTGTATATGGTGTACGAACAACAAACAAGTTTAACAAACAAAAACTAAAGTTCATCAAAAAGCCAAAACGAAGCTAACTTTGAAGGTGGGTTTTGTGCCGAAATAAATTGTTGCCACCGATGAGGGAGAAAGGGGAAAATGCTTATGCTCCAAAGAGTACATGTGCATGAAACCAATCGGTCAAAACGAAAGAAAATCATACCTAAAGTAGTTAATCAACTTGAATTTGTGTAAAATAAAAGAAAAATGACCTATGATAGTCATTGAAATCTTCGTCGAATAAGGGTTTGCGCAGAGAATCATGTTCAAGAACAACTTTGAACAAGTTTGGACGGTTGCAAAAATGGAATATGGTCTTGGACACACGTTGACAGTGTTGGATAACAAAGACGAAGAGAGCAATAACATAGAGAAAACGGAGAAGAAAACACAAAGAAAGAGAAGAAATGTGCAAGAGGCACTGTTATACATATTACCTCAGCTCTACTAAGAATCGTTGCCTAAAGCCTCCTGAAAAAAAAATCAATGACAAATTTTGAAATTTGTTTCAAACTTTATGATTTATTCGTGGTATAAATGAAGCATAAAAAGTGTATGACACCAATTTTCAAAACAAGCGAAGCCATATAGTTGTCCATAGGGCCAATTGAAAAGTCAATCTACAACGTTAGGACCATGTGGTAGCGGTTCTAAAAAGAACCGAAGCCATAGGCCTTGCATAGAGTTCTATTAGTTGAAAAGTCTAAAATTGTCAATTCCACAAGACCCTATGATAGCGGTTCTGTAAATAATTGATGCAATAGGCCTTGCTCTAACATTAAATTTGAAAAGGTGTAGTTATCTGGCACCCTTTTAGGTTTTGGTTTTAATTTAACCAAGGTCAAAACCACCATATGGATTCAATTTTTTATCAATCAAGGCCTATATCACTACAAGAAAAATGGTTATTACCGACTGATATTTATATACGGATTTTAATCCATATATAACACAAATATTACATACAGATAGAAAAAAGTGAGTTATATACGGATTTTACTTGCCGATATATCTGTATATAAATTATGTATGTAATTTACGCGCGTGTTGGTGGGAAGTGGTTTGAAGTGTCACCTGCGGATGTTAGATACGATCTTGAAAATAATTTTATTTTAAAAAATTGAAATTAGGTTTCATTAATTCGAAGGTTTTTTCTCGAACTCTTGCTCGAGCTCAAGTACCTAACTAGAGAAATCATTTGCTCACCTGACAATCGCGTTTCTCCCTCTCCCTCACAATGGACTCGCGATTTCTCCCTCTCCAGTAAGTAGCCTCTCTGTTTGTTCAAATGTTAGGAGTCCCTAGCCCGTCATTGCAAAAACTCGTGAACCCTAATCCCTCTTTTGTTTCTTTCATTGGCACATAACGCTTTGTGGTTTGGTTCGAAAGTTCGATTTAGGCGATTGTATTGATGTTTGAGAAGATTCGAAGTGGTATAAGGTGTGTTGTTGTAGCCTCCTCTTTTTCCTTGAACCCTCACCTCAATCGAAGCTCGTCATTGGCTTTGATTGCAAGTGTGTTGACTTGTGTCGCAAAGGCACTCTCTGCACTCTCGTCACATGTTGTATTGGGATTTTAGTTGTGGGTTTTTATTTTTTGCTGATGATTGTGTTCTTTTAGGACTTATTATTATTTTGGTTTAATACCTATTTTGGTCCCTCCTTTGGGAGGGTTTGTTCAAAGTGGTCACTCCTTTTTTCAAAACTTCACTCAAGTCCTAGCTTTTGCAAAAATGGTTCAAAGTGGTCCTTTTTGGTAACGGCGTTAAGTTCACTAACGGCAGACCTGCCAGGTGTCTAACATGTGCTGATTTGGCATTGTTAAATGTTTTAAAAAAAAATTATTGTGACGTGTAAATGTATGTTGTTAGGGTTAAATTAAAAAGTCAATTAGGGTTATATTAGATAATGAATTAGGGATTTGCGTTGCGGATTGGGAAAATCCGTAGCGCACTGACGGTAGAAGAACCCAAAATCCGGTGGGTTGGTTGACTATGATTATGATGAGGATGATGAAGACTACCGCCCACCACCAAGGAATAATCCAGAAGCATCTGAAGAGTATGAAGGAACAATGGAGTCTCTCAGGCTGAAAAGAAAATTGACAAAGGTCGAGATTTTACAGATGTCGAAGTTGTCTAAAACTTCAAAATCTAAAGATAGTGTTTTTGCTACCTTATGTTCAACTTTGAGCCAGGTTGTGCTACCCTGTAAGAAACCTTTAGTCAACTTTATTACTGTTCCTTGTATAGAGGACAATCAAGAAAAAGGAGCAACATGTTTCTGGAAGCTGCTGTGAGAATAGTAGTGTATCGGCTGAGCTAAACCATTTAGAGAAAGAAACTGCTGCGTTTCGAAATTCTTCTGATAGGTTGTACGACACATCTGAAAATGGACAGTTGGATGGTGAGGAACACACTATGGTTTCACCAAAATCCCCGCCAAAGACACTAAGGTTGTACCCTGTTGCACCTTTGCTGGTACCTCGTGAGTGTAGAGAAGATGTTACTATAGATGGTTACTGTATAAAGAAAAAGTCAAGAGTGATAGTGAATGCATGGGCTTTGGGGAGAGATTCTAAAGTTTGGTTAGATAATGCTGAGGAGTTTTGTCCTGAAAGATTTTCAAATAGCAATGTGGACATAAAAGGATTTGACTTTAGACTCATACCATTTGGTTCAGGTCGCAGAGGGTGCCCTGGGATTCATTTGGGTCTCACCATTGCTAAGATTATTCTGGATCAATTGGTTCATTTCTTCAATTGGGAGCTTCCTTTGGGCATGTCCCCTGATGAATTGGACATGACTGAGAAATTTGGTCTTACAATGCCAAGAAGTAAGCATTTGCTAGCTGTGCCAACTTATCGCCTAGCAGATGAAATTGGAAAGTAATAAATTATGCAGATTAGGCTAATTGCTAAATATAGTTTTCTCATAGTTCTGTCTATTTCTTTTCTTTTTAACACAGTTTTACAATATTCCTGCACCAGTCTGTATACTCACTAGGTCAAATGACTGTGTCTGAAAGATTCATAGCATGGTTCAATAAAAAACAGAAGACAAGTATCTTCTTAATATTATATATTTCCCTGGTCAGTTCAAAAAGATATAAATTATTAGCCCAAGTAAAACAATAGCAAGTCTAAAATTGTGTAACTTTCATGTTTAACCGATTTACCAATATGAAATAACATGCTATTTAGCAGTTTGGATTATCGTTACTTGCAATTACTCATTTGAGTTACTAAACTTCATAATATTTGGTCTGCATGAACCTTCAAATTCGATTTGTATAGTTTGTAAAATTTAATCTGTGAGATTTTGTGTCTATATATGCACGGAACATTCAGTATTCTGATATTCGAAATTGAAGCAGAAAATCAGTTCCAAACAAATCATGGAAAAGAAATAACAGAATATACGAACTAGGAAGTAATTGGATAGAACAGAAATTCTGAGAAGTAATCTCTCCTGGCAAATGTTGAATGCAGAGAATGGAGTTAATCGAAAAACGAAGCATGAGATTCAATTGACGTCACTACTTCTTCAATCGTTACATTAACATATTATCAGTTCTTAAACTATACATACATACCAACAAATCAAACATATGCTTCGGTCAAAGTTTGAAAGATTGATTTATAATCTAGGAATCGGTAAGAGACAATCTCAATTGATTTTGAAGTGTACTTTTAATGTTTTGTTGGGTTTTTCAAATTCTGGTTAAAATACTAACTAATTTAATTTCTTATAAACTTTCAAAATTTTCAATCACCAGACTTTTATCACATTTGTTTTTCATCACCCAACTTGAATCAATCCATGCACGAAGAAGATATAAATACAGGTCACAACCAATTCCTTCTGCCATCTCCAAAGCTTCACAAACATCAACAATAAACCAAACAACAACATGTTCTATCTAACACTATTCATTCTCCTAGCCACCCTAGTCTCATTAATCTACATCCTACTCACCACCGCGTCACGGTGGAGACAGCCACCGCCTCCTCCGGGGCCACCGCGGTTACCGATAATCGGAAACCTCCACTTGATGGTAGGAGGAAGAGAACCACTCCTACATCGTTCGCTTCACTCCCAATCCGCAACGCAAATCCCTAATTCATTAATATAACCCTAATTGACTTTTTAATTTAACCCTAACAACATACATTTACACATCACAATAATTGTTTTTTTTAAACATTTAACAATGCCAAATCAGCACATGTTAGACACCTGGCAGGTCTGCCGTTAGTGAACTTAACGCCGTTACCAAAAAGGACCACTTTGAACAATTTTTGCAAAAGCTAGGACTTAAATGAACTTTTGAAAAAAGGAGGGACCACTTTGAACAAACCCTCCCAAAGGAGGGACCAAAATAGGTATTAAACCTATTATTTTTAGTTATTTTGTGAGATGAGAATGTGGTGATATACTTGTAGTTTACATTCTTGGCATGAAATTTCATCTGAGGTTCTTGTTCCTGCAGCTTGCGCTTCCTGATGCTGTGTACATGGTTGATGCAATTGAAAGGGGAGTAGAGGTTATCAAAGCGTGTAAGCCTGCACTTGAATCTAGTTACATCTCAAAAGTGATTCATGATTGCAAACGGGACAATGAATTAGGTTTTTAAACTAAAAACGCTTGGTCCTACAAATTTTGAAATGGTAAAACTATTGTAATTAACTTTCTTAAATGGAAAGATACTATTACGTCTTTCATAGTTTAAGTATTTAGTTCCTACAAATATTAAAAATGTTTCCAAAATTTTGTATCAAAGTTTTTGTTTCTTAAGTTAAGGGTTAAGTGATATCTCACCTTTTACGTTTTATTTTATATACTAGTTAATAAGATTGAATATAAAAACTTAATTCTTTAAGGTAAGCGTCCTTTCTGTTCTGCTTTCCTTCTTTCTTTTTTACTTCTTTAAGGTAATGTTTTTATGTCTTAGTAGCATATTTTACGGTTGTTTTATATTATTTTAATGTGAGTCAAGGAGATAGATGTTTCTTTGCTCTATTCTGATGACAGAACACACAACAGACAGACTCACAATGGAAATAATTATTATGAGAGCCTCACATTAATTAATTTTCATGGAATATTTATTTAAATAATTAACTATTCTTTCACACTAATATATTTTTTCACTGATTGCTATAGATGATTATTTATCTTGTAAATATGATCTTCATTTCGTGGTTATAATTGGATTGCATTTCCATCTTTTAGGCCCCAAGAGGGTGAAGTTATTTTCTAATAAGGAGAATATGGGATTTAGGTATACTTTTTTTTTGGCAAATCTCTTTTTGTCATGGCACTTTTGTCACGGCATTCAATTAATTGCTGAATCCTTTCTATCAAGTTTTGATTAATCATCCTTTCTCATCTACAACTTTTAGTTTCTTCTGTTATTAATGCAGAACTATTAAACAAACTGAGAGTGAAGGAGAGGAGAAATTCTATTGTATGGGTATAAGGCGTGGAATGAGAGTGGAGGAGGGGGGCTGGAATTGGCTGGGAATTGGGAGAGACTAGACACTCTCTAATTGTCTAGGAATATCTTTTTTTTCTTGCTTACAGATATGTATTTCTCTTCCTAGGATATGCACTTTGTTTTTCTTTAATAATAAAATGAATATTCAGCTATAGTGTGCTTTCTTATTTCTGGTATCTATCAATTGGTATTCAGAGCCCACGATTCTTGGGGTCTGGATGGTTACTACAAGAACAACAATGGAGTCACGGATTGAAAATCTAGAGAAAAGTATGCTTGAATGGAAGCATGAGAGTTAAAGCCAAATGGACGAAATCAAGCAGCTGTTGAAGGAAAAAATTAGAGGAGATACGAGGGGTCGATCATGACAACAACGTTCTCGAAAACGACGCACGGAGGGGGAGAGTCAGGGTAGTCGAGCTATTTCATCACGAGTTTCTGAATCCTATTCCAGAACTCGAGATTCGCGGAGGAGGAGTCGACTACCGAAGGGGGATTACAGAGGGCGAAAATTGGAGATTCCAATATTTGCTAGTGATGCTTATGGATGGATTAACAGAGTCGAACGCTACTTCAAGGTGAACGATATGGATGACTATGAAAAGATGGGGGCGGTGTTAGTAGCATTAGAGGACTGGGCATTGAATTGGTACCATTGGTGGGAGGAACAAACACCTTTACCAAGCTGGGTCCAGTTCAAGGAGGCAGTGATTCGGAGGTTTCAACCGGACTTAGTGCAAAATCCTTTTGGGCCATTGTTGAGCATTAAGCAAATCGGGACAGTAATGGAGTATAGGGAAAAATTTGAGATGATTTCAGCCCCTTTGAAGAACGTAGATCGGGTGATGTTAAAAGGAATTTTTCTAAACGGACTCCATGTAGAATTGCAAGCCGAACTAAAGTTGTACAACATAGACTCATTATCAGAACTCATGGATCGGGCCCTATTATTGGAAGAGAAGAATTGGGCTTTAAAAAAAAGGTGTTAGGCTCGAGTGAGAAAGTAAGCATGGGTGAGAAGGAGACTTCTCCAATGGTGACCAAGATGGCTAGATCATATACTGCAACAGTAGATACTATGAAGAATAAATTGTACGCTAAGAAGCCCAATTATGGAAGTGCAGGTCCAATTGAGCCCAAACCGCAAAATGGGCCTAGCGGAGAAAAACAAATCACTATGGGCAGGAGGCTTTCGCAAGTTGAGTTGCAAGAATGGAGTAAAAAGGGGTTTAAATGTGGGGATAAATGGGGACCTGAACATGAATGCAAGCTGAGGTGCAGGGAGTCAAAATTAAACAAGATTTTTTTCTGTTTAATTTGGGTGGAAATGAGGTGGTATTAGGGATGGACTGGTTGGCAGATTTTGGTGACATTGAAGCTAATTTGTGAAACATGACCATAAAATGGGGAGATGAAGGAGGTAAGAAGGTGTTAAAGGGAGACCCTTCCCTAAGCAAGGCACAAGCATCCCCGAAGAGCATGATTAAAGCCTTACATGATGAAGGAGTAGGTTACTATATTGCATATCAGCAGTTAGAAGATACAGAGGAAAATCAAAACTTGTTATCTGATGAGATCAAGGTTGTCCTAGAGGGGTATAAGGACATTTTCCAGGACCCACAAGGGCTTCGCCAAGGAGAGAGCATGATCATGCAATCAATCTCAAAGAAGGTGTTCAAATACTAAATATCAGACCTTACAGCTACCCCTATTATCAGAAGAATGAGATTGAAAAGATAGTAGGTGAGATGTTGCATTGAGGGATTATTAGGACTAGTACTAGCCCTTACTCTAGTCCTGTTATTCTTGTAAGAAAAAAAAATGGTGGGTGGAGATTTTGTGTGGATTATAGAGCACTTAATAAGTTGATAGTACCTGACAAATTTCCCATTCCTGTAATTGATGAATTATTGGATGAAATAGGATCGACTGTACTATTTTCCAAACTTGACTTAAAATCTGGTTACCACCAGATTCGAATGAGGGAAGAAGACATTCCGAAGACAACTTTTAGGACACATGAGGACACTATGAATTTTTGGTCATGCCATTTGGGTTAACCAATGCCCCTTCTACCTTTCAAGCTCTTATGAACATGGTCTTAAAACCATATCTAAGGAAGTTTGTATTGGTATTTTTCGATGACATTCTAATTTATAGCCCAGATGAGGGAAGCCATCAAAAACACCTTAAATTGGTGCTTAAATTGCTGCGGGAAAATAATTTATTTGCAAATTCCAAGAAATGTACTTTTGGGCAGCAACAATTGAGATATTTGGGACACTTGATTTCGGGAAAAGGAGTTTCTGCAGACCCAGGAAAGGTGAATGAAATGGTAAATTGGCCAGTTCCGAAGGATTTAAAAGGGTTGAGAGGATTCTTGGGGCTCATGGTATATTATAGGCGATTTGTTAAAAATTATGGCAAGATTGCTTGGCCACTCACACAGTTGCTCAAGAAGGACAATTTCAAGTGGGGAAAGGATGCTGAACAGGCTTTCGAACAGCTCAAGACTACAATGACCACTTTACCTATCTTAGCTATTCCAGATTTTGAGAAAGCTTTTGTAATAGAGACAGATGCTTCTGGCAAGGGAGTAGGAGCTGTGCTTATGCAGGAAGGCAGACCCATAGCTTACATGAGTCAATCATTGTCTGATAGAGCTCAACGTAAGTCTGTCTATGAGAGAGAATTAATGGCTATAGTGTTGGCTGTTCAGAAATGGAGGCATTACTTAATGGGTAGTCATTTTGTGGTGCACACGGATAAGAAAAGTCTGAGATTTTTGGCTGACCAGAGGATTATGGGGGAGGAGCAGCAGAAATGGATCTCAAAATTAATGGGTTTTGACTTTGAGATAAGGTACAAACCTGATTGTGAAAATAGGGCAGCGGATGCCCTCTCTAGGAAGCTACAATATTCAGCACTTTCCACGGTACAATTCAATGAATGGGATGGGTTGGAAGATGAAATTCAAGCTAATGTCAGATTAAGGGGGATCATCCAGGATTTATTGAAACAACATTATTCACATCTGGGGTTTCAATTAATAAAAGGAAGATTGTATTATAAAGGACGAATGGTAATACCAAAGAATTCCTCTAAAATTCCTCTAATACTCAAGGAATTTCATGATTCAGCGTTGGGTGGGCATTCTGGATTTTTCAGAACATACAAGAGAATTTCTGGATTATTATTTTGGGAAGGGATGAAGAAAGAAATACAACAATATGTGTTGAGCTGTGCAGTATGCCAACAAAATAAGTATCAAGCATTGAACCCAGGCGGGCTGTTACAACCTTTGCCAATACCTACTCACACCAGATCTGACATTTCAATGGATTTTATAGGAGGATTGCCTAAAACCCAAGGGGTTGACACCATTTTTGTGGTCGTGGACAGGCTAACCAAGTATGCACATTTTATAGCTATTGCTCATCCCTACACGGCTAAGGACATTGCTGAAATTTTCATCAAAGATATTGTCAGGTTGCATGGGTTTCCCTCTTCGATTGTGTCTGATCGAGATAGAGTTTTTATCAGTCATTTTTGGACGGAACTATTTCAAATGGTTGGCACCAAGCTGAAATTCAGTTCTGCCTATCACCCTTAAACCGACGGGCAAACTGAAGTGGTGAATCGCTGTTTGGAGACCTACCTTCGGTGTCTCACTGGGACTAAGCCTAAATAGTGGCCTAAATGGATCAGTTGGGCAGAGTTTTGGTACAACACTAACTACAAATCATCTACTAAAATGACTCCCTTTAAGGCTTTATATGGGAGAGAACCTCCAATATTAATTAGAGGAGATATGATACACTCTTCTGTTGAGGAGGTTAATAGGTTGATGGCAGATAGGAATCATATGTTGGATAAGTTAAAAGAGCATCTAGTCCAGGCCCAAAACAGAATGTGCAAGCAAGCCAACAAGCACTGACGGGAGGTGGAATTTCAAGTTGGAGATGTAGTGTATTTGAAGATACAGCCTTATAAATGAAAGAGCTTGGCTAAAAAGGTCAATCAAAAGTTAAGTCCACGATATTATGGGCCTTACGAAATTATAGAGAAGTTTAGTCCTGCTGCCTATAGACTGCAACTACCTCCAGGAAGCAAAGTGCATCCAGTTTTCCATGTTTCTGCACTTAAGAAATCCATTGCTGCAACAATTACCAGCCAACCATTACCTTTATTTTTAGCAGATGATTGGGAATTGAAGGTTCAACCAGCAGATGCACTTGCTGTTAGAAGAAATCAACAAGGGGAAATAGAAATTCTTATTAGGTGGAAAGATTTACCAGATTTTAAAAATTCATGGGAAGCTAGGTTTCGAGAGGCAGAGAAATGCGAAGAGAATTCCATTCTTCCTTTGCAAAAATCAGATTCAATGGATCAAACTGCAGGATTGAAGCTGCAAAAGGGGTTGATTGAGGGGCACGAACCCTCTAACCCCAACCCTACCCTTTTTCCAGTTCGCAGGTTCAGCTGGAGGACGTCGACGATCTTGAAGACGACGACAACGACGAAGAAGCACCACGTACACCCTCTAAACCTCCTGATTAGGATGATGAACAGTGGCAGATTAGGTCTGATATTGGCAAAGATTACACGCTCGATTACGATGTATATATGCCGCTCATACCTCTTTATCCTTTTCCCCAATAATATGTTATCATGACCTCACATTATGCAGTTATAGTTTTAATTCAACCAATTTGATGATGAAAATTGCTTCTTCTTTTTTTCCCTTTTGAAAAAAAAAATCATTTAGACCTGCGATGAAGGAAAGCTTTTTCCTTTTAATTTGGGCTTACTAGCCCTCTTTTTTGTGTATGAGGAAATTTTGTAGGAAGATAATTTAAATATATTGAAGAGTCTGTTACTGTTTCCACTTAGTCCCCCATGGGTTCACTGTTGTTCCACCTTAACTAGTGGTCTCTAAATTTGAGGTTTTTTTGGTTTAATGTGAAAAATTGTGTAGGAATATGAGTTTATTGAAGAGTATACTATGAAGGTGATGGGCTAAGATTGTATACTTAAATTTCATATATAATGAAACACGTGGATCAAATCAGATGGGGTTGTTTCATTTTAGTCAAATGGTTTTGTGTTTGAACCCATGGTATGCTTACCTGTAGAGTAGTCCTACCCGGTTCAAGCAACTGTAGAGGATACTTGCTATCTGCACTAAATTCCTTTTATTGTTGTTGTTATCATTTGTGTAAGAAAATATATAATTAAACGTGAGAAGTTATCTCTATTTTAAGCTGCATTGTCGAGTTGTAATGTTATTCGGTGATTTTAGCTGCATTTTGTTTCTACATTGGAGTAAAAATGAGTTCTGAAATTTGATAATTGGTATGCTCTTTTTTGCTTCTCTGATTTGGAATGTTTAGGATTTATTTTTTATTAACTGAAGAAGCCATTTTCAGTGGTCGCGTTCTGTTTTTCATGTTAGTAATTATCTATCTGAATTTATTGATTTAAATATCGGGTGTTAACCAGATACTGATAAGTTTGATCATTGATGTTGCTTTGGTTATCTAGTTATATGCAAATTAAATTGTTATGTATGTGGTAGTTGGGTGATGATAAAAAGGAGATGTTGTGAAGAGTAGAATGTGAGAAAAAAGCTTAGACTTTGGGTGAACTAGATGATATGAACTATTAAATGCATGTGGATAATAGTTATGTTGTGGTTAATAACTTATAACCTTTGTTTAGTTCAACATGTGTAGGTTGTTATGGTTGTGGATTTTAATGCTTTTGGTTCTGATTCTTAATGTTCATTCTGAACTCAATAATGGCAGCTGTTGTTGCTGATTTTTCAAGTGCTTATTTTGCAATTGTTGATGTTGATATTCATACATATCTCATTCAACACATTCAGAAACCATCACTAGATGAGGTGTTGTTGCTGTAAAAGAATTGGAGAAAAAGTCATTGTTTTATAGATTAGTTTAGTTTCCTGCCTTTTAGTTTAGCTTAACTTGGTTTTATACAGTTTGTTTTTGCTCGTTTTTATATGTTTCATACTTAGTACTACTTTATAGATGTTAGGATTCAAGTTTCATTTCAGTTTCGATTCAAGTTTCATTTCAGTTTTGATGTTGTTCTTCTTCTTCTTTTTTTTCTGATTTTTCAGTTTTTAGTAGAAAAATGTTTAGTTCAATTGTGAGGAGAGTGTTTTGCTGTTTTTAGCATACTGTTTTAGTCTATTGCTTTTACTATTTTAGTTTACCTATTTTCTGTTTTGAGTCTAGTTGCTGCCAAGGTTTAGTATTACTGTTGATGTTTTTGTACCAGTTTACTGAATTATACTACTGTAACTGAACTAAAAACTAGTTCAGTTCAATTTCTTTGAACTATTGTTTAGTTCAGTTCAATTTATTTGAACTATTTTATAGTTAACTGCAATTATATTTACAGTATAGTGCACTGAACTGCATTTTGCCCACCCCTACTTATTTCATTTTTATACATTCTGTTTATCATTTTTCACTTTTTAACATCAACTCAACATGATCTTATTCATGTAAACATTTTCACGCTTTTTTCAAAGATTGCTAACTAGATTTCAGAATCTAAATCATACCGAGACAAGACTTAGTACTCTGGAAACGTAATCAAGATGGAGGAAGACATAATAGCAATGAGGACATAAAACCATGACATAACAGTCATCACTTGTAGCATACAAAGCCTACCTCTTGGCCCACTTAAACAAACTCAAACAAGCATCAGAATCACCAAAAACTTTCATTGCTAGAGCAATGTGAGTCATGTTGGGTACAAACTGTAGTTTGTCCAATTGAGTCTCCAATTCCGACCCCCACTTCCACCTCTTCACAACCTCAACAACTTTTGCTACAACCATAGTATTCACAGGGTAATTAATGCTAATAAGTAAACAAAGTCATTATGCAGTAGCCATTATAAATACTAGCCATTATCAGTACTAGCTGGTGTGCTTATATATTAGGTCATTAATGCTAATAAGTAAACAAAGTCATTATGCAGTAGCCAACTTCCAACACAATACTACCTTTTCCAAAACTTAAATCTCTAAATACTAATTTCAACATTTTCTGACACAATTAATTGCCAGGCATAATGCACAATCCTTTTTATACCCTAAACACACCATAAACTCACATGCATTAACTTCGGATTCCATCTCAATCGCTAAGCTATCTTATTTTTATTTCTTTTAAACATCCCAATTTCGTTGATGACATAGCATTATACTAAATTTAAAATTTCCATATTCATAACTTTAATATGACATTTATAGCTCAAATTTTAATGGCATAACACACTACATTAACATTCAAATAATACAGTTTGTATCTTTCACTCGAACACAAACATTCAACTAACCAATTCATATTTTCAAACCAAACATGAATGGGAAAACATAGAATATTCATATCACTACACGATCAAACAATCACACAATCAAGACACTATAACTCATAGTTGCAAAAATTAAAAACTCACCAGAGGAGTGTAGTTCTCCCTCAAGCTTTTCCCTAGCAACGAAGTGAGTGAGAATGGGTTCCTAAACTGAGTGCACGAACACAGATCCTACACCCAGTACACCAATGGCGCGATCAACACCCAATAAAAACACGTTTTCATGAAAATAAAGAAAGGAGAAACGAAACAGAGAGCAGAAGAAGGGAGAGGGAACGTGATACCTGAAAGCGGAAGCCCTCAAACTAAGGAGCCCTAAGCAATGCCACACGAACTGAACAAAATGGTAGAGAAACGAAGGAGCGAGCAAAGACATAAACATGAAATTGAAGGAGAACTGCCAAAGGAGCCCTAACGCACTGATGAAATAGAGGAGAAGGCTCCTTAATGCACTGATCAAACAACGGAGAAGGAGCCCTAACACACTAATGAAATGGAGCAGAAGGAGCCCAAACGCACGAAACGCACGAGAAGCGTGAAGCAGTGATGAAGATGTGTGTCAAATTGAAAGAGTAGAGCGAAGCAGTGACGAAGATGTGCGTGAAATTGAAGGAGTAGCACGAAGCAGTGAAAATGTGCATGAAATTGAAGGAGTAGCGTGAATCAGTGATGAAGCTATGCGTGAAATTGAAGGAGTAACGCGAAATAGCGAAAGCTAAGATATGCGTCAAATTGAAGGAGCAGCGGGAATAAGAATTGTTTAATACTCATAGACAGCGCGTATCCTAAAAAACGATATCTATTGGGTTTTAATACATTGTGCTTTGATAAGCCTCTCCATTGCTTGGTTGAAGATAGAACCCGAGATGGCAGAAGTTCCAGCAGGTGGCAGCGGAAAGTTGATGGAATATGAGTGAATGTTGGTTGCGGCAGAGAAGGAATGAGGTGGTCCTAGCTTCAGGCAGCCTCCATTATTGGAAGAAAGCTAAGAGGTGGGAGATAGTTGATGGAAAGAGTGACTTTGGTAAGCATTTGCTTGGCAGAGATGAATTTCAGATTGAAGAAATTTCTCATATATCCCAAAGTGTTTTACAAGTGATGCTTTCATGAATTTATAGATGCATTCATGAAGCTAAAGCATGGAAATGGTGATCCGTAAATGGTGGATCAGCTGCCACGTTTTCACCCATGTGCACCATGTGAATGCCTTCTAGAAAGGCTTATTAAAACATGTGAAAAATCTGAAAAAAATGCTACATCCGTATGTGAGGGAGAACTTTCTAATGTAGCCCCATATCTTGATAAGAACACCTCCCTTTTTGTAGCAATGACCATCTTACCCTTCTCCATGTTTTGGCACATTTGTAGCTTCTCTTTGTTCTCCAATTTCCCATCCAAAGATAGAAAAGAGTACTTGACCTTTGGGAGAGTGCTCATCTTGAAGCTTCTTGATCATCCCTCTTGTGATAGGTCCTATGGTGTTGGGCCTTCTTGTATCATGCTTCCTTTAAAAAGCGATATTTATTGAGTCTAAATAGATAGCGCTTCTTCTAAAAAGCGTTATCTATTGATATTTTTTAAATTATAAATTAAAAAATATTAAATAATTATCGGTAGCGCTTTTGTAAAAAAGCGCTATCTATATTTATAGTTATAGATAGCACTTTTTTAAACAAGCGCTGTCTATTGTTCTTCAAATTCATAGATAGCGCTTATTTAAAAAAGCGTTATCTATTAAGCGTCATCTATTAACAATTCTGTAGTAGTGTGATGCATAACCATGATTAAGAAACAACCATGTTTGTACACACAACACATAAAATCAATTGTGCAATCCCACTATATCAGAGCAAACAAAGTCTATTTCAAAATATTTCAGATCAGAAACAGTCTAGACAACATTTACTCTGTATCAACAGTATCAAGCATGTATTAGAATTGTATCAGAATTAGAATTCCAAACAATTCAATCAAGCATAGATACAATCATTAACAATCTCACAATATATTCTTACAAATATATTAATCAATTAAAAACAGAGATATATTGAGAGTAAACAATATAAAATATGATTAGACAACAGAATAACCAAATTCCAACATATGGAATTTATAACCCCTGTAAGTGATAGTCGAATGATCCATAGTTCCAGTCGATTTCATTGCTCTTCATTGAGTAGTAACTTCAGTCTTAAGTTCAGAAGCAATGTTTCCTGCAAAACCTTTCATAATCTTTTGAAGATCAAGCTATAGAATCATAATAATGCAAGAAATTATAGAGTTAAGAATTGAGTATGCAAAAGAATCAATGTAACAGTGAATATGTGCATAATCAACTTCAACAATCACTCAGTCGATTTAAAATTGATTCAAACAGATTCAATCATGAAATTTAAAGAAGATGGAATTAAACCATAAACGACTTATTTCATTGATGTTACCAAAAGATATTACATACCGGTTAGACTGTTGCAAAAGGAATGACATTCTAAACCATTAGATCGGCCAACAAAACCAAACGACTAACAAACATTCTAATATAAATGAGGCAACAAACTAGACACAAGACACACTCAAGCTATTACAGTCAGATTTCCTATAGCCCTATGCTGAGTCAGACAGATTCCATTGAATCCTCTTCAGATGAACTTTCTGCTACTTGTTGTTCATCCGTGTATCTCTCAAAATTTGTCTCTTGGAAGATGTTGGTGCGGTCCTTCATTACAGCAGGAGTGCTCCCTGTCCTATGCCCGAAATTATCTTCACCCATGAAGCTCCATCCATTCATGGTCTTCACTAACCCGAGAGACATAACCGAGTCTCTCTCAAACACATTTGAAGAATTCCAGAACCATTTTTGCTCATTTGTGATATCAACTCCTTGTAGTACCAGCACTTTGCTTATAAACGTGGCATATGGCAGACACAGTGATCTTTTCAGTGCAATATTCTTCATGTGTTCTTTTACAATTTGTAGCCAGTTTGTGGGTATGTTGTTTTTTATTGCGTGAAGTAGATAAATGTCTTCAACAAATCATCCTATCTTTCCTTATTCTACCAGGTAGAATTATCCGGACCAGGAGATGAGCAACTATATTTTCTTCCTTCATTAGTCCTTCATGCGCAAAGAACCTCTCAGTGAAATACATTCCAGGAAACCTTAACCAATCTTTGTATAGCCTTCTCTTGCTTAGCAAGGCATCAGTTTCAACGGATGGTAAGTGAGAAGAGGCACTCTCAGATGGTAAATTTGTAATAATGTTCTAGAGAAAATCATGAATATGAATGTCAATACCTTTTACTCTGGAGTTCATGTCATTATTCACCACTTTCAGATGGTGATAGAACTTTCACGAGCTCAGGATACTAGTATCCTTTCATTTGCACGAAGATAGATAATCCTTGCCTTTGAAACCAGTCAGGAAACATGAACCCCTCCTTTTCAAACATATTCAGATCAAGGTGCATTGGAGTAGCAACAACCTTAGCAGAAGCACTAAGGAATCTTTCCCGAGTTATGTCGTCGTTAATCCATCCCATAGGATTAGAACTCCTAGTGGCAGTGATCTCGTTTCCCTTGTTTCCTTGAGCAGCACGACTAGTGGCCTTCTTGTATCATCCCCCCTCTTGAGAAGGATTTGTCCTCAAATCCATAGGGTCTGTATCTTCACTTTCATAACCTGCAAAAGGTTTAAGATCATATACATTGAAGGTAGCATGAACACCATATTCAGGAGGAAGATCAAGTTGATATGCATTGTTATTAATCCTCTTTATCACTCTAAAAGGTCCATCTCCTCTAGGATTGAGTTTGGATTTTCTTAGTTGAGGAAATCTTTCCTTTCTAAGATGAACCCAAACTAAATCTCCTTCATTGAAGATTAACTCTTTCTTGCCCTTATTATGTTCCTTGGCATATTTTGCATTTTGTTGTTGAATTTGGTTTCTAACCCTTTGATGTAACTCTTTGATAAACTTAGATTTAGATACCCCATCTTGATGAACAAAATCAATAGAATTTGGAAGGGGTATTAAATCCATGGGTGTCAAAGGATTAAAACCATAAACAACCTCAAAAGGAGACAATTTAGTAGTTCCATGAATTACTCTATTGTATGCAAACTCAACATGAGGTAGGTACTCATCCCAAAATTTGTGATTTCCTTTAAGAACTACCCTTAGTAAAGTGGAAAGAGATCTATTGACTACTTCAGTTTGACCATCTGTTTGAGGATGACAAGTAGTAGAAAAAGATAACTTAGTCCCTAATCTAGACCATAAGGTCCGCCAAAAGTGACTAAGAAATTTTGTATCTCTATCCGAAACTATTACCTTAGGTAGCCCATGAAGTTTGACCACATCTCTAAAGAATAACTTTGCAATGTTGCTTGCATCATCTACTTTGTGGCAAGGTATAAAATGAGCCATTTTACTAAATCTATCCACCACCACAAAGATAGAATCAAAACCCCTAGAAGTCTTAGGAAGTCCTAGCACAAAATCCATACTTATCTCTTCCCAAGGGGTTGATGCAACATGCAAAGGAGTGTAAAGTCCATGATGCATTGTTTTAGACTTTGATTCTAAACAAGTAATGCACTTAAAACAATGTCTTTGGACATCCCTTCTTATGTGAGGCCAAAAGAACTTCTCTTTCAACATGCTAAGGGTCTTGTCTACCCCAAAATGCCCCATTAATCCTCCCTCATGTGTCTCTTTGACAAGGAGTTTTCTATGTGAGCCTTGGGGAATGCAAATTTTTCATTCTTTAAAAAGATACCCTTCCCTCACATAGAATCCTCCTTGAGGCTTATTGAGACATTCCTCATATATATGAGAAAATTCAGGATCTTGAGAATACAACTCAATGATGTTATCAAACCCAAGAATTTGAGCTCCCAATGTAGCTAAGAGATTAATTTTCCTTGATAAAGCATCAGCTACCACATTGGATTTCCCTTTCTTGTATTTGATAACATAAGAGAATTGTTCAATGAATTCTAACCACTTAGCATGCCTCTTTTGCAACTTGTGTTGACTCTTCAAATAATTAAGTGATTCATGATCACTATGAATGATGAACTCTTTGGCAACAAGGTAATGTTCCCAAGTTTGAAGAACCCTCACAAGTGCATAAAGTTCTCTGTCATAGGTGGGATAATTACAAGAAGCACCATGAAGTTTTTCACTAAAATATGCAATGGGGTGTCCTTCTTGTAATAATACAGCACCTATGCCAAATCCTGAAGCATCACATTCTAGCTCAAAAGTTTTGGAAAAATTTGGTAAAGCTAGAATGGGTGCTTGTGTGAGCTTCTCTTTGAGTAGCTCAAAAGCTTTTTGTTGTTTTCCCCCCCAATGGAATGTAACATCTTTTTTGACCAACTCATTGAGGGGTGAAGCAAGACTAGAGAAGTTAGGAACAAATCTTCTATAAAAGCTTGCCAACCCATGGAAGCTCCTTACTTCTCCTACATTCTTTGGAGGAGGCCAATCTTGTCTGGCCTTTATTTTTTCTGGGTCCACATGAACCCCATTTTTGGTGACCACAAATCCAAGAAATATGACACTATCAACACAAAAGGTACACTTGTCAAAGTTTGAAAACAATTTGTGTTTTCTAAGAATTGTGAAAACAATTCTCAAATGATTTTCATGTGCTTGCAAATTTTGACTATATACCAAGATGTCATCAAAGTAAACAACTACATACCTCCCAATGCATTCCCTAAGGACATGATTCATAAGTCTCATGAATGTGCTTGGAGCATTTGTAAGACCAAAAGGCATAACTAGCCACTCATATAATCCAAACTTGGTCTTAAAGGCAGTTTTCCATTCATCACCCTCTTTAATTCTTCTTTGGTGATATCCACTTTTTAAATCTACCTTTGAAAATATTTGTGCTCCATGCAATTCATCCAACATATCATCAAGCCTAGGAATGGGATGTCTATACTTGATTGTGATGTTGTTGATAGCCCTAGAATCACAACACATGCGCCACTTCCCATCCTTCTTTGGTACAAGCAAGACTGGTACAACACATGGACTTAGACTCTTTTGAACTAAGCCTTTATCTAGCAACTCTTGGACTTGGGTCTCAATCTCCTTAGTTTCTTGGGGGTTTGTCCTATAGACAGGCCTATTAGGAAGAATTGCCCCTGGAATGAAATCAATTTGATGTTCTATTCCTCTTATTGGTGGAAGCCCTTTTGGAATTTCTTTTGGAAATAGCTCATCAAATTCTTTCAAAAGTTTTTGAATGGGTGGAGAAAGAGTTGAACTCTTGGAATCACTAGATGTGCATGTAAGTGTCCCTTGACAAAGAAGAAGGTATGAAGGTTGCTCAACTTGAAGTGTATTGATTAAAGTCTTTTTGTTTAAAAGGACTTCATGTTGAGTGACCTTAGATGGCACACTTGTCTCACCACTCTCCTTTCTTTTTGACTTTTTCTTTTGATCATGTTCTTGCTTTCTTAAAGATTTCATTTGTGCTTGATCCTTAGCCACTTGAGTAGGAGTCAAAGGATGAAGCACAAACTTCTTGTCCTTTTGATTGATAGTAATGGTATTGGTTAGACCATGATGTATAGTTTGATGATCAAATTGCCATGGTCTTCCCAATAACACATGACATGCTTCCATGGGAACTATATCACATAAAACTTCATCTTTGAAGTTCCCAATGGAAAATTCCAATTTCACTTTATTCTTGACTATTATATCCCCATCTTCATTTAGCCAATGAAGTTTGTAAGGTTTTGGATGAGGTATAATGTCAAGCTTCAACTTCTCAACCAACCTTGTGCTACAACAATTGCAACAAGAACCACTATCAACAATGAGAGAACAATGATTTTCTTGAATTTTACATCTTGTGTGAAAGATGTTCTCTCTTTTTGATAGGTGTTCAAGACTTGGTTGGCTATTAAGTATTCTTCTTATCATGAGAAGTTGTCCATCATCAGCATATATTTCCTCTTCTCTTTCTTCTTCCTCACTCTCACTTTCACTAGTTGGGGTATCCCTTTCACTACTATAAATGTCCTTGCCTTTCAAAATGATGTTTCTTTTTGTAGGACATTGAGTAGCTACATGACCCCTTCCTAGACATTTAAAGCACTTGATCTCACTTGTTCTTGTGTGTGAGGGTGTTTCTTTCTTGGGTCTCTCTTCTATTTTGGCTAGAGGTTTAAATGACTTTTGTTCTTTAAAAACTTTCTTTTCAAAAGTAGGTTGAACTTGAATTCTTTTAGAAGAAGATTTTCTCAAGTTTTGTTGTTCTACCTTTATACAGATTTGAACAAGATCATTCAAATCTCTATAAGGTAGAAGTTCAACCCTATCTCTTATTTCAAAATTCAGCCCACTTAAAAATCTAGCTAAAGTAATTTCTGGACCCTCTACTATGCCTGCCCTCATCATATATAACTCCATCTTTTGTCTATATTCCTCAACTGTCATAGACCTTTGTTGTAACCTTTGGAG
The DNA here is from genome assembly GCA_036885675.1 of Vigna mungo. Taxonomy (NCBI): domain Eukaryota; kingdom Viridiplantae; phylum Streptophyta; class Magnoliopsida; order Fabales; family Fabaceae; genus Vigna; species Vigna mungo. Next base: position 12,240,538 of record CP144692.1, on the reverse strand, counting down.
TTTATCCATGAGTTCCCTATTATAGTAGGAGGGAATGTGCCTCCTTCTAAGGGCATACTTAAGATCATTCCAATAATGGATGGGAGAGGCTTGATGTCTAAGCCTCTCTTGGACTAAGGCAGTCCACAAATACATGGCATACCCTTGAAAGCTTAGGGTAGCTAGAGACACCTTCCTCTCTTCACTCACTTGGTGGCATTCAAACAATTGTTCCACCTTCATCTCCCAATCAATATAAGCCTCTACATTGTCCTTCCCATGGAAGTGAGGCAACACCACATTGACTTCTTTTGGGGGTGGGGGTACATGAGAATTTCTTCTATGCCTTCTTGAAGAAGAAGGCTGATGAGGGTAATAATCACCCACATTCAAAGGTATCCCTCCGTCTTGAGAATAATCACTATGACTCCCCCTTGACTTTTCCCTCAACAATCTTAATTCATTTTGAATGACTGCATTTTGAAGTTCCCTATTGACCTTTTCCTCATTTATTTCCCTTCTCATTTCCTTGAATTCATTAACTAAAGCTTGAAGAGAAAAATTTTCTTTTTCACTATCACTAATCCTAGGAGATTGCCTTCTAGACATTATGATGGACTTAAAGACAACAAAGAAAACACAAAACAAAGAAAAACAACAAAGATTGGGACTCTAAGATTCGGACTCTAGGCGCGCTCCTAGTCCTTGAATGAAAACAATGAAACTTGAAAGTAAAGATGGAAAAATAAAGGTGAGGTCTCCTATGGTGAGACTTAGACTTTGGATCTAAGACACATTCACCGACTACTCAATTTTAGGTGGTGAGACTTCTTGAGTCTAGTTAACAAATGAGGGAAGAGCACTTATGAACTCTACCACCTCACTTGCTTGAATTGGCCCCGTAGAAGCAAAAACCAATGAACAAGAATTACACAATTTTCGGCAATAGAAAGTAACAATGGAAGAGGGTTGGAAGTGCAACTTTGGCCTCTCTTCAAAGGAATCTTGCTTGCACTATAGGCAGCCACACAAAACTCACAGTTGCAGAAGGAGTGAAGTGAAACTCTTTAGTGTTTCTCACACGGTCGAGTAGTTGCTAATGCTGCAACTGTGACTGGAATTTTACTGAATTGCCGAGCTGCAATCTGCTATGCCAAGCGACTCTTCAACCAACTTTATCCTCACCAAACTTCTTTCTAATTTGCTACCAACAATAGGAGGTTACGTGATGCTTTTCTGCAGCCACAAAACACTCACACAAATCCTCCAAAACTGAGGTTAACTGCCACAGAAAATGAATTTTCACTGCTGCTGAAATGATCAAACAGAACTTGCACCAAGGACTTTCATCAAACACTTGGTGACAGAATTTCAATCAAGACAATCAAGCAATTAATTCGGTTTGCAATGAAAGTTGGCACTCAAAAGGAACTTAGAATGGCTCTAGAACAGATTCATAAAGCAATAAAAGACACACATGCTGCAATATAACAATTTTCACATAAATTCTCCAAATTTGGCAAAGTGTTTGATGAAATGTCTCAAAGAAAACTGCATATAATGGTTTCTGCTGTTACTGACTTTTATCTTTTGGATTGAGGGAGTTTCAAGCTTCTTTCAGATGTTATTTTTCAATCTCAATGGTTAGGAAAACATAGAGACTTTTCTCCCAGCTTTTGCCAATCCACTCAATCAAAAATCAAAACTCAACTTTAAGTGTTTTTCAATTAAGAGATGATTGATATGAAATAAAATGTATTATGGTTTCCAGCAAGTTTATATGGTGATAATGAATAGATGCAGGCAGCTAAGTGCTCACAAAACAAACTACAACAAAAATTGGTTATGACACTTCCCAAAAGTGACAAAAAATGAGGTTTCAAGTAAGGACTATAAGCCAATCCAAAAATTGACCATATGAACAGTAACCTCCCAGTTTTGATGCACTTTTAGCAGATGTTTAGCTCTTCAAATCACCCTAAAATAGCTGTTTAAGAAAATTGGCTATACTACTAGATGAATTCAAGCCAAATGAGGAAGTGATATAGTGATTTTGTGCATTGGTGTAGATTTGACCATAAAATCAGTTTGGACACATTTTGAATGATCAAACAAAGTGGTTCTGAGGTTCCAAATGCACAAAAATCAGTAACTATGCAATTTCACACTTCCACTTGCCAAATTATGCAGAAAACACATAAAAACTGCAGCAGTCCAAGGAATTCATGCGTGACTGGATTCAAATTGGTTTAGGAACAATGAATTAAAGGAAATTTAGTCTAGATCTAGTTTTAGAAGATAAAACTAGCAGAATTGAAATGGCCTACTGACTGGCAAAGCAAAAGAACACGGTGCAGAGTTCAACCAGAAACAACAACACATTCATGACAGATTTAATGTAGCAGCGTAATTGCTTTAATCCCCATACATCATATCTGAATTAAATCAATTATTGAAGTGGTTAACATCAATTTAAACCATCTAAACAAATTGCACACACCTCTCCATTGCTTGGTTGAAGATAGAACCCGAGATGGTAGAAGTTCCAACAGTTGGCAGCGGAAAGTTGATGGAATCTGAGTGAAGGTTGGTTGCGGCAGAGAAGGAATGAGGTGGTCCTAGCTTCAGGCAGCCTCCATTATTGGAAGAAAGCTAAGAGGTGGGAGAGAGTTGATGGAAAGAGTGACTTTGGTAAGCATTTGCTTGGCAGAGATGAATTTCAGATTGAAGAAATTTCTCATATATCCCAAAGTGTTTTACAAGTGATGCTTTCATGAATTTATAGATGCATTCATGAAGCTAAAGCATGGAAATGGTGATCCGTAAATGGTGGATCAGCTGCCACGTTTTCACCCATGTGCACCATGTGAATGCCTTCTAGAAAGGCTTATTAAAACATGTGAAAAATCTGAAAAAAATGCTACATTCGTATGTGAGGGAGAACTTTCTAATGTAGCCCCATATCTTGATAAGAACACCTCGCTTTTTGTTGCAATGACCATCTTACCCTTCTCCGTGTTTTGGCACATTTGTAGCTTCTCTTTGTTCTCCAATTTCCCATCCAAAGATAGAAAAGAGTACTTGACCTTTGGGAGAGTGCTCATCTTGAAGCTTCTTGATCATCCCTCTTGTGATAGGTCCTATGGTGCTGGGCCTTCTTGTATCATGCTTCCTTTAAAAAGCGATATTTATTGAGTCTAAATAGATAGCACTTCTTCTAAAAAGCGCTATCTATTGATATTTTTTAAATTATAAATTAAAAAATATTAAATAATTATCGGTAGCGCTTTTGTAAAAAAGCGTTATCTATATTTATAGTTATAGATAGCACTTTTTTAAACAAGCGCTGTCTATTGTTCTTCAAATTCATAGATAGCGCTTATTTAAAAAAGCGTTATCTATTAAGCGCCATCTATTAACAATTCTGTAGTAGTGTGATGCATAACCATGATTAAGAAACAACCATGTTTGTACACACAACACATAAAATCAATCGTGCAATCCCACTATATCAGAGCAAACAAAGTCTATTTCAAAATATTTCAGATTAGAAACAGTCTAGACAACATTTACTCTGTATCAACAGTATCAAGCATGTATTAGAATTGTATCAGAATTAGAATTCCAAACAATTCAATCAAGCATAGATACAATCATTAACAATCTCACAATATATTCTTACAAATATATTAATCAATTAAAAACAGAGATATATTGAGAGTAAACAATATAAAATATGATTAGACAACAGAATAACCAAATTCCAACATATGGAATTTATAACCCCTGTAAGTGATAGTCGAATGATCCATGGTTCCAGTCGATTTCATTGCTCTTCATTGAGTAGTAACTCCAGTCTTAAGTTCAGAAGCAATGTTTCCTGCAAAACCTTTCATAATCTTTTGAAGATCAAACAATTTAGAATCATAATAATGCAAGAAATTATAGAGTTAAGAAGTGAATATGCAAAAGAATCAATGTAACAGTGAATATGTGCATAATCAACTTCAACAATCACTCAGTCAATTTAAAATTGATTCAAACATATTCAATCATGAAATTTAAAGAAGATGGAATTAAACCATAAACGACTTATTTCATTGATGTTACCAAAAGATATTACATACCGGTTAGACTATTGCAAAAGGAATGGCATTCTAAACCATTAGATTGGCCAACAAAACCAAACGACTAACAAACATTCTAATATAGACGAGGCAACAAACTAGACACAAGACACACTCAAGCTATTATAGTCAGATTTCCTATAGCCCTATGCTGAGTCAGACAGATTCCATTGAATCCTCTTCAGATGAACTTTCTGCTACTTGTTGTTCAGTCGTGTATCTCTCAAAATTTGTCTCTTGGAAGAAGTTGGTGCGGTCCTTAATTATAGCAGGAGTTCTCCCTGTCCTATGCCCGAAATTATCTTCACCCATGAAGCTCCATCCATTCATGGTCTTCACTAACCCGAGAGACATAACCGAGTCTCTCTCAAACACATTTGAAGAATTCCAGAACCACTTTTGCTCATTTGTGATATCAACTCCTTGCAGTACCAGCACTTTGCTTATAAACGTGGCATATGGCAGATACAGTGATCTTTTCAGTGCAATATTCTTCATGTGTTCTTTTACAATTTGTAGCCAGTTTGTGGGTATGTTGTTTTTTATTGCGTGCAGTAGATAAATGTCTTCAACAAATCATCCTATCTTTCCTTATTCTACCAGGTAGAATTATCCGGACCAGGAGATGAGCAACTATATTTTCTTCCTTCATTAGTCCTTCATGCGCAAAGAACCTCTCAGTGAAATACATTCCAGGAAACCTTAACCAATCTTTGTATCGCCTTCTCTTGCTTAGGAAGGCATCAGTTTCAACGGATGGTAAGTGAGAAGAGGCACTCTCAGATGGTAAATTTGTAATAATGTTCTAGAGAAAATCATGAATATGAATGTCAATACCTTTTACTCTGGAGTTCATGTCATTATTCACCACTTTCAGATTGTGATAGAACACTTTCACGAGCTCAGGATACTAGTATCCTTTTATTTGCACGAAGATAGATAATCCTTGCCTTTCAAACCAGTCAGGAAACATGAACCCCTCCTTTTCAAACATATTCAGATCAAGGTGCATTGGAGTAGCAACAACCTTGGCAGAAGCACTAAGGAATCTTTCCCGAGTTATTTCGTCGCTAATCCATCCCATAGGATTAGAACTCCTAGTGGCAGTGATCTCGTTTCCCTTGTTTCCTTGAGCAACACGACTAGTGGACGCCATAGAGTATGAATTTCTTGGAAATCTTCTTTCTTAGTCTAGGGTTTTAGGAATTTGACAAGACACTAAGGCGGAATACAATGAGAATTGAGGAAGACAACCTCTTAATAAAAGGCGCGAACCAAGATTTAACTCAAAAAGGCTCATTTTAAATTTTCAAATATGGAAAGCCCAAAAACAGAGACACTAAGTCGATTTTAATAAAATTCAAGTTGACTGCTGTATGACAGAGAGTTTTCATAGACAGAGACACACATACAGAGACAAACATTCGACTGTGCTCATAATCAAGTCAACTGAAAGTCGTAAAAATTGATTTTCACAAAAAGCATTCAATCAATCAATCATACAATCATTCATACAATCAAACATCATCATTCAAACAATTTTTATGCATGATGAAAAATGATGACATTTGTTACTAGTTGTAGACACCCAAGAAGGTTGATATAATCATGTTAGTTCATCCTTGAGCTGTCACTGCACAACACTGCATTTGTTGTTAACTTGCAAAACAATTCAGATTTTTCGATGCAAGTACCTATTTAAATTTTGGGTCCTTGATTGTTAGTTGCAGCGAGATGTTCCTTAGGAATCCATACATATAACCCTTTAGGAACTCCAACTTTTCTGTAATAACAGTTTCTAACTTTATGACCAATACTATTGCAATAGAAGCAAGCATGCTTAACTTAGTAAATTTCTTTGCATTGGTTTTATTAGATTGAGCTTTATATCCAATTCCTTGCCTATAAATTGCTCTTCCATAAGACTTTAAAACAACATTAAAATTATCTCTACCCAGTGTGAATTTAGCTAGCGTGCTAGTCAAGTAATCTATTTGTTCAACATGAGTAGGACATTTTTCACATTTCGTTTCTCATGTAATAGTCTCAGTTATAATTAATATTTTTGGCAGATAATAAAGCAGCATCTAATTCCTTTTGTAATTTTTCATTAACATTGACAAGATTATTGATTTTATACTCATAATCTTTTCTTTTAGAGTTTAGTCGATTAACCTTATACTATAGTCGCATTGCTTCAGCATGAATCTCTTGCAAAGCATCCAACAGCAGGTCATATTTCACCTCAATTGATTCTTGCTCAAACTCTATGTCACTTTCATAATCAGCCAATGATATTCCAGCCATGTAGCAAATATTTGATTCCTCTTTTTGATTAAGATCTTCATCACTTGATGAATCTGAATCACTATTTTCCCAATCAATGTAAGCTCCTTTTTGCTTTCTGTTCTAGTCCTGAGGAAACCTTTTGTTGGCTTTCTGCTGCGGCTTCAGATCTGGACAATTCAGTTTGATTTGTCCTTCTTTGCTGCATTCATAACATTGAATTGCATTTGACTTGAAAGCTTTCTTGGCTTTGTTGTTCCCTGCATGGTTAGTAAGTTGACTATTGTTTTTCATAAGTCTATTGAAATTTCTTACCACCATGGACATCAGTTCGTTGTTGTCCATTTCAGCATCTGAATTATCCTCTGATTGTGCAATCTTTGAGGCTTTCTTGCTTATGACTTTCAATGCTATGGACTATTCTCTTCAATCTCTTCCTCATCTTTCAATCTTCCAAGTTCTAGCTCGTGATCTCTTAATTTTTTCAAATAATGTAGCCATGTTCATGCTTGTTAGATCCTTGGACTCAGAGATTGTTGTGACTTTGGGTTGCCAGCTTCTGTTCAGACTGTTAAGAATTTTGATATTAATTCCTTCTTTGTGAAAGACTTTTCAAAGAGCCATTAGATCGTTGACAATGTGAGTAAACCTTTTCTGGACTTCATATATTGTCTCACCAGTCTTCATCCTGAAAAGTTCATACTCTTGAATCAAAAAATTCTTTTTGGCTCTGTTGACTTCATCAGTGCCTTCATGTGTAATTTTCTTGGTAGATTTGCATTGAGATATCCTGAAAAATTCATCAACTGTTAGTGCAGAGGCAATGATATTTCTAGCTTTGACATCATACTATGCTTTTCTATTTTCATCTTGAGACCACTCAGAAAAATTTTCAAAACAGTTTTTCCATCAACAATGTGAGTTGGCTCAAAAGCACCATTTATTGTTGCATCCCAAGCACTAGTACAATAAAGAGAAATGGCATTGGTTCTTTTTACTTATAGGCACCGGTTCTATAACCGGTGCATATTCAGGCGAAGTAAAAAAGATAGACTTTATGTCTCGGGTTCTGAACCGAGTCAAAAGGATTCAGATTCTTCCTCGGTTCACAGACAACCGAGGCAGTAGAGTGTTTTTCATTGTTTTTTTATGCTATCAAAAATACTCCTCTGTTGAGCAGCTACAACTATTCCATGAGATTTTTTTGTATTTCCCTCATTAAGAACAAAACCATGATAATAATATGTTGCAACCTAGTAATCATTACAAAAAAATTTTCACAACTTCATATCACATGCTTTTTCAAAACACACCCCCTATACTCATTCCCAGATTATATATGAATATACTAAAATCAGAAGAAATAATATAAGGCATAATACCTATAGTGCTTGTGCCATCAAACTTCACCACATCCACTATGCTGATAACTTATATATCCAAATCAAACTATTTTTCATTACTAAGAAAGATTACTCAAGAATCCTTGAAGCAAATGTGTTTGGATCATCAAGGCTGAAACCTTAAGTCAAAAGGGCTGCCTCAAAAAGAAGCAACACGAGGTCCTTCACAGACTTGTCATTTTTATCAGCTTCAGTTCTCTTCCTCAACTGCTCCATTATACCATTGTCAGGGTTGATTTCGATGGTCTTCTTGCTAGACATGTAGCCATTCATGTTGTTGTCTCCCAGAATGTCCTTGTAGAGCTCCTCAAAGGATTTTTTTTCTTCTCTTCTTTCTTCTTGTCAAACAGATCAAAGGGTGTTCTCTTTGGAACGAAGAGAATTATTGCCTTAAACTCAAGCTGGCCCTCCACAGAGAAATGCTTCACAGCCAAGTTCTCTTCTTAGTCGTTGGTTAGGCTCATCATCTTCGTCATCTTTGTCTAAACTAAAAAATAATGTGACTAATTCACTGAATCATCAACACTCATTATTCAGGCAAATAAACATAACTAATAGTTACATTGTAGAGCAAAGCAATAAACTGTCATCAAAGGCTCACACTCCCGGGAAGGAGGAGGTGGCAGAACCACGTAATCAACAACGACCACACTGTTGATCTGATCTCTAACACAAAGCGCCGAGCCCGGTGATGAAACAAGGTTGTTGAGGCCATCGGCGATCCAATCGACAGCGATGAACTGAACATAAATTTGACAAAAAGAAGAAATTGAACAGGGAACAAGCATAAACTCCATTCAGAAACCAAAAAAATAAAAAGAATAATACCTATTTGATTGTCACGCCCTTACGCCTCCGCCGCAAGAACAAGAACGGCCACTGCCTAGGTTGGGTTGGATGCACGAAGAACCCTAGATGAATCAGAACAAAGAAGAGGAAGGAAGCCTCCCTGGTGCTGCCCTAGAGGACACGAAAAGAAAATCCTCTTTGGCTTGGTCGAGACCCTTGGTGCTGCGACCAAAACGTGGGTGGCGACCTAAACCGACAATGGCGGCGACAAATGGTGGTGGCTGCGACCAATGGTGGCGGCAACAATGGAGTTAAATGCAAGGTGTGGCAGCAATTGCGAACTACTGTTGAGGGCTTTGTTTGTGCGTAGGAGGAGGCACGCCGGTTGGGGACAATGGTTGTGCAAGGGCGGCAACAATGGCGGTCGAAGAAGAACGGTGGTTGTTGTGCGTCTGAGGAAGGAGCACGTGAGGAGCAAAGTAGAGCGCGAGGAAGAAGAACGGAAATCAATAGAGGTTGAGTCTGAACTTAATAAGAGAAACAACCCCACTTATCCAAAAACCCGAGGCAATAAATTTTTATGGCACTAGTTATTACAACAACTGAAGCCTAAAGTATGAGAAGAAAAAAAAACGAAAATGGAATTTTTGAAAATAACTTGAACTTATATGCCTCGGTCCTGAGGAAACCGATGCCATATGGCTAACGTGACGTGTGGCAGTGTGATGTCCAGTGTGTTACAGAGGCCTTCTGCCTCGGTTCTGCACACACCCAAAGTAGTATCCCCATTTCAAAAAAATGTGAACACAAAAGACAGGCGGCCAGGTGGACGTTTATGCTTCGATTCGTAGTGTAACCCATGTTATTGCTGGTTAATGCTTCAGTTCACTGTGCAACTAAGGCGTATAAGTGACTTAATTACAGGACTGCCACCGCATTTTGATAGACATCATTTTTGTCTAAACTGATGTCTATTGTACGAGTTTAAAAGCGAATTTGTAGTAGTGAAGATTCAAGAAAAATTTGCATTCAAATTTTTCAAAATGGATAGTTTTCATCCACAAACAGTGGTGGTCTGTTTATAGATGCACCTTCACCAAAGGTTTGAAAAGTAGAAGCCATTTCCAGGAATATAGTCGATTCAAAGAAAATAGACGTCGACTAGTTTTTCAAATATCTTATGAAAACTAGCTCTGGTGCCAATTGTTGGAAAAGGAATGGATTAGTTTCAAAACCAAGAGGGGGGGGGGGGGTGAATTAGTGAGGTTCAAAAATCAGAATCTTTTTGAAATCTTTTTTGCAAAGTATAAAGCTTTCAAAGTTTTCTTGAATCGCAAGGAAAAAGATAAATCAGTGCAGCGGAAAAATAAAGTTAATTGTGCAGAAAGTAAAGTTGACTTAAAGTAAAGAGTTCAAGCATAGAGAAAATCAAACACAGTTTTTATACTGGTTCAGCCTCAATGCCTACATCCAGTGTCCTTCCAAAACCAGGAAGCCAATGCACTATATTAGTTAAGGTTTTTACACAAGATTTCTATAGAAACCTCTACGTCAAAAGTATAGACAATCTCTCTAACCCTCTAACTAAAAGTGTCCAGAACTTCTACAAGTTCTTTTCCTGTAATCCCAACAGGACAGTCCAATCTTCAGTAGATTGATGAAAGTCTTGATCAATATGATGAACACCAGCACTGCAGATTTTGATCAAACAATAAGCGTAGATTACTTCGTCATTAAGAAACTCTTCAAAGAAAGATCTCCTCCATCTTCCTAATGAGTTCTTGGAGCGTTTTCACAAAGATCACAATCTGAAACAGCAAATGAAATTGTTCGAATAACCAAAGTCTCTGCGAACTAAAGAATCACGTCTATTTATAGTTTTCTATGAAACAGATGCTCCTGTATTAGACTTTGCTACTAATGTAGTCGACTGTCACCAAACAGTTATAACAATTAAAACAATTAGCAGCAGTCAAACCAACTAAATTGATTACACATTTAATTTAGTTGACTTACATTTAATGCTTTGAACATAGAATCAAAATATAGCCGTTATAGTTCACTAGCAATAACAGAATTGCAAAACATAACTAACTAAGTCAAATTCTCTGCGCATGTAGTCGACTTAAAAACTTCAAAACAGTTTTGAAAATCTTTTCATTGCAAAATTACTCACAAAACTATTTTAGAAAATCTGTACAAAGTCACGAGTTTTATTCGACTTACTTCATATTGAAGTCGATTTAAAACTTGCAGTTTTGCGACAAAATATAAGTTCAACAAAGTGCATGTGTTTTTTCTTTTCTGAAACATATGTTATGCAATCACACATGATATATCAAGTAGAAGATTAGTGAATATGCATACATAAACAAAAATCAACACAAACATGTTCTTTAGATTTCATACACAATAAAGATTTGAACATGTAACACATATCAATACATGAGTTGTTAATGTGTTGTCCTCATAAAAATCCAGAGCACTGTGAGATTAAGGTTTAACTAAACTAGTGCTTCCTTTACCAACACTCTGAACATAAGTTATATACGGATTTTATATACGGATTTTTCCGTATGTGATTATATACGGATTTTACATACGGATTGTTCCGTATGTAATTACATACGAAAATATCCATCTATAAGTTATATACGGATATATCCGTATATAATTTATCTACGGCATTTTTATATACAAATTTTTGTCCGTAGATAAGCCTTAGGTAACCAAGTGTTATATACGGATTTTGGACCTTATATACGGATTTTGGCGGTATGTAATTAAATTTTTTCTTATAGTGTATATGCATAAAAATTAAAAAATTGCCACAACACCTTTTTAGGATTTAGTTTTGTTGAAACCGAAGTGTAATAGACATGTTAGAAACACTTTTTTGTACTACTGAAAGCATTGATTTCAATAGAAACTAACACTTACACAAGACTGCTATTGGTATTAAAAATTTAATGTGCTTAATATGATTGTCATTATCGAATTCATATTTGAAGAATGTTTAGATAAAATGAGAGAGGTGGTCACTAGTGCAAAAACGCTAATTAACGTTAGTTTTTTGGGCTTTTAACGTCTGGAAACCAACAGACATCATTTCCGGTGACATCAATGGGACGTCAGAGATAAGTATAACTGACGTCTATCGTGACGTCCGTCACTGCCATGTCCGACGTCACTAAACGTCGGAACTGAACGTCTAAAGACATTATGTCGACGTCGGTCTGGCCAATAACCGACGTCTACGAGGCACTAAAGACTTCGAAAATCAGACAGACTAACGTCTAAAAGGTACTATAGACGTCGGTGTATACATTAACCGACGTCTAATCCAGTGGTTGTGTTTTAGTGCAGTTTTGTTCCCGTCTTTGGATAGCCTAGTACCACAATCTCCTTTTCTAGTTTCCCCACAGAAAAAGATTGCGTCTTTTGAATTTCTTATGAGTCCCTTCAATCCAAAACTGAACCTAGGTTGTTGGTTAGTTCCATTTTCATCCGCAAGAGGGAAAAATCACGGTGAAACGATAACTAGGCAACGACCCAGGGTCGTTTTTGGGTTGAAACGACCAAAAGAAATTCACAAGACGTTGCTTTTTCTGTGAGGCAACTAACAAATGGAGAATGTGTTACTCCGTTACCCCAAGAAAGGAACAAAACTACACTAAAACACAACACAAAGAAAGCAAGTTTTAATCAGTTGAACCAGAAGATAATCGATGAAAGACTAAACAAAGTTTAAACGGTAAGCATAAAAAAATACCACGCACCTGGGATGCCACAAGAGAGAAGAAGGAGAGGAGGAAGACGATAAAGATATCAGAAAACACAATAGAATGCCGCAAGAGAGAAAAAGAAGAGGTGCCGCAAGCGAGAAAACGAAGAGGTGCCGGAAGAAAAAAAAGGAGAAGAGGAAGATGATATCAGAAACTGAATGCTGCGAAGAGTTTGCTGTTTATTTAAAATGAAATTAGGCGTCGATTGCTGCAGAAGCCGACGTCTATAGTCACATAGACGTCGGTGATCTCACTAATATGACGTCTAAGTTAACATTTAAAGTGACTTTTTGAATACCCATTAGATGTCGGTTTCGAGGGGATCTGACGTCTAGGAAGATGAACCAATTGACGTTTGATTTCCTGTCAAGGATGTTCACGACAATTGTGCTGGGGCGCCGACGTCTATAATAAAGTAGACATCGGTGCCCCTCTAGCCACCGTCTAAGTCCCTCGAGTTTGGTGAACATAATTAATTACAGGAACATAGACATCGGCTTTTGACTACGTGACATCTAAGCGCCTAGGAATTAGGTGAAGAGCATTAATTGCAGCCCAGTAGACGTCGGCCCCCCTTAACACCGACGTCACTGGACTGTCTTATCACCAACCTCAGGCCATTAGACGTCAGTTTGCGGCAATATTGATGTCTACAATGTCATAGATGTCGCCTTAACTGAAAATTGACATCTAGTTTACCAAGCTATTTATGATAATGCCACCGTCCACTCATATACGTCGGGTTATCAGAAAATCGACATGTACTGGGTGACGTTAAACGGCGTTTTTGCACTAGTGGGTAGATAACATATATAGACAGATATGAACAAGTTTGGTGGTTAAAAGAAGTATGAATATTGCAAGTAGTCCTTTTCAAGTCTATGAGTATTAGTTGCTCCCATCCATGATCTCACATAGATACCCATCTCTCAATCAATCTTTTTACCAATAAAGAGGATTGATGTCTTGAAGTGATTTTGATGATCATACTCTTGAAGACTTGAAGTATCTCTATTATAAATGTTAAAAGCATTCTTTGTAGAAATCATTGTATAGGAATATTTTTGAATTTGTTACAGTGGCGCAGCGAAATGGTTAACGCGTGTACAACAAACCAAGAGGGGGTGAATTGGTTTCTTATTGCAAATTGTTCTTTTAATAATTTTCTCGTAACTATAAATATTCCTCAAAACAATTTAAACAAATTAAAGAGTAAGGAAGAGAGAAAATTATGAGTTTTGAACTCTAAACTCTTGTCCCATATCCAGCAATTAGAAATTCGCAATCTCTATGCCTAAATCTCTCGCAGAAAAATTCAAACAAGAAGAAGAAGTGGAAATCCAACTCCTACCCAAGAAGCTAGGTCTGCTAGTATTGAAGGATGAATCTCTCACCCAGAAAGAAGAATAGAGTTCATTGCATTCTGGAAAGGCAACAAGTTAATAGCCATAAACTTCATTGATGTATGTTAGTTCAGTGCGGTTGGTTTCAACACCTTATAGAACTAAAAGGTTCATTCTACCCAGATCTTGTTCGTGTGTTCTACTACAATTTTAAATTCAGAGATGGTTTAGTCTGCATAAAGATCAAGGGTATTGATATCATTTTTCATCATGATACTTAGGAAAATATTGCACACCTTCCTATTCGAGAAGATGTCGTTAATATACACACATGGTTTAAATGACTCAATAGGGTTTTAGCCTTCAAATCTTTCTTGAAGAATCTTCAACAACCAATTCAGAATCAAATATTGGTGTGGACTAAAAGTGGATAAATTACTAATCCATTATCTAATTGTTTATATTCTACATTCGAGGGTGTCAAATCACACATAGTACGTTAAGGCGGACCTCCTAATCATACATGAATTCTTGAGTCATGTCATTATTGACTAGTTCAGTCTAACAGTTGACACCATGCTCAAAGCAAAGAGGTTTCATGCCTACCTTTTTCCTTAATCCCTATTGATTTCAAGGATATGTGAGTATAAAAGAGTGAGCACTAATGAAGAAAAGGTCCATAGCACTCTAGCATCAAATGAATTTGGCAAAGGTTCCCTCAGACAAATAGGTTTGGTGATGCCTTCATTTTACAAAGGAGATATGCCAACTAAAGAACATAAATATGACCAAAAAATTCCTGATGCTACTCTTGCTGCTGCATTATCAAGTGCTGCTGTAGCGTCTTCATCCTCTATGGAAGAAATTATTGAAAATATCAATAGAAGGATGGAAGAAATGTTTCTTCTTCAAGCCTCTAGATACGAAGAAATGTGCACCTTAATTAGAAAATTATACACTAGAGTGTCGAAAATAGAAACTCAATTGGACAATGATATGTATAATTATGATGTTAGTGATGAATTTTGAATCAAATATTTATTTTTCTATTTTTATCTAAAATATTTGATTGAGGGATGACTCAATTCTAATTTAATTAACTAACTTAGTGGGAGTATAAAGATTAAATAGGGGGAGAAAAAGTTAAGTTTAAAGCAATGAAAATTTTATCATCTAATGTTATTTTCTTGTCTAAGTTTTGTGTAGACAGGTTATTACAAAAACCTTTAAATCATATTTTGATCATCATAAAAAAGAAAGAGATTTTTAGAAAAAAGAGAAGAAAGATCACGATATTTTGCTGATGATAAAAAGCAAGTACAAGAGTTCAAAATATGCAAATGATATTAGAAAACTTGTAGTTTAGTTTTAAGGTTTTGCAATAAGTCTTTTATTTCCAACTTAGTTTAGAAGGTTACAGAATAACTTGTATAAGATCACTCATGAAAGTGTTTAAAATATTTCAAAAACGCTTTATGATAATTGATTAACTTAAGTGATAATTGGTTATCCCCATTAAATTTAGTTTTTCATAGAAGTCTTTGTGATAATTAATATCACTACTAATAATTGATTACCATAGCGAGAAAATTATTGAGTTTTCTACATATTGACGAGAAAAATGAACACAACATGTTTATGGTCTGCCTAACATTTTTGGGCAAAATTCCACGAATAGCCACCGGCAACAATTGTTGCATTAAAACGTGGCAATCGTGAGACTTCATGCCAACAAGCTTTAAGTCCTGCATCAACACTAAACTCTTCATATTTGAAGAGTATCCTTGTGGTACTTTGAAACTCTTTAAAAAAAGGCAAAAACTTATCTTCTCTTGTCTAGACATTGTGTAACATGCAGAGGGCAAATAAGTATGTTTACCAATCTCCTTGGGAACCAATTCTTCTTGGATATTCATGTCAACCAAATCCAAACGAGCATTCACTCCATCTTTGTCTTTCCCTGAATGTTGAGTAGTGTACTAATCAAGCTATCACATACATTCTTCTCTACATGCACACATCTATGCAATGCGAACATCTAACTTTGACCATTATGGAGGATCAAAGAATATTGATTTCTTCTTCCAAGGGGTCGTTACAGATGACTTCTTTGATGTTTTCCCAAATACATGATGTATTTTATTAACTTTTTCAAGAATTTGAAGGCCAGTAAGTGGATTTGGTGCTTCGTCCCTCTCTTGATATCCATTGAATGCTTTTTTTAACCTTCGATATGGATGATTACGTTTTAAAAATTTCCGATGACGCAGATACACCGTCTTTCTTCCGTGTTTTTCAATTGATGAGCTGCAGTGTTTTCTTCACATATAGGACATGTTTTATGACCCTTGACATTGTATCCTAACAAATTACCATAAGCTGGAAAGTCATTAATGGTGCAAAATAACATTGCACGCATCACAAAAGTCTCAGAAGCGAGCACTATTGGAAGGTACCATACTACTTTCAAAGCAGATCCATTTTTTTCTATCTGACCATTATCTTCACTATTTGTTTTGACTTGTATCGTGATAACCCACATTTTGGACACTTTGTCAAAAATTCAAACTCTTTCCTATATAAAATGCAGTCATTGGGACAAGCATGTATCCTTTTATACACCATACCCATTGGACAAAGAATTTTCTTCACGTCATAATTACGAATGGGTAGTGTATTTCCATCTGGTAGCATTTCATTCAACAACGTCAACAATTTTGTAAAAATTTTATCAGTCCATCCATTGCTCGCCTTCAAATTCATGAGCCTTAACACAGTTGACAAACGTGTGAACTTAGTTGAACCGACATACAAAGGTGTTTCCGCATCAGTTGACATCGTCTCATACACATGAGCTTTGGCAAAATTTTCTGCGCCAACATCGCAGATCATGTCCTCTAATTTGTCTTCATCCAATCGATCTTCTTCCATGGTGGAATCAGTAGCATTTTCAGTTTGCTAGTCAGTCGGAAAGTGCATTTCTTCGCCATGCCATATCCATATTTTATAACATATTAGGAAACCATCATAGATAAGATGTTCTCTAATTTGGGTTGCGTTCAACTTTCTCCCATTCAAAAAGTTCACACAAGGATATCTAAACTTCACTTCATCATCACTTCTCCCTTCATTACGTTGTGCAAATTGTATAAATTCCTCTACACATCTCTCATACTCAGCACTAATACGTGGTAAATTAATCCAATTTTGATCCATTCCTAAATATTGCATATTTACAATTATACAATTTTCTATATAAAATTATAAATTCAATCAAATAATCAATTCAATCATACAATCATACAACTAATTTTATACATATATAATTTTATTTATGACTTTGAGTTTTATTTCCTTCATTTTTTAATCGCTCTGTATATTATATATGTCCTAAAGTTCCACCATTTCTACATTTTTATTTTACTAAATATTTCCAACAAAGTTAAAATCCTTTCTCAAATTTTATCATTCAAAATTTAACCAAAGTATTATAGGCATGGTACACCATATTTCAACCCTTATATCCAAACATTTGATATTAAACAAATTCAAAAACTCATATATCAAATACAATAGTTTGATCAACTTACCGTGATGGGCAGCACCAACGACGAAGATAGTGGGGGCGATGGCAGCAACAGCTACAAAGGTGAGAAAGGTAGGGACTTGCGGTGGCGACGCTGGTGGAGGAAGCCCTTCAGTGGCGGTGAGGTAGAGGTGTAGCGGCAGGCACGATAGAGAGGAATGACAGGCGCGGCGGAGGCTGGCAGACAGAGAGTTTAAACTTTGCAAATGGGGCGCGACAGAGAATAACGCTGGTAAAGGAAGCTCTAAAACTGTTTTGCGCGAAGTGTAGAAGATGATATTGTTCACGTTTGTTTTATTTTTTTAACTTACTGAGGAGAATCTACCGTGGTTTAACACTCACCCGCGGTACAAAAGGGGAATATGACGTGGTTGTACACTTAACCACGGCCTATTCTCCTAAAAAAAATAAATGAAAATGGAATTTCTGATATTTTTTTCAAACTATATGTCGCGGTTTAGCGCCCAACTGCGGTCTATTCCCTTAAATATTTAAATTTTATTCAAATAAGGGAATAGGTCGCGGTTCCCCACGCAATCGCGACCTATTCCCTGATGTTCTGAATCCCCCAACTGCCTTCTCAACTGCCATTTGGGGAATGTCAGAAGGTTGCAGGTGGAATAGGCCGCAGTTCTCAGAGCAACCGTAGCCTATTCCCCCTGCAACCTTTTGACATTCCCCATCAGTCAGCACCTGCAATAAATTAGCAGGGGAATAGGCCGCAGTTCTCAGAGCAACCGTGCCCTAGTCCCCTTGCAACCTTCTGACATTCCCCATGAGTCAGCACCTACAATAAATTTGCAGGGGAATAGGCCACGGTTCTCAGAGCAACCGTGACCTATTCCCCTGCTAATTTATTGTTTTTCTGACATGGCGTCAACGGCAGAAAGTTTACTGGGTTATAGGTCGCAGTTCCCCTCTGAACCGCGGCCTATAAGTTCGAAATATTTTCAAAATTGCCACCGCGCACTATTATGCTGCGGTTTTTTATGAACCGTGACATAATGTGCACTGTAAAAACCCAAATTTTTACTAGTGTAAACAGAAATTGTGGGAAAATAAAACGAGTATTCTTTCGAATTGCAGTCCTTTTCTAACTGTTGTAAAGCTTTCAAATCATTTTGAATATCTTCTTGTTGTTGTTCTATGTCTTTTCAACTTGATCTTGGAAAATCATAAAATGTGTCCAATGCAAGATTAATTCATCTTCTCTTCTTCACAAAACATTTTACAAAACATTTTTCATAACTGGCAATATTTATTTTCTTATGTTGGACCACCTTTTACTCCCAAAAAAATCACACAATACTAGACAAATAATTGAGCTAGAATTTAAATGTGCTTGAGTCAGGATACTAGATGTATCTTTAACTTGATTCCCAATAGATATTTGAATAATCCTTATATTTGACATGGTTTTATTAAGCAACATAGGGTAAAATCATAGGTTAAATATCTTTTTAGTCCCTAAACTATCAAGTGATTTTGTTTTTAGTCCCTCTTTCAAACTTTGGTACACTTTGATCCTTCCCCTTAAGGAAATTATAATTTTGCATCCTCCAAAACCAACAACATTAAAATTAGGCTAAGATGGCTAACGGTGGTTCATTTTTCTGGTCTAACACCAGGTCAATATTTCCTAGCTTTTCTCCCTCCCTCTCCCTCTCATTTTCTTCAGCTTCAGATTTAGGTTAACTCAACCAACATTGCACATTTGATGCCACAAACCAATTCCATGGCGCATATCGAATTAGATTGTTCGGCCAGTGTTAAGAAACAGTTGGCGAAGGTGTTTGAGGTGTATTTGAGACCTTGAGATATGGGATATGGCTAGGAGTTTCCTGGTTTTATAATTTAGGAAAGGTTCCTCTTGTCTTTGTGTGTTAATTGGTTATTAGAGATTATTTGGTCTTAAATTTTGCGTTTACTGTTTGTCTTGGAAAATTTGAATGGCTGGGAAGTTGGAATTCGGGCCTCTTAAGTTTGATGTTTCCAATTTGAAGAAACAGGCAATGAGAAAGATAGTGAAAATTGTTAGATCGCAAAGGCACAATTATTGGTCTAACTTGTTGAGATGGCAGGGCAATTTTCAGGGAGTGTTATATTGTTGCAAGATTTGATTAAGGATGGGGCTTCTTTGTCGTTGATTGAACCTTCAGGAATGGGCAAAACTACAATTATTAGGGAAATATCTAGAATGCTTGACAAGTTGCTATTGTGGTTTTTGTACCCTCCTATATTGGATTTGACATTGCACACTATCTTTGGGGTTATAATATTTCAGTGAGGGATGCAACTTTGCTTGATCTTGTTGACTGGCTCATGAAGAGGCCAGAATGGAGCACAATCAATGGCAACAACCATTTCCTTGTTGCCGGAAGGATAACATGGGATCACAGTAGTTACCTTGGTCAAATAAGGGTTGGACCGATGGAGAAGCCGATCGGGCGACAATTCCGAGACACGTAGTCGGAGAACGCTGACTACGGCTTCGGGCGGCGGTCTTGCGACACCGATCCAAGGTTCTCGCTGGGCGCAGGGTGGTTTTCCCTAGACGCAAGGCAGTTCTCGCTTGACGGTTCAAAGCTTTTCCATAATTGCTATGTAAACTGTGGAATTTGAAAAACTTGAAATTAGATCATTGTAAACATTTCTAGAAGTTTCCCGATAATTTGATAGACTTAAAATGTCTGCAAAAGATATCTTTTAACGATTGCCACAAATTATCAAGCTTGCCTCCTGAGGTGGGGAAGCTGATTTCCCTTAGGAGTTTAACCTCGTTCTTTGTTAGCAATGAAAGAGGTGAGAAGATTCTTCAAGTGCTTCAACCAGATACCCAACAACTTGTCAATTTGACAGTCACTACAAGAAAAAACGTCATTATCTACAGCTGAAATCCCTATATAAGACCCAAAATCCGTATATAATTTTTGGTTATATACAGATTATATAGGGCAAAAATCCGTATATAATTATATACGAATATCCGTATATAATTTATATACGAATATTTCGTATATAATTAAGTACAGATTATTTGTATATAAATTATATACGGATTATCTGTATTTAAGTTATATATATATATATGTATTATATACGGATTATTCGTATCTAATTTATATACAAATTATCTACGGAAAATCCGTATAAAACTTATATACGGATTATCCGTACAAAAATTTTATACAGTTTTTTTTTTTTGCAGTAACGTTTATATATCAAACTTACCCATTTCCAAACGGATAAATGACATCAAATCACAACACCTACCCATTATATCCATTCATACATTTGACATATATAAAAGTTCAAATAGCAACACCTGCCCATTAAGTCTTAACTCAGAGGCAATCATGTAACATTTAATCCATAATAGAAAAGTTTACATAATTGTCAAGTAGAACAAATAAAAGTTCAAATAAGTTCTCCAGATAATAAAAGTTTGAGTCCTAGATGCCATACTCTAAAAACACAACTAGTAATTTCTTTGATAACGAGGATGTTGTGGTTGATCGTCTTTATCCTCCTGTGGTTGATCGTCCTGTGCTTGCGGTGGTTGTTGTGGTTGTTGAACATTAGTTTGTGAAACAATTTGGGATTGAAGAAATTCTTATGCAGCTGCTGTTGTAGGAGGCAGAAGGTAATGTAATATGGCGCCAATAAAACCTTCAAATTTAGAATTCATCTGCCGAAGTTGCTCGGCATGGGTTGATACTATGTTATGAAGGTTAGAAATGTCATGCACAATGGGTTGTTGAGAAGAAGATGCCTATGTCTGTTGTATGTAACTATCAACACAATCATCTCTACCACGGACATTTCCAATGCCATATACCCGTCCCTTGTACCTTCCACCAGCAACCTCGAACCGGCATTGGTTCCTCAATCTTTCTTCATCTGCAGGGTCTAGGAGAGCAGTAGCTGAACCACCAACAGATCCAGTCTCAGATATTAATTGAGAAAATCTTGCTTGAAACTCTTCCTGTGAATACATGATTATCATTAAATAGATAGAGCAAATAAGATTTAAAACCTAATAAAGAATATAATAGATTTAGTAGAAACTAACATGTGTCCTTCTAGACCTTTCATCGACAAATTGTCCTATTGATGCTCGAATATGTGTCTGCTGAAAAATTTCATCGACATGCACTATCCGACCAAGTTCCTGTGACTGTAACCAAAGAAGATGTAAGTTGTTAACAACAAATATTTGTAAAATTAATGAGTAGAAATGTAAAATAAAATTGATATGTCATCATACCAGACGAATAGCATGCTCATGCACGCTAATGGATCCCTAGTTTGCAAACAACCACCCTTGTCAGATGTCCTATTCTTCTTGGAGATTTCACACTGTTGTCTATAAAGTGGCATGTTCCATTTTTCCAAAAGACCATTCCAAATAGTGTCCCCCATCCACTCAGGTTTTTTCCCTTCTCTTCGAGCTTTTTTAAACATCTCAGATAATCTATGAGATGCTTTGGTGTGGAAATTTTTCTTTACCTTTTCTTCATGTTCAATGCTCCATGATACCTTTCTCTATTGACAAAAAAGATAAATATTAACAAGGAAAAGGGTTGAGTACTACATGTATTATGCTTCATAAAATATTGACCAGAAAAAAGATCAATTGAGACTGGCAATGAAGTAGACATATGGGCTATGTAAGGTTGGTACAAACAGAACTTAACGAAACTAGTTATCAACAAGCAAAACAATTTCTGGGTTCATATTGTCGTACCATAACATGATAACATTACTATGTCCCACGACAACTTAAATATCATGCATTCTGAAATAAAAGCAATAATTAAACACCAGAGAGAGATAAGAACTGAGTTATTACTATGGTTGGGTAACAGTGAGATTTTGCATGAAGAGTTACAACGTAGGCACCCCTCATTGTGCACCTTACAAGATGAAATAGCAAGAGTAGCAAATCCAAATTGTGCATCACTTAGTCATGTCTTAGTGGGTATCAGGCTGCAAAGTTTCAAGGTGAGGTTCTCAACGTGAAGCAGGAGAACAAGAAGGTTTGTAGTCAAATACAAGCAGGTGTCGTTTGTGAAGGGATTGAAAGGCCAAGTTGATAAGATGCTAGAAGAACTGAGTAAAGAAATAGGGGTTACCATTCAAGACCAAATTAGAAAACAATCCACAAGTCGTGCTAGAATACCCTTGAAGTCTTTTCTGTTTGGTGTGAGAGTCCAGCAGGGCAAAGACAATACAGTGATCTAGCACCTGATGATGATGACCTTGACTAGACCAACTTTCATAATCTTCTAATTAAGTGTTTCAGTAACTCTACTTTCTGTTTAGTTAGTCTGTCATCAGGATTTTGAAGTTTTCCTTTTTGAATTACGTTTTTTGTAAAGGTTTTTAGATATACATCTTTGGTATCTTTTTGGTCTAAGATAAAAATCATTAATCAAATATAGGTACAAAAATATTACACAAAGCATCAGTTGCAACTAAGGAGAAAGAAATAAAAAACTAGGAACCCTTCCCTTGCGTGATACTACATAAATATAAGAAGTGAAAAAGGTGATGCAAATATATCAGAAGCCAAAGTTGTGCCTGAGTAGGTATTTTATAAATTGAATTAGTCTTAGGTAGAAGTTTGTTAAAGTTGTTTGGTTCTGTTTTATGTTTGAATTGTGAATATGCGGTGCAGTATTTTACCTTAGTTTGTTATGTACGTTGTATTTAATACATGTTGATAAAAGAAAAAATAGTCTTTCC
Organism: Vigna mungo; assembly: GCA_036885675.1. Lineage (NCBI taxonomy): Eukaryota > Viridiplantae > Streptophyta > Magnoliopsida > Fabales > Fabaceae > Vigna > Vigna mungo. The sequence goes on along the minus strand of CP144692.1, from coordinate 12,217,492 downwards.
AGAGTAATAATTCTTACTTTCTAACTATTGGATGAGATCACTGTATGAAGCAGAATTTGAATTGAGAAGATTGGAAGCTTCATATCAGAGGCTATCCTTCGAGTTTGAGGAGCTGAAGGCTAGGAATGCATCTTACATATTAATAAAGGCAGCCTTTATTAATGTCTAAAAAATTATGTTGTAGAACAAGGTGACATATGTGCCCTATAGAGATTCTAAGATTTAACTTGATAGGATTATTAACTACACTAAATCCAAGTCAGACAATTAACCACATTTACCAACATAAAACACCTAAACAACACTGCGTATAACAATTGATAGCACTTTGAGGACATTTCCACCAATTAAAATCTATTATTACAATCAAACATCAAATTAAAAGTTGATTTAAACACAAGTGTACCTTAAAATGCTCAAAGAAAACATCTCTACGAGTCTGAGGGATTTGTCCCCATGTCAACCACGACTCATCAAACTGACTTTTAATGGTGGCTGTGATTGCTTTGGATGTTGTTTTTGTAGGATAGAACCTATACCATAATAAAAGTCAAATATTAGAATAATACATTACATAATTACCAACATTAAATTCATTTTTGGTTATCCTCCTTCAACAGGTGTAATGATTGGATGATTGTTGGAAACATCTTCAAAATTCGCCGCTACACTTGAATGTGCTAGTCCATCCGCTGTAGGAGGTGTTGATGCAATATTTGTGGGAGTTGTTGGGTTAGAACCAACATGTGGAGAGGGTGATCTCCATTGATCAGTAGCAACTTCTTGTGGACTAGGTGTGAAGGCAGGAACTTACAATGAAGGTGGAATAGATGGTGGAGTAGGTGTCAAACCAGGAACTTGCAATGGTGGTGGAACAGATCTAGCAGTGGAGTTAGGGGAAGGTGTAGATGGTTGACTACTTGAACCACTTACATTATTAAAAAGGGAAAACAACTTGATCGGATAAGCTTTCTTCTTCCCCTTCTCCTTATTTGAGTTTCTTGAAGGCGGAAGAAGAGGTTCACAACCTCCTGTTGCCATATTCTTCAACATAAATCAAAATTGTTGGGTCAATTTATTTTTACAATTGAATGGAAATGAAAATTAAGAGAAGAATATGATGATGTTATTTTTGTTTGCCATTCATCACATAATGAAGCAGAAAATAAGAATGCAAAACTTTAATCCACACAAAATCATTGCAGAATAAATTATAATTAGAAAAATAACTACTCAAACAAAAATTGTGTCAAAATAACATGCAAAGTGCATTTACATAAATGATTTCATCACTTTTTCTTTCTCCACTCTAAAAGTATGGGTTTATGATCACCCATGGGAACACCATCACATCCTCATTCTAATCACTGCTAGATGTGTGAAATGAATCTTCGTCCTCATCTTGACTTTGTCCCTCTTCACTGCATTCTTGTTCCGATTCACTTGTTTCTTCATCCATATACCCTTCAACTGATGGTACATTGGGATCCACTTCTTCAAGACCAGCTTTTATATCTTGCAATCGGATAACTTCTTCAACTTCAATGATGTCATTAACATGTGACATTTCCTCCACTTGGTATGCCACCTCGGATTCTACCTCATTAGAATCTATACGACCTCTAGGTTTGGTCTTAATTGCAACACACCAACCCCGTTTGTCCGTGCGTGATGCAGGATATGGTACATAATACACTTGTTCTACATTATGTGCAATTATAAAAGGATCAAACAACACATATCTTTTATCCATTCGTATATCCACAATGCCATACTTTGAATCCACTCATGTCACTGTTCTTGATGGATCAAACCAATCACAATAAAATAATACAATCTTCTTATCAATGGTTGAGGTATTGTACTCGAGCTCATATATGTTCTTAATGAGACCATAGAAATCATCTTCACCCCCTTCTGTAAGGCCTTTAATGAACCCCACTATTTATAGTTCTCCTCCCCTGGCTCCAAGCATGGGTATGAAATTTATATCCATTCACAAAGTACGTATGTCATTCCTTTACACATCTTAAAGGACCAAGTGATAAATCTCTAAGATGTTGGTTTCTCTCACTTAAGGGATCGTTATGAACCTACAACCACAAAATATATGAATTCATCAAAATAATTAAATTCTTTCATACGTGAATAACTAGTGTATGTGGAAGAATTTCAGAACTCGTACTTGATCTTTGAACCACAACAGGAAATTTGCATGTATTTGGTTCTAACTGTTTGACTCAGAAAGTTGATAGGTATGTAAGAATGAGCTATCCATAGGTATGACAATATTCGGTCAATGTCAATTTAATAGATAACAACAACTTCAGAAAAGCAATTTATTTGGAGCCTTACTCAAGATAAGGTTGAACTTCATTGCAATTGATCAAGACATGAACATGAGCTGATCTCAATTCTTGGTCACTTAGCCAATGAGTTGATTCCCTCCCGGAATGACGACCACCTTGGTCAAACACTGATAATGTTGTCCTTTCAATTTCAATGTCTACTTCATTTCTATTTGTTTGTGGTGTTAACATAAAGTTCTTGAAGTAGTGGGAACAAAAATGAGTTGTTTCTTTGTGCAAATATGATGCGCAAATAGATCCTTCAACCCTAGCTTTATTCTTAACTGAACGTTTAGCATATCCCATGAACCTACAATATCAAAAGTGGTATGTTAGGATCATGAAATATGGCATCTAAATTGAACAATACAACAAGATATTGTCACCTTTCGAATGGGTACATCCACCTATATTGGACCGGTCCACCAAGTCTTGCCTCATATGGAAGATGTATAGGGAGATGTTCCATAGAATCAAAGAATGAGGGGGGGAATATTATCTCCATCTTGCAAAGTATAAAAGGAATGTTTTCTTCCATCTTTTGAAGGTTGTCCTTATTCAATGTCGTAGAACACAAATCTCTGAAGAAATTACTGACTTCTATAATTGGATTTAGAACATGTGCCGCTAAAGAACTAAACACTATAGGAAGTAAGCATTCCATAAACACATGGCAGTCATGGCTTTTCATCCCAAAGACCTTTCCCCTATTGGCATCAACACACCTTGACAAGTTAGAACAATATCCGTCAGGCATCCTAAGATCTTTCAACCAATGACAGACCTGTTTTGATTGGTTTACTGAAAGTGTATAATTAGCTTTTGGCTTGTACATCTTTCCATTAGTATGAGTTTTGAACTCCAAGTCTTTTTGTCTACAATACAAAGCTATATCCATTCGGGCCTTTTCATTGTCTTTTGACTTCCCATTGACATTCATCACGGTATTAAAAATGTTATCAAAGAAATTCTTCTCAATATGCATGAAATCAAGATTATGCCTTAACAAATTATCCTTCCAATATGGTAGATCCCAAAAGATGCTCCTTTTCGTCCAATTATGCCACTGACCGTATCCATCTATTGTTCGTGCACCATTTTCCGTTACTTTAGGATAACCATTCACTCTATTCCACACTTCTATTCCCGTGAGATATGGTGGCGTGTCTTCCATGTCCACTTTGCCCTTTTTGAAAGCATTCTTATTTCTCCTAAAGGCATGATCATTTGGTAAAAACCTCCGATGGGAGTCAAACGATGAATTTTTTCGCCCATGATATAATCTAAAAGCCTTTGAGTGCTCCATACAATGTGGGCAAGCCAATTTAAAATGGGTGCTCCGTCCAGACAGCATACCATAAGCAAGAAAATCATTAATTGTCCACATTAGCATCACCCTCGTGATGAAGTTTTGTCGCCTTGAAATATCGTATGTTTGGACACCACTCCACAACTTTTTCAAGTCATTTATCAAGGGCTCTAGGAATACATCAATGCCTACCTTTGGATTGAATGGCCCCGGAATGAGACAAGTCAAAAACATGTAAGGTTTAGACATGCACATTTCTGGAGGAAGATTGTACGGCGTCACAATTACTGGCCAACATGAATATGCTATATTTGACGCCTGCACATATGGATTAAAACCATCGGAGCATAAACCAAGTCGAAGATTGTGTGGCTCAATGGCAAAATCAGGATGTATTCTATCAAAGTGCTTCCACACCTCTCCATCGCATGGATGACGCAAAACCCCATTTGACAACCTGTTGTGATGGTGCCATGTCATTTCTGTTGTTGTTTCTTTTGAGGCATACATTCTTTGGAGTCTTGGAATTATTGGCAAATAGAACATGGATTTAACAGGTACTTGTTGTTTAGAACTTGCTCCTGTCTTGTGTTGTTTATACCTTGGCTTCCCACAAAATTTGCATTCAACCAAGGCTCCATCATTTTTACCATATTCATTATCATAGAATAGCATGCAATCATCCACGCAGCAATCAATCCTCTGCGACTGTAATCCCAGCTTCGACACTATCTTTTTCGCATCGTAGTAACTTTTTGGCAAACCAAATTTGATGGGTGTTGCATCCAGAAGCATTTTTGCAAAGAAATCTAAGCATTGGATAGGAATATTCCAATTCGACTTGCAAGCTAAAAGCCTCACACACATTGATAATGTGGAATCCGATGCTCCTTCATACAAAGGCGTATTTGCCTCCAACAAAAGGTTATAAAACCTTTGAGTTTCTTCATTTGGAGCCTCTTCCATGTTAGAAGAATTTGAGGCTTGGAAGGGTTGTCTTTCCAAAAGAGCATCATGCACCATGTCTTCCATCGTCATAACTTGTTCATTTGGTTCACCTGAAGTCTCCACACCCCTCAAAGTGACATCTTTTTCTACATCAACTTCTGGAAAGGTTTCCCCATGATCCTCCCAAATTAAATAATTAGGCTTAAAACTGTTTTTGTAGAGGTGAACCTTGACAAGTCTTTCATTCAGAATCTTTGTACAATCGCACTTTAAACATGGACATCGAAGCCCATCTCTTTGATAACGTTCTTGTTGTCAAGCTTTAATTATAAAGTCTTCAACACCCAATACAAATGACTCTTTCAAAGCACCTTTTCCTCTATAACACCTATCGTACATCCATGAACGATTTGGTGGAGCATCATCCATGTTCTGTATACATACCAATTAACGAAAAATTAGCCAGTAGTTAATACAAGGCTAAATTAATTATGTGTTACTACTTTTCCTTCATGGATATTTAATAACAAAGTACAACACTAAACAATCGGTAATTGAATTTACATCATTACTCCTTGTAAGATAATGTTTAGAAAGTACTTAGTTATACTAGTCTAAGAAATATAACGTGTTATCTTAATGTTTAGGTAAGTCATGAAACCCGTTGAGGGTGGGTTTAAGCTACAACACCTGTAGCTGTATGGAAAAAGAAGAGGGAATGATACCAATTCCATCTTTTGATTTTTGGATAAAGTAAACCCATATTCTAGGATAGCCTTCAAAGGTTTTCTTTCATTAAAGAATTAATGATTTTCTGAATTGTTTCTTGGGTTTCTATCAAAGATCAAATCCAAAATGCACAATATTTGTTGCTAGTAATGTGCTTCCTAATTTGTGCTACCTAATTTTTCTTTCCTAATTTGTGTTGAGACAGGGTTAAACCATATTAAAAGCATATCAAATATACACAACCAAAAATTGGTTCTTCCAGCATTGCTTATTTTACTTTGTGCAGAATTGTCACTTTGCCGTTACCCTATTTTTCAAATTGTGGAAGGGCTACCTGCTATATAGCTATTAAAGTGTAATGCAAATTCTAGAATAATGTAGAAACTCCTAAGATAGAATAAAAGAAATGTAACACAAGTTCTAGAATATTGTAGAAAAGTCTAAGATAGGAAGAAAAATCAAGAATATTCTACATAGGTAAAAATCTAGAACATTCCACATAAGTTGTGGCTAGCATGTTCTAGAATATTCTATGGGTCTATAAATACCCATGAAGTCTACCATTTGATGTATGTAGACAACATCTACCATATGTAGACAATAAGCCAACATCTACAACAACTAAGACCACTCTAACACTTTTTCCAACTACTACTTCTACATTCTACTATCTCCACATTTTCTCTACCTCATCAACTAGTCCTTTCACAACCTCAATATACTAACAATAGTAAGTGGAACTTATTTGAATAGGGCAACTATGGAGAGAAAAGATATATACAAATATTTTCACTATCATTATCATGATGAGACAATTGTCAAATTGTGTACTTATTAAATGCAGAAGTTGGTGGGTGATTGAGAACCCCATTCCAACATTGTCCCATAGGAGAAACCAGCAATTATATATGCTAAAATGTAACATAATTATCAGAGAATAGGTTTATATATGACTCAATTCGTAGAAAACTCAAAACTAATTAACGGACACATCAGGTAATGAACATATAAAGGAATCGAGATGTTGAATTGATCATATGTATAAGTTTGAAATAAGTTGGATGAAGGAATAAGTAAGAATGTAGTAGAAAGTACAAGAAAAATTGGTGGTGAAACAGTAGCAGTGGTAGTGAGGAATAGCTGTAACGATTACACAGTAGGAGGGAAATGTGGTGGGATTTTATCGTGTTTAATCATTCCTCTACAGATGCTTTTTGTAAGATATTAATCATAGTCCTACATTATGATCCGAAAATGATTAGTAAATAAATAATTAATTAATTTGAAGACGAAAAGGAAGTGGTAGCTTATATAATATGTAACGCATAATGTTATGTTAAATGTCATTGGAATTATTCATTTCTACTAATAGGTAAATAGGACAAAGAACTTCAGATTGTTTTCCTTTAGTTGTTATGTAAAACAAAAACATTCAAACTATATATACACTTGTTCAAACCCCTGAAATGGTGGTGTCTTTGGAGATTTTATTTCATCAAACCCATTCAAAGATGAAGGTAGAAAAAATGGCATGTCTCAATGGGTTGATCCTAAGTTTAATTAGAAACATGATGACTATGAAGTTATTTGATGATGGGAGATTGTGCAGTTTAAACGCATTTCAAACTAAGGATATAATTATTATGGGAATGATAAAGAAAGAGGATGCAATGTGTTTGCATAATGTTAACTGGAAAGTAGGGAGCATGTGAATCTAGGATGTGGATTTTCTTAAAGGCTACGAAACCGTTAATTGGTTCACCCTGCTGTAATACAATTAATTACAAGTATCTTACTCTTTCCCTAATTATTCCTTTTTGGTCAGAAAGCAAAAACAGTTTTTTAGGGAAGAAAATAGCATACTTACTATATATTTTATTTTTATTTAACCAAACAATGTACTTAATTCTGTTTATATATACTTTTATGTATATATTATTCTTACTTCTATAATTTCTCTCAAATCCATCAACAGTAATAAATATTTCAAAAGTCAATCTTCGTTTAAGGAAAACCTTGATTTGGTTGGAGCATTAGGAGTAGGAACTTGCACAATCCTCCTACTAACTCAACCAGCTTTTTTCTTAGGACACTAAGAAGGTCAGACCTATATGTTTTAGACTCTGGAAAATGAAGCATGTGATAGGTTCAAGGGGAAGGTTTATATTAGAAGAAATAAAAACTGACAGACAATTATAACTGTCTAAGGGGTAGTTTTGTTGTTTCAGACTTTTATAAAGTCTGCAGGGGCAGTTTATGTTAGCAGTTTTTTTTATCATTTTTTTTGGGAAGTTCTGGAAGTCTAGAAAAGTGGAGAGTCTGGTTCTCTCAAACAACCAGAAGTTTTATGTTGTTTCATGTTTCTTTGTACTGTTGGAAATTCAGTGTGTTGGAATAAATATATACAGTTTTAAGTGTTCCATATAGGTCTATAATACCTATCATTTGGTATTCAGAGCCTCTTTCCTAGTGAAGTGGGGGCATACTGCAGGTTATGGTCAACACAAGAATGGAGGCAAGATGGGATGGGTTGGAGAAGATTGTCCACGAACAAGCAAACGAGAATAACCGTCGCTTCCAACGGTTAGAAGAGATGTTTCAAGGACTGACAAGGGTGGTTGAACGCCTGGCCTCCTCTACTAAGCATCCAGAGGCCCAAGATTCTGTTGCCCTGGATGGCCATGAGGATAATGGGGGTAATGAAGGAGTAAGTTCTGTTGGGATTTCTGCCACATGGAGGAAGTTGGACATTCTTGTGTTTGCAGGGGATGACGCTTATGGGTGGACCAATAGATTAGAGCGGTATTTTCGTTTGAGAGGGGTTGGTGAGGAGCAACGAATGACGGCTGTTATGGTGGCTTTAGAGGGGAAAGCTTTGAATTGGTTTCAATGGTGGGAAACCTGCCATCCGCATCCCACATGGGACACTTTCAAAGATGCAGTGATTACACGATTTCAGCCCATAATGTTGCAGAACCCATTTGAAATTTTGCTTGGCTTGCGTCAAACTGGACCAATAGGGGAATATATTGAGCAATTTGAACAATATGCTGGGTTCATGAAGGGGATTCAACAAGATTACTTAGTGGGCATTTTCTTGAATGGATTGAGGGATGAGACAAAGGCAGATGTTAAATTATATGCTCCGCAGACTCTTGCGGAGTTGATGATCAAGGCACAGATGGTTGAATACAAGCTTTTGATTACTACCAAAGGAGGGTATTTACCGGGCACTCGTTCCATTCCTTCGTTTCGCCCATTTCCTTCCACTCGGACTTATTCTAAGGATGGGGGAAGTTCTGCAACTTATTCTAAGGTTGGGGGCAATTCCGGAGTTTTTCCTAATTCTGTTACTAGTGTTGGAGAAAGTAGTGCTTCTGTTTCTCCTAGCACTACTTCTACTCCAGTTTCTCAACGAAGAGGACCCCCATTTAAGAAGCTTACTCAAGAAGAGCTTCAGGATAAGTTGCGTAAAGGTTTATGTTTCCGTTGTGATGAGAAATTTGGCCCAAATCACATCTGCCGGAATAAACAGTTTCACATGTTGCTTATCTCTGAAGAAGAATTACCACCGTGGGGAGAGGGGCTGGAAACTCTATCTGTATCAGCAGAACTGCCAGAAACAGATGGCCCCAATTTACACAATGCACTATGGCTGGGCTAACAACCCAAAGGTCTTGGAAGTTGTGGGGCACCCTTGGCTGTGAAAAAGTGGTGGTTTTAATTGATTGTGGTGCTTCCCACAATTTTATTTCACATAACTTAATTGTCAGGTGTGGCTTGCCAATACAGCCAACTAATCCTTATCTGGTAGAAGTTGGAGATGGGCATAAAGTGCGTTGTCAAAGCAAGTGTCAAGGATTAATTTTGGAAGTTCAGGGAGTACAGATCCAGTAGGATTTTTTTTGTGTTTTCTTTATGTGGGGCTGATGTGGTGTTAGGGTTGGAATGGTTGGCCACTCTAGGAGAAGTCAGAGCTGATTTTGGTAATCTCAAATTGTCGATAGGCAAAGGTCCACTGGAACATGTTTTACAAGGTGATCCTACCTTGTCAAAGTCTGAATCTAATCTAAAGACATTATGGTATGATTTCAAGCAGCAAGCAGATTGTTATGTTCTCAAATGGACTGAAATTAAGGAACCAGGGGCTGATCCTGTTCCCTCTGCCATTTTGGATGTTCTTTCTGCCCATCAAGATGTTTTTAAAGATTTAGAAGGGCTACCACCCCCACGTTCATTTGATCATTCGATTCATTTGCAGCCTAATGCTTCTATTCCTAATTTACGGCCTTACAAATATTCTCACCAGCAGAAAAATGAAATTGAGAAATTGGTTCAGGAAATGTTGCATGGGGGAATTATTCGTCCAAGTATAAGCCCTTATTCTAGTCCAATCATCTTAGTTAAGAAGAAGGATGGAGGATGGCGTTTTTGTGTGGATTACAGGGCTCTAAATAAGGTCACCATTCCTAATAAATTTCCTATTCCGGTTATTGAAGAATTGTTGGATGAATTGGCTGGCGCTACCATGTTTTCCAAACTGGATTTAAAATCAGGTTATCACCAAATTCGGATGCGACCCCAAGATATTGAGAAAACAGCGTTTCACACTCATGAACGCCACTATGAATTTTTGGTGATGCCTTTTGGTTTGACCAATGCTCCTGCTACCTTCCAGGCCTTAATGAATAACATTCTCCAGTCCTTTTTAAGGAAGTTTGTACTAGTTTTTTTTTTATGATATCTTGGTTTACAGTTCCACGTTAGATGCCCATGTTCAACATTTGGCCAAAGTTTTAACTATTTTGCATCACAATGCAATACAACTCAACCAGAAGAAATGTGTTTTTGGGCAGCAACAGTTAGAATATTTGGGTCACATAATTTCTCAACACGGTGTGGCAGCAGATGCTAAGAAGGTTGAGGCAATGCATAACTAGCCTTTACCCAAGACTCCCAAGGCATTACGTGGCCTTTTGGGCCTTACGGGATATTATAGACGTTTTGTTCAAGGGTATGGAAAAATTGCTAAGCCTTTGACACAATTATTATCCAAGGATGGGTTTCATTGGACGGAGGAGGCTAGGACGACTTTTGAGGAGTTGAAGAAGGTCATTGCCCAATTACCTGTTTTAGCGGTTCCAGATTTTTCCAAATCTTTTACTCTTGAGACATATGCTTCTGGGAAAGGTTTGGGTGTTGTCTTACTACAAGCAGGGCGGCCTTTGGCTTTTTGGAGTCAAGCTTTATCATCTCGAGCTCAAAATAAGTCTATTTATGAGCGGGAACTCATGGCTTTGGTGCAGGCTGTTCGGAAATGGAAACATTATCTCATGGGAAGTCATTTTATCATTCTCACAGATCAGAGAAGTCTGAAATTTCTCATAGATCAGAGATTATTGACTGAAGAACAGTTCAAATGGGCCTCCAAACTAATTGGTTTTGACTTTGAGATTCGTTTCCGCCCTGGTAAAGACAATACTGTGGTTGACGCTCTCTCCCGCAAGTCTTATTTTATGCCTATTTCAGTTTTACAACCCACCCAATGGGACTCTTGGGAGGAGGAATCCCAAACAGATGCAGGTATGGTTTCTTTGATATAAGATTTGATGATCGATCCTAAATCTCATGTCGGATATGAATTACGCAAGGGACGTTTATTTTATAAAGGCAAATTGGTGCTCCCTAGAGGGTCTTTCACCATACCTACCATTTTTAAGGACATGCATGAGTCCCCAACCGGTGGTCATAGTGGCTATTTCCGCACTTTTAAACGCATTGCTGGGGTTATTTATTGGAAAGGGATGAAAAATGATATTAAAGAGTGGGTCCAACAATGTGCAGTTTGTCAAAGGAATAAGGCTGAAACTTTGGCTCCAGAAGGCTTATTACAGCCTCTACCCATTCCCACTCAAGTCTGGTCTGACATCTCTATGGATTTCATTGGGGGGCTGCCTAAAGTTCAAGGGAAAGACACAACTTTCGTAGTGGTGGATAGACTCACGAAATATGCTCACTTTTTGGCACTTGCTCACCCCTTTACAGTAGCAGAAGTGGCACAATTGTTCATTAAAGAAATAGTAAGACTTCATGGGTTCCCCTCTACCATTGTCTCCGATAGAGACAAAACTTTTTTAAGCAATTTTTGGAAGGAATTGTTTAAACAGGCTGGTACAAAACTCAGGTTCAGCACTGCATATCATCCCCAATCCGATGGTCAAACAGAAGTGGTTAATCGCTGCCTTGAGACTTATTTACGTTGCATGACTGGTACACATCCTAGGAAGTGGCCTCAGTGGTTATCTTGGGCAGAATTCTGGTTTAATACTAACTACAGTATTTCTACTAAGATGTCCCCCTTTAAGGCCCTTTATGGTTGTGATCCCCCTTTGCTGCTCAAAGGTTCTACTATTCCATCAAAAGTGCAAACTGTGAATCAATTACAACAAGAACGGGACGAGCTCTTGAGGGAGTTGAAGGACAACTTATGCAAAGCCCAAGACCAGAATAAGGTGCAAGCTAATAAACATCGGAGGGCGGTAGAGTTCCAAGTGGGTGATTGGGTGTATCTTAAGTTGCAACCATATCAGCTAAAATCACTGGCTAATAGACCTAATGAGAAGCTTTGCCCCAGATTTTACGGTCCTTATCTAGTCCAAGAACGCGTAGGACTTGTAGCTTATAAGCTGGACCTCCCTGGCCACAGCAGAATTCACCCAGTTTTTCATGTCTCCCTCCTCAAGCGCGCTATTCAGCCAACCACCCCCGTTCAACCTATTCCTTCTGCACTTACAGAAGATTTGATGTTAGAGGTCTATCCAGAGGAGCTGCATGATGTGCGCACATCTTCAACAGGGGATTTGGAGGTTTTACTCAAATGGCAACATCTCCCATCTATTGAAAATAGTTGGGAATCAGCCACAACCATCAATACAGAGTTTCTTGCTTTTCACCTTGAGGACAAGGCGAAACTTCATGGAGGGGGTATTGATAGGTTCAAGGGGAAGGTTTATATTAGAAGAAATAAAAACTGACAGACAATTATAACTGTCTAAGGGGTAGTTTTGTTGTTTCAGACTTTTATAAAGTCTGCAGGGTCAGTTTATGTTAGCAGTTTTTTTTATCATTTGTTTTTGGGAAGTTCTGGAAGTCTAGGAAAGTGGAGAGTCTGGTTCTCTCAAACAACCAGAAGTTTTATGTTGTTTCATGTTTCTATGTACTGTTGGAAATTCAGTGTGTTGGAATAAATATATACAGTTTTAAGTGTTCCATATAGGTCTATAATACCTATCAGCATGTAGCTTGGAAAAGACCAAAACAGTTAATTATGTCTACTTTCAACACAGGCATGCAAATCTTACACAAAGAAAACTCCTTATATTATTACGTTAAGTTTGATCTTTTTATAGGGTTAAAAAATCAGTTTAACAAAATTCTTTTATAAAATATAATAATTAATAAACATGTTTTCATTTCCTACCTAAAATCACATTTTGTTGTCTTTTAAAAAGTAGAGGAAAAAGAAAATAAAAAGGAAAACAAAAAGAAAGATAGAGAAGAGGAAACTTGGCACCCGATAAAGTTCTAATATACAATTATATAAGAAAAATTGATAAATTATGATTTTTTCGTAAATTTATTCAAGAACAATGCACACAAAAAGAATATAGATCATTACATATAGAAATATAAAATAAACTCAAATAAACTACTTCAAAGAAAAGAAAAAAACCAGTACTATCCTAAAATCTCATTACTTTCTTTTTCTTTGTTAGAATTAGAAGTGAATAATAAGAGAAAAAGGGAAGTTGGAGTAGAGAAATGAATTTTTTTTTCTTTTTTTCGTCTGTCTGTATATATATTCATATTTGGGTAGTACTTTGGGAATGACACAGGGATGAATGATGGATCAGTGCTACTTTCCTATACTCTGCTAATTTCGAATATGCATCTAATTTTGTACGTAGAGAAAAGGGATTCCAGATCATTAAAGTAATTTTATCTCCTGTAATAAAGTAACTTTTATGCATGATAAAGTTTAACAACTTTAATAATATGTGAACTTCTAATCTGTTTAACAGGCTTAAGCTTGATGTGGCTTCCATATTGCAAGAAAAATTGCGTCCAGAGAAGGAAATCAAAGTGTCAAAATGGAAGATACTTTCGTCTTTAATACACAATAACTCACAAAGGAGATTGAGGAGGCCAATGAGGAACAAGTACTTACTGAACTGGCAAGGATTGAGGCTTTGAAAGAACTGACAGATATTGAAGCCCTCACAGAACAGGTAGCAAAAGAATGTTCTTTGAAATTGGAAAGCGCAAGGAAAAAGTTGAAGGATGCCACTGAAGAGATTGATGAGTCAAAGGAGCTTGATATTACATTGGCTATAACATTATAAGATGTTGATCTGTTGCTGAATGACTTGAACTCAGCTAAAGAATTGGACAAAAGGGTTGATGGGAGTATGTAAAACTTGGAAGAAAGTTTTAGGGAAGTGGAGGAATCAGAAGACGCATTACTGTTACAGACTATAACAGAAGAATTGGAAGCACCGAGGAAAGAATTAGCTTTGGTTAATTAAGAAAGTTTTCAGTTTATGGCCTTTATGGATGTCATCACTAACGACCTTAACAATGTCAATGCTGAAACAGATAGATTAAGGAAGAATGAAGGGAAATTGGATTCAACAATTCAAGTTCTCAAATGAAAGATATTGAGAGCAAATTCTAAATTAGAAGTTGTCTGTGCTGAAGAAATAAAGGCCATATCCATACTCACGAGTCTGTCTCATACTCTTGAAAAACTCAAGACAGAAACAGAAGAAGCAAGAAAGGAAAATGACGACTTAAGCCAAGAGGTCACAACTACCAAGAAAGACATTCAAAAAGTTGAGTTTGAAATAGACATGACTGAGGAAAGATTGCAAGGTGTCATGCAAGAGCTAGAAGTACACAAAGCTTCTCAATCTCTAGCCCTAAAGAAGGTCAAAAGTATGGCTGCCCAAGTCATTCCCCAATCCAACCTTAGAGACAAAATCTGTAAAATCATACCCGTAAATATGGATCCACCTATTCATCTAAAAATAACAATTACTCACCTCTCATTCCACTTAAGTCCATGCTATCATACTAATAAAAGGTTTAAAGAATAATTCTGATATATTATTTCAAGGAACAGAGTAACATATATATACATATAAGGATCCTATAATCCTTCATCTATTAAAGGAAAAATATGTGCACAAATCTGCACAAATTATAATAATATCTAAAATATAACTAACATAATATTTGATTGCCTAATATCCTTAAATAGAATATTTGACATATCTTAACACCCCCACTCAAGTTGGTGCATGGATATCACACATTCCCAACTTGAATAGAGACTCATTAAACAATCTTCTTGACACTCCTTTGGTGAGAACATCAGCCAACTGTAACTCTGATCTTACAAAAGGAAAGGAAATTATTCCAGCTTGAATCTTCTCTTTGATGAAATGTCTATCAATTTCCACATGCTTTGTTCTATCATGTTGAACAGGATTATGAGCAATTGCAATAGCCGAAGTATTGTCACAGTACAAACTCATAGCTTCATTTGGTTTAAATCCCAAATCTGATAGCACATTTTTAATCCACAAAAGTTCACATACACCTAGTGTCATGCCTCTGAATTCTGCTTCAGCATTAGATCTTGCTACTACAGGTTGTTTTTTACTCCTCCAAGTTACAAGATTCCCTCCTACAAAAGTAAAGTATCCAGAGGTAGATCTTCTATCATCTTTTGAACCTGCCCAATCTGCATCACTGTACCCTTCTACCTTTAAGTTTCCATTATTTGAGAACAAAATTCCTTTTCCAGGAGCGGACTTCAAATATCTCAAAATTCTTTCAACAGCATCCATATGAACCTTTCGTGGGTCATGCATAAATTGACTAACAACATTTACTACATAGGTGATATCTGGACGTGTATGGCACAAATAAATTAATTTTCCTACTAGCCTTTGGTATCTTCCTCTGTCTATGCTTGCTGAATTTGAGCATTGAAAGAGTTTATGATTTTGTTCAATTGGTGTATCAGCTGGTTTACTCCCAAGCAGTCCAGTTTCTGATAGTAAATCAATAGTATATTTCCTTTGGCGTAGAAAAATACCATGTTTTGATCTAGCTACTTCAATACCCAAAAAGTATTTGAGGTTTCCAAGTTGTTTCATCTCAAATTCAGATGCAAGGTATTATTGTAAACTAGAAATCTCATCTTGGTCATTTCCTGTAACAATCATGTCATCTACATATATAATTAAAGCTGTAATCTTTCCTTTTCCTCTCTTAAAAAACAAGGTGTGATCAGAGTTACTTGCTCTATAGCCAAAAGCCTTCATAGACTTGGTAAACCTTCCAAACAATGCTCTTGGGGATTGTTTTAATCCATATAGAGCTTTCTTTAATTTGCAAACCTTCATTCCATTTGAATCTGTCATGCCTGGTGGAGAATCCATATAAATTTCTTCTGAAATTTTTCCATGTAGGAAAGCATTTTTCACATCAAATTGTAGAAGAGGCCAATCTTGGTTTGCAGCTAGCGACAAAAGTATCCTCACAGTATTGAGCTTGGCTACCGGTGCGAACGTCTCTTGGTAATCTACACCATAAGATTGAGTGTAACCTTTAGCCACAAGTCGTGCTTTATACCTCTCAATAGTTCCATCAGCTTTATGCTTAATTGTAAAGACCCATTTGCAGCCCACAGTTTTCTTCCCTCTTGGTAAGGACACAAGATCCCAAGTGTTGTTTTTTTCTAAAGCCGCCATCTCCTCAACCATTGCTTCGGTCCATCTAGGATTTGCCAAAGCTTCATGTACATTATTAGGAATAGAAATTGAAGATAATTGAGATACAAATGATGCATATGATTGAGATAACCTGTGAGATGACACATATTTACTAATGGGATATTTAACTTTGGCTTGGAGGTCTGGTTCATATTTAGCTGGAGGTTGACCACGGTTAGAACGAGGTGGAATATTATATTGAACAGTAGTAGACTCAGTGTTTGGTATGTTGGTGGTTTCAGGCAGACAAGAATCAATTTCATCTAAATTAGTATTATCAGAGATAGGATCAGAAGGTACCTCTGAAGAGTCAAGCTGAACCTGTGGAGAAGATTGAGCCAATTGGTTATGATCAGAAGACACTGTATTATCCAGAAAAGAAGTGTCCATATTTAGGATTGGCTCACTTGCTGCAGAACGATCCTCACAAGATAACATATCTTCATAATCAAACATACTAACATCATGATTGTACACTTCACTTTCATTGCCTCCCTGAAGTGGAGAATCAACATAAAAAAATTCATGCTCATTAAATGTCACATCCATAGAAATATCAAATTTCTTTGATTGTGGATGGTAAGCACGATAACCTTTTTGAGTTGTTCCATACCCAACAAAAACACATTTGATCGCTCGTTCTTCGAGCTTTGTACGTTGATGTGGGTGTAAGTGAACATATATAACACATCCAAAAATATGAGGTGGTAAATAAACTATGGGAGGAAGGATACAATGATCAGACAACACATCATAAGGCCTTCGAAAGTTAAGCACACTAGAAGGGGTTCGATTAATTAAATAAACGGCAGAGCTCACGGCCTCACCCCATAAATGGGACATTACTATCTATCAAAAGTGATCTTGTCACCTCTAATATATGTCTATTTTTCCTCTCAGCCACTCCATTTTGTTGTGGTGAATAAGGACATGTAGTTTGATGCAAGATGCCTTTAGAGTTCATGAACTCTATTAATTCAGTCTTAAAATATTCCCCTCCATTGTCTGATCGAATAACCTTAATAGATGTGTTAAATTGTATAGCAATCAAATGATAGAATGAACGAACCACATCACACACATCACTTTTATGTTTAAGCAAATATACCCAGGTTACCCGAGTACAATCATCAACAAAACCGATAAACCATTTTTTCCATTATGTGTAGATTGCGGGGCAGGGCCCCAAACATCTGTATGAATTAATGAAAAAGGAAAATTAGTTTTGTTATTGCTTAGAGGAAACACAACACGATGATTTTTTGCCAAAACACAAGTTTCACAAAAAAAATCAGAAATATTGCATTTACGAAATAATGATGGAAATAATTTTTTTAAACAACCAAAAGAGGGTTGTCCCAACCTTTTATGCCACAACCAAATTTCTTTTTTGTTTTTATCTTGTATGTGATCATTCCCAAGACAAGCCAATCCTTTTTTATGGTTTTTTCGTGACAAATTTTCCAGATAATACAGTCCTTCACTCTCTCTACCACTGGCAATTTTCTCCTTGGAATGGATGTTCTGAAAAAGACAATGGGTTGGGTAAAACAAGGCAACACAAGAATGTGATTTGGTTAACTTGCTGACGGAGATAAGATTACAATTTAATGTAGGAACAAATAAAACATCAGGAATCGATAAGGAGGGTGAGAGGGATATAGTGCCTATACCTTCAATAGGAGATGAGACCCCATTGGCATTAATAATAACACTTTTAGAACAATTAGAGGAAAAACTAGTAAATATATGAGGATCACAAGTCATATGATCAGTAGCACCTGAATCAATTATCCAATCACTACCCTTAGTAACAACAGAAAGATTAAGAGCAGAGTTAGATAGACTTGACTTGGTCACAAATCCGGCAGCAGTAGAAATATAAGTCTTGGAAGCAGCGGAAGTTCCAGAATCATGTTTCTCCGATTGATTGTCATCGGAAGAAGCCATCAGAAATATTCAATGAAAAAAAGCACCGATTCCTAAACTGTAGAGGATATCAGTGTTTGGCTTTGATACCATAATAAAAGGTTTAAAGAATAATTCTAATATATTATTTCAAGGAACAGAGTAACATATATATACATACAAGGATCCTATAATCCTTCATCTATTAAAGGAAAAATATGTGCACAAATCTACACAAATTATAATAATATCTAACATAATATTTGATTGCCTAATATCCTTAAATAGAATATTTGGCATATCTTAACACATACCTCTCTGCGCCTGTCACCATCACAGAACAACCCTTCATTTTTATCACTATAATTCTTG
Source organism: Vigna mungo (assembly GCA_036885675.1). NCBI lineage: Eukaryota > Viridiplantae > Streptophyta > Magnoliopsida > Fabales > Fabaceae > Vigna > Vigna mungo. The sequence continues at coordinate 12,199,037 of CP144692.1, read as the reverse complement.
TTACTAAACCTATTTCTATCTTTCCACCTATTTCACCACTTCCCATCACACACAACAATGCTTACCATTTATTTTATCTACAAATTAAGCTTGCAAATATACATGCTTTATACACACTTTCATCACATCTACTCTCCTTTCAATTATACCCTAATAACAACATTAACATTTTGTCTGGAAATCAGTTCGTCTGTCAAAACACCAAACGACTTTTAAGTTGTTTCTTAGAACCCGGTTTTCAAATCCAAGTTTAACCCAAACTAACGTGTGCAAGACCAATACCATATAGCAAAACAAGCAAAAGATGAAATTAAAAACACCTTTTTCTCTAGGTCCTTCACTTAGGGTCTTCGCACCACCAACTGTAAACTGCCTGACCTTAACCGCAAGACACACGACTCAATCGATGGCTGGTCACAATCCAACACGTCTTGCCAATCGAAGCAAGAATGGCCCAATTCACAAAATAAATAACAAACATTAGGGTTCGCGTGTTTCATTCACACACATTACAACGACAATGAAGGAAGACAAGTATCACTTACCACATCAAGGTCTCAATGTCAACCTAACCAACAGCGCAACGAAGACTCACATAGAACCACGGAGCTCGAACGAAACTGTTTGGTGACTGAGATTGTTTTGTGAATGAGATTCTTTGCTGTTGGAGAAACCTTCGAACAGGGACAACTATTCGACATAAGAGAGGTCGAGTGACAGTCCCATAGAACAGCGCTGAAGCTAGGGCTCGACACAGAATAAACGAGAGCTCCAGAAGAGACGACCGATCGACAGAAAAGAGAAGTGAAGTGAAGCTTCGAAGTGAAATTAGGGTGAAATGCGAAGTCAATCTTCCAGAGACGATAGCTCCAGAGTCAGGTGAAATCGGGCTGTTAGAGAGGAGAGCTCGAGAGAGGATTCGACGAGATTTAGGGCACGAGCTCGAGTGAGGGTTTCAGTAAAAGTGGATTTCAGTAAAAGTGGATTTCAGTAAAAGGGGATTAACAAAAATTCAATTTCTTTTAAAATTTATTTTGTAGATTCGTATATAACGTCCGTAGATAACATTTGTTTCCCATTAAATCGAATATTTCTTTTAGTGAGTAATAGGATATAGAGGTGGTCGTTTCTCGAGATTGATGTTTAGTCCTTCTCTGAAGAAGTTGCAAATTGAAAGATGCAAAGAGTTGAAAGGTTTTCATGAGGCTTTAGAATCCATGACTGGCCTATAAATGCAAGGAAGAAGACGAAGGGAGAGTAAGGGAGAGAAACTGGGTAAGATTGACGTGTCAAAAAAAAATAAAAAATGATGTGCACATCGTTAGCCAACTCAGCCTATTTTTAACGGTGTTAATTTTGGAGGACGAAAAATCATAGTTTTTTTAAGGACAAGGATCGAAGTGTAGCAAAGTTTGAAAGAGAGACTAAAAATAAAATCGCTTGATAGTTTAGGGACTAAAAACATATTTAACCCTAAAAACGTTCTCTACATCACTTTAAATAAGGTTTGAGAATATTTTTTTATGTTTTCATTAACTTAAACACTTATCAAATGAAAAGAAAAAATTACAGGGTGCTTTATCGTTTGTTAAATGAAGCATTTTCAATTTTCATTATGATATGTACAGCATTTATGAAACGCATCTTCAAGTTTTGTGCTTTCTTGTATTAAACACTTAATCAAAATCATTTTACTATTGAATCTTGCTCTAACACAATATTATATTTCAAACTCTAAAATTTTAAAGAACACAATTTCTATAAATAATTACATGATATATTAATTGAATCACAATTAGTCATAACCAATTTGACAGAACCAATTAAATTAGATTGATCATAACCTTGTTTAGCTTTTACGACACTCATAAGTCTTAAAACACATATAGCATAATCCTAAAGTGGCTTAAATCCACCAATATTACACATCATACAATAATTTTCTTTGAGGCTTATACTAATAATTTAAGATCATATAAATTAGAGTTATATAAAGCATTATCTTTTAATAACAATATATTGATGTTTAAATCATTTTCACTATGTCAATTTATAGAGACTTAGAGTTTGTTTGTTTACTTACTGTTTCGGGTAAGGATTGAGATCATTTATTCAAAGCATTCAAAGTTGTTATGAAGGCTGAATTGGCTTCCTCATGATCCTCCATTATCCATACTGTGTCGTTCGCTCCCTCTTCTCCTTGTCCAAGTCGTGTGGAGGGTACCTGTCAAAGGCACTCCGACATTCAAGTCAGTGACTTTGCGTGATAATATTTCATAGAAAGTGAGTACCTAGAATTAGTTACCTAACCTCCCTATCAAACATATATTTATATATATTAAGATGTGCTTACACTTAGGTTTGACCCATTACCAATAAACGATTTTCACTATTTCATTAACCGCCAATCTATTATTATTATCTTAACTAGAGGGTTACTCCCTCCACCACCACAGGTTACTCCCTGAACCTCCCTATTCTCAGTTTACCCTGCAGTTAAAAGGTTTTTCTCATGAGGGTTGACGTAAACGCATCTCTCACCCCCTCACTTATTTAAAACCCTAATTTTGTAGCTCCCACCCCCTCACTTTTTTAAAACCCTAATTTTGTAGCCCCCCACCCCTTCACTTTTCTCTTTCAACGATTTGTTTTATTTTTTAACAAATTTTTTTATACATAAAAAATATTACAAAAATTATTAAATTATATAAAATCTACACAAATAAACATTTACAATGTTCAGAAAATAAAATCTTCAAAAAAATAATAAGCTAAAAACAAAAAAAAATAAAAGAGTTGAAATATGAAGGCTTGAATGGACGTGGGAAATTCGTTCAGCCTTCAAGGGATCTCGACATACGTGGACGGATCTCAAGATCCGTTGAAGGCTGAGCGGATTTTCCACATCCGTTCAAGCCTTCGCGTTTCTCTTCTTCTTCCTCTTACACAACACACCACATACATCCATTTACATAGCACATATACAAAAAGAACAAAAAGAAGGAAGCTTTAAGCACAAAAATGTGTAAAGGAAGAATAAACAAAGAGAAAGAGGGAGGGGTGGGGGCTCTCTGTGTGCGAAGAAAAGAGAAAGTTAGGGGTGGGGGCTCTGTGTGTGCGAGAAAAGAGAAAGTTAGGGGTGGGGGCTCTTTATGTGAAGAAGAGACGAAGAGAGAAAGTGAAGGGGTTCTTTGTGTGAAGAAGAGAGAAAGACATAAAGTGAGAGAGTGAGGTGAATTAGGATTTTAAAAAAGATAAATAAAGTTAAATGGTAAAAGTTAAAAAATATTAATCTAAGATATTTTTGAAATAAAAAAAAATTAAAAAACTGTAAGGAGCAGTTAGAGTGGTGGAAGAAGGAACTCTCTCTTAATCGATCGATTAAGAGTTATTAATTGCTTGCCTGTTCGGTCCATTAGCCTAATGGGTATCCATATTAAACAGTTACAATTCTCTAAACATTGTATATATTATTACACGAAACATTGCTGACTCCTCTTATGTTGAATACCGTACTTTACACTCCAAGTTGTATATCACTAATCTAAGAATCAATAAGTTATTAAATGGTTGAAAAAATAAAGTTTCAATTTTCTTTCTTTTTTTCTCTTTTGTCCGACCTTATACATTACAAAAATCCATTTAATTCACAAAGTCTTTACGTTGTAAATTTTTTAAAATCTAAACTACTACATCCTGTTATAAAAGTATTTTAATTTATCTTACGTGAGACTGTTCTGTTTGATTGATTATTTTGCAATTGATTGCCTGCAAAATGTTAACTATCATGTGGCGTGATCATTTTCTATGTACCGATCAAAGTCTTTTAAATTTATCTTACGTGAGACTGTTCTGTTTGATTTGATTATTTTGCAATTGATTGCCTGCAAATTTTGACTAACATGTGCGGCGTGATCATTTTATATGTACCAATTGATTGCCTGCAAATTTTGACTACATGTGCTTGCAAAAAGTTGACTATCATGTGCAACGTGATCATTTTCTATCTACCAATCAAATTTTTATCTGTATAAGAAAAATCAAATTTCATGAAGTCTATTTGCCTATAAAATCTCCCATTCCTATGTCTTCTCTTGTACAAGGGTATCTCTGCGTTCTTATCTTTCCTATAGAATTTAGTCTCTCTGTGCTGTCAGTTTCCATGGCTATGGCACATCTAATATCTTCTCCTAACGTCTCTTCACTCACAACTGGTACTTATACTCACTACGTTCTATTTTGGTTCATTATTCATTATTGCAAAGTTATTTTCTGAATAATATGTGGAAGCATGCATTGTAATTGTAGGTGCAAATCTTTGGGGAACAAAACTCTCCTTCACTAGTATTTACTGTGAAAGTATGTCTCATCACTTAGACCCTATTCCTTCAACCAACCTTTATTATGGTTATTTGGTTAGCTTTCTGAGTATCTCACTCTAACATCTTTTTGTTCATCGATTAGGTGGAAGGTGTGAATAAAAGGAAATAATGAGCTTTAATTATCATCTTTTATTATATAATATAATTATTTTTAAAAAATAGTTTAAACAATACACTACAAAAAAAAACTAAATTGTCAAAGGAATTTTAAAATAATCAATGAATTCTTTTAATAGATTTTGAAATTTTAATTATAGATATATTTTATCCACAATATAGTTATCAAACTTGCGAGTTAACTCGTTAAGTAACTTGAACGAGTTTAAATTTCTAAACTTGGATTTTGAGTTAATTCAGAAATAAACTCATTTTTTAAGCAAACTCATAGAACCAACTGTGAAGGGGGGAAATTAAGAAAAACAAACTCATTTAGGTTTAAGATTTCATGACCTTATTGGCATTGTCTCTTGTGTCCCTACGTCTCTCTCCGTGGCTATCTTGTTCGCCATCACCCAACCTCCTTCAGATGCTATCGCGTGCTCGTTTCCACTCCGGTCGCACTCCGATTGTGATCCATCTGTTCGTGGTCACCATCATGCTTGGTTCGCACTCGTTCTGACACTCGCATTTATACTCACCGTTGTGTTTGCCGCCTCGTCTCCTAGTCTCGTCTCCTTGTAACACTGTATCACTCACTGTTGAGTGAAGTTATGTTTTTTTTAACAAAGCCGTGAGCTGAGTCTCTAACATTATTCCTGTTTTTAATAGGTAAATGAAATTATTTTTCAGGATAATAAAACCTAAGTCCTCTACCACTACCAGTATTTTTTTTTTTTGTTTAATGAAAAAACATAGATTATTATGTCTCAAAATGGATCAAATTTAATGAATAATAATCCAAATATTTATGTTTTGTAATATTTCGATGAACAATATATCTATTAGCTTTATTTATTTGAACTTATATAATTTTGAAGATGTATTTGTTATTGGATATTATTCATATTTTGTTCTCGGTTTTTTAATATGAAGTAAAGTTTTACATGATTATAAGTCAAGTTTACAGAGTTCTCATGACTATACATAAACTTTCGAGTTCAACAATTTTTTGTCCCATCACATCATTTCATCTTTTTCCCTCTGAAATCCTAATCACCAACATAGATATACACGAAAGCCACAATGCACCTCTACTGCACTTGGATTAAAACTAAATCGCGCCATCATAAAGCTACTTTGCGAGCGTTGCCGTTCTCACAATCCACCAAACAAAAAACATAAATCACTCATGACAGACTATTAGAAGTCGTGCATCACCAATCTCTTCTATTGGATGAACCTCCAATAAAATGCAACCACGCAACACCTGTTCAACGACTATCACCAGATCACATCTCCATCAACTCAGATATGCATCTTGAAGCAGTTTACACAAACCCATAATCACAAATCTGCCTCTTCAAGCACCACACATAGCGTCATCTCCACCAGATCTCCATCCCCTCGTGCACTATCACCTCATCACCTCACCACGAAACATGAATCCATTAACGAAACCAAAATGAAACATTACCTAATATTCATACGAACAAAGAGGAACAATTAAAACATAAGAATAGATAAATAAAATTTGAAAGTAGGTTTTCCATTTGATGGTCAGGGGAGATGCATTCTCCATTGGAGATTGAGGACTAAATGAGATGCATTATCTCCATCAGGTTGTGATGCTCATATGGAGGAGGTGAAGAACAAAAAAAAATGAAAAATTAAAAGAAACAAAGAAAAATAAAATATGAATCACATCATGATATTTACCGTCAAATTTTTCTTTTATTATTATCAGTAATATAAATTTTTGTCAATAAATATTTATTTATTAAAATATACTTTATAAAATAAATAATAATAATAATAATATAGTAGTAGTAGTTATTTTATAATTAATTAATTAAAATTTAAAAGATAAAAATATTAAAAAATGCACATGCTGATCGAACCTAAAACTTTACAACAGTCACGTAATAATTTAGTGGATTTGTTTATATTTGATGATAACTAAATTTCTCAGATAATTTATATTTACTATATATATATATATATATATATATATATATATATATATATATATATTTGAATTTTCAAATTTACCATTCTCTCAAAGCATCATCTTGTCATAATTTAGTTTCAATAATTTTAAATATACTTTATGTTTTGCATGCTACAACTTTGAACACTTGGTACATTAGGTTCTGGTGGATCAAAAACATCTCAGCACAAAATAAAAACTCAAATACAATATGATCCTTTGAGGTTTCAACTATCATCTTTTAATCACCATTACAAAAGCATTCAAAATTATGCTGTGAAAGCCGTCACTGTACCATCTCCTGAGTCAGAATCTGAAGCTTCCAACTCCAATAACATTGTCGACTCTGTCAAAAATCTCATGGCCGTTTTGTACCAATTTCTTTACCCTTACGCATTGTTTGGTCACGTAAGTACAAACTTTACCATCATTCTTGTAATTAATATTCAAAAGTTATGCTCAATACTAAGTTTTGGATAACTAATAGTTGTTTTAAATTAACTTAATCCGTACTTTACAGGCATCAGTTGCAATTTCTGCGTCACTCGTTGCAGTAGAAAAACTATCAGATATATCTCCACTGTTTTTTATTGGTTTGTTGAAGGTGAGACTCCAACTTATATTTTTTTAAAAGACAATTTAGAATTACCCTTTAACTTCAATAAAAGACATTCTTTTGAATTGATTTCTCTAATGTTTCAGGCTGTGTTACCTCACTCTCTTGTTATTCTTTACGTTAATGGAGTGAATCAATTGTTTGACTTTGAAATAGATAAGGTATGAAAATGAAATACTTTGGATCTTTGATAAATTATTTCTTTATTTGTTTATTTTATATACTGTGTATATATTTCATTAAAAAATATGATAAAAGCATTGTCGTTGTATAAGATTGATCTAAAGTTAAATATTCAGAAACACATAAAAAGACCAAGTTTACACAAGAAGGTCACAGGTACATCAATTTGAACAATTTATATTACTTTCAAACTCCTTTTCATAATTGATGCTTACTGTACTCCTTCCTTTTTATTAATGGGAGCATCACCAAACTACAGCACCCAAAATTTGACCAAAAACCTGACTTCTTTTTTATTTTAATTAATTCAGTTTATATATGGACAATTTTACATCTATTTTATATACTGGATTAATTAAAATTGAAAATATATTAGGATTTTTGGAATGACCTTCAACGTTAAAAAAGGTCATAATACTTAACAAGTCTTATTACCAAATAAATATCTTTTATTGTTAGAATTTGTTACAGTTTTGTCTTATTCTGTGTACGTGTAAGGTTTGTCACGTTTTGTTATGTATGGATGATTTCTTCATACCTGTATATATGCCTTTTGCTTCCGAACAAGCTTTAGTCACCTCTATATGGACGAAACTATCACCTCTACACGGACAAAACTGTCATGTCTAGAAGATTCAACTCAACATACACAAATTTCGTTATAATAGACTCTAACTTGTGACTATAATATCATGTTAAGAAGTAGACAATTTAAATCCATAACTTTTAAAGTGAAATTTCTATTCAAATATATATTCTAAATTGATCTTATCTTTAATCAATATGAGACTTCCAACAATACTTGTTATAATTCATAGATCCAATGATGATTTCTTTCTACAATCTGGATTGATCGAGCATATATAGGAGGTTTGGCAGGATTTTCTCAAGCTGATGTCTTTACGGTTTCTGAACCTCAAGAAGAAATTTTTTGCTTACAGCAACGCACCCTCAATGTTAGTCAATATTACACTCAATTAAAAGGTCTATGGGATGAGTTTGACAATTATAGACTTGTCCTACTCACTACCATGTGTGTAAAAAAATACAAAGATCAAAACTATGTCATTTGTTTCCTCAAAGGGTTGATTAATCAATTTTTACATGTTAGATCCCAAATCATGCTTTTGGATCTTCTTCTCCCAATAAACAAAGTATTCTCTTTGGTTGTTCAACAAGAAAGGAAGATAATTGCAACAAGAATGATTGAACATTAGATACGAAAATCTTTCCTGTCAACACTTATCAAAGTTTTGGTTTTGGAAGGGGTCTTCTTTTTAATCCAAACTAATACACTAGAAATGGAAGAGGTCGTGGAAATAGAGGAAGAGGTCATAACCATACTGAAGAGGCCAAATATTCTCTAAAAACTCTATACTCATTACGATAGGACCAATCACACAATTGACACATGCTATTTTAAGCACAATTTTCCTCCTATAGTTACAAGTCGAGAAAAAAGCAATGCCAATGGGTTCACTTCCAATGATGCCATGGAGAAAGGGTTCAAATCCAATTAGGGATTACTACCTCATGTTCTTGTTTTACATCAAGGATGAGTATTGAAGTGCAATGCAAATTCTAAAATAATGTAGAAAATCTTAAACATACAAAATGTAATTCAAATTCTAGAATATTGTAGAAAAGCCTAAGATACATAGGTAAAAATCTAGAACATTCCACATACTTTATGGCTAGCATTTTCTAATATAATCTATGTGTCTATAAATATCCATGTACTCTACCATTTGATTCAAGATAACATTTACCTCAACTATGACAACATATACCACAACTAAGGAAACTACAAAATACACTTCTTCCATCTACTACTTTCACATTCTACTATCTCCACATTTTCTCTACCCCATCAACTATTTCTTTCACAACCTCAAAATACTAACAATGACTAATCAAAATATGCCACAACCAATATGTGAGAAAGTTCCCCTCTTTGATACAAATGAATCCACCATTTTTGTTGTTCTATATCTTCTTTAATTAAAACAAATACATGTACTAAGCTTCTAAAGGGACCGTTGGGTGCATTTGGGAGATCATTTATCTTTCCCCTAATAAAAGGCCCATCGATTGTAAGTGGGTTTATAAGATAGCATTTCATGTTGATGGTAGCATAGAGAGGAATAAGACTAGTTTAATCGCCAAGGGATATACACAACTCGAAAGGGTGGATTATTCATGATACTTTTTCTCTCATTGCAAAGCTCATAACAGGAAAAGTCATCATTTCCATAGTTGTTGACAAAACTGGTTCCTTGAACAATTATATGTTAATAATGCAATTGCATTATGACCTACATGAACAAGTTTATATGAATTTACCCCCTAGGATGACATCTTCCTATCCAAATAAGTTTTGTAAATTGAAAAAAAAAAAATCCTTGCAAGAATTGAAACAAGTTAGTAGACAATGGTACGCCAAGCTCACTACATCTTTATTAGCCCTTAAATTCACTCAATCTCCAGCTTATCATTCTCTCTTCATAAAGGATATAGGCGTATCCTTTATTAATCTTTGTTGATGACATAATTATTGTAGGCAATGATTCTAATGAAATTAAATATGTCAAGACATATTTGGGCAACAAAATTATTTTTAGGGGCTTGAAATATCACGTTCTTTCTATGATATTGTGGCCAATAAGAGGAAATATGCACAAGAAATATTGAAAGAAAATGGCATGCTTGTCAACCCAATATCCACTCCTATGGAGCCTTCTACCAAACTAAATAACTCTTTTGACAGTCTTTTATCTAAGCCTCAATTTTATCGTCGATTGATTGGTCAACTAATGTATCTTACAACCACTAGATTAGACCTAGATTTTGTCACCCAACAGCTGAGCCAATATGTTTCTCTACCCACGGATACTCATCATCATTCTACCATGAGAGTTCTTCGTTATCCCAAAGGATCTTTAGCTAAAGGTCTTGATTTTACTGCCCACTCATCTCTCATTCCTTTCAGTTTTTCTAATTATGATTGGGTTATTGTATGGAAACATCGAAATCTATCATCGGATATTGTGTTTTTCCTGTCTCTTATTATTTTCTTGTAAAACCAAGAAGAAAATAGCAATATCTCGTTCTTCCTCTAAAGTTGAATATGGAGCTCTTATAGCGTTTAGTTTTGAGTTATAGTGGTTGTAGTGGCTTCATTATTTACTCACTAATTTAAAAGTTCTCATGTTGCCCTATTTCAGTTTTTTGTGACAATCGTGAAAAGAAATTCAAAGTGGTCTTCTTCATTTGCTACAAATTCTTTTGTGTGCACATGTTGCTGCAGTTTATTGAGTAGTTAAATAGAAACCTCTCAAGACATGTTCATTTTTCACTAACGTAACCATAATTTCATTCAATGTTTCAATAGATTACTTCAAGTGTTACATACTTAAGCGATGAATATCATGAACATTACTTCAAGTGTGGCATACACAGTGATCAAATCTATTAGTCACTCACTTAAGTGCACATTTAGTACTCTGACCCTTTTACAAGGTACATTCACTTAAAGTAATGACAATCTTTTGCTCCAGGATGGCTATCTCTTTTCCTAAGAAACGTGTCAAACATAGCATAAAGAATAAACTTAAAGTATGCTTTTGTAAATTCAAATGCAATTACGCATATCCAATTCCCTGAAATGATGAGACAACATGGATAATGCACCCTAACTAACCAAGACAAAGGACACAACCTAAAACCACCATTTCAACTTATGAATGACAACAAAATAAGCCTAAAAACACTATCAACCAATATGTGATGCAAAAAATGATTCAATTAGCGTCCTAAACATTGTTCAACAAAAAATTACAACAAAATCCACACAACACAAGGGCTTCAATTTCGACAAAATGCACACAACATTGGGGATTGAATTTAGACAAATTGCACAAGGGTTTCAATTTAGACATATTCCACACAAGGTTTTCAATTTGGACAATTAAAATTGACCTGCATAGTAGGGCCAATCATTGGATTCCTTCGATCACGGTATAATAGCATCCTTTGTCACCATGACAACGTAGGAAAACTCCACTAAAGCTCAACAACATTCCTTAACTAGTATATCTCAACGACAATATCCTACGTGGACCACCACCCATTCTCTCACGATAGGATTGGCCTTACGGTGTGGCCTCAGGGCAATACAAGTTTGTGACGACATAGGAGAATGGAGGTTGGCAAAGAGAACAATATTGGAGTTCAATACAAGAGCACAGTTGGTGAAGGTGAAGGCAAGGTCCACCAATGGCAAATATTATTAAAGTGTAATGCAAATTCTAGAAGAATGTAGAAGCTCCTTAGATAGACTAATTGAAATGTAATCCAAGTTCTAGAATATTGTAGAAAAGTTTAAGATAGGAAGAAAAATCAAGAATAGTCTACATATGTGAAAATCTAAAACATTCCACATAAGTTGTGGCTAGCATGTTCTAGAATATTCTATGGGTCTATAAATACCCATGAACTCTACCATTTGATGAATGTAGACAAGAAGCCAACATCTAAAACAACTAAGACAACTACGACTTTTTCCAACTACTACTTCTACATTCTACTATCTCCACATTTTCTCTACCTCATCAACTATTCCTTTCACAACCTCATCATAGAAGAAGGATTCACTATTTCAGAAGACACCTCCACTCTTACTGCAGCTCAAAAGAAGGAGTTGATGGAAAACAAGCAGAAGGACTCAAGGGCTTTATTTGTTCTTCAACAAGCACTTGATGACACAATTTTTCCAAGGATAATAGGTGCCACCAGTGCAAAGCAAGCTTGGAACACAATACAAGAGGAGTTTTAAGGAAGTAACGAGGTACGCAATGTTAAACTTCATTCTCTAAGACGAGAGTTTGAATTATTAAGAATGAAAGAATCTGAGACCATCAAAGACTACTATTCTAGAATAAAGGAAATAGTTAGTCAGATGAGAGCATATGGGGAAAATATTCTTGACAAAAAGATTGTTGAGAAAATTTTAATTTCTATTCCCCAAAAATATGATGCAATCGCAACTGCGATTGAACAAACAAAAGATTTGGCTACATTGTCAGTAACACAACTAATGGGCTCTCTTGAAGCTTATGAACAAAGATTGAAAAGGCATGAAGAAGATTCGGTTGAAAATGCCTTTCAATCAAAACTAAAATTGCAGTCTGAAAAAGAATGTGAAGGAAATAGAAGTAAAGGAGAAATCTCTAGAAATAAAGAAAATTCTAGAAGCTTCTCTATGACTCATCAAGGAAAATATCCTCCATGTGGCATATGTAAAAAGACAAGTCACTTGGAAAAGGATTGTTGGCATCATGGAAAACCTCAATGCCACTATTGCAAGAAATTTGGTCACATAGAAAAGTATTGTCGTAATAAAAATAAACATCAAGCAAACTTTGCGGAAGAAGATAATCAGGAGAAACTCTTATTCTACGTCAATCAAGAATCTCCTAGTGGAGAAGGAATTTGGTACTTGGATAGTGGATGCAGCAATCACATGGCGAAAGGTCAAAGCATCTTCAAAGACATTGATAAGTCTTTCAATATCAAAGTTCGGCTAGGAAATGGTACCACAGTGGAGTCTCGAGGCAAAGGAACTATCATGGTGGAGACAAAGAAAGGTACGAAATTCATCAAGGATGTTTTACTAGTTCCTAATCTTAAAGAGAATCTTTTAAGTATTGGCCAAATGATGGAGAATGAATATTTTCTTCATTTTGAGAAAGATACATGCAAAATTTATGATAGTAAAATGATAGAAATTGGCCAAGTAAAAATGGAGAAGAGAAATAGAAGCTTTCCTATAAGCTTCAAACGTGGAACTAATATTGCCATGAAGGTAGAAGTTAATGACTCATGGCTTTGGCATAGGAGATTTGGCCACTTTAACACATGTGCCTTAAAGCTTCTATATTGAAAGAACATGATGAGAGATCTTCCACGCTTGAAGGAGAATAATGAATCATGCGAAGGATGTCTCATCGGCAAACAACACCGATTACCATTCTCGACAAACAAAGCATAGAGAGCAAAAGACTTATTGGAGTTGATTCATACCGATGTTTGCAGACCAATGAGAACGCCTTCACATCACAACAACAGGTATTTCATCCTCTTCATTGATGACTTCTCTAGAATGACATGGGTCTATTTCTTAAAGGCAAAATCAGAAGTCTTTGGAGTATTCAAGAAATTCAAGGCCTTTGTTGAGAAGCAAAGTGGAAAGCAGATAAAAGTACTTAGAAGAGATCGTGGCAAGGAGTACACATCTCACCAGTTTGACAAATTCTGTGAAGATGAAGGCATATAGCGACAACTTACAGTTGCATATACTCCACAACAAAATGGCGTGTCAGAGAGAAAGAATCGCACAGTTATGGAGATGGCAAGATCAATGCTAAAAGAGAAAAACATGCCTAACACTTTTTGGGCTGAAGCAGTCTACACTGCAGTTTACATTCTAAACAGATGTCCAATTAAGGCAGTCCAAGACAAGACTCCTATTGAAGCTTGGAGTGGGAGAAAGCCATCAGCTAAACACTTACGAGTATTTGGATCAATCTGTTACATACATGTTCCTGATCAAAGGAGGCACAAGCTTGAAGACAAGAATATACGAGGAATATTCTTGGGATATAACACACAGTCAAAAGGCTATCGAGTCTATAACCTATAAACAAAAAAGCTCATCATCAGTCGAGATGTTGAAGTTGATGAAAATGCTTCTTGGAATTGGGAAGAAGAAAAAGTTGTTAAAAGCAACATTTTACTTCCAGTGCAACAATCTCAAGAAGAAACTCAAGAAGAGGCAAAAAACTCAGGTACACTTTCTCAACCTCCACAACAACAAGATTCTTCACCTGAATCTAGTCCAAGAAGAGTAAGATCTTTGGTTGACATATATGAAACTTGCATTATGGCCATGATTGAGCCTAACTGTTATGAAGAAGCATCAAAGCAAGAACTATGGTCAAGGAAATGGAGGAAGAAGATCAAATTGAAGATATCAAGGCCAAGATTTGAACTGCTACACACTATGCTTGGAGTTACTGAATTTGCATTAAGGAGGAGTATTAAAGTGTAATGCAAATTCTAGAAGAATGTAGAAGCTCCTTAGATACAATAATTGAAATGTAATACAAGTTCTAGAATATTGTAGAAAAGTCTAAGATAGGAAGAAAAATCAAGAATAGTCTACATATGTGAAAATCTAGAACATTCCACATAAGTTGTGACTAGCATGTTCTAGAATATTCTATGGGTCTATAAATACCCATGAACTCTACCATTTGACGAATGTAGACAAGAAGCCAACATCTACAACAACTAAGACAACTACAACTTTTTCCAACTACTACTTCTACATTCTACTATCTCCACATTTTCTCTACCTCATCAACTATTCCTTTCACAACCTCAATATACTAACAAATATCAAAAGGAGAAATCGCACAACTAGAAAGACAACATCAAAAGGGGCAGGAAAAGAGAAATTCTCACATTTTTCTCCCGTTAGCACCAACTACCGCCACTAACCACAAATTAGGGTAATCGAGCGCGACGAGCAAAGGGAAGGGTGTTTGCAACTAACCTAGGATACTAGACTTTACGGATGAACTAAGGCAATGGAGTTCAATAGCAGCAACAACCATTAGACCTCCATGCGGTGTGCATGCATGGCCAAGAAACCTTAGAAAGCTAAGGAGAACGAAGCATAAAGATGAGGAAAAAGGGAGAGAAAAGAGAAATTGTTTCCCTATATTATCGAATAACATACTGACGGTCAATTATCCGTCTATAAGTTAAAACATTATTACCTTATCGATAGAATATCTCTTCGGTAACTATTAATCAATGTGTCGATAAAATATAATTTTTATATGAGACCTATGAATTCTATGAAGTCCCTTTACTGTTGGAGGGAGGATCGACACACACATAGAACTCCACACATGGTAAGACATTGTCCGCTTTGGGCCAAACCCTCACGGGTTTGCTTTTGGTACCATTCCAAAAGGCCTCTTACCATTGGAGATATCTATGTGTATATAAACTCTTGACCAGTCCTTCTTTCACTCAATGTGAGACTTTGTTTGCTCTCCAACATTTACATGCTCTTGTAAAAAATAATCCCTTTATAATTTTGAATCTCAAGTATTCCTATAATTACTATATCCTTTGATCGGATAGTGAAAATGTGTAACCTTTTATACTTTACAAACCTGTTGAATGTTTCTTAGAACTAATCTATGTTACATGTTTTATTGCAGATAAATAAACCATATCTTCCATTGGCATCTGGGAAAATATCCTTCAGAAATTGTGTCATTATTGTTGCCTCATCTGCAATTTTGGTGCCATATAGTTTAATCACTTTTGAGAATATAAGATTTTAAGATGAGATTCATACAGAAAGGAGAGTTATTATTTTATTATTTTTTACAGGGTTTGGGGGTTCATTTGATGATAGGTTCTACTGCATTGATTTGGAACTTTGTGTTGTGCACAACATTATGGACTTGCTATTCCGCCAATGTAAGTTCTTTCCAATTGCATTTAAACTGTGTATTATGTTTTAGAGCATAAAGAATTGGTGCAGTGATCTGTAGTTGCCTTTCTTACGATGGAAGAAAAATCCGGTGCTGGCATCATTAGTCATGATTGCTTGTTCGACATTTATAAATCCAATTACATACTTCCTTCATATGCAGGTTCTGCTCTATCACTAATCTTGCCTTTTATAGATCTTACTTTTGAAAATAAGCATGTTCCAACTTATTGTCACTTTCAAAGAATAATAACAAATTTTCATCTCAAGATATTTGGGTTAGTTTCATTTGATATACAATCAGCCATTTGAATCCACCAATCAGAAATGGATCTAATAATTGCTAATTGAAGTAACAAATGTTCAGACGTTTGTGTTGAAGAGGCCACTTGTGTTTACAAGATCATTGATTGTTACTCTGCTGTTCATGAGTTTCTACTCAACTGCTTTAGCATTAGCCAAGGTAAATTCTTTATTTTCTAAGGACATGTATTAATTTTCCAACATCAAGCTTTTGGTTCGATAATGTAAAACCTTGTATTGGATTTGTATAGGATATACCTGACGTAGAAGGAGATATAAAATATGGCGTTGATACGTTCGCAGCACGTTTGGGTCAGAAAAAAGTATGTTTCTTAAATTTAATATTTTCTTTTGATTATCTCATATTTGTATAACATTTGATTGATTCTAAAAATCTTTTATAGGTATTTTGGATTTGTGTTTTCCTTTTCGAAATGGCATTTGGAGTTGCCTTTTTGGCAGGAGCATCATCTTCATCTCCCTCTTGGATTAAACTTGTTACGGTAAGATATTTTTATTATAGTATATATGGGTTTGAATTTTATTCATATGCGGATTTTATTTTATTTTTTTTTTTCCTCATTATGGAGTTTGATTTTGATGAACAATGTCTTATAATAATATTTATTAAGAAGTGAACTTTAAATCTAACTCAATCTCATAAAATCAGTTTTAAGATAAAGTTTATATCTACTTATATATTCTAATTAATTTTATTTATAGTTAAGATGAGACTTCCAACAAATACTCGATTTTGTTTGAATATATTCTTTCCAAGTAGATGTTTTCTTTCTAATACACTAAGCAGATTTTTATTTGTTTTGTATATTTGTCTAATATGTTTTACTTCTAAAAATAAAAATAAATAGTATCTTTTTTTTTTTCTTTTAAAAAGTAAATTCTATCTACTTTTTTTTAAATGTCTTATCTTAAAAATACTTATTATAATTAAAAAACTAGTTTAGTGGTGTACACATTAATTTTTAAAATACCACGAATTATTTCTTTATTTAATCAGGCATAGGGTTCAATTATTAATATAACACGAATTTTTTTTTAAAACTTTTTTGACAATTTTTCTCACTAATACTAATAACATGTAATATTTTCGTTCATCCAACAAGAGAGACTGCGTTATCGATAGCAAAATAGACTAAAAATGAAAAAGAAAATGTAAAACAAATGATATATATAAGCTGAAAAGTTCATAGAGTGAAGTACACATTTTTGTTTCCTTTTGAACCTCACTATACATACGAAGTTTCTTAGAGTTCAACAACATCCGTGAAGGGTAAACAATGATTTAGTACAAACATAGGTTTATTGTATTTTATATATCATTATAAATGAGCATAAAGTTATTTAAACTTTTGAACAAAATTTAAACAACATCTGTGTTATATTTTAGTGTCTTGGAAATGCTGTTCTTGGTTCAATTCTGTGGGACCAGACCAAATACGTAGATATGAGAAATCCAGCTTCCACTAGATCCTTCTATTCCTTTACCTGGAAGGTAATTCTTCTCTTAACCACTGTTTTCATTTGAGTAGTTCAATATCCAGATTATAATTTAAAGGAAACAGTTATCTAATAACGTAAGTACTTATGTGTTTCTTTTGCAGTTAATGATGGGGTCAAACGTTCTCCTGCCTTTAATTAGATAAATTGTCACTTATGATTAAAACAATCTTTGCGACACATGTAACACAATAAAGAAATATCAAAACGAAATTAAAATCAATACCATGACATTTTGTATAAAAAAAATTAAGAGTATTCCATACTTATGTATGACATCAGAAACTTGAGAGACAACAAAAATAATTACAAAAAAAAAATAAAAAATAAAAATTGACATGTTCAGAAATTATTTAAAATTGTTTTAAAAATTAAAACAGAATTGAATTTTTTTTTAAAAGTCGAACAACTTCACATACATTCATTTAATATATACAAACAGTGTCATTAAACTAAATATCTAATTAGGCCTAACCATTATAACTCAAATTATGGAATTTGCTGGAAGAAGTTAGACATGAAACCATATGCATCGAACGTAAATTCGCACATAGAATTAAACCCAACCCATTAACGAATCGGAAATCCCATTCTCAAGTAATCAGAATGATGGAAATGAACCAAACATCAACGAAATTGGTACTATAGGTTTATAGTTGACCGATTGGATACGATGACAAGCTGGATATATTAGTGTATTAATCTGAATTCTCATTAACTGTAATAACTATTTTTGACAGTTACTCTCTTTTCAAAGTTACTCTTTAAATACTTGTACTTTCACTTTCCTATGTTCAATGAGAAAATCCTCTGTTTTTACTCAACCTGATCTGCATAATTCCATAAGTCTATAACAGTGGTATCAGAGCTAGGATCAAAACTTGGTGAGGACAGCTCAAGACGTTTCAAGAAGAAAGGTGTTCATAAGTAATGGCTGGGATGATGCACAACAACCTACCTGTTTTTTATGGCAAAGGATTTGATGATTGGTGCATCAAGATGGATGCGATCCTCGGTTTCCAAGAAGTGGATGAAATTGAAAGAAAAGGTCTCAAAGAACCTTCCAAGGATGATTCATAAGCAACCAAGAGGCAGTGCAAGGAAAACAGGAAATTGGATTGCAAAGCATGAATGTTGTTGCATCAGTGCATATCCGTGACAATCTTTCAAAAGGTTTCAAAGGCTACTACGGCGAAGGAGATTTGATATCTTGCAAGATGCCTATGGCAATTCTGGAAAGGTCAAGAAGATCAGATTGCAGACACTACAAAGGCAGTATGAACTTCTCGCCATGGGGGAGCAAGAAATAGTTGTCGAATACATTGGAAGAATTCAATTGATCGTGAATGCAATGAGAGTGTGTGACAAGGTTGTGAAAGACAAGAAAATTGTAGAGAAAATACTCAGAACATGAACCCCTCAATATGATCATATAGCTTTGACCATAGAAGAAACCAAAGATCTCGAGAAGTTGAGGGTGGAGGAATTGCAGAATTCATTAGAAGCGTATGAGCAAAGATTAATCGAAAGGAGAAATGCTAAAAAAGGTGAAAATCAAGGCGTGAGTTAAGCATTACAAGCCAGAAATGATTACAAACCCAAAGGCCGTGGGAGAGGCAGAGGTCGATGAAGAGGAAGACACAATGATGGCAGAGGCATGAAACCATCAGATCAAAAGTAATAAAGACAATGGAGGTGAACAAAAGAATGGAAGTGGTCGAGGAGGCAGGCACTCGAGAGGCAGAGGCAGAAAGGGTTATGACAAAAGGAGTATCCAGTGCTTCACTTGCAGCAAATACGGCCATTATTCCTCGGAGTGTTGGTACAATGAAGATACAAAGAGAACAAAGAATGGAGAGTCAGCCAATCTTGCACAAGAAACTGAAGAATTAGAGTCTGACCATGTTGTGTTAATGAGCATAGTTGAAAGATTCGAAAAAGGGAAATGTAAGAAATTGACGTTAAACAGGGGTAAGCAAGAAATGGTTCTGGCATACAGGTGCAATGAAGCACATATGTCAATCTCAGAAGAAAGTGGAGAACACGTGTCGTCGTCGTTCAAAACGAGACATGCAGCAAAATACGTAGCACCCACACATGCGTTGTCGTTCAAAACGAGACATGCAACGAAAGACGTAGCACCCACACATGCGTTGCTCTCAAACGGTGTAAATGAAGCGGCGAATGATGATTCATGCAACTGGTATTTGGACATGGGTTGTTCGAACCATATGATAGGGAGACGAGAATGGTTAGTAAACCTTGATCCAAGTATAAAGAGCTGTGTGAGATTTGCGGACAATAGCACGATCATGGCGGAAGGAGTTGGCAGAGTCTTGATCACCTGCAAGAACGGTAAGATCGCTTACATTGATGACGTCCTGTATGTTCCTTCAATGAAGAGCAACTTGTTGAGTTTGGGGCAACTCCTGGAGAAAGGGTACACCATGTTTATGCATCAGCGACATATAGAAATATTCGACAGAAAACAATGTCCTGTGATTAAAGCACCACTTGCCCGTAACAGGACCTTCAAAGTGAACTTGAATGCTACAGCTATACAGTTTTTGTCTGTCTCGAGCCACGAAGAAGAAGGATGGCTATGGCACTACATATATGGGCATTTGAATTTCAAAGGCTTGAGTCAACTGAAAAGCAAAGATTTGGTGAAAGGTGTGCCCTCAATAATTGTTCCAGACAGAATCTGTGAGGGTTGTGCTATAGGCAAGCAACCTAGAAGGAGATTTAAACAATCGACACCCAAAAGATCGAAACAGCCCCTGGATGTTGTCCACTCAGACGTCTGTGGCCCCTTCAATGTTCCATCAGTTGGAGGTAACAAATATTTTCTATTATTTGTAGACGAATGGACTGAAAATGTGGAAATATTTGTTGAAAGAAAAGAAAAAGGTATATTCATATTTTGTGAAATTTTGCTCTTTGACGGAGAGACAATTTGGCTCACAGGTTAGGGTATTCAGAACCGATGAAGGGGGAGAGTTCAACTCCTCTAAGATGGACAAGTTCTGCACTGATAAAGGCATTGTGCATGAAGTGACGACTCCCTATACACCACAACATAATGGCCTAGCTAAAAGAAGGAACATGACGATAGTTGATATGACGAGATGTATGATTAAAGCCAAGAAACTGCCGCATTGTTTATGGGGAGAGGCTGCGTCTACTGCAGTCTACCTGCTGAATAGAAGTCCAACGAAGGCCTTGTCTGCATGTACCCCTGAAGAAGCCTGGTCTGGAATTAAACCAACTGCATACCACTTGAAAGTTTTCGGGTCTGTGTGCTATAGACACATCCCAGATGAGCGAAGGAAGAAACTGGATGATAAGAGTGAGATCCTCATCTTTGTTGGCTATCATCCTATAGGTTCTTACAGACTGTATGACCCAGTGAAGAAGCAGGTTGTCATCAGTCAAAATGTGGTGGTGGATGAGACAACGACATTTGAATGGGAGAAGGCTGAAGAAAAATCTAAAGCAGGTTGTGTTCCAAGATGGCTTGAGGATAAGAGTCTCTCCAATGATGAGCAAACAGACCCAGATCGTGAAATCAACAACAGAAGATCACAGAGGACAAGGTTTCCATCCACCAGACTTGCAGACCATGAAGTCTTTCCTGGCAATGAAGTTACTAGCTCAGGTGATCTTGTGCACTTTGCGTTTTTGGCCGACACAGAAGCACTGACCTGGAAGCAAGCTATCGACGTAAAGGATTGGAGAGAAGCCATGTTAGAGGAACTAAAGGCAATGGAGAGAAACAGAACCTGGGAGATGGTGGAGTTACCTCAGCATAAACAGCCCATTGACGTTAAATGGGTGTTTAAAATCAAGCACAAACCAGATGGTGAAGTAGCAAAGTTCAAAGCCAGATTGGATGCAAGAGGTTTCTTACAAAAGCCTGGAGTGGATTTCACAGATGTTTTTGCTCCTATAGCGGGACTTCAAACGGTGAGGCTATTGATTGTTGTGGCCAACATTAAAGCTTGGAGAATCTGTCAAATGGATGTCAAATCCGCTTTTTTGAATGGTTCTTTAGAGGAAGAGGTTTACGTGAGACAACCTCCAGGTTTTGTGAAGAAAGGAGAAGAAGAGAAAGTGTATAGATTGAACAAAGCATTATATGGCCTCAGGCAGGCACCCCGTGCTTGGAATAACCATATCAACGCAGTTTTACTCAAACTGGGATTCAAGAAATGCTCTGTAGAATCTAGAGTCTATGTGAAAACTAGTGGAAGGCAAGGTATGTTGCTAATATGCCTATATGTAGATGATCTTCTTATAACAGGAGATTCAGTGGATGAAATTGAAGAATTTAAGAAGAAGATGAAGGAGGAATTTGAGATGACGGATCTCGGTGGTTTAAGCTACTTTCTGGGTTTGGAATGTGTGCAGACAAGCGGTGGAATGTTTCTTAGTCAAAGGAGGTATATTAACAATGTGTTGAGAAGATTTAAGATGGAAAACTGCAACAATGCAGCAGTACCAATTATGACAAATCTGAAGTTGATAGACAATCCAGATGAAAAGAGGGTGGACGCCACTTTATATAAACAAATGGTAGAATCTTTGCGTTATATCTGTAATAGCAGACCTAATATCTGCTATGGAGTTGGGCTAGTGAGTAGATTTATGCAGGAGCCTAGGCAATCACATCTTACTGCTACCAAACACATATTACGTTATTTGAAGGGAACTACAGATTTTGGTTTGTTCTTTCCCAAGAACCCGGACAACATGAGAGGAGAAAAACATTAGCCTTCAAGTTCGAGATCTCTAAAGGAAAGAGCTCTAAGAGGATTGAAGATGATGATTCTGATGATGAGGAGAACATGAGCCTCATGATAAAGAAGTTTGCGAAGTTTATGAAGGCAAAAGGAAAGGACAAAATTCATAAAGAAAGGAGAGAAAATCAAGAATCTCCTTCAAGTGTAAAATGCTTTGGTTGTGGAGAAAGAGGACACGTGAAATCTGAGTGTCTAAAGAACAGAAGAAATGAAGAAAAGAAGGAAAGTAAATTTCAAAAGAAAAAGAAAGCTTACATAGCTTGGGAAGACAATGCTTCCAGTTCAACAAGCTCAAGTGATTCAGATGAAGAAGCCAACATTTGTTTAATGGCAGATTCAGAAGATACTGGAAGCCAAGTAAGTGATTCCAGCTTTGAATATAGTGAATTAGATTTACAAAATGCTTTCTTTGATTTGTTGAATGAATCTGAAAAACTTGATGCTGCACATAAAAAGCTAAAAAAGGAGCACAATGAATTGAAATTGAAGTATGATAAATTGCTTGATGATGAAGTTGTTTTAAGAAATAAAGTTAGCACTCTAGAAATAAAATTGTCGGATGCACATGTCACTGTTGAACCGGTTGAATGCTTATCTTGTAAGACTCATATGTTTGACATTGACATACTTGAAAGTTTACTTGCAAAGGCAACCAAGAAAAATTCACATGCTAAAACAAACTTTAATACAAGCAATGTTAAAAATAGAAACATGCATCAAAATTATAAATCCAAAGTAAGAAGAACTCGAAAAATTTGGGTTGTTAAAGGAACTGTTATTAAAAATAAAGTAAGTGATGTATGTTGTTTTTATTGTATGAAGCATGGTCACACATCAAACAAGTGCAATATTAAATACTTTGGTATTCCTAATGGTAAATATGCATGGGTTAAAGTTGTGAAATGATATATACTTGCATAAACTAACCCCAAGGACCCATATTGAGATTGGGGACCTAAAATTCTTGCTAATTTGTTTTGTAGGAACCAACTAAGTCAAAGAAGTCATTGTGGTATCTTGACAGTGGTTGCTCAAGACACATGACTGGTGACAAGAAAAAGTTAATCTCTTTTGAGAAGAAAAAGCAAGGATTTGTAACTTATGGAGACAATAACAAAGGTAGAATCATGGGTACCAGAGACATTGGAGGAGGAAACACTTTGACCATAAGAGACGTCCTATATGTTGAAGGCCTCAAGCATAATCTTCTAAGCATAAGTCAATTATGCGACAAAGGTCTCAAGGTAACCTTTGAGAGTGATAAATGTACTGTTTACTTTAAAAATTCTGCTGATATTGCTTTGCAAGGTGTTAGGCACAACAACATATATTTGATTGATATTGAAAGTGCATCTAGTCATAGTATAACATGCTTAGTTGCTAAAGAAGAAAAGCCTTGGCTATGGCATAAAAGAGCTGAACATATTCACATGCAACATTTGAATAAATTAATTTCTAAAGATCTTGTGATTGGTTTACCTAAACTGAAATTTGAGAAAGACAAAATATGTTCTGCATGTCAAAAAGGTAAACAAACCAAATCTTCATTTTCATCTAGAAGCATGATTTCAACATCAAAACCTTTAGAACTTTTGCATATGGACTTGTTTGGTCCGTCTAGAATTAAAAGTTTTGGTGGAAATTACTATGGTCTTGTAATTGTTGATGATTACTCTAGATTTACATGGACTTTCTTTTTAACTTTGAAGAGTGAAGCTTTCAAAGCATTTAGAACTTTTGCTAAACGTATTCAAAATGAGAAAGATTTGAAAATTAAAACCTTGAGGAGTGATCATGGTGGTGAATTTGAAAATGAATCTTTTGAAAAATTTTGTGAAGAATATGGCATTGCACATAATGGTGTTGTTGAAAGGAAAAATAGATCATTAGAAGAATTAGCTAGAACGATTATGAATGAGTATAATGTGCCAAAATACTTTTGGGCTGACGCAGTAAGAACTGCTTGCTATGTGTTAAACAGGATGCTTATTAGACCAATTCTGAATTAACTCCATATAAACTGTTGAATGGTAGAAAACCAAATATATCACATCTTAAAATCTTTGGATGCAAATGCTTTGTTTTGAATAATGGAAAAGATAATCTTGGAAAATTTGATGTAAAATCTGATGAAGCAATTTCTAGGATACTCTTTGACTAGTAAAGCATATAGAGTGTTTAATAGAAGAACATTGATAGTTGAAGAATCAATGCATGTTGTCTTTGATGAGATAGTGGACCTTGAGGTAAACCCTCTTGTGTCAAATAAACCCATTGCAGGTGATGAGGATTATTTAAGGGAAGCTCTTGAAGATATGTACCTAAATGAGAGCTATCCTTCGGAGCATCAAGAAACACCCCAAGCTGTTGATTCTAAAAGCTATCGTCAACCAAGAGGACTATCTTTGGACAACATCATAGGAGATATATCAAAAGGGGTAACTACTAGACACAATCTAAATAATTTTTGTCTAACTGTTGCTTTTGTGTCTCAGATAGAACCCAAGAACATAAAGGAAGCTCTTCAAGATGATAAGTGGTGCATTGCTATGCAAGAAGAGCTAAATCAATTTGAAAGGAATGAAGTTTGGGAACTTATTCCAGAACAAGATGAATTTCAAGTCATAGGAACCAAATGGGTATTCAGGAACAAGCTTGATGAGGATGGAAGCATCACAAAAAATAAAGCAAGGCTAGTTGCTAAGGGCTACTGTCGAAAGGGAGGTATAGATTATGATGAAACTTATGTACCGGTAGCCAGGTTAGAAGCAATTAGATTATTACTTGCATATGCATCTTTGATGAAATTTAAACTGTATCAAATGGATGTGAAAAGTGTTTTCTTAAATGGTTTTATAAAAGAAGAAGTGTATGTTACTCAACCTCCTGGCTTTGAGGATTTTAGATTTCCTGATCATGTTTACAAGTTAAAAAAGGCCCTTTATGGTCTTAAACAGGTACCTAGGTCTTGGTATGAAAGACTTAGTACCTTCTTGATTGACAATGAGTTTTCTAGAGGAAATGTTGATTCAACCTTATTCATTAACAAAGTAGGAAAACACATTTTAATTGTGCAAGTTTATGTAGATGATATTATTTTTGGGTCAACTGATGACTCTTTGTGTGAAGAATTTGCAAAGATAATGCAAGGTGAGTTTTAGATGTCTATGATGGGTGAGTTAAATTTCTTCTTAGGACTACAGATAAAACAAATGAATGGAGGTACTTTCATCTCCCAAACAATATACTGTAGAGAAATTCTTAAGAAATTTGGTATGGATAGCTGCAAAGAAGCCAGTACACCTATGAGTACTTCATGCTATTTAGATAAGGATGAAACTGGAAAAGGAGTGAACAAAACTATGTTTAGAGGCATGATAGGATCTTTTCTGTACTTAACTGCTAGTAGACCAGATATTGTGGAAAGTGTATGTGTATGTGCTAGGTACCAAGCTAATCCTAAAGAATCACATTTGACTGCTGTTAAGAGAATCCTATAATACCTTAAGGGAACCACTTCATTTGGACTTTGGTATCCCTCTGATGCGTCACCTAGTTTAATAGGTTACCTGATGCTGATTATGGTGGTTGTAAAATTGATAGAAAAAGTAATAGTGGAACATGTCATTTTTTGGGCTGTTCTTTAGTGTCCTGGCACTCAAAGAAACAAGCGTGTGTAGCCTTGTCTACCACTGAAGCTGAATATAATGCAGTTGGCAATTGTTATGCCCAAATTTTGTGGATGAAACAACAACTGGAAGACTTTGATATCTTCCTTGACAACATCCCTTTAAAATGTGATAATACTAGTGCTATAAATCTGACCAAAAACCCCATAATGCATTCAAGAACT
This sequence comes from Vigna mungo, assembly GCA_036885675.1. Taxonomy (NCBI): domain Eukaryota; kingdom Viridiplantae; phylum Streptophyta; class Magnoliopsida; order Fabales; family Fabaceae; genus Vigna; species Vigna mungo. The sequence goes on along the minus strand of CP144692.1, from coordinate 12,172,722 downwards.
AAGCACATAGAAATTAGACACCATTTCTTAAGAGATCATATTCAAAAGGGGAATTGTCAAATTGAATATGTTAATACGATGCATCAACTAGCTGATATTTTCACCAAGGCTCTACCTAAGGATAGATTTTTTGAAATTAGAAGAGAGTTAGGAGTATTAGACATGTCTTAGGATCAAAAACTATAAATTTTTTGCATTTTCGTAAACTTATAATCGATTATCACAAAGCAATAATTGATTATTCAATCACAAATATTAAATCTGGAAAATTTTTGAAAAGATAATCGATTATCATCAGGCATAATCGATTATCATGGAATTTCTGGGCTGCGATTATTGAGCAGATAATGGATTATCACGAGCCATAATCGATTATTATGCTGACAGTTTCAAAAATAGAGGCGTTGGAGCATCCCATAACGGCTATAAACGACTAGTTTTTCCATTTTTCTTATAAATAGCCTCCCATAATCGATTGTTAGACACTCTGCCCCCAAATACTGCTGAAATCAAATCTAAAGCTAAAATCCTCTCCATTTCTCTTCACCTTCTCAAAACTTCATTTTCTTAAAATTCCTCCATGGCTGATTCAAGAAGACATCGCTGCAGAGCTACTAGAGCATCCTCTTCCTCTCAACCACGTTCTGCAACCATTGATGGGTGGATTTAAGATCAAGAAAAACATGCGGACTATGTTAATTCTTGGCAAGAAAGGAGAATCATGGCGGTAAAGTATATTCGCCTTGACTTTTTCCGTTTCTATGGATTTCAATTTCTAGATCTTTTTGCTGGGCAAGGTCTCTCGCATCTTGTAGAGCAAAAAGGCCGCATTTATCCTGATCTCATAAGAGTTTTCTACTTCAACTTGAGATATTGAGACGAGATTATATCCACTAAAGTGAAGGGTGTCCACATTATTTTAGATGATGATGTGTGGACCAATGTTGCCCAACTTACCATCAGGGATGATGCTGTAAAAGTTCATCTAGGACTTCAAGATTTCAATAGGTTAATGACTTTTCAATCCTTCTTGCGTCATCCTGAACAGTAAACTAATCGAAGGCAATTGCTTGTTGGTGGTTTCAAGGTTGAAGAAAGGATGATTCACTACTTAATTGTCTGGATTTTATGTCCTAGAGCAACCAACCATGCTCAATGCTCTGAGCAGGATCTACTTCTTCTGTATGGGATTTTAAATCACATACACATCGATTGTCCTGCTCTCATTGCTGACACAATGGTAAAAACCAAGAAATCCCATTCATATCAATTTCCCTATGCTCTTCTTATTTCTAGGATTTTAGAGTATAAAGGTGTAAATGTTAAAGGAGAACTCGTCCAAGCCATTGAAGCAGTTGGTTCAGAAATTGGAGATACTACATTTCGTCAGATGGGATTCATTACCAGAGGAAGAGTTCTCATCCACAAAGATGATGATCATCCTGATGAAGATGAAGATGATGACATGGATACTCATATGGCTGAACCAGTTAGCGCTGCTGCTCCTTCTAATGTTGGTCCATCAACCATGCCCTCATCTTCCTCATTCTCCATGGAAGAACATTTTGCTAGATTATCTACGCAAATAGAAAATTTAAGTCTAGCACAGAAAACACACTTTGAAGGGGTTTATGAGTGGCAGAAATCTATTGATGAATACTTGGTTGATCAATTTCTTGATCTTGATGTGCGCATATCCAACATAGAGTCTCATCTCAACCTTCAACCACCTGAGAGATCCCCTAGCCATGAGTTTTAGAGATAGGTTTCTATGAGAGCATGTTTTGTTGTTTGCTTGCTATTTGATCTATGTTATAATTCTGTCTTTTATGTTTCTTCTTATGATGTAATCCTTCTTTTCATAAATAAAATGATCTCTTAATTATATGCATACTTTGTTTATTTGGGGGGGTTGATCATATTTAGGGGGAGCTCTTTACATTAATCTTTTTGCTTATGCTAAAAAAGGGGGAGAAGAATAGTATAAGGGGAGAAGTATAAATTGATACAGGTATTGCTAACTCTGTTGTTTGTTAGCTTGTAATGTTTTGCAGGTAAGCCAAAGTTGCTTTTAAAATTGAATTTTTGATCATCATCAAAAAGGGGGAGATTGTTACCAATAAAGAGTATTGGTAAATCTTGAAGACTTTGTTTTGATGATGCTGCAAGAAGATTTAGTTGAAGAAGAGTTTAAGTTTATTTAAAAGCAATTTGTAGAACTTAAATGTAGTAGGAAAGCTTTTCAAACCTTGTAAAAATTACATTTTTAACTGCAATAATCGATTATCATGAAGCAATAATCGATTATCACAAGTCATTCAGGAATAATCGATTATCACTTCATATAATCGATTATCACTTTTTGGAAAACCTGTAACGGACTTGAATAATCGATTATCACTTACAATAATCGATTATTCGTGCCAGTTGGGACCTGACCTTTGGCATTCAGTGCAATTGCCTATATATTTAGGCTTCTGTAAATTTCAGAAGCAACGTTTTTGACTGAGAAGCTTAATAGAACATTGTGAGTCAGAGGAAAGTTCTTAGAAGCTTTGTTCAAAGTTCCCTTTCTTGGTCTCATGAAAGGAGAGGCTCGCGTATCGTGTGTCGATAGCCAAAGCAGACTCTCTTCGAGTTAGCAAGGTGCTCTGCCTGGTCTCGTGAACAGGAGAAGCTTGCGAATCGTTGGTCGATTGTCGGAGCAGTTCTCTTCGAGTTGGCAGAGTGGTCTTCTTCTGGTTCGCTCGTCGAAGGAAGGTTTATTCATTTGCTTTTCATTCACTATAATTGTAATCTGAGAAACATCTTTTTAGTGGAACTGTTAATCACTATATATAGTGATTAACGACTGGACGTAGATTCTTCTGAATCGAACCAGTATCAAAATTACTTGTGTGATTTTTCTACTCCCTACACTTTTTACCTTTCCCTACACTTGTTAGCTTTGCCTGCACTCAAACTGTTCGATTAATTTTCTGAAAGAAAATTGTTTTGTGAAAAAGGACCAACTTCTTTTTAAAAGTGACCAAACACACTTATACGCTACTAAAAGTTTTATTCCGCTGTGTTACACTCTGTCTGGTAGCGACCAACAATATGAACAAAACTCGATACTTTCTTCAGCAATATACCTTTCAATCATCGAACCTTCATGACGATATGGATTTTTAACGTACCCATTCAAAATCTTCATATAACACTCAATAGGATACATCCATCTTAAGTATATCGATCCGCACAACTTGATTTCTCTAACCAAATGAACAAGTAAATGTACCATGATGTCAAAAAAAGATGGAGGGAAAAACATCTCTAGTTGACACAAGATGATAACAATCTCGCTTTGAAGTTCATCTAACTTTGTAGGATCGATGGCTTTACTACATATTGACGAGAAAAATGAACACAACCTGTTTATGGTTTGCCTAACATTTTTGGGCAAAATTCCACGAATAGCCACCGCTAACAACTGTTGCATTAAGACGTGGCAATTGTGAGACTTCATGCCAACAAGCTTTAAGTCCTGCATCGACACTAAACTCTTCATATTTGAAGAGTATCTTTGTGGTACCTTGATACTCCTTAAACAAAGGAAAAAATTTATCTTCTCGTGTCTAGACATTGTGTAACATGCAGGGGGCAAATAAGTACGTTTACCAATCTCCTTGGGTGCCGAGTCTTCTCGGATATTCATGTCAATCAAATCCAAACGAGTATTCACTCCATCTTTTGTCTTTCCCTGAATGTTTAGTAGTGTTCCAATCAAGCTATCATACACATTTTTCTCTATATGCATCACATCTATGCAATGTCGAACATCTAACTTTGACCAATATGGAAGATCAAAGAATATTGATTTCTTCTTCCAGGGGGTCGTTACAGATGACTTCTTGGATGTTTTCCCAAATACATGATGTATTTTATTAACTTTTTCAAGAACTTGAAGGCCAGTAAGTGGATTTGGTGCTTCGTCCCTCTCTTGATCTCCATTGAATGCTTTTTTTAACCTTCGATATGGATGATTACGTTTTAGAAATCTCCGATGACACAGATACACCTTCTTTCTTCCATGTTTCAATTGTTGAGCTGCAGTGTTTTCTTCACAGATAGGACATGCTTTATCACCCTTGACATTGTATCCTGACAAATTACCATAAGATGGAAAGTCATTAATGGTGCAAAATAACATTGCACGCATCAAAAAAGTCTTAGAAGCGAATGCATCAAATATTTCGACCCCATCAACCCACAAAAACTTCAAGTCTTCAACTAGTGGGCTTAGATAAACATCTATGTCATTTCCAGGCTGCTTTGGACCAGTTATCATCATAGACAACATCATGTACTTCCTCTTCATGCACAATGCAAGAGATAAGTTGTAAATTATCAATATAACTGGCCAACAACTGTGATTGGTACTCAGATTACCAAATGGGTTCATTCCATCAGTGGCTAAACCAAGCCTAAGATTTCTACACTCTTTACCGAATTCGGGGAATTGTTGATCAATATTTTTCCATTGCTTTGAATCAGCTGGATGACGAAGCAGCCCGTCAATTTTTCTCTCATCTGCATGCCATCTAAGGTTCTTAGCATCTTTGGGATTCGCAAACAAACGCTTAAGTTTGGGCACTATTGGAAGGTACCATACTACTTTCAAAGCAGATCCATTTTTTTCTATCTGACCATTATCTTCACTATTGTTTCTTGACTTGTATCGTGATAACCCACATTTTGGACACATTGTCAAAAATTCAAACTCTTTCCTATATAAAATGCAGTCATTGGGACAACCATGTATCCTTTTATACTCCATACCCATTAGACAAAGAATTTTCTTCGCATCATAATTACGAGTGGGTAGCGTATTTCCATCTGGCAGCATTTCATTCAACAACGTCAACAATTCTGTAAAACTCTCATAAGTCCATCCATTGCTCGCCTTCAAATTCATGAGCCTTAACACAGCTGGCAAACGTGTGAACTTAGTTGAACCGACATACAAAGGTGTTTCTACATCAGTCGAAATCGTCTCATACACATGAGCTTTGGCAAAATTTTCTGCGCCAACATCGCGGATCATGTCCTCTAATTTGTCTTCATCCGGTCGATCTTCTTTCATGGTGGAATTAGTAACATTTTCAGTTTGCAAGTCATTCGGAAAGTGCATTTCTTCGTCGTGCCATATCCATGTTGTATAGCATCTTAGGAAACCATCACAGATAAGATGTTCTCTAATTTGGGTTGCGTTCAACTTTCTCCCATTCAAACAGTTCACACAAGGACATCTAAACTTCACTTCATCATCACTTGAACCCTCATTACGTTGTGCAAATTTTATAAATTACTCTACCCCTCTCTCATACTCAACACTAATGCGTGGTAAATTAATCCAATTTCGATCCATTCCTAAATATTACAAAATTACAATTATACAATTTTCTATATAAAATTATCAATTCAATCATACAATCAATTCAGTAATACAATCATACCATTAATAAGCATTCCAATTATTAATTCAAACATTCAAGGAAGGAAAAATGACAAAGAGCATCAAAGGCAATTCAAACAATTATATATTCCTAAATATTACAAAATTATAATTATACAATTTTCTATATAAAATTATCAATAAAATCATACAATCAATTCAGTCATACAATAATACCATTACTGAGCATTCAAATGATCAATTCAAACATTCAAGGAAGCAAAAACGACAAAGAGCATCAAAGGCAATACTCGGAATGGGCGCAGCGAGGAGGAAGGGGCGTGATAGATAGGATCTTGATGGCGGAGAGAATGGGAGGCAGAAACTTTGAACGACAAGAGGAACGGCGGAGTGGACGTTTGACGATTTTGATTGGTCAAAACTCTTCCCCAACGTTGAAAATGGAAAACGAACCGAACAAATTTGAGTTTAAACGGTCCAAAACGATGAAAGTGGAAGCAGAATCGCGTCGTCGATGGTGGAACGAAGGTAGCAGCGTTTCTGAACTTCTTTCTCGCGAAGAAGATGACACTGTTGTGGCGTTTTTTATTTTCTAAACCTAAAAAGGAATATGCCGCGGTTCATCACCTAGCCGCGGTAATACAGGGGTATATGTCGCGGTTCTCCACTTAACTGCGGCCTATTGTCCTAAAATAAATAATTGAAAATGGCATTTCTGATATTTTTTTTAAACTTTATGCCGCGGTTTAGTGTGCAACCGCGACATATACCCTTAAAAGTTTAAAATATATTCAGATCAGGGAATAGGTCGCGGTTATCCAGGCAATCGCGGCCTATTCTCTAACGTTTTGTATTCACCCACCTGCAATCCTAACTACCTTCCTGGGAATTTCAGAAGTTGCAGGGGGGAATATGCCGCAGTTCTCCATGTAACCGCGACATATTCACCTGCCAACTTCTCAAAATTTCCATCAAGTCAACCCCTGCATTAATTTTGCAAGGGTAATACGCCGCGGTTCTGCGCATAACCGCGGCATATTCACCTGCAAACTTCTAAAATTCTAGTGGTAGATTTATTTTTCGGTTTTTATTTTTCTTTTTTTATGTTTCTGTTTTTATTTTTTTATCTTTAAAAAAAATGAAAAAATAAAATAAAATAATATCTTTTACTGTGTTTTTTTTTCTTTAAAAAAATATAAAAATATATAATATTTCTTTTTCTGTTTTTATTTTTCTGTTTTTATTTAAATATATATATATATATATATATATATATATATATATATATATATATATATATATATATATATAATATCTTTTTCTATTTTTATTTTTTATTTTTATTTTTTGTTTTTTTGTTTTTATTTTAAAAAAACGAAAATTAAAAATAAAATAATATTTTTACTCTTTTTATTTTTTGGGCTAATTCTGTGCTCTAGTGCAGTGTTCTTTAGTATGTGCAGTATGAAATTTGTACTAGGAGCACAAGATCATCAAGAGGTAGATAAGGAAGGAGAATTGGTTCACCAACACCCTGATGAGAAAAGTGACAAACCCAAACCTTGCACACCAAGTGAAATTCAAGAATAGGTTATGGGTTGTCAAGACTATTAAAGTAGAAAGAGCTTTTAAAGTTAGTGATAAGGAGAATATTAACACCTACTGATGGGTGTTTGAACTTTATTGGGTCAGGCTCACGACATTAAACAAGCGCTACTAGGAGGCAACCTAGATTTTCTCTCTCACTTTTCATTTTAAATTCTTAGAATAGGTTGAATTTTTATTTTCAGTGTGTATGCTTGGCTTGAATACCTTTATGAAGATGTTTGACTGAATAATTTGCATGATGAGCCTGTGTAATGATGATTGGATGTGGATGATAATGATGTTGTGTTGCATGTTGATATCTAGTTAAACAGATGTGTGATGAATTATGATTGTGGTTATGAGGCTAAGCTGGGTGTATGAATGAATGTTGTGTGAGAAACCATGTTGTGTGAGGTATTGAGCTCCAGAGTTTTTATTGTTGTATGTATTGTTCACAGGAAAACATGAATGATATTGCCTGAATCTTGATGATTGATTGACTTGCATGTGAATGTCATATGATCAAGGCCATTTTTGAAAACACTTTTCTAGCCAAATTTTCACCCACAGTGCTTAAAATGTTATACCCTTTTTGAACCTTAGCCTTAAACAGGATGTGAACCCTTGTCTTGAAATTCTTTACCTTGAGTTGGGTTGAGCTTAACTGTATGTGTTGAAAAGGTTCAAATTTGGGGTTGTATTGGGTAAATTGAAAAGCAGTTGAAAAACATTAAGCTCAATTGTTGAAAAAGAAAAATGCATGAGAAAAAGAAAAGAAAAGAAGAAAAGCATGAAGATGAGCTCAATGGAAAAGAAAAGGGAAGAAGTTGGGAAATAAGTGAGATTGGTGAGGAAGAGAGTTGTGCTTAAATGTTGAATATTATGGTAGCTCTCTGAACTCAAGGATTTTGCTTTCCAGAAAAACCAATTTTTCTTGTTAGCCTAGCCTTAATACAAGCCTTAGAAAAGTCCTTATGATGACATTTGCATGTGCAGATTTTGATTGTTTAAGATGAATGGCAATTTTGTTTCATGTGTCTTGTGAATGATAGAGAGTTGGAGTGTCACCCTAAACACTTGAGTGATTGAGTGAAACACTTGCTGTGTGAGAATTGTTAAATTTCATGATTGCATCTTTGCTTAGTGGATTGGTCATTCATAATGTGTAACATTTGTTGAGAAATTTGTGAACTAAATTGAATTGGAAGCATGCATGCATCTTGATTTGATTTCAATGAAGGTCTGAAATTGAATAGTCATTGTCATGTACTTTAGGAGTGTTGAACCATTGGATGAAATAGTAGAAAGCCAAACTCTGTTTTGTTTTGTTTGGTTGAGGACAAGCAAAGTTCTAAGTTTGGGGTTGTGATAACGGTTGAAAAATCGTTATTTTCATTTGTCATTTTAGACCAAATTACTCCCTTTATTGCTTAGAACGAGCTTAGAATCAAGCAAAACACATAAAATGAGTCAGTAGAGAGTAAAAAGTTGTTTTTAGCTATATTATGCTTGTTTTGCATTGTTTTGCAGCATTTTGATGAAAGTGAAGAATGGAGTTGAAGATGAAGGTGTTAGACTCAAGACAGAGGAAGAGAAATGAAGAAAAGAAGAGTCTAGGAACCGCTCAGCAGTAAATTTCACCGCTGGGCGGCCAAACGCGAGGAGAAAGCATTGTCTGACACCCAAGGGTGGACGCCAGGCGGTTTTGCGATTAGAGGCAAACCGCCGGGCGGTGGCGAAATTTAGGGGAAACCGCCGGGCGACATAAGTGTGACACCAGGCGGTTGTCTGCTGGGCTTGGGCCTATTTTATGTGACGCTCCTCAGGTATAAATAGCCCTGTTGCGATTTCATTCTTATTCTTTTGATAGAAGAAGGCAGCCAAACCTACTTTTCACTCTCTGGAGAAGATCTCTTGGATGTTTAGGCTCCTTTTCATCCTATCTAGGGTTTGCTTTTCCATTCTTCCATTATTTTTCATCTAGGTTCACCATGACAATAGTGAACTAAACCCTTTTGTTGTTGGGGGAAACAATGTAATCTTTTGAAACTCTCTTTTATTGAAACTCTTGTTTATTTATATGATTGTCATATGCTTTGATTATTAATTGTTGGGTTCTCATCTGTGCTGAAAGCTTTTATCTTTTAACTCATTCGACAACTGTTGTTTGTCTTTATTGATACGGGGACGTACAATAATGTCATGAACTAGTGAGTAATTCCTTGATTAAGCAATACCACCTAGGGATAGTGGGGTAGGACGATCAATTGTTTTTGCTTCTGTTCAGTAATACGTTGCTAGTTAATAAGGAAGATTAAAACATCAAAATTATTAAGGAATTAAAGTCTTACCTGTTGGGAAACAGGTAGGCTTCGTTTTAACACCAAGAGGGGGGTGAATTGGTGGGTTTACAAAATCAGAGTCTTTTCACAATCTTTAATTCAAAGTACAAAACTTTACAAACTTTCTTGAATCCCAAGTTATAGAAATTCGTTTGCAGCGGAAATTCAAAGTAGACTACGCAGATAATGGAGTCGACTGAATGTAAAAGTATAGGGATAGAGAATTGAAAAGCAAGTTTTTATACTGGTTCGGCCTCAATGCCTACATTCAGTGTCCTTCCAGTACCAGGAAGCACCTACACTATAATGGTCAAGGTTTTTACAACAAGGCTTATATAGAAGACCTCCACGTCAAAAATATAAAACACCTCTCTAACCCTTTAACTAAAATATAGGAAAACAACACAACAAGACTTGCAACAAGATGGCCCCTCTCTTGCAATTTCCAACCCACTTTGAACAATCCTCAAAGTGTACCAGACTCCACGAGTCTAACCCTGTAGTCACAACAGGTAACACTAATGACAACAATCACCATGGATGCCAAACGAGTTCTTGATCAACCCAGAAACACCTCCATTTTGCAGATTCTGATCAAGCAGTACGCGCAACACAATTCTCCTTCAGAAACTCTTCCAAGGAACATCACAATCGTCTTCTTGATGAGTTCTTAGAGCTCTAAAACCCAGAGAATCAATCTGAAATAGAATATGAAAATGTTAGTATTCCAAAAGTTCTCTGTAAATGATCATGTCTCTTTTATTTATAGATTTCTATAAATCAGACGCTTTTGTAGTCGAATATGCTACTAATAAAGTCGATTGCATTATAACAGTTATAACAGTTAAGTCAGAATAGCAGCAATTCAGTGAAACCAATTTATTACAGAGTCAATGCAGTTGACCAACATGCAATGCTCAATTAACTTTTAAAAATATAGCCGTTAGTGTTCATGAGCATAACGAAATTTCAACATAAGCAACTAATACAGTCGAATGTGTGGCGCACACAGTCGAGTTTGACACTGTAGTTCACTTTGAATTTCTTTTCAATGTAAAATCTCACATAGCACTGTTTCTGAAAATCTGTGCATAGTCACGAGCTTAATTCAACTTCCCCCATAATGAAGTCGAAGTACAACTTGCAGATATGCAACACAATGTAAGTTCATAAATGTGGATGTGGTTTTCATCTTTCAAATCATGTGTAATGTAACCAGATATGATGTAACATACATAAGCTCAGTAAATGTGCATTCACATATCATAAAACATGTTCAACAATATATCAATCAATAAGCAATAGAACATGTAAACACATCAACAATACATGTGTTATTAAAACTATGATGTCATCATAAAAAACCAGATTGATATAGATATTGTGATGTCAAGAATCTCAACAATCTCCCCCTTTTTTTATGATGCACAACCATGATTAATAAACAACCATGTTTGTACAATACCAAATCACATTTAGATATTACTCTGAATGCACACAATCAATCAGCCATAATCAATATATCAAGCAGATAGCATTTCAGAATACTTCTCCCCCTGTGTGCATTAACAAAAAAGGTATGCTTCTAGATATAATGAACTGATATACCAAATAGAGATGCATCAAACAAAATGAGCAAGCAGTCTAAAAACATGCAGTGATGCTCCCCCTATCATATATATTCACATGAAAATAATAACTCCCCCTGAAGAGTAGCATGTGAAGAAATATGTGCACATGTGTAATGCTCTCCCCGTCCTTATGCATATTTTCACAACAAATATAGATGCACAATGCAGTACAGTAACAAACAAAGCATACAATCAGTGAAAAACAGAGTTGTATCATGAAAATGATTTCAAGCAAATTTATCATGCATAGATACACTCAACAACAATCTCACAATATAATCTCAAATATGAATCACACAATCAGAATCAGAGATATATTGCAGATAATCAAAAGAATAATCAATCAACACTATAACCAAATTCCAGTGGAGGAATTTATAATCCTGTTGAGGACAAGTCGATTGAATTAGTAATCCAGTCGATTTCATTGCTTCTCTGTGAGTTGTAATTCCAGCAGTGATTTCCAAGCAATGTTTTTCCTGCAAAACATTTCAAAGATCTCTTGTAGATCAAGCAATTTAGTTATGAAGAAAAACTACTCCAACATGAAGTTAATATGCAAAAAATGGAACAGTTTAAACATGCATAGTCAACTTCATTCAATACATAGTCGAATCAATAATTCAAACAGAGCATATATAATGAATCTGATTAAAGCAATTGAATTTTGGTTCAAACCCGTATTTTCATTGCTTGTTTAAAGGATATTACAATTGATACAGAACAAGACACAAAACAATGGCAATCTAAGCCATTTACAAATGAAACTAAAAGATAAAAGACCAGGATCAGACCACGATGTTGATAGGGACACCAAAAATAAAGGACACTTATGTTTGGGACAGTCAAATTTCCTAGCACTAGTAAAAAAAAAGGTTTCTAACGCGGCCAATTGGTCTCAATTTACACAAACCCGAAGCAAATATAAAATCAGTGGCAGTTTTGTAATTTGAGCGAATTTATAGGTCTCGGTTCAACAGAAACTGAGGCATAGTAGTCATATTTTCTCGTAAGAAAACACCCGAAGCGTATAATCTGCGTATAGGCACCAGTTGGAGGATGGTATCGAGGCAGTAGAAATGTATTACTTCAGTTAAGGGTATAACCGAGTCAGTATATGCGCCACGTCTTCATTCCTTCTAGTGCCTTCGTGAGACATTTGCATTCTCGCAGCACAACCTCTCTTGAATCTTCAGCCTCTGCTAGGGTTCATCATCACTCACCCAATTTTCTCCATTTTTGTCCGTTTAAACCACTAATTTAATTCATTCCTACCGTTTGAATGCATCATGCTTCTGAACACACCGATTGAAACTTTGGTTAACACCATTTTCATCCTTCTTACACCTTCTCCTTCATTTTTGACCGAACAAAACACTTCCTCGTTCCATTTCACTGATTCAATCGGTGAATCCATCTTTTTCGCCGATTAAAACCTCACAAACCCCCAACCTTAGGTCGTCTCTGCCAGAGGGTCGCCAATAGGTCGTCTTCGCCGCTATAGTGTTCTCGCATTGCTGGTGCCTTTTGTCGCGCAAGATCTCCAAACACCATCATCGGTGCTGCCATCCAACCACTGCCTCGCCGCCGCGCCTCCTCGTTGTTGCCTCGCTGGTGCTCCCTCCCCGTTGCGTCCACAATGTCACCGCCGTTGCGGAGCGAAAAGGGAAGTTTTGGGTTGGGATTTTGAAGTTGGGTTTCTGAAATTGGGAAATATTGGATCTCTGTTTTGATCTTGGGTTGAGATTTTGTGTTATTGTTTTGATTTTGGGTTGGGGTTTTTGGTGGACACAAATTTTGGAAAAACTTTGGAGTTTGAGACACTGGAGAGCAATGCAAGGGAAAATGTAGTTTTAACAGAAGAGGAAAAGCCTGTTAATCACTTTGTTGGCCATCTCAGTGAGAGCTTTGTGTTCATACTGTTTGACAAATCCACTTCCATCCTCTGTATTGGGGAATTACTGTTGATCGCTATGTAGCATTTGCTGATGCTGCATAATTGTTTAAAGTGCTTGTGGAAGTCACTTGCTTCTTTCCCACAAGGTGCTTAACTTGTATCACCATTCCCTTTAACTTGTTCTCAATGTGTTAAGAATAAAACACTTCCTCTAATTGCTCAAACTCTTGCTCTCTAATTGGACAGGATGTTTCTACTCCCCAACTGTTGAAGGATTGATGCACTAGTGGGAAATGCTGATTAACGTCGGTTATTTTGGGTTTTTAACGTTTATTAATAAACCAACGTCTAAACCGGTGACGTCAATGGGACGTCGGACATCCTAACCACAGACGTCTATAATGACGTCAGTTAGTGTCAGAGGCCGACGTCCATAAACTTCGGTTCTCGTTTAACTGGACGTCTAAAGGCACTATATAGACGTCGGACAAAGCAGTAGCCGACGTCTACGAGGCACTAAAGACTTCGAACATTACACTGACTGACGTCTAAGAGGTACTATAGACGTCGGTGTGCACATTAACCGACGTCTAATACAGTGATTGTGTTTTAGTGCAGTTTTGTTCCCGTCTTTAAATAGCCTAGTACCACAGACTCCTTTTGCTAGTTTCCCCAAAAAAACAGCTTGCGTCTTTTGAATTTTTTATGGTCCCTTCAACCCAAAACCGAACCTGGGTGGTTGCTTAGTTCCATTTTTCATCCGCAAGCGGGAAAAATCACGGTGAAACGAAAACTAGACAACGACCCATGGTCATTTTGGGGTTGAAACGATCAAAAGAAATTCAAAAGACGCCGCTATTTTTGGGAGGCAGCTAGCAAATGGAGAATGTGTTACTACGTTATCCCAAGAAATGAACAAAACTGCACTAAAACACAATACAAAGAAAGAAAATTTTAATCAGTTGAACCAGAAGATAATAATTGATGAAAGACTTAACAAACGGTAAGCATAACAAGAAAACCACGCACCTGGGGTGCAATGTCGCAAGAGAGAAAAAAAGAGGAGGAAGACGATAAAGATATCAACAAGAACAAGAGAATGCCGCAACAAAAAGAAGACGTGCCGAAAGGGAGAAAAAGAAAAGTGTCGCGAGAGAAAAAGGAGAAGAGGAAGAGGAAGATATCAGAAACTGAATGTCGCGAAGAGTTTGTGGTTTATCTAAAATGAAACTTGGCGTCGGTTTCTCCAGACAGCCGACGTCTGTATGACTATAGACGTCAGTTCTGTTACTAATTTGACGTCCAAGTTAAACTTTTCAATTGACCTTTTGAATCCCACTAGATGTCGGTGACAATGGGCACCGACGTCTAGGAAGCTGAAACGATTGACATTTGATTTCTTGTCAGGGATGTTGACGACAGTTGTGATGGGGCGCCGACCTCTATAATGATGCACATCATTACTTACAGGCACATAGACGTTGGTGCCCCTTCTAACCAACGTCTATGGTCTTCGAGTTTGGTGAATCTAATTAATTACAGGCACGTCGACGTCGCTTGTACGGATCCCCGACATCTAAATTGAAGATTTTTTATCTTCCTGCATTCCATTCAGGCCGTAGACGTCGGCCCCGTGAACACCGACGTCACGGGACTGTCTTCTGACCTACCTCAGGCCATTAGACGTCTATTTGCAGCAGTGTGGCCGTCTAAGCGCCTGGGAATTAGGTGAAAGCATTAATTGCCGCCTATAGACGTCGGCCCCCGTGAACACCGACGTCACGGGATTGTCTTCTGACCTACCTCAGGCCATTAGACGTCTGTTTGCAGCAGTGTGGACGTCTACAACGTCATAGACGTCGCGTTGTCTGGAAACCGACATCTAGGTTACGAAGCTATTTACGATAATGCCACCGTCCACTCATATACGTCGGATTATCAACAAACCGACGTTTATTGGGTGACGTTAAACAACGTTTTTGCACTAGTGATGTGTTATGAAACTCCTAAGAATAAGATCACTGTAGTTCTTGTTAAGGAGGAGGAAATCTGGGGTGCAACCTTCAAGGTAACAAAATGAAACAAATACATTGTTCTTTAGATCTCCATTGATGAACTTGAAATCCAATTATTTTCAATGATTGTGAAATTGGTTGAATGATATATATACATCAGGTGGAAGGGCCAACAATTGTTGTAGCCAGACAATAGAGGTTCCTTTGGAGAAATAACCATTGCAATGAGGCATAGGAATGGAGTACCTTAGTTATATGAATATTTTTCTTATTAGTACTTGGTTCTATCAGTGTACAGTAATGCTTGTCAATCTAATAAAAACTCCTTTGCTTATAAATTTCCTTCTACCATTCTATGTTCAAAATTTCTAAACAACAAAATATCCAAAATCACAGCATGGTTCGGTACAGGCCTAAAATATGAAAAAACAACATGTTACTGCCTCAGTTACCAAAAAACCGAGGCATAATCCTACTCTCTTTTGATTCGGTTGATACCCGAGGCAAAAAGCTTACCCCATTTTACCTCATTTGTATATGCATCGGTTTCTATAGGCAAAATCAACCGGTGCCTTCTGTCCTTACTGTACTAGTGTAGATCCCTAAGCTAGTCAGAAGGTTTCAGTTGAATCTTCTTCAACAGAGCTTTCTGCCACCGATTGCTGATTAGCATGATGCATCCTTGCAAGATTGTCATACTTGTTATGGAAATTTCTTATTTGTTCTACTGCATATCTTTCAAAGTTTGTCTCGGGAAAGAAGTTTGTTCCTATCGCTGTTATAGACGATGTTTTTACCATGATATTCTCAGAAGAATTTTCACCCATGAACCCCCATCCATTCATGGTCATTACTAACCCAAGTGACATGAGTGAGTATTTATCAAATGCATTTGAAGAACTCCAGATACATTTTTGTTCATTTCTGACATCAACGCCTAGAAGTGCTAAGACTTTGCTTACAAGGCAGGCATATGACATATACAACGATCTTTTCAGAGCAGCATATTCCATGTGGTCTTTCACCACTTGCAACTAGTTTGTGGAATTCCCATTTTTGATAGCATGTAGTAGAAAGATATCCTAAGTGGTCATTCTATCTTCCCTAACTCTTCCAGGTAGGATAATTCTTGCCAAGAGATAAGCAAGAATCTTTTCTTCTTTCAAGAGCCCTTCATGCGCAAACACGTTCTCTGTAGAGTACATACCTGGAAACCTCAGCCATTCTTGGAATACTCATTTCTTGCTTAGCAAGGTATTTATTTTAGTTGTGGGTAAATGTGAATAAGCACCCTTAGATGGTAGGTTAGCCATAATGTTCCAGATAAAATCATCAAAATGAATGTCAACCCCTTTCCCCTCTGAAAATATTTCACCATTCACTACCTTCAGATTATGATAGAATACCTTGACCAGGTCAGGATACCAGTATCCTTTCATCTGTATGAAGTCAGACAATCCTTGCTTTTCTAGCCACTTTGGAAACATGAAGCCTTCTCTTTTGAACATATCCAGATTGATGTTCATCGGGGTGGAAACATTCAGAAAAAATTTTCGATTCTCTTCATCATTAATCCAACCCAATGGATTTGATTCCCTGACAGTGGTGATTTCCATTTCCTTGTCTTTATGTCCAAAGCGACTTGAAGATGCCATAGAGAGATAATTGTTGAACCTTTCTTTCTAAGATTAGGGATTTTGGAAGGTGACAAGACAGGATTACAAGAACACAACAAAAGTGACCCTTATAAAGAAAGAAGGCGCGAAAGACAGAAACCCAAAACCGACTGATTTTGAAAATTTAAAAATTAACCACAAGAAATAGAGACTCAAGTTGATTTGAGTAAAACCAAAGTTGACTACTGTATGACTCACAGAAATTAAGATAAAGTGCAACTCAGAAAGCATACGTAGTCGATTGAGTTCATAATACATTCGACTAAAAATCGTGAATTTTTTTTTTCAAACCAGATCAATAAATCAAACATACAACCAATCATACACATGATCAAGCATCAACAATCAATCATTTTATGCAAGATGCAATAGAGTGATACAAATTACCCGTTGTAGACACTCAAGTAGATAGATATATAAAGTGTAGTTCATCCTTGAGTTCCTATTTCAACTATTTATAAACCTGCAAAATAGTTCAAGTTTTGGTTGCAGGTACCCATTTGAACTTGGGTCCTTGATTGTTAGTTCTATTCTCTTGTTCATTTTGTCTCCATACATATAAACCTTTAGGAACACCAACAGTTCTATAATAACAGTTTCTAACATTGTGACTAATACAATTGCAATAAAACCAAGCATTTCTAGTAGGTTTACTTAGATTAGTACACATCTTTGCATTAGTTCTGTTAGATTGAGATTTATAACCAATTCCTTGTCTATGTATAGCTCTGCCAGAGGATTTTAAAACAACATTCAAATTTTCTCTACCTTGAGTAAATTTGGCTAGCGTGCTTGTCAAGTAATCAATTTGCTCAACATGTGTAGGACATTTGTCACAAGGTTTTTCTATTGTAACAGTTTCAATTTTAATCTCTTTAGGAGATAACAAGGCATCATTCAATTTCTTTTTCTAATTTCTCATTTTCAGCCACAAGGTTATTAATTCTATACTCATAATCTCTCCTCTCAGAGTTGAGTCGATTAACCTTGTATTGTAGTCGCATTGCTTCAGCATGTACTTCTCTGAATGCATCCAATAGTTGAGTATACTTCACTTCTATTGGCTCATTCTTAAAATCTGCATCGCTGTCAGAATCATCATGTGATGTTCCAGCCATGTAGCATATGTTAGACTCTTCTTCTTGATCATTGTCTTCATTACTTGAAGAGTCCGAGTCACTATTCTCCCAAGCAATGTAGGCTCCTTTTTGTTTTCTTCCTTTATCTTGAGGAAAACTTTTACTTGCTTTCTGCTTTGGCTTCAATTCTGGACATTTTGGCTTGATATGTCTTCCTTTCCACATTCGTAGCATTGGACAGCGTTTGATCTGAAGCTTTTCTTTGATTTACTATGACCTGCATGGTTAGTAAGTTGACTATCATTTTTCATAATTCGATTGAACTTCCTTACCATCATGGTCATCATTTCTTTGTCATCCATCTCTGCATATGAATCAACTGACTTTGAGATTTTCTTGCTTGTAGCTTTCAGAGCAATGGATTTCTTTTCTTCAATCTCTTCCTCATCCTTTAATCTACCAAGTTCCAATTCATGTTCTCGTAACTTGCCAAACAAGGTAGCCATGCTCATGCTAGTAAGGTCTTTGGATTCTGAGATTGTAGTGACTTTTGGTTGCCAATTTCTGTTTAGACTTTTGAGAATCTTGATGTTGATCTCCTCTTTATCAAATACTTTGCCGAGAGCCATAACATGATTAACAATGTGTGTGAATCTTTTCTAGACTTCCTAGATACTCTCTCCAACCTTCATCCAGAAAAGTTCATACTCTTGAATCAGAGAATTCTTCCTTGCTCTCTTGACTTCATCAGTGCCTTCATTTGTAACCTCCAAGACATCCCACATTTCCTTTGCAGATTTACATTGAGATATCCTGAAAAATTCATCAACTGTTAGTGTAGAGGCAATAATGTGTCTGGCTTTAATATCATACTGTGCTTTTCTATTCTCATCAGTTGGCCATTCAATAAAGGGTTTTACAATAGTTTTATCATTAACAGTTTTAGTAGGCACAAAAGGACCATTCAAAGTTGCATCCCAAATTCATCTATCCACGGATTCTAGAAAGATTTGCATTCTAATTTTCCAAAAAGGATAATTTTCACCAGCAAACAGAGGTGGTCTGTTTGTTGAAGCACCTTCACCAAAAGTTTGAAAATTGGAAGCCATCCCCAGGTCTATAGTCGATTCATAGAAAAATAGAGTTGACTAGTTTTTCAAATATATTATGAAAACCAGCTCTGTTGCTAATTGTTGGGAAAAAGGTAGGCTTCGTTTTAACACCAAGAGAGGGAATGAATTGGTGGGTTTTCAAAACCAGAGTCTTTTCGCAATCTTTAATTCAAAGTTTAAAACTTTACAAACTTTCTTGAATCGCAAGTTATAGAAATTCGTTTGCAGCGGAAATTCAAAGTAGACTACGCAGATAATGGAGACGGCTTGATGTAAAAGTATAGGGATAGAGAATTGAAACATAGGTTTTTATACTGGTTCGGCCTCAATGCCTAAATCCAGAGTTCTTCTAGTACCAGGAAGCAACTGTACTATAATGGTCAAGGTTTTTTACAATAAGACTTTTATAGAAGACCTCCACGTCAAAAACATAAAAGACCTATCTAACCCTTTAACCAAAATATAGGCAAACAACACAACAAGACTTGCAGCAAGATGTCCCCTCTCCTGCAATCTGCAACCCACTTTGAACAATCCTCAAACTATACCAGACTCCACGAGTCCAACCCCTTAGTCACAACAGGTAATAACAATGACAACAATCACCACGAATGCCAAACAAGTTCTTGATCAACCAATAAATACCTCAATTCTACAAATTCTGATCAAGTAGTACGCACAACACAGTTCTCCTTCAGAAACTTTCCGTGCAAGAACACAACCATCTTCTTGATGAGTTCTTGGAGCTCTAAAACCCAGAGAATTAATCTAAAACAAAATATGAAAATGTTAGTATTCCAAAAGTTCTTTGTAAATGATCATGTCTCGTTTATTTATAGATTTCTATAAATCAGACACTCTTGCAGTCGAATATGCTACTAATAAAGTCGACTGTATTATAACAATTATAACAATTAAGTCAAAATAGTAGCAATTCAATCAAACCAATTTATTACACAGTCAATGTAGTTGACCAACATTCAATGCTCAACTAACTTTTAAAAATACAGCCGTAAGTATTCATGAGCATAACAGAATTTCAACACAAGCAACTAATACAGTCGAATGAGTGGCGCACACAGTCGACTTCGACACTGTAGTTCACTTTGCTATTCTTTTCAATGTAAAATCTCACATAGCACTATTTCTGAAAATCTATGCATAGTCACAAGCTTAATTCGAGTTCCTCCATAATGAAGTCGACTTACAGCTTGCAGATATGCAACACAATGTAAGTTCATAAATGTGCATGTGGTCTTCATCTTTCAAATCATGTGTAATGCAACCAGATATGATGTAACATACATAAGCTCAGTAAATGTGCATTCATATATCATAAAACATGTTCAACAATATATCAATCAATAAGCAATAGAACATGTAAACACATCAACAATACATGTGTTATTAAAAATGTGTTGTCATCATCGAAAACCAGATTGATATAGATATTGTGTTGTCAACAATCTCAAAATTACCTTGACCAAAAGGCTCAATCCATGGTCGATCATGGAGAGGTGGGAGTTGGGGTACTAATCATAGGGGGAAGAGGAATGTATGATATGGCTATATGAGGGGTGGGAGTTGGAGTAATATTCCCATGGGCAGGAGGAATGTTTTCATTTGATGGCCCCACAGACGAGGGACTGAGGGCAACAATGCTAGGTAGTTCATAATGCTAAATATTACCATTATCTAAGCACAATTTTAGTAGCAAAATCAACTATTCTTTAGCTTATTACTTCCTTAAATCCTCTATTTTATCTTGTTTTAAGTGTTTATCTATATTTTGAGCTACATTACTTAAATAATACTCTAATCCCCTGCTTTTGATCTATTTTGATGTTAGGAAGATCCTCCATTGCATTGAAGAGTATCGGCCGACCACAGAAGCAAGTAAATTTGCACTAAATTGGAGGAATCAGAATACCAGAACGATTGACGTTGAGCGCTCAGGCCTGGTGCTAAGTGCTACCTATTAATGAAGAACAAATGCTGATTCAAGTAAGCCTGGCACTGAGTGCCCAGGCCAGTGGTGAGCGCTGCATTTTATGAAAGTTGTGCCCAGGGTGCTAACAACCCAACGCTAGGCACCCAATCTCCAAAAAGTTAGGGCTGAGCACCCATTTCTTAGCACTAAGCGTAGGTGGTGCTGATGTAGCAGATTTGGTCTATTTAAATTAGAAACGCGAGGAAAAATGGGTCTTTGGTGATTTGAAGGCGCGATTTCACTGACATGAGAGCTTGGAGGGCTGCTATTGTTTGTGGAAACACTTCCTTCTTCCCCTTTGGGTTCTTCTTCTTCTTCCACGGTCATTTTGTAAGCTCTAAGGCTCTCCATGGAAATGGAGAGCCAAACCCATCTTGGTTGGGATAGATGTAACCTATATATATATATATATATATATATATATATATATATATATATATATATATAGTTTTAATACCTATTTTGGTCCCTCTTCTTGGGGGGTTTGTTCAAAGTGGTCCTCCCTTTTTTAAAAAGTTCAATAAGGTCCTACTTTTTGCAAAAACTGTGCAAGTTAGTCCTTTTTGCTAATGACGTTAATTCTGCTAACGGCAGAGCTGCCAGCTGGCAAATATTTGATGACTTGTACAAATAAAATTCGTTTTAGTCCTCATATTGGTTTAAAAATGTTTAATGTGGTCCTCATATTGGTTTAAAAATTTTTATTGTGGTCCCCTTTTACTAAAAAGGAAAATCATCCTTAGAGACAGTAAGCAGCTTCACAAATTTCTCAATGGATGCTCTTGTGCAAAGTTTTGTGGTTTTCTAAGAAAGCAGCAGCTAAAATTTCACGTGTTACAATCCAAAACTGATGCGTTCTTTTTTCACATCTCCATACTTACTAATATAACACGTGAAACTACACTGATAAGCTTCAAATTATTGTGATTATACTTGCCCAAAAGGTTAGCGCATGAATTACTAGATCACGTGTGAAATCATTAACATGTATTAAAACGGGACCACAATAAACATTTTTAAACCAATACGAGGACCACAATGAACATTTTTAAACCAATATGAGGACTAAAACGAATTTTATTTGTACAAGTCATCAAATATTTGCCAGCTGGCAGCTCTGCCGTTAGTAGAATTAACGCCGTTAGCAAAAAGGACTAACTTGCACAGCTTTTGCAAAAAGTAGGACCTTATTGAACTTTTTAAAAAAGGGAGGACCACTTTGAACAAACCCCCCAAAAAGAGGGACCAAAATAGGTATTAAACCATATATATATATATATATATATATATATATATATATATACATATATATATATATATATATATATATGCCTTCTCTAAAAATTGCTTGTATTCTTGTTTCCAATCTTAAAGCTTGCATGTAATAGAGATGTTCATGGATTGATCTTTGATTCATGGGTATGGCAACGTATTTTGTGTAATCTAGAACTGAAACAAAAGTCCAAGTGGTTCATTGATTCTAGGGATGGAAGATGATTCATTTGTTGTCTTAGATCCTAATCAAGGGATTGATAGTTAATAGGTAAATGCTAGGCTCTTTCACCTAAGGGATTAATATAATTTTGTGGATTGACTTTAGTAATTTAATGGAGAGGAGATGACATTCTATATACACAAGAGTGAATCAATGAAACCTAATCTCAATAATGTCATTACATATCATTTGTAGTCTATTCCATTCTTAAGTGTCTTCAAACACCAAAGTCCAAACGTGCATATAGTTGAAATTTTATCTTCTTTGCACTTGTTTTTCAATTGATATATTGTTCCTCAGTCTATATGAGTTATTAATAGTGCAATTAACCAGTATTACACGAGTATCTTGGAAAACGATGCTTGGTCTTACTATTTTATATTGCTTGAACGATTTGGTACACTTGCCAATGAGTTAACAGTAGTGTAGCAAGCACCCTATTATATATGGTGTATGTTATTTCCTCTTTTTAGGCCTTACTATCCCCTTTTCTTTATCTTGATGTTCTGAACGTTCTCCTGTCATTACTGCATTGAAATAGTTTAAAATAAAGTAAAACAATGGAAAGGATTAATGATGGGTTAATACAAAATATAGTGAATGTAAAATAATTGCATAAAACATTTAACCTGTTTTGAGATATACAAAATGTTTTTGAAATTAGAGTTGAATTTTTTACAATAAATGTGCAAGGTTCAATCATCGTCATCATCATCATCGTCATCATCATCATCATCATCAACATCATCATCATGATCATCATCACCATCATCAACATCATCATCATCATGATCTTCTTCTTTTTTTCTTCTTCTTCTTCTTCTTCTTCTTCTTCTTCTTCTTCTTCTTCTTCTCCTTGTATTGGTGCTTCTAATTCATCTCCATCCTCATCCCCATCAGGGTCGTACAATGCAGTTACACGTTCAACTTCAATAATTTCTTGGGCCTGTGACATTTGGTCAAATTGGTAGGGATGTTTTCTTCAACCTCATTTGAGTCAATGCGACCTCTAGGCTTTGTTTTTATTGCAACAACCTAACCACATTTATCATTAATGCGAAATGGTGGATATGGAACATAATAAACCTATATGAGATTAGTTGGTAGAATGAAAGGATCAAACAGTCGATATCTTAATCTCATTCGCAGTTCAACAATGTTAAACCTAGGATCGACTATTGTACCAGTTCTTAAAGGATCAAACCATTCACAGTAAAAAACGTAATACCCTCTTTCGAGAAGTACTTATATTGTACTCTAGCTCATATATTTTTTGAATGATGCCATAGAAATCATCATAAGAACCCTCTATAAAGCCCTTGATGTACACACCACAATTTGTTGTTTTCTTTCCTTTCAGCCTTTCATGTGTTATAACCATTGATGAAGTAGGTGTGCCATTCTTTTACATCTCATTGGCCAATTGGAAAGATCTCTTAATGCTTGAATCTTGGGAGTTAATGCTTGGTTAAAAGCCTACGAAGATAGAAAAATCAAATATTACACCAAGAGTAAAATTAACCTTGCTCAAACCATGGGATAAAAAAACATACTTGATATCTGAACCAGTTAGGAAAGTCTTAGTGTATTCGAGCAAAAAACATTTCCTTCCGCGACTTGCTCAGCCATAAGAAATGAGTTGTCACAAATGAAATGAGTTAGTGTATAATAATTTAACCATTGCAAAGTTAAGAAATGGATGATGACTTACTCAAGGTACGACTTAACTTCACTACAATTGATTGAGATATTGACATAAGCATCAGTTAACCAATGAGTGAACTTTTTCCTTACATGACGACCAACTTGTTCAAAAACTGATAATGCACCTTGACATGGTTCAATTTGCCATATCATTTCATTTCTCACATTATTCGACAACAACATTATGTTCTTGAAATAATGTGAACAAAAATACATTTTCTCTTGGTGCATTTACGTTGCAAAAATTCATCCTTCTACTCTAACTTTATTTTTAACTAAACATTTTGATTCTCCCATAAACCTTTCAAAGGGATACATCCACATGTATTACATCGGTCCCCTAAGCCAAGCTTAAAATGGAAGATGAATTGAAAAATGCTCCATTGAATCAAAGAATGCAGGAGAGAATATTCTTTCTAATTTGTAGAGAATAATTGAAATATTTTCTTCCAACTTTCTTAGTGAATTTTCCTTTAGTGTCATGCAACACAAATCCTTGAAGAAGTTACCGATTTCTATAAGTGAATTTAAGACATGCATTAACTAACAACTGAACGCAACAAGGATTAAAGTCTACATGAATACATGACAATCATGTCTCTTCAACCCTTGAATAGTACCGTTCTCAATATTGGAACATCTGGACAAGTTAGAAGAATATTCATCTCGCATTTTCAGCTCCTTGATCCATCCACAAACTATTCTAGCCTCGTCTTTTGACAAGGTGTAATTTGCTTTTGGTTTCAACAATCGACTGTTATCTTGCTCCTTCAACTCTAAGCCTCTTTGTCCATAATACAAAGGTAAATATTTTCTTGCTTTATCATTATCTTTTGTCTTCCCAATAACATTCATTATCGTGTTAAAGATATTGTCAAATAAATTTTTTTCTATGTGCATGACATCGAGGATATGTCTTAGCAAGTTATCTTTTCAATAGGAAAGATCCCAAAAAATGCTTCTTTTAGTCTAGTTATGCCACTCCTCATACCCTTGTGTCTTATTTTGACCACATTCAGTGACTTTTGGCAAGTGTTTGACTCTTGTCCAAAGTTGTGTCTGAATGAGCCTCGGTAGGGGTATATCCGTTTCAAGTTGCCCATTGCCAAATGCCTTTTTGTTTCTCTAAAATTGGTGATCAATGGATAAGAACCGTTTATGGCAGTCAAACCAACTATCTTTCCAAACATAACTTAAGAAGAATGAGTTTGTATGCTCTATTCAAAGTGGTTTTCTTCATTTGATGTCAGTTGCTTCTTCTGCACAAATTTACTATGGCTCTTCATCCCAAAGCTTTCACACAATTTATATCTTCAAGTTAGGACTGTTCGATGTTCACAGTACCGCTTGAGGGGTGTATTACAATAAATATCTTTTTGTCTTATCCAATGCCTACGTGTAAGGTGCGTTACTTTTTGTTATGTAGGGGTGATTTCTTCATCCTAATATATATGACCTGTGCTTTTCTGTACATGACAGCACATTAATCAATGAAATAGTTTTTCTGTGAGATCTATGAATTCTATGAAGTCCCTTTACAGGTTCTTGTAGAAAAATAATTCCTTTATAATTTCGAATTAGAAGTCTTCCTATAATTACACATGGCTTTGATAGGATAGTGAAGGCATGTAAGTTTTTATAATGTACAAACCGTTTGGATGTTTCTTAGAAGTAATCTATGTTACATGTTTTATTGCAGATAAACAAACCGTATCTTCCATTGGCTGCTGGCAAATTATCCTTCAGAACTTGTGCCTTTATTGTTGCCTTATCTGCAATTTTGGTGCCATATAGATCCGTCAATTTTTAGAATAAAAGATTTTAAGATTAGATTCATAGAAAAAGGAGAATTACGGTTTTATTCTACTTTACAGGGATTAGGTTTTTACTTGATGATAGGTTCTCCGCCATTGATTTGGAACTTTGTGTTGTGCGTTACATTATGGACTTGCTATTCAGTCAATGTGAGTTCTTTCCATTAAACTGAGTATTATGTTTTAAGGTATACGTATTGGTGCATTGAGTATTCTTATATATATTCTGCAGTTGCCTTTCTTACGATGGAAGCAATATCCGGAGATGGCATCATTAGTCACGATTGTTACTTTTGCATATATATTTCCAATTACATACTTCCTTCATATGCAGGTTCTATCCTGCCACTATATCTTTGCCTTTTATAGATCTTAGTTTTGAATGAGCATGTTTCAACTTATTATCAGTTTCAAAGAATAATAACAAATTTCATCCCAAGATTTTTGGGTCACTTTCATTTGATATACAATCAACCATTTGGATCCACAAATCAGAAATGGATTTACTAAATTGCTAATTAATGTAACAAATGTTCAGACGTTTGTGTTCAAGAGACCAGTTGTGTTTACAAGATCATTGATTGTTTCTCTCTTGTTCATGAGTATCTACACTACTGGTTTAGCATTAGCCAAGGTAATGTCTTTATTTTCTCAGGACATGTATTCATTTTCCAATAATCTACTGGTTTAGCATTATTGCCTTGGATAGCAATAATCTAATATCTTATATTTGATTATGTAGGATATACCTGACGTAGAAGGAGATATAAAACATGGCATTGATTCATTCGCAGCACGTTTAGGCCAGAAAAAAGTAGGTTTCTTAAATTCAATATTTTCTTTTGGTTATCTCCTCTTTGTATAATATTTGATTGATTCTAAATCTTTGATAGGTATTTTGGATTTGTGTTTTCCTCTTTGAAATGGCATTTGGAGTTGCCTTCTTGGCAGGAGCATCGTCTTCATCTCACTTTTGGATTAAAACTGTCACGGTAACATTTTTATTATATTATATATAGGTTGGAATTTTATTAGGTATGCATAATTTTTTTTTTCACGACATGTAGTTTGATTTTGATGAACACAGTCTTATAATAACACCCGGTTTTGTTTAACATTACTTTCTTATGATATGTCATATATCTGTATTTAGATAAACAGATTTCTATAGAAAAGTTGTCCTTATTGTATAGATTATTCCAACTTTTTAATCTCGATGTGAAGGGTAAAATATGATCGTTAATATAAGCAATATTTTAGTAAAAACATAGGTTTATTGTTTTTTATATATATCATTATAAATGACCATAAAGTTATTTGAACTTTTGAACAAAATTTAAAAAAAATCTGTGTTATATTTTAGTGTCTTGGAAATGTTGTTCTTGGTTCAAATCTGTGGTACCAGACCAAATACGTAGATGTGACAAATCCAGCTTCCACTAGATCCTTCTATTCCTTTATCTGGAAGGTAATTCTTCTCTTAAACAGTGTTTCCATTTGAGTAGTTCAATATCCAGATTATAAAGGAAACATCTAATAACATAAGTACTTATGTGTTTGTCTTTTGCAGTTGATGATGGGCTCATACGTTCTCCTGCCTTTAATTAGATAAAGTGTAACTCAAGATTAAACAACGTTCGCAACACATGCAACAGAATAACATAGAAAGCTTTGCATCTAAGTTTATTGAAGCAATAAAAATTACACATATGTCTAGATCTGATGAGTTTTGTATCAGTAATTTTTTTTTTCAGTTGTGTGATGATTTTCCGTATATCTCTATACACACATCTTTAATTAAAGGAATAAAAAACTAGAACCAATTTGTTATGATAGGATTACCCTAAAGTGTATGAGTGCTAGCATATGAGCTTTTAAGTGTTATTTTATAAATACACTCAATAAAAAATCATATCCCTCACAGAAGCACATGTCTTTCATTTTATATGTTGGTATACGGTTGATTCACAACAATAGAAATAAAATAAAAACAATATTGGATATTAACAAAAACATAAATTAGTAATATTTAATTATAAAAATATTAATATAAAATTTATAAAAATAATAATTTTGTTTCAATTTAAAAAAAAATATTAAAAAATAATAATATTATTTCATTTTTGAAAAAAAAAATAGATTTAATTGAATCACTAGTGCAAAAACGCTGTTTAACGTCACCCCTTAGACGTCGGTTAGAGGTAAGCACGACGTATATTGATGACTGATGACATTTTCGTAAATAAGTTGGTCATATAGACGTCAGTTAGGAGGGACCCCGACGTATAAAATCCTATAGACGTCGGGGCTCTCTTAACTGACGTCTACATGTCTGATAGGTAGGTAAAAAGTCATTTATTTCTGCCATATAGAATTCAGTTAGGAGGGGTCCCGACGTCTGTATGGCGGAAACTAATGGCTATTCACCTAACTGTCAGACATATAGACGTTAGTTAGGAGAGCCCCGAGGTCTATAGGATTTTATACGTCGGGGTCCCTCCGAACTGACGTCTATATGTCTGCCAGGTAGGTGAATAGTCACTCTTTTCCGCTTTATAGACGTCGAATCCCGCCACACTGACGTCTATATACAGTTATAGACGTTATATTAGTGAGAGCCCGACGTTTATACTATTATAGACGTCGGTTTCCCACAAAAACCGACATCTATAGGCACTTATACTGCTACACGAAGCCGCAAGCAGTTACGCTCACTGTTTCATCGTCTTCCTCGCGTAGGAGCTCTTCGCCATTGCATTTCCAAGTTCATTTTCTATCATTTGGATCATTTAAATTTAGTTTTAGTCCGATTAAATTAGTCTTTGATGAAATATCTTCCATTTGAACCGATTAAAATTCGTTTTCGTTGCGTTTTTGTGCAGTTTGTAGCATGTTCTTGGATGACATTTTTTTACCCTTTTTGGCCTACATTTTTGGCCGTGTAGTCCTCCATTTCACTCCATTGCCCTATTAATCTGCTAGAAAGGTTAGCTTCTTTGTTCAAAACTTTTATTGTATGGGTGTTGTTGTCATTTGTGTATGCATGTTATTGGGTTTTGCAATAAGAAGTTTTTGGGTTTTAGGTATGCATGTCTTATTGGCTTTTGAATATGCATGTGATAAAGTTTAGTTGTGTTATTATAATTGGCATGTTAGATTATAAATATCAAATCATTGAGTGAAACTTAGTTCCCGTTTGAAATTTAACACAAACGATTAATCTTTTAATCGTTTGTATTAAATTTTGAATTGTCCGATTAATCTTTTAACACAAACTTAGTTCCCGTTTATATTTCATAAATTTGCTATAACATGTACTTTGGAGTTTATGCATAAGATTGATAAAATTTCGGTTCATATTTGTGTTGTTCTCCTGATGCATATTTGATTGTGATCATCCTTGACTACTTTCATTTCGTGTATTTCGGAGACCAATGCGAAATGTTGCCGAAATCTTATCAAATTTATGATGTCGACTTCTTTTCATGTGTGTTAGCAATTTATGAAATATAATTTTTCTGAAAGGGTAGGGCTTAACCTTGTGAGAGTTAAAAAATTGAAACTGATGAAGTATGTTACGAACATAGTATGGATCGAAGCTGGATGAATGAACGTCGCATCCGTGAAGAATATGAGAAGGGTGTTTCGGTGTTCTTACAATATGTTCAAGAAAATGCAAAGTCTGTAAATGGGACATTTCTTTGTCCTTGTGTTCGTTGTCTTAATCAAATATGGCAAGAATGAATCAATACCAATATACTGGGATTTGCGAGTATTTGGTGTCCCCTCCCCCTATTTGTCAGTATATATCACATTCAATGATTTATCGGAGATCATTGCCGGAGACAAGATTTTGAATATTTCCATCCTTCAACTATGATACATGTAAGATACTTAATTTTGTCTTCCATGTTAGTTTTATTTACATTCCTAGTTTCTAACAACTTAACTTTTTTGTTTTAGGTACATGGATACAATCATTGTAGACCAAGGTCGGTCTTCCATGTACGGATATGTTCAGCCTCAGACCATTCAACGTTCTGGTAACACACTTGAAAGCAAACAACATTATTTGCAAACATGGATCGCTGAGTCAAACAGAGACGTATACCTTGTGCCATACATTGATGGGTATGTGTTGTTTTATGTAAAAGTTCATTAAAGTTTACTTAATACTAAATATTTATGATTCATGATAGGTCTCACTGGAAGCTGATGGTCTTCATTCCCAAACAATGTATAATTATATGGTTTTGTTCGCTGCACAGGAAGATGAAACCGGACTTGGGAAACATGCTTCAAGGGTTATTGTTTCTCCAAAAATGACTTTGAAATTCATGTTGACCTTAAATTTTTATGATAAATATAATTATATTAATATTACTTTGTGTTTTCAATCTAAATAGAGTTGTGGATAAATCCCGCGGTCTAGTTCAAGTTTTGTATCCAAAGGTTGTAAGTCATTTATAACTCCAATTCATTTTCTATGTTATTGAATGATCTAAATTCTTGACTATTTAGTTTGTCATTTTAGTGTAACAAGCAGCTAGATGCTTGGAAACGTGGCTAATATGTCATGCCTTGGATTAAGACCATCGTTCGAGCTATCATTACAGATGATTGGAATGAGGTAATGATGCCTACCTTCAATACATTACAAATCAAATTCATCTAAGAACATATATGAAACCATAATCTTTTTTCATTTTGCAGTGCTTCAAGAGTGCATCTCTTACTACAAAAATACATGGAATTACTGACGGCCGAAATTTGTTGGATATGTCTAAAACCATCGATAATGGCATTTTTCCGACGGATTACCGATAGTCATAACTCTGTCGGTAATATTTACCGACGGACTATTATGACCGTCGGTAATTACCGAAGAAAAAATCTGTCGGTAATTGTTACATAATCCATCGGTAATTACCGAAGGAAAAATCCGTCAGTAATTACTGAAGGAAATATCAGTCGGTAATTCTTGAAGGAAAAATCCATGGGTAAGTCCGTTGCTAAATATCCCTATCTGGTTCATCGTCTTCCTCTTTCCCACCTTCTGTACAATCATTTCAATCTATATTTTCTTCACCGAAAGTAATTACAGCTTTTTACATCTGTCGGTAATGTTCCGTCGGTAAAATTTCGTCGGTAATTCCATGTATTTTTGTAGTATACCAGAGGACACAATTAGGCAGATAAGGCAGGAGTGGTCAACTTATCTTCTGCAAAGATGGAACTAGGAACACTAGTTATATTGTTGTTGAACATTACTTAGGTTTACTTTAAGTTTATATTTTTATAGTTTTGGTATTGGATTGTTTTTTCATTAAGTATAACTTTCTATAGTGGAAATGCATATATATATATATATATATATATATATATATATATATATATATATATATATATATATATAGTATACTGTTCTGGGATAATTTTCTATTTTTCAGGTGTGGTTTTATTGTAAAAATAAATTTATTTTTTTAAAAAATATACCAAGTAGACGTCTGTTATTGCAATATCCGACGTCTATAGACGTCAGTCAGTGCAGAAACAGACATCCAATGAGTTACAATGGACAAAACGTCCAACGCCTATAGACATCGAATATACAAAACATCCGACGTCTATATAAATGTCTCGTGTACCCACATTCGACGTCTATATAGACGTCCATTGTACAGGAGTCTGACGTCGATCTACACGTCGGATATCCAATCCAACGTCTGATTAACGTCATCCATATAGACGTCGATTCTGTATCTGACGTTAAAAGCCCAAAATAACAGACGTCTAAAGCCCTTTCTGCACTAGTGAATCAAAGATACGTTATAACAAAATTGAATTTAAGTTAATTATATTTCACACTAAAACTGACATGTTGTCACATCTTAGACATATTTAACATGTGGTCCATTATCTCATAGGTAAGAGAATCTATTTGAAATAGTTTTTCAAAAATTAAGATGCAATTGAATTTTTTTTTAAAAAATCAAATATCAATTTGACATGTTCTAACTCACATTTTTGGTACCATAATAATTAAACTTATAAGAATCTACACGATTAGAAAAGAATAATGAATTAATTAAGAAAAGTAAATTGGGCAACCCACATAATTAACTTAATTTTAATCACTATATTAAAAGCCGATAAATATTTATCGACATATTTATTTTTGTCAATAAATTGAAATTATCGATGAATTTATAAGTGAATTTTGTTGGTGAATTTACCAGCTGATATATTGTCGGGTTAGCCCTAACTAATTGGCTGAATAAATTGGATTAAAAATTTTCTCTTTTCACAGAAACCTCTTCTTCACTCTTCTCAAGCAACCCTCGTAAAAAACACACAGTCTCTTTTAGTGATTGTGCAATCAAAGCTCTTCATGTAGAAAAAGGAAGAGCATTATCGACGGATTAGCGACGATCATATATCCATAGGTAAAACCTTTGTCGGTAACCATTACCGACGGCCTTTGACCTTTGGTAATTACCGATGGTCTTTTCCTTCAGTAACTACCGAAGGATATGGTCGTCCATAATTACAGAAGGATATGACCGTCAGTAACTAACGAAGGATATGACCGTTGGTAACTACCGAACGAAAAGGCCGTCCATAAGTCCGTTGGTAACTCTGTCGGTAATAACAAGGCAGAAAAGAGTTAAATTTGTAATTAGTTATCCAACTACACAAACCTACATAAGATGTTCACAACACAGAAACCTACATAACATTTGTAAATAACAGACAAACTAGCATAATATGCATCCCAGAATCATACAATCATTGATGGAATAAACAATATAACATCATTTCTATAATTGGTTTAATACATCATTTGGTTCCTACTTTTATAGGTTTAGTTCAAAATGATCCTACCTTTTAAAAAAGTTCAATAAGGTCCCATATTTCGCTAAAAAATGTTCATTTCGGTCCTTTTCGCTCACGCTGTTAAAAATCTAACGGTGCAAATGCCAACGTTGCAAAACCTGAGTGAACTGTAAAGTTTTTTAATAACGTGTCATTGCACTATGTAAATATTTTTAAAAAATTAATATGACGTAAGGTCTTTCCCTCTTTCTCTCTCACATCCTTTCATTTTCATTAATGCAGAGTTGAATATTGCAGTAGCAACATTCTGCAAAACTTGACAATGAAAAAATGTATTAACTAGGTTAAGTTAAACTTATATAAATGAGTGAGAAATGATAAATAGATGACACATATGGTTTTTGACTAGCAAGAATATCGACATTTATTCCTCTCAGTACCTCTCTGTATGTCAATTTAGTCCCATTTCAAAAATTTTACTTTTTTTGAAGTAATTTGAGTTTGTTTGTTTGTTTTCCCCTTAAAAGTTGTAATTTTGATGGTGCGTTTGGATGGGAAAATATTATTAATTTGTGGGGTTTTCTTGTTTCCCCTAATTTGAATGTTGAGCTGTTTAGTTAGTGTTTGAGAACACTATTCAAATTTGATGGTGTAGTGTTTCATGTAAAGTTGTAATTTTTTTTCAAGGGTTTTCAATTTTGAGTTTTTTGGGTCGAATCTAAAAGACTGGGGCAGGTTTTTGATTTACAGCATCAGTTGGTAGTTTGATTTTAAAAGTTTTCCAATTTTTGGTTTTTCTCAGGTGGGGTTAGGTGGTTTTTCTTTTCCTAATTTGAATTGTAAAATAAGTCTTGAGTGATCCCCAGAAGCGAGCCATGTATGATTAGTATGGTGAGGAAGGGTTGAATGGGGTGTCGCCGGGTGGCGGTGGTTTTCCTGGTGGCAGCGATGGTGGGCCGACGACATTTGGGTTCAATCCCAAAAATGTCGATGATATGTTTTTTGAGTTTTTCGGGTTCAAGAGTCCCCTTGGTCGTGCTGGAATGGGAGACATGGGTGGCCGACCTGGATTTACCAAGGGTGAAAGATGTACGCTTTCCAATTTCACCTTTAAGAATCAACAACCAACCTTGTTACAACACCACTTTCAGTACATTGTTAAACTCCGAAATGATGAAATCAATCTTAGAAAAAGGGTAATTTACCTTAAACCTACCACCTACCTTATGTCATCTTAATTTTTTTTAAATATTTACTCAGTGCAATGTGCCACGTATTCATAAAATTCACAACTCATTCAAGTTTGGCCATGGTGGCATTTGCACCGTTAGATTTTTAATAGCGTCAGCGAAAAGGATCTGATTGAATATTTTTTAACGAAATATGGGACCTCACTGAACTTTTTTAAAAGGTAGGATCATTTTGAACTAAACCCCAAAAAGTAGGAACCAAATGATGTATTAAACCTTTATAATTCAAATTTAAGAACTTGTACTTGTAAAGTAAACATGAAACATAAAACATAAAACAATATCTTCATCTAGACCAACAATGTATATGTTTGAAAGACATGAGCAAATGTACTGTAGCAGAATCATAATGTTCTAACATCCAAATGTTATAACAACTATGTTCAATAACAAAAGAAGACTAATAATATACATATTCATCATCAGAATGATCTTCATCATCTTGTTGTTCTCTAGATGGCTGGACTGGTGTGGGCTATACTAGGACGACGGGTGATGGGGAGCGTCATGGCTGGGTCGGAGGGACGGTGAATTGAATTTGTGAAGCTTCAGGTGCACTCTCATGACCAGGGCCGTAAAGTTTGTAAACTTGTCTCTCAATGCATTATATTCCTAGTCACATTGGTCTAGTGCCTGCGTAAGGCGGACAACAATCTCATCAACAGTGGTGATGGAAGAAGAAGGTTGGTGTTTCAGAGTACATCCTCTTGCTCTTGTGTAGTTTGCAGCAAGTTATCTTTCACCGTACACTCGTCCCTTTTATCCCACCAACGACGTCGACCCAACATTGTGTCCTTAGGATGTCATTGTCTACATTATTCGCGTTATCCAGTGTAGGAGTTTACCTATGTTTGGATCTAACTTGTGAAAGTCTCGTAGAAAAATCTTCCTGTTCAAACATCAAAAACAATGTTAGTGAATGATACATTAACATAAGGAAAAATTAGTACTAGTAACAATGTTGTATGCATACATGAGTCTTCCGAGACCTTTCATCAACGAAATTATTAGTTCCCTTCCGAACATGATTCTGTGCAAAGACCTCATCAATATGGACCCTGCGTCCCAGTGCCTGTTCCTGTAACATAATTAGGAGTTAAAAGTGTACATGAAATTAAAATACTATATATGAAAAAGACAGAAAATTAATCAAGATTTATCATACGAATGGCATGCTCATGAACCGTGATTGACCTACTAGTATGCAGGGTGAACCATAAGTACATACCGTAGGTGCCTGTCGTTGCCTCTTTTTAGGACTTGCTCCCTTCTTTCCTTTATCACAACGTTCTGAACCTTCTCCTGTCATTACTGCATTGAAATGGTTACAAATAAAGTAAAATAATACAAAGGACTAGTACAAATTAAACTGAATGTAAAATAATTGCATACAACTTTTAAGATGGTTTTTTGCATAATAGAAATGTATGGGGTATTAAAGTTAAATTTGCTACAATAGATGTCCAAGATTCAATCATCGTCGTCATCATCTTCTTCTTCATCATCATCATTATCATCTTCTTGTTCTGCTTCTTATTCTTCTTCTCATCTTCCTTTTCTTCTTCTTGTTTTTCTTCTCCTTCTTATTCTTCTTCTTCTTGTTCCTCTTCTTCTTCTTGTTCTTCTTCTTGTTGTTGTTGTTCTTCTTCTTCTTATTCTACTTTTTGTCCTTGTATTGGTGCTTCTAATTCATCTTCATCACCATCAGGGTCGTGCAATGCAGTTATATGTTCAACTTCAATAATTTCTTATGCTTGTGACATTTGGTCAAGTTGGTCGGCGACATCTTCTTCAATAACATTTGAGTCAATGCGACCTCTAGGCTTGGTTTGTATTGTAACAGCCCAACCATGTTTGTCAATACTGCAAAATGGTGGAAATGACACATAATAAACCTGTCTGACATTAGTTGGTAGAATGAAAGAATCAAATGATCGATATCTTAATCTCATTTGCAGTTCGACAATGTCAAACCTAGGATCCACTCTTGTACCAGCTCTAGAAGGATCAAACCATTCATAATAAAAAAGTACTACTCTCTTTGGAGAAGTACTGGTGCTGTACTCTAGCTCATATCTTTTATGAATGGTGCTGTAAAAATCATCATAAGAACCTTCTGTAAGGCCCTTGACGTACACACCACAATTTATTGTTTTCTTTCCTTTAGACCATTCATATGTATGGAATTTGTAACCATTGATGAAGTAAGTGTGTCATTCTTTCACATATCTCATTGGCCAATTGGAGAGATCTCTTAACTTTTGAATCGTGGGAGTTAATGCCTGGTTAAAAACCTACGAACATGTCAAAAAAAAATTAAAAAACTATACAGCAAGAGTCAAATTAACCTTGCTCAAAACATAGGAAAAAAAATAGACCTGATATCTGAACCAATGAGGAAACTCTGAGTGTATTCGAGCATAAGCATCTCCTTCTACAACTTGCTTAGCCAAAAGACATGAGCTGTTACGAATGAAATGGATTAGTGTATAAAAATCGACATAAAGAAATCGACTCACCCCATAATGAAATCGACTTAAAACTGTTGTTTTGCCACAGAATTAAAGTTCAACATAAGTGCTAGTGGTTTTCCTTTTCCAAAAACATGTGTCATGCATTTACATATAAAATCACATAAGTAAAATAGTGAAATACAATGAACAGTACAATCATGTTCTGATATATGCTCAAACAAATTCAACACATTGATCATAAGCATATAATATGTAAACATAGAACATGTAGCACATAGTACACATGTGTTATTAATTATGCGTTGTCATCATCAAAAACTCAGATATTACTAAGATTGTGGGTTCAGCTAAACCTGTGCTCCCCCTATCAATAATCTCAACAGAATGTGTCTTACAACTATAGTTCTTTAACAACGTGAGACTTTTTTGTCTTTGCACATCTACTCTAAACTAGTCTAACCTTCACCTTTTTGTGTTTGCTTCATAGTTTAGGCTTCATATTTATATCACTTGTCTTTTACTGTACTTTTACTTTCACTCATTAAGAAACATTAGATCAACAAATATGTATATTTATAGTAAAGAACATGGTTAACTAATGGTCATTTATGAGCTTTTAGCAGATTATTTGAATATTAATCTTATCATTATTATTTATCTGGATTATGTGTGTACTAGCTTATCTCTATTTGTTTCGTTATACGTTTTCTTTTTATCAAAACCTATTCATTCTTATATTTGTCTAATAGGATTTCAAGCATCTAATTCTATGAAATATCAACCGAGATACTGTTAAGTCCCTGGCAAGTGTACCAGATCGTTATCAAGTAATATATAAAAGGTAGGTCCGAGTATTGTTCTCCCAAAGGACTCTTAGGCCTTAACTTTCATGTAAATTGATTTTATAAGACTTCAAAAGAAATAATTTTGTGGTTTAATGCAAAGAATGAAAATAAACATGCAAGTGCAAGTGATTCAATTGGCAAAGAAAAGATATGGAAGAATGGAGTTGTTGGGGTTTACAATTTCATCTTATCCATTCCCTTATATCTATTCTTCTTATTAAATTCGCTTAATTATCTAATTGTCATGTAAACTTTCTAAGTCTACCCTAAACCCGATCTCTCGTCGAAAAGAGCCTATTACTAACTACTGACTTACTATCTCTAGTCTCCCCAAATAATTCACAATGCATTTATCACAGAAGCAAATACAATTGATCGTCCTACTCCTATCTCTAGGTAGTATTGCTTAATCAAGGAATTCCCTATCAGTTCATGACTTCCTCGTACGTCACCATATCGACAAAGGAAAATATCTTTTACCGAATGAGTTAAACGATAAAAGCATTAAGCATAGACAAGAAACCCAACAATTGATAATATAAGCATATGAAACAAATGAATAAAATAAGAATTTCAATATAAGAGAGTTCCAAAAGATTACATTGTTCCCCAAAAACAAAGGGTTTAGTTCACCATGGACATGGTGAAACTAGATGGAATTAATGGAAAAGATGAAAGAATAAACCCTAGATTAGATAAATTGGAGCCTAAGCATCCAAGAAACCATCTCCAAGGAGTGTAAAAGTTCTATGGACGTCTCTGCTTGCCAAAAGAATACTCTAAAGGTCGCACTGGGGCTATTTATAACGCAAAAAAGTAACAGAATTTAAGCCCAAGCCCAGCAGACCACCGCTCAGCGCCTAATTTGGCCGCTCAGTGGTTTCCCTCTAATCGCAGGACCGCTCAGCGGTTTACCTCTAATTGCCTGGACGCTCAGCGGCACCGCTTGAGCGAGAGGCAGTGGTTGCTCCCTCGAATATGGTACTCAGCGTTGGAAAATGGCGTTGAGCGGTGCCTTTGACTCTTCTTTTCTTCCTTTTTCTCCTTCTTTCTTGAGTTTAAATCCTTCCCACTTCACTTCCATCTTCAATTCGCATCAAAACCCTGCAAAATAATGCAAAACAAGCATAACATCTCTAAAAACAACTTTTGACTCTCATGTGACTCAACTAAGTGTTGTTACTTGATTCTAAGCTCATTTTAAGCGATAAAGAATGTGTTTTGATATCAAAATTAGGTATGAAAATAATGGTTTTTAGACCGTTATCTCAACCTCAAACTTAGAACTTTGCTTGTCCTCAAGCAAACAAGACAAAACTTGGCTTTCCACCTTTCATCAAAATAGTTCAACAATCCCAAAATTCATTCTTCTCACAATAAGTAATTACTCAGTTCAGATTTTCAGTGGAATCTCATCAAGATGCATGCATGCTTGCAATTCAATTCAAATCACATATTAACATATTTCCCAACAAATGTCTTACTTATGAATGATCATTCAACTAAGCATAGATGTAAACATGGAATTTATCAATTCTCTCCAAGCAAGTGTTTCACTCAATCACTCAAGTGTTTAAGAGGATATTCCATCTCTCTACTATTCACATGTCACCTAAAACAAAATTGCCTTCATCTAATACAATCAACATTCTGACATACAAATGCCATCACAAGGACTTTTTCCAAGGCTTATAATGAGGCTGGCTAACAAGAAAAATTGGTTTTTCTGGATCACAAAATCCTTGATTCAAGAGAGCTATTTTAACATTCAAAGTTCAAGCACAAACTCTCTTTTTAACCAATCTCACACATTCCCAACTTCTTCCCTTTTCTTTTTATTTTTACATTCAGCTCATCTTTCATGCTTTTTATTTTGTTCTTTTTCTTTTCTCATGCTTTTTCTTTCAAGACTTGAGCTCAATGCCTTTCATTTTGTCTTTCAAATTTCCCCAAACAACCCCAAACTTGAACCTTTTCAATACCATACAATTATTCTCAACCCAACTCAAGGTAAATATTTTCAAATCAAGGGTTTTCATCCTGTTTAAGGCTAAGGTTCAAAAAGGGTAGAACACATGGTTCTAATGACTTTGGGCAAAAATTTGGCTAAGTAAGGGCTTCCAAAAATGGCCTTGATCATATGACATCAACATGTAATTCAATCAATTCCAAAGACTCAGATAATATCATTCATGGTTCCATATGAATAGCACATATATCAATGAATACTCTGGAGCTCAAAACCTCACACACTATGCTTTCTCACAAATCATTCATACACTGCTTAGCATCAAAACCACGATCATAAATCATCACACATATGTTCACGTAGCTAGTGAACCATTCACCTATATATCAGCATGCAAAACAGTCTCAATCATCATCCACATCCAATCATCATCAAATAAACTCATCATGCAATTTCATTCAATCAAACCATTTTCAGAAACAATGTTTAAGCCAAGCACAGACACCGACAATCAAAATTCAACCTATTCTAAAAATTCAAAGTACAAAAGTGAAAGATAAAACCCAAGTTGCCTCCCAGTAGCGCTTGTTTAACATCACGAGTGTGACCCGAACCTCATGGATTCACCAACATCATCACTGTGGAGAATTGTTCCACATCTCCTCCTAAATAATGTTTGAGCCTCTGACCATTCACCACCCAACTTTGCTGCAGACCATCATCGTTTGGATTCTCTAATTCCACTTCTCCATTCGGATATACACGCTTGATTACAAAAGGTCCTGAGCATTTTGATTTCAACTTCCCAGGAAATAACTTCAACCGTGAATTGAATAGTAACACATGCTGCCCCGGGTTGAAAACTCTCTTTATCAGCTTCCTATCATGATAAAATTTCACCTTTTCTTTATAACTCCTGGAGGAGTCATATGCATGTAACCGCATCTCTTCAAGCTCCAACAATTGACTTCTACGTTTGCTTTGAGTTTCATGAGGATCAAAATTTAGAAATTTCAAAGCCCACAAAGCTTTATGCTCCATCTCCACTGGCAGGTGACATGCTTTTCCATATACCAACTGACAAGGTGATAACCCCATGGAAGTTTTCATAGCAGTTCTATATGCCTAAAGAGCATCATCTAGTTTATGTGACCAATCTCTCCTTGAAAAAGCAACTGTCTTTTCTAAAATTCTTTTGATCTCCCTGTTAGAAACTTCAGCTTGACCATTCGTTTGCGGGTGATAAGGTGATGCAACCTTATGTCTCACCCCATAGTGTTTAAGTACCTTAGCCAGCTGAACATTACAAAAATGAGACCCCCTATCACTGATGAGTACCCTGGGAGTTCCAAAACGTGAAAAGATCTGTCTTTTTAAGAATTTGATCACAGTATTAGCATCATTCTTTGGGCATGCTAGAGCTTCAACCCATTTACGTAATCAACAGCCACTAAAATATATTCATTATTGAAAGATGGAGGAAAAGGCCCAACAAAATGGATACCCCAGCGGTCAAAAACTTCAACTTCCAAAATACCTTGCAACATCATCTCATGCCTTCGTGAAATAGCCCCTGTCCTTTGACATTTGACCTAATTCCTAGCATGATTATGAGCATCTTTAAACAAAGTTGGCCAGTAAAATCGTGATTGAAGAATTTTTGCGGCAGTTTGCTCTCCATTATAATGACCTCCATAAGGGGAATTATGACAATGCCACTGAATTCCTTCTGCTTCTTCTTTAGTTACACATCTCCTCAAAAGATTATCCGCTCCAATCTTGAATAAATACGGATCATCCTATATGAACTGCTTAGCATCATGTAAGAACTTCTTTTTCTGTTGCCAGTTCAATTCTTCAGGGATAACACCTACAGCTTTAAAG
The DNA here is from genome assembly GCA_036885675.1 of Vigna mungo. Classification (NCBI taxonomy): domain Eukaryota; kingdom Viridiplantae; phylum Streptophyta; class Magnoliopsida; order Fabales; family Fabaceae; genus Vigna; species Vigna mungo. The sequence goes on along the minus strand of CP144692.1, from coordinate 12,131,663 downwards.
TTGGCTAGGTCAACAAACCATGGCCTTTGTTGAATGTACAAGAGAGTTTCATCTGAAAAAGACTCCCAGATTTCTGTCTCCTTGCCTTTTACTTCAGTGTTGACTAACCGAGATAAATGATCAGCAATTAGATTTTCACTTCCCTTTTTATCACGAATCTCTATATCAAACTTTTGTAACAGAAGCACCCATCTAATTAACCGTGGCTTTGAATCTGGCTTTGTCAATAAGTACTTTATAGCCGCATGATCCGTATAAATAATCACTTTAGATCCAATAAGATAAGATCTAAATTTCTCCAATGCATAGACTATAGCCAAAAATTCTTTTTCTGTAGTAGCATAATTCAGTTTGGCTTCATTCAAGACTTTACTAGCATAGTAAATAGCATGAAATACCTTTTCTCTTCTTTGACCCAACACACCAGTTATGGCATAGTCACTAGCATCACAAATGAGATCAAAATCTTTATTCCAGTCCGGAGCCACAATTACTAGAGTAGAAATCAAGTTTTTCTTTAAAACATTAAAAGCTTTCACACATTCTGAACTCATTACAAACGGTGTATCCTTAACAAGCAAATTACTCAATAGTTGAGCAATATTTGAAAAATCCCTAATAAACCTCCGATAGAATCCAGCAAGGCCTAGAAAACTTCGAATTCCCTTCACGTTTGTTGGTGGTGGAAGTTTTTCAATAACCTCCACTTTTGCTTTATCCATTTCAATCCCCCTGGGTGAAATCTTGTGTCCCAACACAATCCCTTCTGTAACCATAAAATGACATTTCTCCCAATTCAAAACAAGATTTGTTTGAACACATCTTTTAAGAACAACATCCAGGTTGATCAAACATCTTTGAAAAGAATCCCCAAATACTAAAAAATCATCCATGAAGACCTCTATGCTTTTTTCCATGAAATCTGCAAAGATTGCTTACACCTCTAAAATGTGGCAGGGGCATTACATAATCCAAATGGCATTTTTCTATAAGCAAATATGCCAAAATGACATGTAAAGGTTGTCTTCTCTTGATCTTCAGGATCTACCACAATTTGATTATATCCAGAATAGCCGTTTAGGAAGCAATAGTAGGCTTGTCCAGCCAATCTTTCTAACATCTGGTCCATAAAAGGTAAGGGAAAATGATCTTTCCTGGTAGCTGTATTTAATTTCCTGTAATCAATACACATTCGCCAACCAGTGACTATCCGTGTAGGAATAAGTTCATTTTTCTCATTATAAATCATAGTCATTCCTCCTTTGTTTGGGACAACTTGAACTGGACTCACCCATTTACTATCAGAAATTGGGTAAATAATTCTTGCTTCCAATAACTTCAATACTTCCTTTTGCACAACCACTTTCATGATAGGATTAAGTTGCAATTGAGCTATTGGCCTATAATCATCCTCCATAAGAATTATGTGCATACAGTATGTGTGACTTATACCCTTAAGATCTGCAATTGACCAGCCTATAGCAGCCTTATTTGCTTTTAAGACTTCCACCAGCTTCTCCTCCTCTTTTGGAGATAATGAAGTACTAATAATAATTGGTTTTCCTCCATTATCTTCCAAAAACACATATTTCAAATGTGGTGGTAATTCTTTCAATTCAATCTTACTTTCTTAAACTTTCTCTTTGGGCTCAATTTTTTCAAAAATCACCTTTTCTGTTGGAATTTCGTTTGTTTCCTCCAAATCCTGAACGCATTACTTACTCATTTTGTCCTCCTCTCCATGTAAATCTTCACATTCATTAATAAGGGTTCTTTCTAGAATGGATGCATCACGAATTCTATTCTCTTGCATCATACAAAGTTCTTCCACAATGTTTATTTGAAAGCATGACTTATCATCTTTAGGATGTGACATTGCTTGAAACACATCAAAATCCACCTCTTCATCTTGTACTCTGACTTTAAAATTACCATTTTCAACATCAATCATGATCCTGATTGTCTTCATGAAAGGTCTTCCAAGAATCAAAGGTGCATCTCCATTTTCTTCCATCTCCATTATAACAAAATCCATTGGGAATAAAAATTTGTCTACCTTGATTATTACATCTTCAGCCACTCTATATGGACATTTAAGGGATCTATCTGCTAACTGAAGAGTAATCCTTGTTGGCTTGATTTCCAATCCTGTAATCTTTTTGAACATAGAAAGATGCATTACACTAATACTGGCTCCCAGATCAATCAAAGTTTTCCCAACTTCTAACTCTCCAATGGTACATGGAATGGTAAAGCTCCCTGGATCTTGTAATTTAGGAGGGAAAAACATCTCTAGTTGACACAAGATGATAACAATCTCGCTTTGAAGTTCATCTAACTTTGTAGGATCGATGGCTTTACTACATATTGACGAGAAAAATGAACACAACCTGTTTATGGTTTGCCTAACATTTTTGGGCAAAATTCCACGAATAGCCACCGGTAACAACTGTTGCATTAAGACGTGGCAATCGTGAGACTTCATGCCAACAAGCTTTAAGTCCTGCAAAGACAATAAACTCTTCATATTTGAAGAGTATCCTTGTGGTACTTTGATACTCTTTAAACAAAGACAAAAACTTATCTTCTCTTGTCTAGAAATTGTGTAACATGCAGGGGGCAAATAAGTACGTTTACCAATCTCCTTGGGTGCCAACTCTTCTCGGATATTCATGTCAACCAAATCCAAACGAGCATTCACTCCATCTTTTGTCTTTCCCTGAATGTTGAGTAGTGTACCAATCAAGCTATCACACACATTCTTCTCTACATGCATCACATCTATGCAATGTCGAACATCTAACTTTGACCAATATGGAAGATCAAAGAATATTGATTTCTTCTTTCAAGGGGTCGTTACAGATGACTAGAATGTTGATGTATTTTATTAACTTTTTCAAGAACTTGAAAGCCAGTAAGTTGATTTGGTGCTTCATCCCTCTATTGATCTCCATTGAATGCTTTTGTTAACCTTTGATATGGATGATTACGTTTTAGAAATCTCCGATGATGTAAATACACCGTCTTTCTTCCATGTTTCAATTGATGACCTGCAGTGTTTTCTTCAAAGATAGGACATGCTTTATGATCCTTGACACTGTATCCTGACAAATTACCATAAGCTGGAAAGTCATTAATGGTGCAAAATAACATTGCACGCATCACAAAACTCTCATAAGCGAATGAATCAAATATTTCAACCCCATCAACCCACAAAAACTTCAAGTCTTCAACCAGTGGGCTTAGATAAACATCTATGTCATTTCCAGGCTGCTTTGGACCAGATATCATCATAGACAACATCATGTACTTCTTCTTCATGCACAATGCAGGAGATAAGTTGTAAATTATCAATATAACTGGCCAACAACTGTGATTGGTACTCATATTACTAAATGGGTTCATTCCATCAGTGGCTAAACCAAGTCTAACATTTCTACACTCTTGACCAAATTGGGGGAATTGTTGATCAATATTTTTCCATTGCTCTGAATCAGCTGGATGACGAAGCAACCCGTCAATTTTTCTCTCATCTGCATGTCATCTAAGGTTTTTAGCATCTTTGGGATTCGCAAACAAACGCTTAAGTCTGGGCACTATTGGAAGGTACCAAACTACTTTCAAAGCAGATCCATTTTTTTCTATCTGACCATTATCTTCACTGTTGGTTTTTGACTTGTATCGTGATGCGCCACATTTTGGACACTTTGTCAAAAATTCATACTCTTTCCTGCATAAAATGCAGTCATTGGGATAAGCATGTATCCTTTTATACTCCATACCCATTGGACAAAGAATTTTCTTCGCATCATAATTACGAGTGGGTAATGTATTTTCATCTGGCAGCATTTCATTCAACAACGTCAACAATTCTGTAAAGCTCTTATCAGTCCATCCATTGCTCGCCTTCAAATTCATGAGCCTTAACACAGTTGACAAACGTGTGAACTTAGTTGAACCGACATACAAAGGTGTTTCGGCATCAGTCGACATCGTCTCATACACATGAGCTTTGGCAAAATTTTCTGTGCCAACATCGCGGATCATGTCCTCTAATTTGTCTTCATCCGGTCGATCTTCTTCCATGGTGGAATCAATAACATTTTCATTTTGGCAGTCAGTCGGAAAGTGTATTTCTTCGCCGTGCCATATCCATGTTGTATAGCATCTTAGGAAACCATCACACATAAGATGTTCTCTAATTTGAGTTGCGTTCAACTTTCTCTCATTCAAACAGTTCACACAAGGACATCTAAACTTCACTTCATCGTCACTTTTCCCCTCATTATGTTGCGCAAATTGTATAAATTCCTCTACACCTCTCTCATACTCAGCACTAATACGTGGTAAATTAATCCAATTTCGATCCATTCCTAAATTTTACACAATTACATATTAAATCAAATCACACAATAATTTCAATCAAACAATCATACAATTAATAAACAATTAAATGATAAATTCAATCATACAAAATTTTATATTGCTAACTTTTAAAAAGTTTCAATAATCTAACAATAAAACAAAATTATTAGTTAAACTTAGTGGATTAGAGATAACCATTCACAATTTCATCTCTTGGATTTTTTGTATTACAAATATGACAACAAATGAAATCAATTAAAATCAACATTTCATCACAATTAAATTCAAGGAATCGCATAAAAACAATTGAAATCACTTAAACAACATTTCATCAGAATCAATCATATATGAAGCAGGTATTGAATACAGATGAGGATAGCAACATACCTATTTTCGTTCTCTTCACAAACAAATGTGGCACCGGAGAGAAGAAGGTTGCGGCAGAGAAGCAGGGTCCGGCGCGGAGATGGAAGGAGAAGCAGAGACTGGACGGAGAAGCAGAGACTGGACGGAGAAGCAGAGCGCCTGGACGGAAATCGCACGGGGAAGAAGAACTGTTTCAGAAATCGCGTGGGGAAGACGAACTGTTGGTGAATTTTGTTTTTTTATCCTTCAGAAGAGCATCTGCCGCGGTTCGACACTTAACCGCGGCATAAAGGGGGTATATGTCGTGGTTCTACCCTCAACCACGGCCTATCAGTTTAAAAAAAATAATTCAAAATGACATTTTTGAAATTTTTTTAACTGATATGCCGCGATTCAGCTCCCAACCGCGGCATATACTCTGAAATTTTTAAAATTTACTCAGAACCAGGGAATAGGCCGCGGTTCTCTGACCAACCGCGGCCTATTCCCTACGTTCAGAATTCCAACAACTGCCTCCCAACTGCCTTTTGGGGAATGTCAGCAGGTAGCAGGGGGAATATGTCGCGGTTGGTCAGAGAACTGCGGCCTATTCCCCCTGCTACCTGCTGACATTCCCCATCAGTCAGCCCCTGCAATAAATTGAGAGGGGAATAGGCCGCGGTTCTCTGACCAACCGCAGCATATTCCCCTGCCAATTTATTGCAGGGGCTGACTGATGAGGAATGTCAGCAGGTAGCAGGGGGAATAGGCCGCGGTTGGTCAGAGAACCGCGGCCTATTCTCCTGTTATTAAATTTTTTTTCTGACGTGGCGTCAAAGGGGTTGGTTGACTTGGGAATATGCCGCGATTAAGTGGGGAACCGCGGCATATAAGTTCAATTTATTTACAAAACTGCCATCGCGCAACATTATGCTGCGGTTTCTGGTGAACCGTGGCATAATATGCGTTGTATAATCCTTTTTTTTACTAGTGTGGTCGTCATGTGCGTGGACGGGCATCATTTTCTTGAACGGACATATTCATATATGTTTACTTTTTAATGTTTGTTTATGTGATGTTTACTTATACTTTGAGTATTTATAATGCATTTTGGCGTACGCTTTCCACACTTGGACTACGTTGAATCAAATTATATAACGAGACACAATTGAAATAGTTAAATTAATATGAAAAATAATTAAAAACAATGAATTACTACATAACAAACTTCATTTCAGTCTTCTCCAAGATCTACATAACTTTTATTAGATCCCATTAATTCCATAAATGATTGCATCCTATGTGTATAAAATGATGACCATGCTCGCGCCTCTGGGTAACAATGGTCTGAGGAAATCATGTCCACCATGGGTATCGGACAACCATCTTGTAATTGAACCTAGAAACTTAATATTAGTAAATGAATCGTAATGGGTAATGCTTATGGTATAATAAAAATGGAAATTTACCTCTACGAAATGACATCCATTAACAAATCCAATGCATAACATCTGATGTTGTCTACTATCAGTAGGCGCTGGAGTGCGAAGTGGGAATATGGTAAAACTCTGAACATAGGACAAACATACTAAGATCACATTGTATCTATTTGCAATGGCATAACCAATGTCTGGTATGGTCATCCACTTCTTAGCATTAACCTGTAATGGAATAAGGTAAGTATTTATGAAAAAAATACAAAAAAATAATGAGGTCATTTTTATGAGGTTTTGAAGAAATACCTGTGATCGATCGTGGACAATTAATGACTGGCGTAGTTCTTCCAATCGATCGTAGCTTCCTACTAAATTTGTGTATTCATCACGCCACTGAGTTAGTTCTTCATAAAGGTTATGTCGGATAGTAGGTCATGCCTCTTCACCTAAACCCAACAAAGCAGCAATGCATCGATAACCGCAATGACCATCGGCAACAACATCAACAACATCGACAATGTATGGTTGACAAATCGGATGAAATTGATTTAAGAATGGTATTTCCCTTCGCGCAAATTCTTTCGGCTTCGATTTGACTTGAGATTTTCGTGAAGAACAAGCCTATGTCCTGGAAAGAAAAGTGTCAACGTGCTCAAAATATGATGGGTCACGTTTCGTAGACCTCTCATGTCGTGCAACTTTAGTTTTCTATGCACCTTTTGTCTTCACTTTATGCGACGGAGCAAGCATAGAAGTCATCTCTGGGCAAGCAATTTCTAGCATCTTATGTTTTATGCTGACTTTTTCACCAATGTCAACATTTTTGAATCGTTCCTCTACCAGTTCAACTTCACAACGAAGGCTAAACTCTGGAAGCGATTCAGTAGACACAGTTCTTGAAATGCTTAGACGGGTCCAGATAACATGTATTTCACCAACAGGAATCATTCCAGGCTCATATCGTGCTAATATACAAGCACATGGTAGGCCATACGTTGAGCTCAAAATGCATCCACAACGAGCACTGTCCAAACCTATTTTATTCACTCGCTCTACTTCATCAGCAATACGTTCTAGAGCATATCGTGAAACACGTCCAACAAGTCTTTTATATCTCAGTGCTTTATAAGCATCACTCTTTAAGTTAATGCTTTTTTCAAAGGACGTTCTGATCTTATTATGCTGTAGGACAATGACATTATGCATAGCATCCCAACACGAGCATAGGTCTCCCATACTAGACCCCAATAATCTCTTCAGGTTCCAGTGTGCAGACTCAACCCTATGACAAAACAGATTAATACTATGACAACAAATATGAAATACATAAGTAAAAAAATTAACAATAACAATTACCTGTTTGTTGTAGTGTTGCCTAGATGCATGACTTTGTTCGTCCACGCCTTGACGAAGTATGTCTTATACGGGATGATCCAGGTACGGTTCACATAATCAAAAAATAAAGGCCATGCAGCAGAGGCATACTCAGAACGATAAACATAACCACCAAACTTGGACTGGTCGTCACAATCCATCACATTTTGCCATACTTCCATCAATCCATCCCATGCATCTTTATTATCCACTAACATCTTGCATTTCGCTTTCACATTCTTGATAATATGGAATGTACAAAGCATATGATATGTCTCAGGGAAGACATTGGTAATGGCATTTGTCAAAGCAAGGTCTCTGTTAGTAACAATAACGCGTAGACAGCCCTCTGTTGTCAATAGTAATCTTTTAAACATTTCCAATGCCCAAGTGAAGTTATTTTGGTGTTCACTTGAAAGCAATGCAAAGGCGGCTGTGAATGTCAAACCAGTGGACGTGACTCCAACGATCTCAAGCAACGGAAGACGATATTTGTTTGTCTTGTACGTCGTATCCATTAAGAACACAATATTAAATGAATTGACCAGGTGCACTGAATCAGGATGTGTCCAAAATAGGTCACTTACTACGTCAGAATCTTCCATACATCTATTATGCTGGATGTATTTGTCTCTATCTAACAACATCATTAACTGTTGCATTTCAGTTCTCGACCCTCTTAAAGATCGTTTGTAATTGTATCTCACGTTATATATTTGTTTTATAGTTGTCACGTTATCTTCATTATTTCTTTAAGAGTCAAAATAATATTTAAGGGTTTAACTTGAATCTTAGTCATGTCAATAAGAATTGACTGTTCAGCAGCATTTAACCTCCCGGCATAAGGATGACCGACCAAAGTCTCGGCTAATTCATGGTTGTGATAATCGCACATAACCTTTAACACCCAACCGTGTCCTTTAGGTTTACCCCTCAACTTGAATGGACAATCACATTTTCTCGTGCCAGACACACTAGGTTGCACGTCTTGCTTATACTTCCTATATTTCCCACTCCTTTCACAGCCTAACACAACGAATGTCTTTCTTCCAGGTTCACCAGTTGTTGTGTCAGATCTTATGATGACGACCACAAATCCAAGCTGAAATGCAATCTTCCGAACCCAATCAATCATATCGTCGCGTGATGGGAATATTTGATCAATAGAAAATTTATCCGTGTAATCACCCTCACCGACTTCGTTTATAAAGGAAGAAAATTCCGACATAAAATCAGAATTCATTTGTGAATCCAAAAATGGATAGCTATTCATCTTATACAAATAAATACAACCTACATTGAAAATTAAATTTTTAAAATTTAACAAATAACAAATAAAATATTAAGAAAAATATAAACTTTGAGAACCCAACTAATACTAAATAGATAATGCAGAACAAAGTTGTCCAAAACAATACTTCTATTGTCACAAAGTTTGTTGAGATTGATTGCATGCAAATGAAATTATACTAAAGAAGTTAGCACTTAACATCTAAGTTCTTTATGAGTAAAATATTTACGTAAAATACTTCTCTTAGGCTACCATTTGTGACTTTAATTAGTGTAATACAAATTCGGCTTTCACTTATAAATATGAATGAAATTTAACTTTCAAGAACATTTTCTACAGTCTGATAATGCTATCCAAGCCGCATGAAAAATCCCTTTGTGAATGCTATAAGCCAAAGGATTTTTCAAAGTTGTCATGCTTTCTTAGGTTCTTTATAAAAAAATTAGTGAAAAAGGGCTTAATTAAGTTTTAAAATTATCATTACAAAAATATAAATGTTTCCATAAATTGCATCTATATTAATTATTACAAAGTGTTCAGTTCAGTAATAACAATTTATCACAAAAGTACTCCACAACAACTAAACTTTAATCATACTTCATTCATTACTAAATTCAATAGAAAAAAAGTACCTCTCGTTGCAGTTTCTATTGCCAATAAAAAGGCAGAAAAACCAAATTGCATGAACATAAACACATACATTCTAAAAGCTGTTAAGAAAACACAAACAAAGGGAAGTAAATCCAAGAAAAAAAATTGCAAGTTAGTCCTAACCTCTACCAAAATATGAAAGGCTTTGTGAACTATTAAGGGATTATTTCATAGTCAATAACTATATTCAATGAATTCAAAGCAAAGCAGAAAAATATATCTCAGGAAACAAAGGCTTCTTCAACAGGTGCGTAAAATCCAGACCATGATTCATAACTAAAACTAAAACGACTGAAACTTAAAACTAATATATACATCAAATCATAAACATATTCAATAATAAATCCTATAATATAAAAAAATGCTTAAACAAAATTAACTACAACATTTGCAATGAAATAATATCTGCACAGGGAAAACGCACTTCGTAGTGCGACCCGCCATAACCGCAACTCGAAATGCGGTTGGGATATGCCGCAGCTCGAAATGCGGCGGCAGAGAAACGCCTTTCGAACGGCGTCAAACATTAACCGCTATTCGAAGTGCGGTTAAATTTGTTTTCATTACTAACCTCGAGCTCGCTCTTCTTCTTCCTCCCACCACCACCGAGTATCACCACCACTCTTCTTCTTCCTTCCACCAGCAGCAACTATCACGACCAGGTGACTAGATGCCCAGAAGGTATTAGCTCAACTCAAAATAATGAAACAGCTCTGTGAATACTTAGTGTAAGAACACAAAGAAAGAGATGCATATGTTAGGGTTTACAGTAGGGTTTATAGTAAAGTGTTGCTCCCTCTGCACGTATCAGATAAAATTGTTGGTAGGTAGGGTGTTAGTAGTTAAAAATCATTAATGAATCATTAAAGATTGACTTTTATTAAATGAAGGATAAAAAGGTAATTTGAGAGGTGCAGAAGAAGAGGATGAGGTACATGCAGAAGCACTCTCAAATATATACCCACAAATCTTATAGACAATAACACAAGAAAGATAAAGAGGCAAGCCAATGAAAAAAACCCACCACCCCCTTTCAACCGAAATATAATCAATTCTCATTTTTCTTAAATTCAATTTTTATTATACTATTATCTATCACGTCACCAATATTATATTGCTAATTTCTATCTTTTCTTCATCATGTATCTCTCGGGAAGCAATTTTAGATGAATTTCTCAAAACTGATGAATTGTTTAACTGAGTTCTTAATTGACTAGTTTATTTTTTATCCGTATTAAAATTTATAATTTATTAAATTCAATCTAACTAAAACCCATAAACTAGATTAATTCGAGAATTTTAACCTATATTTTTTCGACTCTAATTTTAGACGTGTGGACAAGAAATTTGCTAATTTATTCCACAAAAGAATTGATCAAAGCATCTGAATTCGAAAGATGCAGCTTTTTTGGTTAAAGAGAAGAAAAGTTAATAAAATGAAGGAAAAAAAAACGTGCAATTTTCAGTGTTTTAGTTAAGTGACAGCATGAAGAGAGAGAAAGAGAGAAAGAGAGGAAGACTTACCAATGTAGTCTGTTATAACTCTACCGTCCGAGAATCTTCCGGCAGGTTTTCCGGGGAAAGTTATGCCGTAAGGGTTTTTCCAGGACCCAGGTTGATCTATTCTCGTGTTTCCGGTATCCACATAGGAGTCGCCAAAAACAAACAATTTTTGGTAATTCATCGCATGATGTTGCAACCTAGCCTCAACTCTCAAACCTATCACATGATTTTGATTAAAAACATTAATTGAGTGGTGAAGAACAACTATTGAATGAAGTGATGCATGCATATATATATATATACACCTGAGAGAAGTAGAAGTGCTAGAGAAAGAGATAAGAGGGAAAGCTGTTGGTTGTGTGAGCTCATCATACAATGAAGTGTTTCGATTTTGATGTGAAGTTAAAACGAGTGTTTGATGGTGATGATGAAATCGAATGGGTTTTTATAGTGAAAGGAGAAAGAAGTGGGCAACACGTGGAATTTTGGAATTTCGAAACTGATACAGAATTCAATGAAGCTTTTTGAGGTTTGATTTGTCATTGGGTGCTGAAAAACACGGAGAGAGTTGACAAGACTACAATCTTGAGCTGCCTCGCTCTATTTTAAATATTCTTCATTCCAATCACATGTTTAAAAACACAGCTCTATTTTTATTTTTTTTATCATTTTTTTACACATAAAAGTTAATAAATATTTTACTTTTTATTAGATTATAAAGTGAAAAGGGATTCAGAAAATTGTATTTCCAACTATATTCCTGTCCTATTTTGTTAGAAACCAAGTTTCTCTCTTCATTTTCATCAAAAACCTCTGATTTCGGTCTCGTGTTCGCGTTGTGGGTGTTCTCGCAGTTCGTTCTCGCTGTGGTTGTGGGTATTCGCAGTTGGTTCTCGTTGTGGGTGTGGGTGTTCGCAGTTGGTTCTCGTTGTGGGTGTTCGAAAAGGCAAGTTCCGGTGAGCATCTTCGTTTGAGCAAGGTAAATGCGTTTTTCCGCTATCTTGTTCTCAGTTTGAGTTTCGTGGTTTTCGAACAACGAACCGGGTGGAATGTCCAAGACCAAACATGGAGGAATGTCGAAGAACGCACCGGGTGGAATGTCGAACAACCAATCACATTTCACGACGTATGTGAGGATTGGATCAAGAAGGCGTTATAAGAGCCAAGCACTGAGGACACCATACACCGAAAATATAGTACCTAGAAAGAAAAATGACTGATTATTGTATAAGGTTTTGTATAGGACAAGAACATGACGTTTTAATTAAACCTATTTCATTCAATATATAGAAGATGCTTGTTTGGTTCCATCTATTTATGTAATTGATAATTGCAATTTCATTGCCTATGTTATTGAAGTGTTTTATATTTTGATTTGGTGTACAATTTAAATTATGAAGACTCCATTTTTTGCAAGTGATAATGTTTGTGAGACAAGAATGAAGTAATGTTTGTGATTTGATGAATTTAGCTGAATTGGTGAAGATGATGCTGCTAAAATATGCATTGTAATCAATTAAGAAGGGCCTGTAAACGATTACGCGAGTCTAACTTGGATTTTGGATAACTTATTCAACTAAAGGAGCCACTAGTGAAAATGTAGGGGACCACAATTGTAGTCATGTGACCTCTGCACTAAAAACGTGCATTGTAATCGTTTACCAGGGGCTGTAAACGATTACGCGAGTCTAAGTTGGATTTGGGACAACCTGTTGAACAGAAGGAGACAACAGTGATAACGTAGGGGACCACAGTTGAATAATAGTGTTTTTTAACCCAAGTCCAATGCTTTTGATTATAATTTGATGTTCTTGAGTGAGGAGTGGCTTGAAGTTAATGTTTTAGGTCCCCCATGATGGAGGGGGGACCACCCATGTTGAGATTATTGAGTCAAGTGAAGTCCTGCGACCTCTGCAGTAAAAATGTGCATTGTAATCGTTTACCAGGGGGCTATAAACGATTACACAAGTCTAAGTTGGATTTGAGACAACCTGTTGAACAGAAGGAGCCACTAGTGATAACGTAGGGGACCACAGCTGAATAACAGTGTTTTTTGACCCAAGTTCAGTGCTTTTGATTGTAATTTGATGTTCTTGAGTGAGGAGTGACTTGAAGTTAATGTTTTAGGTCCCCCATGATGAAGGGGGGGACCACCCATGTTTAGATTATTAAGTCAAGTGAAGTCCTGCGACCTCTGCAGTAAAAATGTGCATTGTAATCGTTTACCAGGGGGCTGTAGACGATTACGCGAGTCTAAGTTGGATTTTGGACAACCTGTTGAACAGAAGGAGCCATCAGTGATAACGTAGGGGACCAGTGCTGAATAACAGTGTTTTTTTATCCAAGTCCAGTGCTTTTGATTGTAATTTCATGTTCTTGAGTGAGGAGTGGCTTGAAGTTAATGTTTTGGGTCCCCGATGATGAAGGGGGGACCACCCATGTTGATATTAATGAGTCAAGTGAAGTTTTGCTACCTCTGTAGTAAAAATGTGCATTGTAATCGTTTACAATTTGTAAACGATTACGCGAGTCTAAGTTGGATTTTGGACAACCTGTTGAACAAAAGGAGCCACTAGTGATAACGTAGGGAACCACAACTGAATAACAGTGTTTTTTGACCCAACTCCAGTGCTTTTAATTGTAATTTGATGTTCTTGAGTGAGGAGTGGCTTGAAGTTAATGTTTTATGTCCCCCATGATTAAGGGGGGGACCACCCATGTTGAGATTAATGAGTCATGTGAAGTTCTGCTACCTCTACAGTAAAAATGTGCATTGAAGGTCATGTTTGGGGGAGCCCATCATGTAGTAGGGGACCACCCTGGTTGAGAACATCCACTTAGGTGAAGTCTTGTAACCTTTGTACCGAAAAACACCTTTGTAATTGTTTACGACAGGGCTGTAAACGATTACACGAATGAATTTTATGTTTTGGACAACTGGTTGAATTGAAGGAGCCACTTGTGGTAACCTGGGGGACCACTTCTGTATTCCAGTGTTCTTCACACAAGTTGAGTGCTTTTAAGTTGAATTTGTTGTTTGTGTGTGATTAGTGGCTTGAAGGTCATGTTTGGGGGAGCTCATCATGCATTAGGGGACCACCCTGGTTGAGAACATCCACTTAGGTGAAGTCTTGTGACCTCTGCACCATAAAACACCTCTGTAATCGTTTACAAGAGGGTTGTAAACGATTACACGAATGAATTTTTTGTTTCGGACAACTGGTTGAACTGAAGGAGCCACCTATGGTACCCTGGGGGACCACTTTTATATTCCAGTGTTGTTTCACACAAGTCCAATGATTTTGAATTGTTTAAGTGTACGTTAAATACGCGGTTATGTGACTATTTAACATATTTAAAATTTGATTATTAAAACGACTAAAATGCATAAAAATGGCAAATTTAAAATTTCCATACAGAATTTGAGTATTAAAAAGAGTACAATGTTAAAATACCAAGGCATTAATGCATAAAAGTTCCTAATGAAAGTAAATACATGTAAACAACAAATTTCAACTACGAGGTTCATAATCTAAGGGGGTGTAGGAGTGCTGCAGTTGCTCCTCAATGTTCCCAACTCATGATTCGAGGGCATCAAATATTGTACCAACGAAGGTCTGGAGTTATGCAATGCTTTTAATGACATCATCTAGTGTTGTAGAAGAACTTTGTTGTCACCCTAATATGATCTACATGAACATCTCTCAGTAAGAAATTCATTTGAACAATGATTGATGAATCCATAGAGATTCGAACCCACCACTACACAACATTACAAAAACATTGCTATTAGTTAACAATGCAAGGATAAAATACACTACAACAAAAAAAATCAAAACTTTGTCTTACTTTTGGATTTTGCACTACCATTCAAACCTGCACTTATATCATAAACCAAAAATAATGGTGGGCATATTTAGGGTTCGCGCAACAATATAAAAATAAAAGAGAAAATAGAATAGACATAAGACCAAAACATTTAGTGGTTCGACAACTACCCTTCCCAAAACAAGCCATAATGAGAAAAGAGAAAATAAAAAAGAGACGAGACCAAGGAAGTCATGAGACCAACCGAATAAAGAGACCAAGAGAGCCGGCGACAGAGACAAAAGTGAAGCAAGCGAGAATGCGAAAGTTCTAAAATGAATAGTGAAAATGTTAAAGCGCGAAATTTTTCATATGTATTAAAAACCAGCCAATAGACACACGCCACGTGGCGTTGTCAAATCGTTGGCAAAAAATTGTTGTTGAACAAAAGTTTTCGTTTCTTGAAACAGTCTATGTATTAAAATGTGTGAGACAATGCAAGGAGGCAGTTTGATGTCCAAGTTGTGTTTGACTAGTTATATGACCTTTCAAATTTTGATTGGGTTAAATGTGTTTTTTAATTATAAACTTTGATTTTGACTTTTGTAAATGTTTTATAATTTCCTAAAATTCTAATTTTTTCCAATGATTTATAATTTTTGATCAATTATTTATGTGTCTAACCAATTATTTATGTGTCTAACCAAAAGTCATCAAAAGTCACTTAATCATTTAAGATAAGATCCGCCAACCCACCTACCTAATTTTATTTTATTAAAATTTAATTTTAATTTATTAAAAAAATATTTATTATTATTTTTTTGCTTGAAATAATTATTTAAGTTTCCTATTTTCAAAATTAATTAAACACCCATGTTGGGACTGAAATTTAGAAGTAAAATTTGTTTAGATTTAAATTATAGAAAGTTTATAATTTTTTTTCTTTTAAAAAAAATTGTATTTAAGTGAGCTAGTGAGCCAACACGTTTACCCACAAACCAGTGGTGGATCGGGCTTGGTTCAAATTTTCTGGCTCGCTAATAAGTGAGCCGAGTTGGGTTGGCTTACTAAGTGACCAACCCGTGGTGGGCCGGGCTGGGTCGAGTCGGGTTACCCGTTTTGACAGCTCTAATTTATTGTTTAGTGATAAATATGATTTTTAATAGAAAGTAGCGAGAAATATTTAATTAATTAAATTATATTATAAAGATCACTTTATTGAAACATTAATTGTAATTAATTATATATAATGTGGTGAAATATACCGATAGGATTTTTCTTACATTTGTATTATTAAATAGGATAAAATATTTATTATAATTATTAATTTTCTCACAGGAATTAGGAATGTGATATAATTTAATAGTTTTATCATAAGGTTAAATGAGTCTAATTGAGTAAGACTTGCCCACAGGCAAGTTTTATGTTAATAGACTCATTGGTAAAGACATGTTTGTATTGGTAAAACATGACATTTATTTTAGTCTCAAATTATGATAATGAACATGATTTTGAATTTGCAGTTTCTCAATCTATGAATATTTCTGATATCAAGTGTGGTATTCCCGAGTTGAAAGGAGATAATTATAATGTTTGGAAGGAGAGAGTTCTTCTTCATTTAGGCTGGATGAACATTTACTATGCTATTAGAAAACCAGAACCACCAGGTATTATTGAGACTAGCACTTCAGATGCCATTGATCTTTATGAAAAATGGGAGAGATCAAATCGTCTCTCTGTAACGTTCATAAAAACCAACATTTCCGCTGGAATTCGGGGTTTGGTTGATCAGTATGAGAATGTCAACGATTTACTAAGGGCTATTGATGAGAAATTTACGACATTTGGAAAATCTCTTGCCAACACCTTTATAATGCAATTTTCATCCTTAAAGTTCATTGGAATTAAGGGAGTACATGATCATATCATGCGCATAAGGGACATTGTGGCTCAACTAAAAGCTTTGGAAGTTACATGTCTGATTCTTTCCTAGTGCACTATATTTTGTGCACTTTGCCTCTGCATTATGCGCCGTTTAAAATCTCTTACAACACACATAAGGACAAGTGGTCTATTAATGAATTATTGACCATGTGTGTTCAAGAAGAAGAAAGGCTATTATAGAAGAAGGGGAGAAGGTGAACTTGACCACTTCTTTTAAGAATAAGAAGAACTGAGTTAATAAGAAGGGAAAGATTCTTGCTCAGCCAGTTATTAAGAAGGAGTCCAGATGTTTCTTTTGTAAAAAGAAGGCACACATGAAGAAGGAATGTCAAAAGTTTAAGGATTGGCTTGAAAAGAAAGGTAGTTTGTTTGCTTTTGTCTGTTATGAATTTAATTTGACTAGTTTTAATCATAACACATGATGGATTGATTCTGGTTCTACAATACATGTTTCTAATACATTGTAGGGTATGGAAAACCTAAGGAAACCGATGGGAAGTGAGTAACGCATCTATTCAGGAAGCAAGATGAGTTCACATGTAAAAGCCATTGGGGCGTGCAACTTAGTTTCAAGCAGTGGTTTTGTTTTATGTTTTGAAAAGGCTTTTTATGTTCCTAGTTTTAGCAAAAACTTGATTTCTATTTCACAACTTGCACCTTTGGGGTTTTCCTTTAATTTTATGGATTCTAGTTTTACTTTATTGAAGAAATCCAAAGTTATTGGCTTTGGGGAATTATGCGACAGTCTTTACTTTATTAAATTGCAAAACAACGCTGCTTATAGTTCTATGCATATTTCCGCTGGGTTAGAAAATGTGTTATGAATGAGGATTCTTCTATTTTATGGCACCGAAGATTGTGACATATCTCCGTTGAGAGAATTAAGAGATTAATAAATAATGGAGTACTTCGTACTTTAGATTTTGTTGATTTTGGGACTTGTGTGGATTGCATTAAGGGAAAGTAGTCCAAAAGAGGTGCTAAGAGGAGTTCAAGCTTACTAGAAATTATTCATACAAATATTTGTTGCCCGGATATGGATGCAAGTAGTCCAAAATACTTTATCACCTTTATAGATGATTACTCACGATACATGTATTTGTATTTACTTCGTTCTAAGTATGAAGCCTTAGATGCCTTTAAAGTTTTTAAGGTTGAAGTAGAGTTACAATGTGGAAACAAAATTAAGATTGTGAGATCAGATAAAGACGGAGAGTACTACGGTAGATACACGGAGAATGGACAAGCACCTGGTCTGTTTGCTAGATTTCTTCAAGAACATGGGATTGTTGCCCAATATACCATGTCTAGCTCTCCAGATCAAAATGGTGTAGCAGAAAGAAGAAATCGAACCTTGATAGATATGGTGAGAAATATGAGGAGTAATTCAAAACTTCCTCAGTTCTTGTGGACTGAAGCACTTAAGACGGTTGTGTATATAGTAAATTGGGTCCCAACTAAGGCTGTTTTAAAAACACCTTTTGAGTTATTCAAAGGTTGGAAA
The DNA here is from genome assembly GCA_036885675.1 of Vigna mungo. Classification (NCBI taxonomy): domain Eukaryota; kingdom Viridiplantae; phylum Streptophyta; class Magnoliopsida; order Fabales; family Fabaceae; genus Vigna; species Vigna mungo. The sequence goes on along the minus strand of CP144692.1, from coordinate 12,113,443 downwards.
CCTAGTTTACGACATGTACGCATTTGCGGATGTCCGTCTGAAGTAAGAATTTATAATCCACAAGAGAGGAAACAAGATCGAAGGACTACTAGTGATTATTTCATTGGATATGTTGAAAAGTCTAAAGGGTATAAATTTTATTGTCCAACTCATAATACTAAGATTGTGGAATCAAGAAATCAAAGTTTCTTGAAAATGACTTGATTAGTAGGAGTGATTTAAATCAAGATGTTGGTCTTGAATAAGATCACTATGAAGCTCAAACCTCTAAATCAAATGAAAGATTAGTAATCATTCACGCTCCTCCAGTTCAAAAGTGTATTAGACAACAAATAATTGAAGTTCCACAAATTGTTGAGAATGATAATATAGATGAAGTTGTTGATGAGAACAAGTAAATGTTGAACAACAAGTTGAACAACAAGCTTCTCATAAAGATGTTGAGACAACATTAAGAAGATCTACTAGAATCAAAAGACCAGTATTTTCTAATGATTATGAAGTGTATTTACAAGAATCAGATTACAACATTGGAGCTAAAAATGATCCTGAAATGTTTCACAAGCCATGAGTTCTAAGGAATCAAATTTGTGGCATAATGCTATGAAAGATGAGAGGGATTCTATGTAATCTAATCAAGTCTGGGATCTTGGTGAGTTTCCTAATGGTCTAAAACCCATTTAATGTAGATGGGTCTTCAAAACTAAGAAGGACTCTCAAGGTAACATTGAAAGATATAAAGCAAGACTTGTTGCCAAAGGTTTCACTCAAAGAGAAGGAGTTGATTATAAAGAGACTTTTTCTCCTGTATCTAAGAAGGATTGTTTACGAATAATCATGGCATTAGTATTTCATTCTGACTTTGGATTACATCAAATGGATGCGAAAACAACATTCCTTAATGGTGATCTAGAGGAAGAGGTTTATATGAAACAACCTGAAGGATTTTTCTCTAGAAACAGTGAGCACTTGGTATGTAAGTTTAATAAGTCCATCTATGGATTAAAACAAGCTTCATGCCAATGATATTTAAAATTTCATGAAGTTATCCCTTCTTTTGGTTTTGAAGGAAACATCATGGATCAATGTATATACCAGAAGGTTAGTGGGAGCAAATTTGTTTTCTTGTTTTATATGTGGATGAAATTTTGCTTGCAACCAACGACAAGGGTATGTTATATGAGGTGAAGCAATTTCTCTCAAAGAACTTTGATATGAAGGATATAGATGTAGCATCTTATGTCATAGGCATTAAGATCCATAGAGAAAGATCTCGAGGTATTTTGGGTTTGTCTCAAGAGACCTATATCAATAAAGTTCTAGCGAGATTTAACATGAAAGATTGTTCACCAAGTGTAACTCCCATTGTAAAGGGTGACAAACTTGAATTAAGTCAATGCCCAAAAAATGATCTTAAGCGGGAACAGATGAAAAATATTCCATATGCTTCAGCTGTCGGAAGTCTTATGTATGCTCAAGTTTGTACAAGACCTGACATTACACTTGTAGTTGGAGTTTTGGGAAGATATCAGAGTAATCCAAGTGTTGACCATTGGAAGTTTGCAAAGAAAGTAATGAGATATCTTCAAGGAAAACAAGATTTCATGCTCATGTATAAACGAACTGTTAATTTCGAAGTGGTAGGCTACTCTGATTCAGACTTTGCTGGTTGTGTTGATACCCGAAAATCTACATCTAGCTATGTTTTCATGCTAGCTTGTGGAGTTGTATCTTGGAGTAGCAAAAAGCAGACCTTGATTGCTACTTCTACTATGCAGGCTGAGTTCATTTCTTGTTTTAAGGCTACTTCACATGGTGTATGGTTGAAGACTTTTATATTTGGGCTTAGAGTTGTGGACTCAATTGCTAGGCCACTAAAGTTGTATTGTGATAACTCTGTTGCTGTTTCTATGGCTAAGAATAATAAATGTGAAAGTCGAAGTAAGAACATCGATATTAAATATCTAGTCATAGGTCGTGTTAAAGAAAAGAAAGTGGTCATTGAGCATGTTAGCACTGAGTTGATGATTGTTGATCCTTTAACTAAAGGCATGCCACCAAAGAATATTAAGGATCATGTAATGCAAATGGGACTTGGCTCCATGATATGACAATCATTGTAAGTACTTTCATATTGATAAACTCTTATTCAGTTTAGTGTTTTCTCAATTATTTGTGCACATAATTAGTTACTTTGAGAAAACTCATTTAATTGTGATCTAGAATAGACATATGGTTTATTAATTAGAGTTAAGAGTTTGTGATGTGAGACTAAATATATCGTAATACATGGGAGATAATACTCATTATTAGAGGAACTGTCACCATGATTCACATATTTGGTCTCTTATTACGTTTCATGGTTGAATAAAACGGACCAAGTAGGAGAATGTTAGCCTTTATACAGAAAAGGGGTAACAATACATTGTCTCCATTTTTTAAGGTTATATCCTCTCCATATTTATTTTATTTCTTTTTCAGTTAGGATCCTGAAAGTGGTCCATTTTAAAAATCGTTTTCAAACGTGCGTGGATGTGCCGTGATTCCCACAACAATCTCTTCTAACATTAAAATACTCTGTGATGGTTTTTGGAGTTCTACATAAATTTTATAATCAGGTCACTAAGCCTACTCTTTACTTCATATACATCACCATTGTGTTTTAAGAGCAAGGGTTCAGAAACTAGAAGTTAAGCAAGCATACAACAATGGATGAAGGTTGGTCTTTCTGCTTCCGCTTTCTTTCTTATAATCTGAATATGCTTAAATGTATGTGCTTGTTTGACATATTTAGATTTATTGAATCTTCAATATAAATCTGTTTCACCAGTGAGTAGTATATTTTTCGAACGAGAAAAGGTAGTTAACTCTGATATAAAAGCAATCTCTCACTTGACCCAACAAGAAAATGTTTTTTGTTAATGATTGAAATGTCAAGTTTTGGATGAAATGAGAGAGTTTTTCATGTGGGAACACACCTAGAAACAATAGAGAAGGGAAAATAGGTTAAGAACTTCATTCTGCTTCATCCATTCCACTCTTTTAATCCATGTTTGGGTTCTAAATATGTAAAAGCAACTAAACTCCATATTATTGTGGTTTGATGTAACGTATCTAAACTCCATATAGATATTTCATATTCAATATAAATCTCTTCAATTACTCATTCTTTCTATAATATTCATGTGCATGATTGATTATTTATGCTATTTTGAAATGTTTATTGGACAGGTTGAAAGGTTTTGTCAGAGCGGTGCAACGAAATGGTTAACGTGTACAACAAACCAAGAGGGGGTGAATTTGTTTCTTATCATAAATTGTTCTTTTAATAATTTTATTGTAAATATAAAAACTTCCTTAAAACAATTTAAACAAATTTAAAGAGTAAGAAAGAGAGAAAATTGCACAGGTAATTTTTATACTAGTTCAGATATCATAGATCCTAAGTCCAATTTTTAATATCAATCGAGAATTAACGCTTTACTAGCACAAACAAACAAATTGTTACAATCACAAAGAAAATAAACAAGTTGAAGGTTAGAGAACCTCTCTTGTTACCCTAAGAGATGAAACTTGCTTCCCCTGAAACCCACAAGGGATGAACACCTCCTCCGAATGCTTCACAGTGGATGACCACCTCCTTTGAATTTTCACAAAGGATGAATACCTACTTTGAATCTTCACAAAGGATGACAAACTTTCAACTCAACAACAACAACAACACTCAATCACACTTTCAGTGAAAGTTCATGCTCTACGCCAACACACCAAGTTCTTAAAGCCACAACACAAGGGTTACACAAACCTTAGAACACTTATCACCGCACACAATAGATAAGAATTTCGAAATACACTTATTTCGTATGTTGTATGTTAGAATGTGAGTCCCAATCAAATTTATAGATATCCTCACTCAAGGACAACTCCAGAAATCTGTTGTCAGCTATTTAGCGTGTAATAATCGATTATCCAGATATGGCAATCGATTATGTATTAATGAATGCACAACGGTCAAAAACTTGCTTGAAAAAATCTCATAATTGCTCGTGATAATCAATTATGTCAAGTCATAATCGATTATTGATAATCGATTATCATAAGTGGTAATAGATTATCTTGAGTATAAAATGAGGTTTTTTTATTCAAAGTGATTTTTAATGCAACCTAAGGCAAACAATACACAAAATCAAATATAGATCACATCATATACATCAATCTACAAAATTACAAAAGCTTTAATATAAAAACAAGTCTTCATGAAGATCGTCCTACAATAAGAGCACTTGAGACTTTATTTTGAGACATCATCAAAATTTCTACTCTTCAGCTTTACGCTAATAGGCTTGGTTTTAAAATTAGTAATGTTTTAAATGATAAAAGGAATAAGCCCAAATTGGACGAGTTGCAAGGTTTTTTTGAAACTTTGGTCTTTGGAAAGTTTCTTGATTTAATTTTGAAGGTAGGATGTGAAATTGTTGGACTAAAATGTGCTTTGTATTTTTGGGTATAGTTCATGGTTAATTTATGAGAAGTGGATAGAAGAAACAAAAAGCTTAAAAGAACAAATAAAACATGCAATCAATGCAATAGAAATTGACAATGAAAGATAGTGAGCATGAGATTCTAAAAGGAATAAGGGTAAGATAGAGTGGTGATTATCTTACCAAATGTACACAAACTAGAAGGTTGGTTGTGAAATCTTTGAGGCCTCTTGACACACTCTACTCTCTTGGATGCTCCAACAAAGGTAAGAGAAGGAGAGGTGATAACGGTTCAAAAACAGTTCTTTTTATACTTAATTTTGATACAAAACACACCCTTTATGGCTTAGAAATTAGCTTGAAATCATGCAAATTGCTTTATTTAGGTTACAAGAGAGTCAAAGGTGGTTTTAGAGATATTATGCTTGGTTTTCCTTGTTTTGACAGGATTAGACGAGAATTGAATGATGGAGAGTGCAGTAGGAAGGAGTTGGACTCAAGAAAGGATGAAAAAAGGTGCAAAGGAAGAATCGCAGCCACTGCTCAACGCCAGTTTTAGCGCTGAGTGTCAGCTTTGTGAAGAGAGCCACTGTTAGACGCTTACCGCTGAGCCAGTTAAAAATAATTCGAATTTAATTCATAATCTTTGCAATTTTTTGCTCAACTTTCTGTCTTGGTTCCCCGCCAAACCAAGGCCAAAACCCCAAAAATATTTATTAAATATTTGAATTAAGTGAAAGGAGAGTTAGAACAGGGTCTATGGCCTTGGTTCTGTAGAGAACCTAGGCCATACACCCTTTCCCCAAAACGTTGTCAGCTAAACAAACTCAGGGCATACAAAGTGTCAGTGAGGGGCAGGGGGCTATGGCTGCGATTCTGAAAGATACCGAGGTCGTATCCTCTGCACAGAGATTACGCCAGGTTCTAGAAGAGGAATGTCAATTGTTGCAGGGGGTGTATGGCCTCGGTTCTGTTGGGAACCGAGGCCATATACCCTTTTCCGTAAAAGTTGGTAGCTGAAGAGTCTGAGGGCAGGGAATGTCAAAGACGCAAAAGGTTCTATGGCCTCGGTTCCCTACTCAACCGAGGCCATATATTGTTTACAACTTTGGTTCTTCTGAAACCGAGGCATATACGTTTGCAAAAATTTCAAAAATGCCACCACGCCATTTTATGCTTCGGTTTATAGTAAAATGAAGCATAAAGGGCGCGTTAGTATCCTTTTTTTTACTATGTGTTATATTTGGATTTAATATATGGTTTGTTGTACAAATTATGTATTAAATATTATTAGACAATTCAATGATTGAAATAAATTTCATTATGATAGCTTAATTGAATATGTTCATTTCATGTTATATTGATTATAAATTGATTGATGAGATGATAATATAGGAAATTATTTGTAAATTGATTGGATATTTCAAATGTAATAATGAATTTTTTTTTTTCAAAAGTTTTTATGATAGTGAACAATGTATGTAATAAAAGTTTATTTCTGAAAAGTATATATTATGATAGGTGAACAATTACTTGTCATAATATATTCAACATATTATGATAGGTGAAATAATCTACATCATAAAATGCGACATATTATGATAGGTAAATACAGGTGCATCATAATAAATTCGCCATATTATAACTGATAAGTGAAAATCTGTCATAATACACTGGACTTATTATAATAAGTGACAGAAAGTACGTTATAATACTCTGAACCTTTTATTACATAGTTTTCTGTTATTTAATATATGATGCCCAAAACTATGACTTCAGGTTACCTATCATAATAGATCCTTTTTACCTATCATAAAAAGCAATTTTTTCACTAGTGATAATTGTATACAAAGCCATGCCATTTTGGGTGAAGCTTTAATGTTTCTCTTTAACGTGCCCCCCACATATCCATGGGCTCAATTTCATCTTTCAGGATGAATCTCTAACACAATCTCTACACCAAAGGCATCTCCCTCGCCTTCATGGGTGTAATCGCACAGTGTGTATCTCAAAATGTTCTTAGTTCTTTGAAAATACCGTCTGAATATAAGTAATCGAATGATAGGTTATAGGTTGGATCATCTTACAAATATTTTAAAAAATTGAATTTTATAGACTTCACCTTCATTAGCTTAGATATAACATATAATATGATAAATTTATGAACGAACTATTCTGTATTTTTATATTGATTTGTATGATAATGTACGTTATATTTAGTTTTTGGTCAACTTGTTAAGTTTACGAAACAGAATTTTTGGCAAAATAAAAGCAAGTATTCTTTCAAACTGCACTCCTTTCCTAACTGTTTTAAAACATTAAAATCATTTTAAATATCTTGTTCTTGTTGTTCTATTGTCTTTTGAACTTGATCTTGGAAAATCATAAAATGTGTCCAATGCAAAATTAATTGATCTTCTCTTCTTCATAAAACATTTTTCATAACAGGCAATATTTATTTTCCTATGATGTACAACCTTTTACTCTCAAAAAAGTGCACATAATAGACAAATAATTTAGAATTTAAATGTGTTTGGGTCAAGATAGTAGACAAACAATGTATCTTTTAGTTGATTCCCAATTTGGCATGGATTGATTAGGCAACATAGGGTAAAAACATTCCCTGCATCACTGAAATAAGTTTTGAGAATATTTTTTTATGTTTTCATTAACTTGAAGAAGATCACGAAAAACAGGTAGTGGTCGCATGGCTAATTGCACCAAAGGTAGTGAAAGTGGGACCTAAACCCCGTAAAAACCAGTGTAATTTATCTAAATCATCCACTGGTCTACCCATAAGGCTGAGTTGATCACATAAGCCTCGAAATGTTTTGGAAAACTCCCCAACAGTGGATGAGCCTTTTGTAAGGTGCAATCTGATCCCAATTTCTCTTTGCTTGGAGTCACCACCGTAGAGGGATTCAAGAGTAGTCCAGATCTGCTGTGTGGTGTCACAGTGCAGTACTTCAGCTAGAGTCTCTTCAATAAGGGAGGCCTGAAGAAGACTTACAAGTCTTTGATCTTGTTGTTTCCACGTGATAAAGGCTGGATTAGGAACCGTCAAAGATCCATCAGCAGTAGGCAATTTCGCAGGAGGAGTTATGATTGAGTCATCAATATGACCATAAAGGGTCTGTCCTTCAAGAAGAGGAAGGAGCTGACGACGCCAGAGAATGAAATTGGTTGAGGTGAGGCGTATGTTTAACATGTGGACCATGGTGTTAAAGGAAAAAGCACCATCAGTATTAGTCATAGGGAAGAAAAGAAAAGAAGAAAGGGTAAGGAAGGATCGAAATCAGGCTGATACCATGTAAGGATTGTAACAAATATGTTTTATTGATTTGGAAAGAGTAACCAACTTACAATATATAGAATATACAGAATACCTAGATTCTATAATTAAGGAAAGAATATATCAATTATTCAAGACAAAATCAATTATGCAGAAACTAAATAAGGTAAACTATAATATTCAGACTCAATTATGCAGAAACTAAATAAGGTAAACTAAAATCAAATATATTATTTTCTATCACATGGTGCTTTATCGTTTGTTAAATGAAGCATTTGCAATTTTCTATATGATACATCATTTATGAAACGCATCTTCAAGTTTTTTTGTTTTGTTGTATTAAAATCTTGATCAAAATCATTTTACTATACAAAATATATATTCAAACTCTAAAATTTTAAAGAGCACAATTTCTATAAATAGAATCTTAAAATTCTAAATAACAAAAATCTATGATATATTAATTGAATCACAATTAGTCATAACCACTTGATCATAATCTTGTTTAGCTTTGATGAGACTCATATGTCTTCAAACACATATAACATAATCCTAAAGTAGCTTAAATCCACCAACATTACACATCATACAATAATTTTCTTTAAGGCTTAGACTAACAATTTAAGATCATATAAATTAGAGTTATATAAAGCATTATCTTTTAATAACAATATATTGATGTTTAAATTATTCTCACCATGTCAATTTACGGAGGCTTAGAGTTTGTTTGATTTCTTACAATTCTCTAAACATTCTATATATTAATACACGAAACATTCCTCTCCTCTTATGTTGAATGACCATACTTTACACTCCAAGTTGCATATCACTAATCTAAGAGTTGTGTTTAAATTTTTCAAGCGCCATTTGTCATGGATTGAAGAAGAAAACCTAGTTTATATTTATACACTCATAAGTGATATAGAATTAAACTTTAATAAACTAACTAAATAACTATATTATATATTTTTTTATTTAAATAAAATGCATAAGGTAATGCTAAAAAAATATAATTAGATACTTACATAGTTGTACTTTAATATGTGTGAAATCTACAATCAATAAATTATTAAATGATTGAAAAAAAACAGTTTCAATTTTCTTTTCTTTTTTTCTCTTTTGTACGACCTTATACATTACAAAAATCCATGTAATTCACAAAATCTTTCCAAACCTTTACGTTGTAAATTTATTAAAATCTAAGCCACTACATCCTGTTATAAAAGTCTTTTAAATTTATCGTACGTACACTGTTCTGTTTGATTTGATTATTTTGTAATTGTTTGCCGGCAAAATGTTTGCCGGCGTGATCATTTTCTATGTCCCATTCAAATTTCATGGAATCTTTTTGCCTATAAAATCTCCTATTCCTGTCTTCTCTTGTACAAGGGTATCTCTACGTTCTTATCTGTTCAATAGAGTTTAGTGTCACTCTGTGTGATCAGTTTTCATGGCTATGGCACATATAATATCTTCTCCTAACGTCTCTTCACTCTCAACTGGTACTTATACTCACTACGTTCTATTTTGGTTCATTTTTCACTGCAATGTTATTTCTGAGTAATATGTGGAAGCATGCATTGTAATTGTAGGTGCAAATCTTCGGGGCACAAAACTCTCCTTCAACAGTATTTACTGTGAAAGTATGTCTCGTGACTTATACTCTTTTCCTTCAACTATAACTATTATTATGGTTTGTTTTGTTAGCTTTCTGAGCATCTCACTCTAACATCTTCTTGTTCATCTATTAGGTTGAAGGTGTTAATAAAAGGAAAGAATCACCTTTAATTATCATCTTTTACAACATAATTAAATTAATTTTAGAAAGATTTTAAATAGTAAAATTACTTTTAAATGATTTTACTAAATGAATATTTATGTTAGTCAATCTTCAAATACTGAAACTAACAAATTAGTTTTCTTTATTATGTTATATATATATATATATATATATATATATATATATATATATATATATATATATATATATATATATATATATATATATATATATATATATATATATATATATATATGGGGTTTGTTAACACGCGTACGCCTGTTTTTCAATTGATACGTTTTAACAATGTGTACCGGATTATAGTAGACAAAAATACCCTCATTTATCATGGATTCTAAGTTTTAAGGTCAAGGATATTTAAATAATGAAAACTAAAAAAAAAAAAAAAGAAACCCTCCAACTTGCCCCAATTGAAAGAAAAAATAAAAAACCCTTGCCTAACCCTAATTCACTTTCCTCACTTATCCTCCAATTTGTTTCTCTCTCCTCTCCATACTCTCCCTCACAAACACACAACAACTCGCGACATCGTAATTTGTTGTTTTTGCTCTGTTCGTTCATTTGGAGGATGTGTTATATATTTTCCCTTCTTATTATTATTAAATTTCATTTTTAAATTAAATCATGGAAATAAAACATTCATAAATCAATTAAATTTTCATACATCATTTACACATCTACACCACATTTCATTATATTTTTAAAGAACAAGATATTTCCCTCTATTGTCCTTTTCCCTTTACACAAAGTGTTTCTTTTTCCTTTCTTTTTTGGTATGATATACAGGATGTAAGATTACAACCTAGAATTGAAAGAATTGTACTCCTAGGGAGTTCTTCTATACCTATTTCTTTAATTTCCATTCTCAAAATAATGTTTCTGATTTTTTTTAATTGGGGCAACAGTAGAGTTGACAGAGAAAATGTTGGAGTGAGAGAGATGAAAGAGAAAGGGTTGACAGAAATGAGGGAGGTGAGTAAGGGTTTAGGGTTTTATTTTTAGTTTTGAGAATGAAAATTATTTAAATATCCTTGACCTTAAAACTTAGGGATATTTTTGTCTACTATAATCTGGTACACATTGTTAAAACGTACCAACTGAAAAACAAACGTACACGTGTTAACAAACCCATATATATATATATATATATATATATATATATATATATATATATATATATATATATATATATATATATATATATATATATATATATATATATATATATATATATATATATATATATATATATATATATATATATATATATATATATATATATATATATATATATATATATATATATATATATATATATATATATATATATATATATATATATATATATATATATACTTTAGAAACTACTATTAATTTTAATAGTCCATATATTAAATTTAAAGTTAAGGGATTTTTTATGGAGACAAAGTCTTTAAAATTGACGAAACATATAATCATTTAAAAATATATGTGATTTTATAATTTAACTAAAATAAAAGATAAAGTATGGGCATATTGATTTTAGGCTAAATTTAAATTTTAATTATTATTAAAATGTTATAATATAAGAATATATTTTTAAAATAATTTTTCTGTTACTTGGACTTTTCCCAAATTATTTCCGAAAGTATATTTTAGGATGGGATTATTGTAATAAATTATTTGACACAGGTTGGGCCTTGAACTTGAAACCAATCGGGGATAGCTACGTGGTAATATTTTACTATGTTATAATAATAATAACAATAATAATAATAATAATAATTGGATTTTTTTTAGACAAACCTGTAGTTTTTATTACCACGATTTTTTTTTTTAATTTGAATTTTCAAATTTACCATTCTCTTAATAATTTTAAATATAGTTTTTGTTGTGCATGCTACAACTTTGAACACTTTGTTCATTAGGTTATGGTGGATCAAAAGCTTCTAAGCACATTATAAAAGCTCAAATACAATATAATCCTTTGAGGTTGCAACAATCACCTTTTAATCATCACTACAAAAACAGTGAAAGAGGAGCAACATATGAAGGAAACAATAAAAGTTATGTTGTGAAAGCCGTCACTGTGCCATCTTCTGAGTCAGAATCTGAAGCTTACAACTCCAATAACATTGTCGACTCTGTCAAAAATTTCATGGCCGATTTGTACCAATTTATTTACCCTTACGCATTCTATGGTCAGGTAAGTACAAACCTTTCCATCATTCTCGTAATTAATATTCAAAAGTTATGCTCAATACTAAGTTTTGGATAACTAAGTTTTGTATTTAACAGGCAACAGCTACAATTTCTGCGTCTCTCGTTGCAGTAGAAAAACTATCAGATATATCTCCATTGTTTTTTATTGGTTTGTTACAGGTGACACTCCAATTACCCTATAACTTTCAATAAAAGACATTCTTTTGAATTTTTTTTTTTTTTTTTTTAACTTTTCAGGCTGTGTTACCTCACTCTTTTGTAGCTCTTTACGTTAATGGAGTGAATCAATTGTTTGACTTTGAAATAGATAAGGTATGAAACTTACTAATAAGTTCTTTACTGACGTACTCCTTCCTTTTTGTCAATGGGAGCACCACCAATTTACAGAACCCACAATTTGACCAAAACCCTACTATTTTTTTTAATTAATTCAGTTCATGGACATATTAAAGTAATTTTACATATATTTTATTATATGCCAAATTAATTAAAATAATTGAAAATATATATGGAATTTTGGAATGACCTTCAAGCTTAAAAATGTTTATAATACTTAACAAGTCATATTACTAAATAAATATTCTATGCTCACGTGTAAGGTCTGTCACGTTTTGTTATATAGATGATTTCTTCATCGTTATATATGACTTTTGCTTTTCTCTACGTACATGACTGAACATTAATTAATGAATTTTTTTTTCTGTGATACCTATGAATTTCATTTATTATTAGAATTATCATATCGATTACATATAAATAGGAGTTAGTTGATGAGATAAAGTTAAATTAAGTTTAAAATTTATTATCAAAAGATTAATTTAAAATATATAAATAAATAAGATTTTATCAATTAATTTTATAGAACTGAATTAGGTTTAAATCTTTATCATTTTACTTTCTGTTGATCAGAGTTCCGTTCACCGTAATTACCACATTAATCTTTCGGACCCTTTTTATCGTGATGCCAACTTGTCACCCTCATAAAGTTTAGTCTCATCACCTCTAAACGAACGAAACTATTATGCCTAGGCAAGAATTATGAAGCTTGCTCTTCTCTCCAAAAATAAGTTGAAGCTTGTAGTTGACAACAACACTCAACCCCGTAACCAACAAATACGTCTTACGGAGCATGGGAGCCACGCAACAACTGTTAAAACAGAACGCACAAATGAAGAATATTAATCTACTGTATGACTAGTCATAATAGATTCAGTGTATTATGAGAGATTTTCACTTATTAGTCATTATATAGCGAATTTATTATGATGCAACTAGATTTATCTATCATAATATGTACGTTTTATGACGAAGATTTTTTTCACCTATCATAATAAGTAGAATATATTATGAAAAGTAATTGTTCACCTATCATAATATATACTTTTCAGAAATAAGCTTTTATTACATACATTGTGATGCACTATCTCCTTTCAACCCTTTGAGCGAAATGTGACAAAAGGAAAAAGAATCCATGGACCGACCCCATCGTCTCCACCCCGTAGGAACTACGAGATCACCCTAAGGACGCCTTCGGCATCCAAGGGTCGCGGACCGACCATAGAACCCTGTTCAAAAAGCAGAACGCATTAGCTATCCGCTCTCAGGTTGGACAGTAAGGGTCGGAGAAGGGCAATCACTCATTCTTAAAAACCAGTCTTCTTAAGAGCAAAGAGTCGGGCGGAAAAAAAGAGGGCGGGGGAAGCTCTCCGTTCCCGGTTCTCCTGTAGCTAGATCCTCCGAAACCACGAGAATCCTTAGTTAGAATGGGATTCCAACTCAGCGCCTTTTGATATTTTGAGAAGAGTTGCTCTTGGGAGAGCATAGTACGATGAAAGTTGTGAGCTGTGCTCGGGGGGAGTTATTGTCTATCGTTGGCCTCTATGGTAGAATCAGTCGGGGCCTGAGACGTAGTGGTTTACCCTATGGCGGATGTCAGCGGTTCGAGTCCGCTTACCTCCAACTCGTGAACTTAGTCGATACAAAGGTATATGATAGCATTTCAATTTTTCCGATTCGGCAGTTTGATCTATGCTATGATTTCTCATTCATGGACGTTGATAAGATCCTTCCATCTAGCAGCACCTTAGGATGGCAT